>CM050897.1:2332500-3010000 GCA_027726005.1 Juncus effusus | reverse complement strand
ATCACAAATTTATGAGATTTTAGTAGCAAGGACTGGGAGTAGGCGTAAACTATGTTTTGCGATAAAAGATGTCAATAATTTGATCGCTGGTGAGAACAAGAAACTTTTAAGAGTCGATATAGAAACCACCATTATGTACTTTAATAAGATTAAAGAGAGAGATTCGGATTTTTTCTTTGCCTACAAATTGATAAAGACAATGAATTGAAAACTATTTTTTGGATCGATGGCCGGTCGAGAAGGTTGTATAAAGAATTTGGTGATGTTGTTATATTCGATACAACCTATGCAACTAATACATATTCAATGCCTTGTGCACCGTTTATCGGCGTAAATCATCATAGGCAATTGATATTTTTCGGTTGTGCGTTAATTAGAGATGAGAAAATGATCACATTTGAGTGGTTGCTTGCAACATGGTTGCAAGCCCTGGACCAAAAACATCCTACTTCTATTATTACCGACCAAGACCCGGCTATGAAAGGTGCTATTGCGTAAATATTTCCTAATACCGTTCATAGGTGCTGCCAATGGCATGTGATGCGGAAGGCGAAGGAACATTTTACTGTCTTATATGGTCAAAAAGAGGGGTTTAAATTTGATTTATAGTCATGCATTAACCAAAGTTTAACGGTTGAAGAGTTCGAAGTAAATTGGAGAAACATGGTTACGAAGCATAACTTGAAAAATATTAAACATCTAAAATTGATGTTTAGTACCCGCAATCAATGGGCCCCCGCTTACTTTCGGGATACTTTTTTTTGTATACACACACACACTGTTTTATCTGAATTATATACTGTTATATCATATCTATATAACACAGATATATACTGTTATATCACAATTTTATATTGGTATATATATTTTTTTTGTCTGAATTATATATTGCTATATATATACTGTTTGTCTTCTAATATACTGTTATATCATATCTATATACTTTTTTGGCGTCGCGACTCTGTTTCAGATCTCAGGAGCCAGTCTCATCCGTAGTGCTGCCATCGTCGCGTGCTGAGGTGGAAGTCGTCGGCTGTTGATCCGTCGCGTCGCCGTCGCATTTTGGCAAGTTGGCGTCTGCCAAGTCAGCCGTCGCGCAATATTATCGAGACTTCGGATATTGGAAGATGCAAACAGAAGCGTTGCCAGAAGGATCTAGAAGAAATCAAAAGAGATCATCGACGATGCAGTATGGAAGAAGATGACCGCAAGGCTTAAAATTGTCCTTAGCCAAGAACGTGACGTTCAACGTGGCGAAAAAGACGACGGCCTTTTTCATGAAGGCGTTATCCAACATGTACGAGAAACCGTCTTCGCTAAATAAGTTGCAGCTGATGTGCCGTCTTTTCCGCCTGAAGATGGGGAAGGCGGATCTGTGGCCGAGCATCTCAACTCTTTTCAGATTTTTTTCAAACCAGTTAGACTCGTTTGAACTTAACCTGGGTGGAGAAATGAAGACTCTTATGTTGTTGTCATTATTGCCGGAAAGCTAGGCGATGACGGTAGACGTTATCGGCAGTAAGGAGGATCTGACTTTCGAGAAGGTACAAGACCGCATCCTGAACGAGGATATTCGGTGAAGAGAGCGGAGCGAAGCCTCGGGTTCCACGAGTTCAGCGTTGAATATAGAGAGTCGGGGTCGTGGAGGTCAGAGAAACAACAACCACGGAAGATCGAAGTTGAGAGGTCACAGCAAGTTAAGGCCGCGTGGCGAGTTGGAGTATTGAAACTGTGGCAGAAAGGTCCACATAAAACAGGACTGTAAGTCCCCGAAAAAGGAGAAAAGGGCGGAAACAAGTTCCGCAAATGCCGCCACTGAGGAGAATTCAGATGAAACCCTAGTTCTATGCATCGACATCCCTATCGAGTCAGAGGTACTGTATTCAGGGGCATCATTCCACTCGACCTCACAAAAAGATAAGTTTTTGAATTTTAAATCTGGAAAATTCGGAATTGTTTACTTAGCGAATGCGAAATCACTATGCATATCGGGAATGGGCGTTGTACAAATAAAATCGAGCAACATATTTAGATGGACTTTTTGGGGAGTTCGATATATTTTGGGTTTAGAGAAGAACTTGATATCCATTGGGCAGATGGATAGTGAGGGGTACAAAATCATGTTTGGGAACAGGTTGTGGAAGATTGTAAAGGACGTCATAGTTGTGGCGAAGGGTACAAAAATGGGAACTCTCTTTCTGACGGATAATAAGGCAGATTTGTTGGCAGTTTCGGGTGCAACAACCAACCCGATGTTGTGGCATAATCGGCTCGGTCATATTAGTCACAAAGGAAAGTGCTTGCTTCAAAGAGTTTATTACTCAAGATAAAATCGGTAGAAACCGGTTTCTGTGAAAACTACGTGCTCAGCAAGCAAAAACGGGTTAGTTTTTCGAATGTCGGACGATAATTCAAGACGGAAAAGCTAGACTTGGTGCATAGCTATGTGTGGGGACCGGCTCCGGTCCAATCTCTCGGTGGGTTACGCTACTATGTTACCTTCATTGACGATTCCACCATGAAGGTACGGGTCAACTTTATGAAGCACAAGTCTGATGTGTTTAATGTGTTCAAAAGATGGAAGTTGAAACTGAAACGGGCTTGAAGATGAAATGCCTAAAGTCGGACAATGGAGGAGAGTACGACAGCACCGAGTTCAAAGTATTTTGTGCGAATCACGGGATCAAGCAAATTCAGACGATTTCGAATCGACCTCAACAAAACGGAGTCGCCGAACGGATGTATCGAACTTTGAATGAATGGGCAAGGGCGATGCAACTACATATAGGACTACCGAAGATGTTTTGGGTAGATGCGGTTAACACGGCCGCATATCTTATAAACCGTACCCCAATGAAACCACTAAACCTCGAGTTGCCAGTATACAAAAGCTCCAACTTAATTTGAAAACTTACCTTATTGTTAAGTTTTTTTTCTAGAAATTTTTTAGGGATCATAAAAAATATTATATTATATTATATTATATTATATTATATTATATTCCTATAAATTTACTAATTTACATCCAAACATATCACTTTTTCATATAGAGTATATAATAGTTTAGTATTTGGATTTTGCAAATCATAATCTCTAGAAATATTCTAATATTATAGACTAGAAAATTTCACACATCCAAACAAGTCCTAATAGAGAGGAAAAGAAATTACCTGTTGTTAACTGATGCTAGATAACCTGAGGACTACCGTGAGGCGGTAGAGATGAGAGATTCGGTCAAGCGGGAGCGTGCAATGAGAGATGAGATTGAGTCTCTCTCGAAGAACAAGTCCTGGGTATTGATCCGGTTATCAGATAGCAAGAATGCGCTACAAAATAAGTAGGTTTATCGGATAAAAGATGAACAGACGGCAACAAGCTGTACAAAGTAAAATTGGTAGTAAAGGGGTTCCTACAGAAAGAGGGAGTTGACTATACGGGGGTATTCTCACCGATGGTGAAGCTGACAACCATTCGTACAGTGTTAAATATTGTAGCGGTCGAAGATTTGCACCTCGAGCAGATGGATGTCAGGGCGACGTTCCTCCATGGCGATTTGGAGGAGGATATCTATATGGTGCAGCCTGAAGGTTTTGAGTCCTCGGGAAAGGAGGGTCTAGTGTGTAAGATCGAGAAAACCTTGTACGGTCTAAAACATGCACCAGACAGTGGTATATGAAATTCTATGAATTCATGTGTGATCGTGGTTTCAGGAGAGGTGATACTGACCATTATTGCTACTATAAGAACAATGGAGATACATACATTATTTTGCTTTTGTATGTAGATGATATGCTCATTACAGGTGCAGACATGAGCGAGATTAATAGGCTCTAGAAGGAGTTGTCGAGAGAATTCAAAATGAAGGATTTGGGGGCAGCAAGTCAGATTCTTAGGATGCGAATAACTCGAGATCGAGCAGCGGGTACGCTGACTTTGTCGCAAGAAAAGTACATCAAGAAGGTGTTGGAGTGATTTCGAGCAGATGACGCCAAGCCGAGAAGTACTTCCTCGGCACACATTTCGAGTTCTCAAAGGCACAGACACCTAAAACCACGGAGGAGAAACAGCAAATGGCAAGAGTGCCATACGTGTTGCGACTGGGCTTATGTACGTCATGGTGTGCACGAGACCTAATATCGTACATGTAATGGGAGTTGTGAGTCGATTCATAGTGAATCTCGACATAGAGCATTGGGAGGCTATCAAAGGGCTGTTGAGACATTTGAAGGCACTTCAAATATGGCGGTGTACTACAAAAAGGATGGCATGATTTTACAAGGGTTCATAGACGCGGATCTAGGAGGAGATGTGGATAGTCGAAAAGGTACTTCCGGTTATGTCTTTACAATGGGAGGTGCAGCTGTGAGTTGGATGTCGAGATTGAAGAAATGCGTGGCGCTTTCAACGGCTGAAGCAGAGTATGTGGCAATTTCAGAAGCCGAAAAAGAGGGCATGGCTATTGCCCTTTCTAAGAGAAATTAGAAAAGATCAAGGATGTAAGACACTCTACACTGACAGTCAAAGTGCCATATGTCTCGCAAAAAATTTGGTGTTCCATTCCAGAACTAAGCACATCCAACTCAAGTATCACTATATTCGAGAACTTGTGAAAGACGGTACCATATCATTAGAGAAGATTCAAGGTGCGAAAAACTCTGCCGATATGTTGATTGTTGACCAAGGAAATCTCCATCGACAAACTGAGGCTGTGCGCTGCCTCAGTATGGCTGATCGAGTGAGTCAGTACGAGCATGTCGCCGGGCTCAAGGAAGATATAGTAGAAAAGGAGAATGTATTCAATGCAGAGGATTAGTGTTATTATAAAGTCTCCAAGTGGGAGATTGTTAGCTGTGGAGATTTCTGAAAAACTATAGATACCGTATAAAAGGAAACCCTGCAGGAGATAAGAAAGTTCTCCATATTTGATTGCCATGATTTAATTCCTTAAATGATAATTAGAACTAGAATATGTTTATTTTTCTTATATTTATTTTTATGAATTAGACGTTAAACGGAGCAATAATTCTTTGATTTATTTTCTTGTATTAGGTATGACTATCCTATAAATAGAGAGGTAGTGGTAGAGTTTTATTCATTTCAACATCTACAAATAATTGTATTGTATTTTTCTTTCCTTCAAATATAAAAAAATGTTGAGTGCCGACGGCCGCGGTTTTTACGCTCTTTAGGATTTTCACGTAAATTTTTTTTTTATTCTTGTGTCTCATTTTCTATGTTTGCTATTGCATCTCGTTCCTAACATTTACTACGACTAATTTACAGTCCAAGGTTCTATATAATAGGTGCATACCAACAGATGTATATACATTTTTCTCTTTCACAAAAAAGAAAAAAAAGAAAGACCCCTCTTATTTTATTTTAATTTATTTTGAAACCAGTGATCAGTAGGGGTGGCAACGAGCCGAGTTCGAGCCGAGCAAGCACCAGCTCGAGCTCGGCTCGAGTTCTGGCTCGAGCTCGGCTCGGCTCGAGTTTTAACAAGTTTCGAGCTCAAAGTGCTGGCTCGAGCTCGGCTCGACAAAAACTCGAGCCAGCTCGAGTTTAGTTTAGTTTTATTTTTTTTGATAATTTTGTTAGAGATTTTGCTGTAAAACTCGAGCCCGGCTTGACTCGGCTCGAGTTAGCTCGAGTTTATGATTAAGATTTAAGATATGATATAAATGTATGACGCGTCAAACTATGATTTAAGATTTAAGATATGATATAAAGTTTTGACTCGAGCTCGGTTTGACTCGGCTCGAATTCAGTTCAAGCTGTTTTCGAGCGAGCTTTTTCGAGCTATTTTCAAGTCAAGTTTGAGCGAGCTATCGAGCTACGAGTTTTTTGGTCACCTCTAATGATCAGTGATCACCAACAGTAGGGATACATATATAGTCGTCAATCCTTTCTCAACTGGTCGCTAAGGTTTTAATTTCGTCGAATGTAAGATACAGATAAATGCCCTTTAAAATATCCTAAAGAGTTACTTGTCGATCTGTTTTTCAAAGACATCAAAATCCTAATGTGACTTGAGACATAAATTATACTAACTACCAAATTCTCTTATCAAAAAATGATTATTACTTGGATTACAACACAGAAAAATGTACACATGTATACAACCAAAAAATGCGGGGTAATATATTACCTAGGTGTCAAGAAAAGAGACCAAAATGTGGGGATGGGTTTGTATGGGCTTTGGGTTACAAATTCTAGAAGTCATAAAGAATATGACAAATTGGTAGTCCCTCAATTTCTATCAAATAATAAGTAAAAATTAATTTACTATAGATACAAAATTTTAAATTTAGTACTAAACATTATGGACTAAAAAGATATGTTTCATTTCTGATTTGGAGCAGACTAGCTAGGTCAATGTAACAAGATAAATTTGATTCGTACAAGTGTCCATACTGGTTGGTATTGGTAGGCTAAGGTGGCAAACAAGTAGGTCTCTTTGAGGTCAGATCAAAGTTTTGATAATGTTCAAATTGTAATCGACTCAAACTATTCTTTTTATATTTTTGAAGGAAAAATGGGGGGTTGCATTACCCCTTTTTCATTTAGATACGTTTTCATACATAATTTTATAAGAGTTATACATAGCTTATATAGTTAATTATTAGTTAAGTATGCAAAGCGTACCTTTAAGTAGTTAATGGATATGTTAGGTTTATTGGTCAGTAAGGTTTTAGGTAATTCTAATTTGGTTCATATTAATCAATATCTGATTGTAGTAGGTCCATTGGGCTATGAATTGTTTCGGAAAGTATCTTTTTTTAAGATATAATAATTAATTTATATGTTTCTCACCTATTTTTGCAAAGATTCAGTTTTCTATGTGAATAGAATTCAGTATTTAGAAACTTAGTTGTGATGGCTTAACCAGGAAAAAAATTATAAAAAAAAATATTCACAGAAAGATTGCAACATAAAGCAGTTAATGCATTAAAGACATGAAATCAATAAATGTGATGGTAGTAGTCTGATTCAAAAGATCAATAATAAGGCTAGTAATTATGTAAATGGTGTAGAGAGATGACCATATATTAATGTATATTATTATAGACCTCTATTATATATATTATTTGGGGATGCGATCATATTAGCACCAGAGTATCGGAATTAAGTGTGTTTGGACGAGAGTAGTACTTGAATGAGTGACCTCCTGGGAAGTACTCGTGTTGCATCTTATTTTTTGTTGTCATTTTGCAAATAGCTTGTAAACTAGTTGGTTAAAATATTTATATGTATAGTAAAAAGCAACCGGTTCAATTCTCGACAAAAGAAATTTAGCACATATTTAACAAAGTCTCTTCACCCATTGAGTTGAACATAAAAAAAATATATATATATTATTTGGTAGGTCTAACTGAATATATATGTTAGGGTTGTCATTCTTATGTTCCATACACATATATATAGGGATGCCTATTGCAAATTATTGAAACTATTACAAAAATAATCTAAGAATTTTCAATTTTATTCAGATTAAATTTGATTTAATTAATTGTCCGGGTTCTAAGTAGGCACATGCAGCTAGTGAAAGATTGACAACACATGTGATACCAAAACTGGTGAAATAGTCTTTTAGTACAACTCAAGAACCAATCATGTATGACCAATTATTTTGACATAACTAAATGACTAGGGCTTATGCTGTAATGCAAATAGGAGCATTTCATCACCAATTTTGGATATGTTTCTTTTTTACGGTTTGTTTCTCAGCCTTTGTGTAAAAATATCAACAAACTGTAAGAAGGGCAACTATAAATGAAGCAAAATCTAAAAGAAAACTAAAACACATACGAAACTCTGGATGGTTATAAGAACAATTTTACAAGGGGGAAGGAATAAGAGCTTTAAGGTAAGGGGAACGAACAAGGTCATTTTATAAGAGGAATGGTAGATGTTTTGTAAGCTAATTGATAAAGCATATTATATTATATATATAGAAAGAAATTATGAATTCAAATTCTTACAAAAATAACTTTATTTAGCGCATATGTAGCAAAAATTTCTTAATAAAAAAAAATTCTCAACCCATTAAATATGGGTTGAATCTAGAAAAAACTAAGGGCAAGAGATACGAGCTACTCTAGAATTAAGGGTGTAGTAAGACACATTGTGTGTAGGATTACTCAAACAAGCTGGTTCGATTTAGCTAGACTACAATAATATATAATTATTGTGATGTAATATTTTTGGATCTTTTATTTTTATTTTTGGAAAATTATAGAGAATTTGAATGTTTCTTGCGTAAATCTATTAATCAAAATTTAATTATAAATTACAATTGTCAATAGTTCAGGTAATAAAAAATAAAAAAAATAAGATTACAAATTCAAAAATAAATCGTGCCGTGAATGGGCCCACAAAAGACATAGGGATGAGAGAATTATTACAATACAATAATCAAATCATAAATTGATTTATGAATTTTCAGGGGTGAAATGTGGTTGGAAAGTATATACAAGTTCTGTGTACTTTCTGCCTTCGTTTGTTAGTCAAATTTCCATTCCCCCCTGCATTTGTGCCCATTCCTTCATTTCTCCTTGGTGCTATATTTCGCTTTGATGGCACTTCTGCCGGCTGTTACAGTCGTCATTCGCTGCTCATTCTTGAACATTTTATTAGGATTCTATATTTGGTTTTGTATGACCAAGTTGTGGGCTATCAGCGGCCGGAAATACAAGCACCACGTCTTCTGTTAAGTGCTCAGCTCTTTCAAGAAACGGCCTCTGTAATAAAAAATTAAAAATTAGCTAATAAATAGTATATTAAATTGAAAAAACAGTATATATAATTTATTTTTTGTAGTAATATATACGTAAATATTCAGGGAGAAATCTTTAAAGCCGATTAATCTTTCTACATTGATAATAGAAGAACTAAATCTCTGGGAAAAAGTGTTATAGTTTTTTTTTTCCCGTAAATTACTATTGGTAACTTCTCTCCTGTAAATTGTAATTGAAAATTTTTAATCAATAATATTGGATGTAGGACTTAGAGTCTACTCCATATCATAAAAAAATATATATATACGTAAATAGTGAAAACAGTATATAAAAAATAAAATAATATATTAAAAAAGATAAAACAGTATATATAAATTTCAAAAGTAAATAATACATAAAAAAGTAATAATATGTCTAAAACAATGAAAAAAATATATATAAAAAATATATATATACAGTCCGTCGTGATTTAGATGTGTCACAGTGCGTCGTGATATCACATTTTGCTTCTTTTAATTAATGGTTTTGGATAATAGAGTTAGAAAGATAACTTTTGGCTTCCGATCAATTTCCTCTATTTAATTGTAGAGAAATATCAGTCAATATCCTGACACCGTAATTTCAAAGTCGTCAAATAATAGATTCACCAAATATTTTCTTTTGGGGTTTTTGGTGGGGGGGGGATGGCGAATTTGCAATTGTGACATGCATTTTTTATTTTTATTTCATTTTCCAACGAAAATGAGTAAATTTTCTTCTCGTCACTTTTCACGTGCACTACTTGTTAATAATTCATGAGGCCCTCAAAAGTTATCAGCATTTTTTAAAAATAAAACTTTGTTGTCTTGAATTTTTTTTATAGCAAACTTTGTTGTCTTGAATTGCTTCAATTTATCTGACAATGACAATAAAGAAGCAAAATATAGTTCATCAAATATCAGAATTCATAAAATCTATTAATTATATATAATCCTTAATCCCTTTATTTACAGTACTTTCACCAAAATTAGCCACATCAGTCTCTTTTTTCTTAGCCTTTTGATAATGAATGTATGGACAAGATTTAAGTGGAATTGTATACACCTTGAATTATTATATTATTTTTTTTTGTCTCTCCTCAAGATTAAATTTCAAGTTTTTAACATAAGCACTACTAAACTATTTTGCATAAAGCCCTCTATAGAAATATTTATTTCATACTAACTAAAAATGAAACTTTGACACTTATAAATCCATAAAGATTTTCAAATTTTAGTTTGACATTTTTTTAATTTACTATGTTTCGTTATTATTTTGTAAAATGAAATAAAAAGTAGTACGCTTTCAATTGTCAGAAAAACTTTGTAAATATCGCGCAACGCACCAATATTCTCTAGTGTATTTTTATTATTGTTAGCAATAAAATATTAAGCATTAACTTCTTATAATTTCTTCAATATCCGATCAATTAGACTATGAATTATTAACGTCCGTGTAGGATTCGCAGAAAAAATATTCTTTCATAATAATTATAATTAGGGTTAGGAAGCAGTGCTAAGCTACACAACTGGGCCGGTGGAAAAAGTACGAATTTAAATGAGAAATTAGTGCAAGTACGAGACATTTCTTCCCCTTTGGGAAAAGAGTATCCAACCAGAGACGTTGCCCTCTGCCTAACCTTCTCTTTTTGCTATAGTTTTATTTTCTGCTGCACCTTCTCTCCTTAATTTGGTTCTTTTCATGTACTTTCCTCTCATCTTGTTATGGTTCTTTTCATGTACTTTCCTCTCGTCTTGTTATTCTATATTAAAATCAATTCTGTATTTACATTCTTTTTTAAAGCTTAACTTTTTATATATATTCAAAGTAAGAAATGTATAAATTAAGGTGCATTGCATAAGGAGAAATTAATATTGCTGTGCTTTAGACCAAAGTGTATTGTGACATAAATATTAGATATATATTTTACAAACATTATTATTATTGTGGGATATTTATTGATTATAATATAAATGTACATTATTAGTTTTATATTCTCAAAATATGTGATTTTGATAATAAAAATATAATTGAATGTACAATAAATTTACACAAGGCTGATGAATACAATCAAGATATGATTTATCCATCTTAAGTTCGTCACATAAAATTAGAGAGGTATATTTAAGTCTCTTGATTAGAAATTGGCTTGAAATGTATAATTATGTTCAAAATGAATTAATAAAGGTGATTATGCTCAAAATGAATTAATAAAGAGTTGTCATATGAAATATCAGCAAATTACAAATTATATGATAAGTTATTCGAAATTAAAATATTACAACAAATGGCCCAAAAGATTTTGTCAACTTATAGAATAAGATGTTTGCGTTATAGAGATCGTAAACATTGTGTGTGTAGAAGATCCATCCATATAATTAATCCGGTGAATGAGAATGTTCATTGTCTAAAAAAATTATAGGAATTGACGCAAATCAATCAGATTTCTAATATAGATCCACTCTTTTGTGAGATGGAAAGAGAAATAACGTAAATATAAAATAAGCTCGTCTATAATACTCTATTTTTTTTTAATTTAATGATTTCAAGATCTAATCGAGACTCATGAATTAGTAAAGATGTTTTTGGTATATAAAATATTAATTAGAAGATTTAATTTTTAATTTGTTTCCATAATATACATGTTTTATTTTCTCTCCATTTGTTTATTCAAGATGTTCTCCATTAAATTTATTTCTCTCTATCAGCATAAGACAATCTGTATGTCTTATTGTGTGTCAATCAATCAGATTTCAGAGAATTATTTGCCGTATTTTTCATATCTATTTTATCTCTTTAATCCACTACTTTAAATCGAGTCTTTAAGCTTCCAAGCAGAAAAAATATATATTTGAACTTATTTGATTGAAGATTCTTTTGAATTCTTCTTTTATTGGATATCTTTTTCGTAGTCTTTACATTATTACATATTGAAAAATTCTGAATTTTTGGCTGCAATTCAATTTATTACATATTCATTATTCATAAAATATTTCTATTAATAATACTTGCTTATAAATCTAATGAGTTAGTTTATTTGTAGAAAAAATCACTAATTCTTTTTTAATTAAATATATGAATTCTCAAAATTCAATTATGCATAGTGAATGAATCAACAACCTTCGTAATTGGAAAATCATATGGATATTAGTATTTATAATGATATATGAATAAGAATTTGATAGAGCGATAATTGATCCAGCTGCCACAAGTCAAGCTGAGAGAAGGAAATTGTAAAGCGAGTTAAGAGAGGGAGAAGAAGCACTTGAGTGGGGAGGAGATAAACAGTGGAAATAGAAATGAACGAAGGAAACGATTTAGGAAGATGAAATTACTTATTTATCTTTTTTTCATATATTTTTAAAAAGAAAAGAGAGTCTACTATACTCCACTTTAAATTTAATATGGACCGTCTGATCTAAATGAATTTATCAATATAAAGTACTGAGACGACTCATATAAAATATAGCTGGTTTGCACTACTTTGTGAAACAAAGGGAGAAATTTTGTTCTGAATATATGACTGGTATTAGGATACATATTTTTCATCATGTTTTAAGATGTTTATGTCCCTCTTCTGCATATCAAGATTTTTGACAAATTAGTGTGTGCTATTAGATATCTGATGTATAATATTACAATATAATTTCAAAATCACACATATTTTATATGGGCATGTTTGATTTGGTGTATTTTAGTGGATTGTATTCGTAAATACAGGATTTTATTCAAAATCCTTTGTTTGATTGAGGGTATTCTATTGAATCCATGGATTTGAGAGCTTAAATCCGAGGATTTTGTACTATGGTCAAAAATTGGGGATTACAAAATACACCAACTTATATTATATTATTTATTTATTTATTTATATATTATATTATATTCTTTATTTTTATATTATATAATATAATATAATATAATATAATATAATATAATATAATATAATATTATATTATATTATATTATATTATATTATATTATATATATTATATTATATTATATATTTATTTTATGTTATATTATTTATCTTCATATTATTTTATTTATTTATTTATTTATTTTCATATTATATTATATTATTATATTATGTTATATTATTATATTATATTATTTATTTTAATATTATATTATTATTTTAATATTATATTATATTATATTATACTATATTATTTATTTTTATATTTTTATATTATATTATTATTATTATTTTATATTATATTATATTATTTATTTAATTTTATATCATATTTCATATTTAATTTTTATTATTTTTTATTTATTATCTTTATATACACAACTGATATATCCATATTCTTATTTGCTTTTGTTAAATAATATATATAATAAAATTTATATATCATTATAACTACTTAACAATTATTTTTTAATAAACTTAAATTAAATATTCAAGTCCTCAATTATCAAATCCACCTAATCAAACAACTCACATGAATCATCAAATCCATGGATCATCAAATCCATATATTTGCAATATCCGTGTATCATGGAATACCTCAAATCAAACATGCCCTATATCCCATTTCCCCCCTAGTGCTGCACTAGCACTACTCAATAGAAAATAAAAGAGGATATTCACGGGAGTAAAATATATACATGTAGCAAATAACCTTTCTCTTTCTCAAGTAGGAACACAAAGCAATGATTTCAGTAGATCATGGATTCATGAGACCAAAACACTTCAATGTTTTTGCCTAACATTGATCAGTGGACCTACAAAGATTCCTTTTAGCCTGTGGCATAAGCCAATCATATGGTTTGTGAAATAACTAATAAGCCACTCCAAGCCAAGCCCTCAAATTTGTGAAGAGTCTTTTGATTTTATTGTAAGTTTTAAGGATCATAATTACATCTGCAACATCATGACATCTTCCGCACCAACTCTCTCTACCTTAGGCCCTTGTTCAGTAAATTGGAGTTAAAAAATCCTCTTCCAGTTTTTTTTAATCATTACCTATATTGCCATAGCTCCCAGTGCGCCTCAAGAACTCCTGTTCTTTCTTTTATTTTTTTAATATGCATGCATCAAGTACTTAGATGTTCAACAAGCAGAATAGTACAGCAATAAAAAGGGTAAGAGCACCTGTCTCATAATAGTACTACTGTATTTGGTATGGTAGAGAAGTGAAAAAATGTAGTGGAAGACTAGTAAAATTTCTTTTATTGGAAATGAAGATAAAAGAAAACTCATTTATTTTTTTTAGATAATAGGGAGAGTTTAAATATCTCCCGTGTAATTTTTATTAGTCAATGCCCAATTACAAGACTATCATTGTCCAATTACAAGAAAATTCATTTATTGTTTTTTTCATTCCACAATTTCAACTCTTGCTTAGAATAAAGTTGAACTACTAGAACATGGTCAAAATTAAGGTAGGGGACTACAAATACTTCATCCCCACACTTTTTATTCTTCTTAGCAGAATTAGAAGTTTTATTTTCTTATTTTAAGCAAGATAGTCGAAAAGACTATCAAAATTTTATTAAACCAAATTAAAATAAAAACATTACGAAGAAGAAGAAAATAGAGAAATAAGAAAAAAAATGGTTAAAACTATTATAATATGAGTGGTTAGGCACCATTTTCTCATCAATCAAAAGATGTGAGTTCAAAATTTGCCAACGGCTTAAAAATAAATTTGGGACATTTGACCCATCCTATAAAATAAAAAAGAAAAGAAAAAAATGGAATGAGAATAAAATATCCTCTAGTATGAGGTTTAGAAGATTCATTTTCACTATTCCATTCTTACTAATCAGGCCTATAATACACCCCATTGTGCAAATCCCCTTTGGTTCCATACTCTATGATTCTACACTAATTTTCACCCCTTATCTACACTCCTTTATCCTTGTTCGAAGAAATTAGATTGCAATTTATTTCACTTTATTCCAACGTAATTATGGCGAAGGGTCTAAAATAAACCATATTAGGAAAATTTTCAAACATCTCCTAATTTTTCTGAATATTAACAAAAACTAATTTAGATAATCTTAGTACCTATAAATTAAAAATGAGTTAGATTTTTACCCACATACAAAAGTTAAATTTATTATTCTATCCAGTTTAATTTTGTTGGCCGAAACAACCTCAACAATTTTTTTTTCATATTTTGTTTTGTTCAATCTAAATAATAAATATAATATAATATAAATTTTTGATACATAATAATATTTTAGTATTATTTTCAGATAATTTTATGATATCATACTTATTTTATTTTATAATCCTATATTACATAAAATATTTTGTTTACATAAAATATTATCTTGTCCTTTATATTTAGGATTTTTTATATTCTAGTTCTTAATTTTATTTATATTTTACTAAAAGTTTATTTTTCTTTTTTAATTATTTTTTATTTGAACAAAATATTATATAAAATAATTTTTATAAATTTTTATTCTACCTAAAATGATTGTAAATAAAAATTTCAAGTTCGTTTTTGTTAAATGGTTAAAGAAATCCAACTCTTACCCAAAATATAGAGATATTGTAAATATTTAGAAATGTTAAGGGGGTTTTAAAAACTTCCCCTAGAAATTAGGAAAAGGTAAAACTTTTCCGTTAGACTTTCTAAGTTTCAACAGTTCATTGTGGTCACAAAACCTTGTTACATTACACTGTGACCTTACTTTACGCCACTGCAATGCGGGCCCAAAGCACAGTTACTCAAGCAACAAAGCCAAATGCTTTTAAGCTGCATGGCGCTTGGGGCATACTGACTCTGGCGGTTTCTATTCGCTCAATGGGATATATCAATTAATAAATTATTTATTATGATTCATACATGAAATTCACTGGTCAAGAATTGATGAGAGAGAGATAAAGAGTTGGGGTCCCATACCAGCACCTGGTACAGAATGAGAGCCTTGTCGGTAATTTGACTCACGTACAGTGGTTAATTTGACCTATTTTACTGTCAAGTTTGTGCTGTAAAATTCTTGTGATATTTCAGAGAGCAGAAAAACGGAGTCAGTAAATAAATTCACGACATTTGTTGTACTGTCTTGTCTCGAAGATTGGGTTAAGTAAATATTTTTCTCGCATTTGACAGATGGAGGATTGTCAATGACTCAATAGTATGCGAGAGCGTATCAACGCCGGGCGGTCTAGCAGTGAGGAACTTCAAAAGCACTAAAATACATAGACTTACAACTATAAATTTTAGAGGGGTCATTTTGAGAATTTCTAAAAGCGAAATTGGGATCTCGGGGACATGTATATATAAATTCTAATTATATCATAAATTATAACAGTAACTATATATATACAACTCTTTGAAAATCTAAGAGAGAAGTGAGTGTCCCTAGTTTCCATTGAGATCTATCATGGATTATGTAAGAGTTATTGTATCAATATACGAAATAAATTCATATTTGTATTCATTTATGTATTCGTAATATTTGTACATGTAATATATAAACATGATTTGTATCTGGGTACTATTCGTATTTGCACTTGCATACAAAAAATAATAATGCAAATATGGTCTGACGACCACTCAAAATATACATGTTCCCTTTATATCTCTAACACCATGTCTTTAGGCCATAAATTGTTACACTCCGGAATAATAAATTATTATGCTCCAGAAGAACAAATTTACGAGAACGGAGATTAGTTTCATCATGAGCGATTAAAAAAAATAGTTACTTAAATCATAAAAATGGTCTCTACAATAACATGTTGCTTAAGCATGTTTAGGCTCCTTGGATTATAGCAAATGGTTGAAGTTAGCGCGTGGACTCCTTTGATTATGTTAAATGATATCCGAGCAAAATTATTATGTACTATAGTGTGGCTAAATCAATGCGCAAATGAATTAGGAAACACAAGTGATTATTATAGTATGGAGTGTGGAGGTGCAACATGTATACTATGACAAGATTGCCCGACATGTTAGTTTTGATAATGTCAAAATTTGAAGTGGGGGATTTCATTATACTTCGGAACAAAAGCTATAAATAAAGTGAAATTAGTCTCATCTTTTTTTTGATATAATGAAGAATGTTCAAAGTCTGTATCTATTTTGTTGCCAATAATAATTGAACTTTCTAATTTCTTGAATCACATGCATGATATACATACCAACTAAGTTAAGGATTATTGGCAAATTAGTCTTGAATTATTAAAGAAAAAATAAGTTCATTAAATAGTCAAAGGGTCTAGTACAATAAAATAACACAAATATTTTTATTTAAGTGAATTGTTTGCTTTTAGTAGTTGTATTCAATCAATAAAGTATTTAAAATTTATCATAAATGATGCAAATGAAGATACCCGGCCACCAGTTGATGGCCATGAGAGATTTCGACCAAAAATCTAAGGGGGCGTTATAGAAAATACATCAAAAATTTAAGGGAATAATATATATATATATATAACTTTCAATTTTATATAAAATTCCATAGAGTTCATATATGCTGCCCCATCTTTTTTTCTGTTTTCATGATAGATTAAATCTAAGTCCTTCAAATTCAAAGGGTTATACTTACAATTAATTACACATTACACAATACCTATTCCTTATTTTCCGTTTTTTCTCAATATATGTATTCTCCCGTCCTTTTTCACATATGCAGCCAAGTTTTCCACCTCTCCATCATGGTGAAAACAGTATATTGGCATACAAAATAGTATATTATTACTAAAATATGCTTAAAATATATATTTGCACTTATAATTCTACATCAACACTACAAAATAAGTATATAATTAAAATTGAGTTGAGCAAAAAAAGGTATATATTGCCAATTTAAAATCTATATGGATGCTACAACAATAGAGTATATTAAAACTCGACAACAATATACTATGATTTGAAAGTACATATGGTTTGCCACCAAAACTCTTCATTGAAGATTGAACATCCAAAAATTATATAGCCCCTTGTGGGTGAATTGTGAATTGTATTGGAGGGCGAGAGGCTTAGATTAGAAAAGGAAAGAATATATGACTATTCCGAAAATTATTCTTTTGCCCTTTCATTTGATTTGGTAACAATTAAAATGGTAATACTGTATGGCTGGATCCTCCTCAAAATTCATCTAAATTATCCAATTAAGCAAAACGTTTTTAATATCAGCCGTTCATTTTTGAGTTGGACAACATATAAAAATCCACTCAATAATGATGTATATATTATTATATAATTTAATTATTGTTCATTAAGAGTTAATTGTTTTAGTATAGGCATTTCTTATTCGGTTTAACTGAATAAATCAAGTTACATTTTGGTTTATTTTATTCAGTTTAAATATCGTCTCATTAATCTATTTCAGTCGATTTTATTTGAATAATTTCATATTTTTCAAAACAATGAAGTTATGTAAATTACACGTATGATTCATCAATCATGCATGCCAATGTGATCATACCACATAATTATGCCACAGAAAACCTTTCTACGCATTAACAAAGTTTAGTGATGTCATTTCACAAGCAACCTATCAAGGGAAGATAAAATTAAGATGGCATAGGTCTCTATAATGAACTTGGCCAATGAAAACATGCCACATAAGCAAATTCAATGCAATCACGTACTCTTATTTGCTGGGTCCTCATCAGACCCATTGTCATCTATTCACCCTACCCGACACAGCAAGTCGCAACAACTCATTTGAGTTAAAGTTAAGTAACTTTTACCGTACTAAAACAACTTTTTTTTTACCTTCCACTCCTCAATTATCCCCCTCCACTCAGGTTAATTAGACTTTACTGAATGCTGTCATATCAAATTTCAAGTCCTTGTCTCGAGTTCCTCTATTCAGCCAAAAGCTCGAACTGTTGCCTCTCCTCTCCTTTCTCTCAGTCTCTCTCCTTTCTTTCTCTCTCCGCACCAATAGTAGCATCTTTCCCCTTTTTAGGCCAAACAATTCCTCCACCACCTTACAATTCTTCCTCTAAGTAGAAGCATGCATGTAATCCTTCAATCCCTTTATACCATGATTCATCCTTTCACTGTTTGAAAGCCTTCTCTTCCCCTACAGTAAGCCCTCTCTCTCTCCTCCTTCCCTCCCTCTATCCCTTTTTTCTCTCTAGGACTAGGTATCAAACCCTTCCTTTTTATAAAAAAAATTCTTGATAAAACTCTTTTACTTCCATCTTACAAAACACTCACAAAAGAGGTAATGTTTCTTCTCCTGATTCAGTGACAAAGTTGTCTTTATACCAAAACCAATTCCAGAAAAAAAAATGTATATATACATTCAACCAACAATATAATAAAAGAATATTTCAACTGAATACATGGTGCAGGCTACACATTCAAGCTAGAAATGAGTAATTCTAATGATTCTCATACCGGAGCTGCATCTTCTTCCGCTACTGGTTCCGGGGGGTCGGGGTCCGGTTCAGCCACGTCGCCAGCATCTCCGAGCCGGTACGAGTCACAAAAACGGCGCGATTGGAATACTTTTGGGCAGTATTTGAGGAACCGGCGCCCCCCTCTTAGCCTTGCTCAGTGTGGTGGGGCCCACGTGCTTGAGTTCTTGCGGTACCTCGATCAATTTGGCAAAACTAAGGTATGCTCTTGCCATTTAAAAAAAAATTATAAAAATCAGTTGAAAAAAACTATGATTGAGGTACGAAATTAGAGACCTTGCATTTGTTCTATTGTCTCCACATGTTCAACTTCATGATAGACAAAAAAAAGGTTGGATGATTGAATCTTTAAAGCCCTCTTCTCTCAATTTGTTTCATTCTATTTTTTTTTCTTTTTTTTTGAAGAAGCTCCTCTCTTTTTTCCTTGAGATTTTCTTAGGAGGTAGTTTTCTTCCTCAAATTTGACTGATGAGAATGGTTTACCTTGTTTTGTTCTCTTTCAGCCCAATTTTCCTCTGAGTTCATGGGCATATGTCGAAAGGTTAGTGGTTCACTCCACCTCTCTCCAATGTCCAATCATGAACCTTTGGCAGAGATCAGCATAAAAATCAGCAAAACTCATTATTAATTAAGAATAATCACAAACAAAAATGTATTTATAAAGATGTGATATCCATTACCTCTCTCCAATCATCAGAAAAAAGAACAACCTCAAAAACTCATTGATTATACCCTTAAATCTTTATTATTCGTTCTTTTTCACAAAAAATCTGTAATATTCCTTCCTTTAGGTACACACGCAAGGATGTCCATTTTTTGGGCATCCAAATCCGCCGGCTCCATGCCCGTGTCCATTACGACAAGCATGGGGTAGTCTAGACGCTTTAGTTGGCCGTCTCAGAGCCGCCTTTGAGGAAAACGGAGGCAGACCCGAATCAAACCCTTTTGGGGACCGATCCGTCAGGCTCTACCTCCGTGAGGTGAGAGAGCACCAGGCACGTGCCCGAGGCGTCAGCTATGAGAAGAAGAAGCGTAAGAAAACTCAAAGTCAGCCTGATCAGTTACCACCTCCTTCAGGTTCAGTTTAATATGAAAAATGAGGATTGATGTGAGGAGATTATATCGATATGTGGAGCTTTGTTTGGTAATTAATTGGTACTATTAATTCTCTATTTTGATTTTGAGTTTTCTTTTTTCTAGTTTGATTGTTCTTCTGTAGAAGGGCTTGTTGTTATTTATGTTTGGGTGTTTTATTCTAGCGTGTGAGCTTGTTTTATGGTAGTATTGTCGATTTCTTTTGTTGAATTTGAATTAATTGAGCATTTAAGTAAAATCTTTTTTAATTGTTTTTGTAGATATAAAAAATTATTTTTTAGTTTTTACTTACATCTTATCTTCTGGCTAGCTACTATTGTAGTCTTAAGAGAGCGAATTAAGGGGTGATTCATGATTAAGGCAAAGAATGAAAGATCAATTGGAAATGGAGTTTGTTATTGATATTTGTACAGATTGATTGGAGGTAAGAGGTACTTTAGTTTAACTTCTCTAGTTTGTTAATTCATATGCATTTAGTATTTTTCAAAAGCAAAATTCATATGCGTTTGATATCTGGACTTGGATTATTCGAGTTGTACATTAGCGAAGTTTATTTCATGTGGGCTTTAGATTTCTACTCCCGTATATATTTGTGCTATTTTTTTTTTTTCTGTTGAGTTCGTATCGAACCTCTTTACAATCCTATTAAAGCCTTACAAAAACTTCTTTTTCTTTCTTCTCTTTTTTTGAAAAATCATTTGTCTCCTTCAATCCATACTGTTTTCATGTTGTGTGTGTGACACAGATATAGAGATAGGATTAGTGGGTTTTCCCCTAACAAACATTTTTCTTTCATTATGTGCCGGATTGACCATATTTTATGTGATTACTGTATGCTTTACTTCTTTCAGTTTATTCCCTTTGTATATATGTTATGTAGAATAGAAACCATTTGTTAGCCAAAGAGCTGAGAGAGAGAGAGAGGAGAAGAGAGAGAGAGGAGAGAGAGAGACTTTCTATAGTTAGTAAGTGAATAATTAGGGAATAAAAATGAGGGCATATATTGTAGGCTGAGCTTGAAAGTAATACTGAGAGTACATATGATCTGAAAAGACGAGTAGTCCTTTTAAGATTTTCCTACGATTTTCTCTTGATAGATAGATAGTATATTACTTTCTTAGTCAATGCCAGTCTCTTTTGGATTTTCTTTCCTTTCTTTTTATGGTACCTACATTTCTAGTACCATCCATCAAACTTTATTCATGGTATATATAAACAGTACTCTTTGTACAATTTGCATGCATCTCATATATGCATTAGTCTAGCTTTACATTTTTGAAGTTTTAATGAGATAAATGGGCAAGACAAACTACTATTCCCAACACAGATATATTGTACATAATTTAATTGTTTTGATGCATCACTGATGGCATATTGATTGATTGGTTCACTGGTGCATAATGATTTTATTCTTTCAAATTCACCAGAACCTTGGCTATCATTAATTTATAATTCTGACTAGATTTTGTTTTGCAATTGTTATGTCAACAGTTATAAGATACTAGATAATAATTATTATGAATGTGTATACCATACTTTTGTACAAATATATTTTCATTTTTATACTATGTAAGGTATGTTATAGCTAGCATGAATTTTTCTCATTTCCTTTTTTGTATCTTATTTAAGTGTTTTTTTTTTCTTTCCAATTCATCATTCTTAAATTTTTTGCATGGCTATAACTATAATTCTTACTGATGTTCATAAGTTGGTTTTAGTTTAAGCGTATGTCTATTTTTTGAAATCTGACATGCTTTTTATTTATATCTAGTATCTTCACTTGTTGCAACATACTTTTGGTACATGGATTGTCATTTTTCATATTTGTAAGTAAGTTGTGTAAAATATAAATGCTTATGTAAATCCAGCATGGATTTTTTTCATTTCTTTTTTTCCTTCTTAGCTATATGTTTTTTGGGTAATGTCACCGGCTCTTTATTTTTTAAAGCCTTTTTGAGACTTCTGAAGAAGCCATATCATCTTAATTATTTTCTCTATTGAATTAAATAGTATGACTAAACCTAAACTATTAATTAAATTTTTATACATATACTAATTTTTTGTTATATTATTTATATCTCATATTAACATTTCTAATAATGATTGATTGGTGATTTTCGTGTTTGTTATTCTATTTTCTGATTAAGTGAGAATGATTAAAGTTATTTTTTATCATTAGATTTTAATTAAATGGTTCTAACGAATCATGATACATAATTATGTTTAATTATGAATACAAAGAAAATATGAAGAGTTTATTTATTAAAACATATTTAGTTTTTTTGTTTTCTTCTTTAAAAAAATATTAATTCATAATAAAGCATTGTATTTCTCACATTAAAATCTTCAAAACTAAATTTGTTTAAATTTTCTCTTTATTTTGAATTCCATATTGCTATGGTTCCAATTTAATTTGTTTTCGGTGAAATATGTAAATATAAACTATATACGAGAATATGCTCATGTTGGAAATATATCATTACATAATTAGATTTAAACAATTAGGCATATAAAATGTAATGCAATAAATTATTTTTTGTATTATCAATTAATTATAAATTCAAATAGTTAGATAAATTAACTTCAACCCATTATTTTCACCTCCTTTTGAATCTTCTCATTGAATCATGTAATCAATTTTCTCCGGGTTGTCCGAATCAAAAAAATTCTCAAATTTTATTATTTAATTTCTCAAGTTTCTTGATATTTTATAGTAATATGTCTGTGATTATTAATACATAATTATATAATTTTTTAGGTTGTTATTTTTTACATTACATTTCCGGTTTGGTGTGAACCATTAAGTTCTTGGTTTCTCACTACAAGAAATAATTTATTAAGAAATACATTGCATTAATTAATATATTACATATTTCAATGATGGCTATATGATTCGTTTATTCATAAAATATATACCTCTTAGACATCATTTTGGCAGTTGATGAATATCAACTAGATGCGATAAAACATCTTATAGTGTAATACAAAATTGTAACTAAAATATTGAACTTACTCTCTATAAATTTTCTATATTTTATATGTATTATTATTAGTTAATTTAAATATTATTTGAAGGTATATATATTTTGTAAAAACATTACAGAGAACTTATGTAATTTTATATGTGAGTATTATATATCAAAATAAATAAAAATTGAAAATATTCGCAGCGTAGCATGACTACGGTTTCTTTACTTATTCTCTTAATTTTTTATATTATCATCACTTTACAACATAATAAGAGAATAAAAAATAGAGAAGAGACACAAAATTAATAATATTGACATGACGTTTGCAGAAAAGAATAAAGTATATAAGCAAAAAATAAATAAGATGATATATAAAAAAATTTATATGACCAATTTTCTTAAAATATTAACTATTCATATTCTCATTATTAATTTTTTTAATTTTCAAAATATGTACAATATATATACAGTAAGTGGATAAAAATATTACTTGTTATTGATGAAACTCAGTACATAATTTAATATAATATGATTCTTAACAACTTAAAAAATATTTTGATGTAACGGTTTCACGAAATCGAGAATATATCATAAAATATTAATTTAATTGTATACTAAAATGAAAATATTTGCAACATAGCTCGAATATTATCTAGGTTAATTTTACATAGAGACCGACAATACGTTTTATTTATGTCCGGTTGCTTTTGTCGTTCTTTTCTTTATATTTGTAATATATATCACGAACCAGAGAAATAGTACATATCAAAGTTCATCAATTGTTAATTTTTTCTTCTTATTATTCTTTCCAATAATATTATTATTGCTATCATTAATGTTGTTGCTATTCCTAATAATAATTATTAGGGGTAATTTCATATATGTCATTACAAAAACTCAAAATA
Source organism: Juncus effusus (assembly GCA_027726005.1). Classification (NCBI taxonomy): domain Eukaryota; kingdom Viridiplantae; phylum Streptophyta; class Magnoliopsida; order Poales; family Juncaceae; genus Juncus; species Juncus effusus. Next base: position 2,985,930 of record CM050897.1, on the reverse strand, counting down.
TCATATTTGCCATTACAAAAATCAAAATATCATATTTGTCATTCCAAATTAAAACTAACGGGTCGGCCTTATAATTATCATTTTACCCCTTAAATTAAAGTCATAATTTAATATGAGAGACAAATATATATTCAAAAGAAAAATTAATTATTTCAATTACAATTGAGTTTCAGAATAATTATTTTTGAAGAGAAAAAGTTAACAAGAAAAATATATTATTTTTGTAGTTAAAATAATGTTGTGAGAAGAGTGTGACAAAATGGGACTAGAGTTTAGGTTGAAAAGATAATATGTATATTTCCTTGTCAAGAAAAATAAAAGGACATTTTGATCATATTAAATAAAACTTAATGGAAAGTTAACGATTTTAGATATATTTGATATTCTTGAAGTTTTAAAAGGATAAATTTGATAAATATTGTGTTTTGTAATGACAAATATGATATTTTAAGTTTTTATAATGGTAAATATGATATTTTAGGTTTATACAATGGCAAATATGATATTTTAATTTTCTTAGTGGCAAATATTATATTTTAAGTTTTTCTAATGGCAAATATGAAAATTTCCCTAATTATTATTACTATTATTATTATTATCACTAATAATATTAGTTTTTTTTTAATATTTGAAGCAGGCTCATAATTCCTGTGTCCAATTTTTATTAAAGTAAAAATTATTTACAAAAAGGATAAAAAGAAAAACTGTACATGGCACTAATAATATTATTATTGTTGCTGATACTATTATGTATCGTTATTATTATTATTATTATTATTGTTATTATTAATAATAACATTATTACTATTAATATCATCATCATCATCATCATCATTTTCCCTAATGTGCAGTGAAATGTAATAACATTTGAAATTATTTGATAGATTTTTTAGAGGGTCAAAATGGTATGAATTTCTTCATATCAAGTGATATGAGGTTGTTTATAATGACAAATAAAATGATTGAAAACCGAGGTGATTTTTCATACATAGAGTAGACTACATGATATTAGTTGTAGCAATTTCAAAATGTCTTTCTAAAACAAGATTTCTTGATTTCGAAATTATTAAAAAACTTCTAAATGTCTTATATTAAATCATATCTTTCTTAAATGTTTTTTTTATATTTGAAGGAAAAAATTGTTCTTGACATTTTAAAGTTACATGCTCATGTTTTATTTGATTTCAGTCTTAACTATATTTGGATACATAAGAAATTTATAGCCTAGGAAAGGGAACTTTTAGGGATTAAGATTTATAAATTCCCAATCCTAGAAGCATAGAAATATTATATGTAGGAATTTATAAAAAATATTGTTTGGATGTGTTTTAGGAAAAAAGAAGGATTCTATAATATAATATAATATCAAATAATACAATAATATTTTCATATGATTATTGCATGATAGTATAATAATAATCATATAATAATACTATATATTATAATTAAAATAATCATATAATAATACTATATATTATAATTAAAATAATCATAATAATAGTTAAAATAATATTATAATAATAGTTAACATAATATTATATTATTATTATTAAATTAATAAAATAATGTCAACAATATATAATAATAGTATAATAATAATCATATATTATTATAATAATAATATTAAAATATTAATAAAATATTATAATAATTATATTATTATAATAATAAAATATTAAAATAATTATAATAATTGTTAAAATAAAATTATAATAATTTAAAAATAATATTATAATAAAATTATTAATAATAAAATAATAATCAATATTATAATAATAAAATGACTAATAAAAAAATAATTATATTATTATAATAAAATTAAAATAATTATCAAATAATTATATTTATAGTTAAAAAAATATTACAATAATTATAATATTATAATAATAAAATATTAAAAAAATTATAATAATAGTTAAAAAAATATTATAATAATTATATTATTTTAATAATAAAATAATAAAATATTAATTATTATATATAATAATATAATAGTAATCATATAGTATTATTATTATATATTATAACAATAATATATTATACAAGAATAATAAAATATTATAATAATATATATTATTAAAATAACATAACACATTATTATATTTGTATAATTCACTAATTTTTATTGTTGAAATTTTCATTCGAACTATCCTTAAAGTTCAGATACAAAATTTCCTAGAAACTTCCTAACATAATCCTACCCTTCAAACTCCTAAAATACATCCAAACAAGAATTTTAAAAAAGTTGGAATTTTTTTCCTAACCTAGCCTAAACCAAAATTCTTAGTCATCCAAACATAGCCTAAAAATTTCCATGAATTGTCCAAATTCTCCTCCCTTACTAAATGATCTAATGGCAGATCGGATAAAAGACATAAATTAAGGTTGGTACAATCTAAGTGCATTTCATGATCAATTAAACTTACTTGTCATTTTATTAAATCTTTTTCCAATTTCATGATAATATTTATTAGTCTTGTATCATTGTTTAGTTTGATCAGAAAATGTTATATGTTGAGTCATAAGAATTATGTCTTACTTAAGCTTAACTGGTATCAAATTTTCTCTCTGCAATAGTTCTTTTTTTGTTGAGCATGTAACTCTTGCAATAAATTTTCAAAAATAAATGACCGCCCTCTGATTTATTTAATTAAGAAGGAAAATTAGTAGCCTGAATTTAATTTAAAGGTACCAATTACATTTAGCTTAAAAAAATTGGTAAATTGGTATACAAAATACACGTACAACACATGAAAGTTTCCTAGATTTTTCATGTATTTTACCAGTAGAGTCTATTCGTTTTATTACGAGGAACTCTTTTTACAAATCAAGCGTGTTTTTTGTCTATTTGGAATTTTTTTTATTTTTGAATTAGAAGCTTCTATTTCAAATTTTTATTATACCTTGTAGTGAGTTTATAAATTGTTTATTTTTTAATTTCCCAAGGCATTAAGTTATATCCATACATTTTTTTTTCACTATGAACTAAAGTAAGTTCAGTTACACCTCGGATCCATTTTCGACCCGATGTATAACGGTCATATATCCTGAATATAGACACCAAAATCATATTACAGCAACAGAAAAATACATGAAATATATAAAATCAAATATCTAGACTTTTATTATGTTTAATTATTTTTATATTTATCTTATTTTCTCGATATTGTGACGACGCTTAACCCAAGTTTCCCAATTAATTGAACCTGGAAAATTTTATAAAAACAAAAGGATGAGTACAAAAATACTCAGTAAGGTATGCTCGCATAAAAAATTATACTATTAAAAATAAATTATTATATAAGTTCATATATAAAATATTCATATTATTGAATATAACCATAAGAAAATAATATTTGTTTTTGGGATATATATTTCTTTCTCACTTGCCATCTCGCACATATACACGCTAGATAATGCTCCATGGCATCGAGTACGTCACAAATACACATATTTTCGAGCTCGTTATTGGATGATTGACGGCTCTAGCTTCCACCTACGTAGTACGGTTGTATTCAACTTACTATAATTTTTCACACATCTCACTATATCGCGCATACAAAACATTATTTTTCAAAATATTGATTATTCTCAAATACTTTATTTTATGATTTATTAAAATATCGCACATAGGCTCTAGTTATATAAAAGAAATACTTTTATATTACTATTCTAATAATTATAATATTAAAATATTAAAGAGAAAGCGTATAAGAGCAAAAAAAATCTTGCCTTGAATGGCAACATTTGACTTGACTAAAGATGCTTCAAATTATCTAATCCATCAAAACCAATTCTTTGATAAAATGAAGGATGTTTTATTGACAAAATAACAATAGAGCTTGATTATGAGGATGCATGACCCAGTAATGAGAGAATGAATCTGGTTTAATTAGATATTTGGATATTTATGGATTGAAGAAACTTGTATTTCAAGTCCACATGATACATAGCATGTACATCGTATTGAAAACAAAACCGACCATGCACATTGGAAATACATGCATCATCAACAGTATTAATTTCATATTTTGGGATGTTACACATTGGCAAGAAAATGAAACAATGTATAGTGAATGCAATGCTATAAACATCATTAAACTTTAATGCATGCTCTGACTTTGGCAAAAGAGAGACACTCAAACCAATTGAATTTAATTAATGAGATGATATAAAAATGTTATATTCTGCTCTTTTTTTTTCTTCTCTGAAGAAACAAACAAATAAAAAATACATGATGAAATAATACTTATTAAGCTTTAGGAAACTTTTATAAAGTATAAAGTTTATATTTCTGAAATATAAAATTAATAATAATTTAATTGATAAATTCTGAGTTCAAAAATATAAGATTTAGTAAAATATATATTTATATTTTTTTTTCTTAAAATTAAAATATTAGTGATATTATGAAAATAATTGTTAAAATAATTTCTTAAAAATCTGGGTTATAAAAAGTTCTACGAATTTATTTTCACTTTTCATTTTTTATTAGATCATGTTGTATCTTTTAAATTGTTAATTACTAGGATAATACTCACGCTTCCTTGCGATTATTTCAATTTTATTATTTATTTTGATCTATAATGTATAATTTACAATTATAAAAATTTGAAATAAATTTATAGTACATAAATAATATATAATAATTATGTTAAGTAAGTTGGTTATGCTTAAAATTATTTTGAATTACATCACAAGATATTATATTCATTGATTATTCAATCAAAATATTTTCTATATCACATCTAATTTTGCAATGACGGATATTTCTGTAAAAATAAATTTATATATGAGAAATAAAATAACATAAATTATAAATTCATAAAAAATAAAAAATAAAAAATAAAAAATAATAACCATCTAAATAATTTGGATAATTAATTTATGATCTTAATTTATGTTTGCACTAAGATTTCTAAAATTAAAATGTCATCCATTTTTTTATTCTGTTTAGTTTTCTTATGTTGCTATTTCTTGATATATTATATTAGAAAAAAAAATCAATTATTAGTCAGGCTTATATGAAGGAGATCAAAAAGAAATGCAAGATAATTTATTTCATATAGTTTGAAACTACGTGAAATTTAATTATAGATGATTAATTTTAAAAAAGAAAGAATAATATTAATCTAACTAATCATGTGATAATATGGTAATAATTTAAATGAAAAACTAAGATTTGCGAAAAAAATTTGATCTGTCGGCCGAGAGAAAATTGATGATGGGCCTCTTAAGAATGCGCAAAGAGAGGTGAAAAAAGAGGTAATAGTTAATGATCTCATCATTTTATATGTTCTATTATATAGTATATATTCACATTATTTTAGCAAGAAAAAATTAAATTAGAGCCATAACAATATGAAATTCAAAATAAAGAGAAAATTTCAATAAATTTATATTTGACGAATTTAACGTAGGAAATAAAATATTTCAAGAATAATAATTATTTTTTAAAGAAGAAAAGAATAATTATTTATATTTTAATGAGTGAACTCTTCATATTCTATTTGTATCAATATTTGAACATAATTTTGGATCATGATTTATTGAAACCATCTGATTAAGATCTGATGTCAGAAACAAATTCAGCGGTTCTCACTAAATCGAGGATGGAACACAAAATATCAATTCAACCAATTATATGATTTTGTTTTAATAATCACACACATGTTGTGTTAAAATATCAATAAATTTGAGAAAATAAAATGCTAAGATTTAACAAAAATTTTGGTCGAACAGTCAAGATAAAATTGATGATGTGACTCAATAAGAAGGCTCAAAAAGGATGAAAAATAAGGGGCTGGGGTTAATTTGTATTATTCAGTTAGGGCTCAAGACCTAAAATAAGTGTGCTGTTTAGAAAATAAAAAGAAAAGAAAAGGTAAAGAACATATAAATGCAATTGATCATGATATAGTGGTATATGATTATTTTTAGAGAAGGAAATTACTTGATTCTTTTTCTTTTCGCCTAAGAAATAATCCCATTTAAATAAAAAAAAATTTGAAAGCATACGGAGAACTTGATTGTCTCTCGCGTAATTTCATTAATCAAAGTTCAGTTACAAACCATCATTGATAATAATTTCAAAAGAAAATGAAAAAAGAAAGAAAGAAAGGAAAAAACCAAAAAAAGGGGGAAGGCTGTGCCGACAGATCAACATATAAGATTGATACATGAAGTTAGATTACACAATTAATAGACCACAATAACATTGATGAATTTTAATTGTTGCGGTATCGTGGACTCCTTCGAGAGTTTTGGCTCAAGATGTGTCTAAGATCCGTTGAGTTTGTGGTTGAGTCTGTCGTCCACCTTTAATTATTCACCAGATATATGTTTTCCTTTGGTTACATTTCCGCCAGCTCTTGAAATCGTTTGTTGCCGAGTTGAGTACCGCATTTAAATCAATTATTAATAACTCATTTCAATTGCATCATTTATTTTTATTGACAATTGCAATTGAATCAGTTAACTGTTTTCTTGATTTTAGGTAGACTTTTTTTTAATATTTCAAGGGTATAATTAGAATGAACACATAAGATCGTTGGTATGGAGCAAATACTAAGTACTTATATAAAAGTATTGCAGAAGACCATATTTATTATTTACTAAAAAACGTTATATACTTAACTGAACAACTACTTTTTACAAGGATATATATGATGCAATAAAAAAATTCTAAATTTTTTTTAGACAACTCATCAACAATGAGTTGTTAAGCTTGCTGAATATTATACTAAATGTATTTGTCCCAACTTGAATTTTGGTTTCTCCCATATATAATAGAGTGTCTTACCGCTTGAGCTGGCAAATTTTGACATAAAAATTCTCCAATTATTGAGTATCTAAAAACAAACACTTTTTCGAAAAATAGACTAAATAAATATTTGTTATGAGTAATTTATTTAGTAATGATATAGTAAAACTAAAGACAAATAGAAAATTATAATATGAAGTACTTTATGCATAAAATATCATAACATCACAATGCACGTGAAATAAAAACCAAGAGAGACAATTTGGGAAGCCTTAATATAAAGCAGAATTTTTCTTATCATATCCGTCTCATACTTAGATTGAGACCCTCTCCATTTCATTCTTACAGGGAATGTCCTACTAATAAGATGAATAAGATTCTACAAGTCTATAAAGTTGATTTATGTGCTATAATTGTTTATATTTAATTAAGATATTCATTAATAAAATAAACATGACTAGAAGGAAAATGAAAGATGATTAGAATTAAAGCTTAATCGTTGTTTAAATGATTTTTTTATGAAAAACGTTTAAATGTTGGTACACTACTATGCATCTCTCAAGTTTTGCTTGGCGACTGCATATTATCGACGACTTGAAATGGAAGAATAAGAAAAAAAAAAAAAAACTTCCGTACAGTGCCCACAATTAAGCTTATCTAATTGACTTTTTAGGCAACTAATTGACTTTTCAACATGAAATAATTCAAACAAATATTTAGAGTGATTTGTGAAAATTGATTCCTTGGGCAAAATTGAGAATGACATATCAAACTTATTTTTGTGATCCCAAACAATCATTCGAAAAAAGATTTTTATGACGTCTAATTTAGATGCAAAAGATAAAGAAATAGAAAACTATTTTGTAACTTGGTAGATTATAACTAATTAATTGAATAAATTAATTCTTACATAACTTATAACCCTCTACTTCAATCACAATAAAAAAGATTGATAACACAAATGAAAAGTCCCAGTGTCATCTATAATAAACAAAATTTCGAAACCTACATTGAACTTAACTAAAGAATCATAATATCATTATATATCCTCAATAAATTTGTAAAGCAAAATAACATTATATACATGATAATGATAGTATATTATGTGCTACATTTGTTGTAGCTAATTATTCATGCCGAAGATGTTCGCCTCTTGAGCTAAATTGCCAGTGTCCTTTCCACGAAAGAAAAGGAGAAGAGACATTGAGATATAGAGTGAAAACAAACAAACAAAAAAAAGACATTGAGATATAGAGTGAGCCTGAAAGAGAGAGAGTCCTTGAGAGATGAGTCCAATTCTTGTAGAGATATATAGAGAGAATAAAAGCTGTGTTGTGGGGGCGAGAAGTCACGTGGTAGTTCGTCCTCTAGTGTCGGCAAGAAGAACAAAAGAGTGGGCGAATCGCATAAGCCGAGTCCACGTGAAGTCGCTGTCTCCGTACAACGTACGGACCGGACCCCGTCTTGCCGACTCACACGTTTGAATTGAGTACAGAACCAGTTTCGGATTCCGAACCCGACTCTCTCTCTCTCTCTTTCTCTCTCTCTTTCTAATCAGTTGAAAAAGAGATATATATATATATATATATATATATATATATCTATATCTTTCTGTCTCTTTTCACGAGAATCTCAGGCTTTGTGAATTGTGGGAACTTGGACCTGGAGATTGTACCATGAATTACTTCTGTTCTGATATATTAGTGTTGCGCTAAATCAGTATGTTAGCCCAGTTATAAGTATCTATAGACTTTGTTGGGCTAAACTTATAGGCCGATGAAGGCTTTTTTTTAATGGATGCTTGAGGTTCTAGGCCGACGAAGTTAAGAGGCACAACTGATATGGGCCACATGGAATATACAACTAAGAAAAACTTGAAAAAAAAATTTATAGTAGATTATACCCCATGTTATTGGCTGTAAATAGCTTTTCCTGAGTTTTTTTTTTTGAAAACGAACTTTTCTGAGAGTTATTTGCTGTAGGTTTAAATTTAATTTTTCTGATTTTTCTCCCTGATTTGATACGAATCTTCTGTCTCTTAGAACTCAAAAGTGCAACAACTCGCACACATTTTATTATATGATCATTTAAGAAACAAATTTTGCACTGAGGGGTGCAATTAATTTTTGTTGGCGACTCATAATTCGCTCTGGTTGGAATCCATAAAAGAACTCAATAGCAGCTCGCATGCACGACTGCAATTGGATAAATTTGGAGCCAAGTTGAGCCAACTCAATTTATTCAAGCCAAACTAGAGCTAGAGACCCAGCTTGCTCTAATTCAGCTCGAATTAATTCAGTGCACACATGTAATATGCAGCCAATGTTATTTACCCAAATTTGATATATATAATTTGATCTATTATCAAGTTCTATATAGTTTTGCACTTAATTTCCCAACTAAGTAGCCACCAAGTCGAGCTCGGCTCCCAGAACAGAACTGAGTTGAACCATCTTTAGTTCAATTTCTACTCGAGTTTGAATTGGGCATAGCTTACTCGAACATAACTCATCTGCAGCCTCGTTGAACCAAACAGAAGGGTTTACCAAGTCCCCAACATTTCCTTACTTTCTAGGAAAAAGATCTGGATCTCTCATCTTATTTAGTTCCTATTAGCTCCCAATATGATTAGAATCAAAACTGAGAGTCGCCCCATATACTTGAATATTTTTCTATTAGCTCCTAGTGGCTCCAATATATTTCAGCCCAAAATTTCAATCGACACATATTGTTGATTCCCAAGCACCCATATCTTTCAGCCAAAAGTTTTATAATTTTATTTTGATTTCTATTAAACCTTTATATTCACAATAATATATCTTAGATTCTAAACATTATGCATTTATATTCTCAGCAATATACCTTACATTCTAAATGTTATAAATTTATATTCACAATAATATACATTTTATCTCACATCATGAGTTTTTTCGTGTGATAAGATGCCAATTCAGATCTAAAATATTAGACTAATCAAAAAATCTCTTCGTCAAAAAGATACAATATACCTTTATACCATAACAATATATCTTAAATTATAAACATTATGCTTTATATTTCCAACAATATATCTTATATAAGAAATTCAATGGGAGTCATAAGGAGTTACAAAAAAAATAATTATATATTTAATTTCGTGGGGTCCATTTTGAAATCTCCTAATCCTTTTAGTAATTATGGGAGGTTCGGAGTGTATTTAATCGGGAGACCTGATGATTTCCAAATGACTCTCATTTTTGTGATACATGATGTGATCTCGTTGTTTGGAAGGCAGAGAGCCCCAATTTGCGAGAGGTTAATAGTCGGTCCCTACTTTCTATCAGCACTGATAAGTGCTCGACAAACTATGTTGTAATGATCAATGAACATTTTATAGTAGTCAGCAGAAATATATTATATTGGAGAACTTTGTACGAACTAATGTATTATAAAACTAATATTTCCAAATATATATAAATTTACACTTGTACAAAACAAGCCTTTTATTACATCAACAACACTCCAATCAATTATCATGCCTGCCATTTACTATATGAATTATTTACAACAATAACTAGTAAGCTCTCACAAATCCAAATCAAATTACACCAACCTGAAATTTGTACTTGAACCATTGAATGACAAATCAATATTTACATCTGCTCTACTTCTTTCATGAATCTTTATGACAAACAAATATACTTCTTTTAACACAATATAATGTCTCCTTAAAACCAATAGTTAATCTACCCTTGCCACATGGGAATGCTTTCAAGATTCGCCATGTCATAATAATACCCATAATCGTTCCTCGAACTGAGACCATTCGGCGGTCCACTAGAGATCTCCTGTATCGGAAAATCGAACGAGTTGAATTGTTGCAAAATATCTCCATTAGGGAAAGAGTTCAACTCGCTCTCTACTTGTTGTAATGGTTCATTTGTAAAGCATGAGTTCATTTGTTCAAACAAATCATTTGAAGCCATGGATTGGTTCACCAGTGGAGGGTATGAGCTGGTTGTAGGGGATGAGGGGCTGCGAGTTTCATGCTCGGTTTCGCCTTTCGTCTTTTGGAAAACTCTACAAAGAACCCAATCCTCCTGCATGCATGTTATAGTAAAAAATTAGGACACTTTTTTCTGTTTTGCAAATCGAATATCAAATATATATTACCGTACAAGAGTTTTATTTTATTACCAAACCTACGTATGTATATGTTCATATATGTATATATTTAAATTTTAAAGTACCTTAGGAGGAGAATTAGGTGTTTCGAGGCGAAACTCATGCATGACCCAACCAGACTTAACACCATTAGGAGCTCTCCCTTGGTAGAAAACTAAGGTTTTTCTCATACCCACAATTGCGCGTGTTGCAGGATTGCATATTACTCGATCTTTTCCGGTCGCTTTCCAGTAGCCTGACTTGGTTGCACGGTTTGTTCGTGATCCAGTCGCGTATTTTCGGTCTCTGAAGCTGAAGAAGTACCACTCGTTTGCTGTTAGCTTAGCAACATCTGAAAAAAAAAACCATTCAATGAGACACATATATATAATTAGTTATTTATATATCAAAGTAACATAATAAGAGATACTGTAATTTTTCAAAATAATAAAATAAAATAAGAGATAATGTAAATCTCAAGACATATCGATGTATAAGAAATGAGTTGTTCATCGATATGCTTTATGATATTTGACAATACTAATTATATTTTTAAGACAATATTCTAGCATCATCTGAACCACACATTTTATCTCTTATCAAATTATATATATACGATACATATAAATGGGTATTTGCATCTGAATATAGTTTGTCTTTCAAAGTAAATGGTTTGGTTTGTCTCGTTTCTAATTAGGTTATGTGATGCGTTTCTTTCTTTCCGAATTGTTTGTTTGGTATGTTTCATCTCTAGTTAATTATATACTTTGTTGTTTGATCAAAAGATTCACACATTTCTTTCTTTGCAAATTGTTTGGTTTATTTAGTCTCTAAGTAATTATGTGATGTTTAGTTTATTTTGGATATATGTAAATAAATATTGAAGAGGGACACATGAGTGTGAAACAAGTACTAGAAAATTGCTCGCGTGATGCCTCAAGAGGTTGACAGACTTGGAACTATGTGTGAATAACGTGACAAATACTCGATGCACTTCAAGAAAATTATTTGCTGTACTATTCGTGGAATTATCAATTTATTATAATTATGGAATATATATGATGGAAGCACCAATAATCATTATCTTAAAGATATTTTATGTAAATATAATAGTTAGTTATATACTACATGAATACACCAATTGTGTACTCAGCAAAATTTAGAGATTTCTATCTACAACATCACTACAAAAGATAATCCAATGGAGTTTTAGCAAAACTTCATGCAAATCGATCAAATGATCGATATGTTTTTTAAATGATAATTATTCAACCACCAAAATCATATCATATTGGTTCTTAACTAATTACTAGATTCATATAAATGAAAATAATCCTCATATTATTAAAAAAATATATAGAAATAAAAGAAGTTTATAAAGTATATATACCAGGAAGCTCCCAAGGCTCGCGTGTATGAAGATCAACTTCCACCATTGTTCCTTGTGAGATCCTCTCATTACTCACCTTCTTGTACAAATAATGGCAAACTAGCTCTTCATCACTAGGGTAAAACCTAAAGCCAGGTGGCAGAGTAGACTCAATGGCCCTCAATCCCATTTTCACTACTAATATTCTTTTTTTTCTCTTCTTTTGATGAAATGAAGATTGTGAAAGGGGAATTAATGGAGGTGGAACTAAATGAAGAAGAAGTGGAGCTTAAAAATGTTTAGAGTGTGGGATTTGGTTTGCTTAAATAGATGAGAAAAAGGCTAGTGTTTGGTTCTTTAGATTTTGAAGTAAAGTGTATTGAGACGGGCGCGTGGCCCTACCCTAAATTATAAATTCTGTGATTTGATTCGGATCCGGGTTAAGATCTGAATCTATATAAAATATTAAAATAACAGAGCTCATATCATATATAGTACTATTTATTGGACAATATATCAAGCTCATGAAAAAATCAATTAAGTAAATTAAACTTTTTAGTTCCGTTGAATGAAAAATATTCAAACGCGTACAATATGCATTATTCATAATTAAAATTTGAGGGAAAACAGTTAATTTCACTGAAATTTATCGTAGTTTACTTCAAAAATATTACTAGAATATGAATGTCTGAATAACTTATCATTTGTTTTTTGCATAAAAAATGAAGGTTAGACAAAGAGTCTTCTCCATCTTATAAAAAAAATCAAAAACTTATATTTATCTTTGTATAATTATTCATAACATATTTTATGATTCAAAAGGAGATTTTTATCTTAGAAGCAAAAGTAAATTATTTGCCTTAGATAATTAGATTAACAATTTGTATATAATATGATTTTATTGGTGAGTTTTTGGATCCGGAAAATGCATCTTGGATCCAAAAGATGTTATTGGCTTACCGGGTTTAGGGAACCGTTAAGAGCCAACAATGATAGGTTGTCACTTGTCAGAAAGGCATTTATGACAAGAAACCTTAACAGGACGTGTCATACTTAAAAATGAATGGACAATTTTAAGCATACACTTGAAAAAATCTGAAAAATGTACATGGATTCTTTTCTTTCCTTATTTTCTTCAAAAATTGTCCAAATATCACTTTGTCAATGCTGAATCAATATGTATAGAAATTATGACTGATTAATTCGGATATTTCATATTTAAAATTTAGGACCAAGGGATATTTGTTATATTTATTATAATACAGATGCGGCGATGTAACAATGTTAAACTAGAATGTAGGATATTATAAGTTATTATGTATAATATTTTCTATTTTAGTAATGATAATTTGTATATTATATTCATATATTTAGGTGCTCATCCGATAAGTTATTCATATAGCAAAGTGGTCATCCGGAAAACTACATGGAAAATATATTTTATTACTTCAAATTAAAATATATGCATTGTCTGACAAGTATTGGTATCTAATACGATATAGATGGATCTAAATGAAGTGTTGATTTAACAGAGTATACAAAATAGTTTATATTTATAGGGATCCGAATAATATTTGTGTGGTTTGTAAGGATATATAAGAAATTAGTAAAGGATGGTTACGTCGGAGAAAATGAATTCGGATGAGTGAAGATGATGACGACAACATGGCAAGAAGAAAAATTATTGGCTATTATATTAACTATTTTGTCATATGTTATATATACATAATAATGTAACAACTGTTGGCTTCTCCAAAGTTGCACCACCATAATTGGTAATGACATATTATATATTAGTTTCTCATAGTTACATGTTGATTTTATTAGCATTTTTTCCTGATATATCTTATCTTTTGTAGTAATATATGAATTTAATCTTCCATATATGATACTAAAAAACTATCCAATTTGAAATGCTTTGAGAAGTTCAGTACTGTCAAAAGAATATATTGACAGAAAAATAAGTGATATTTCTCATATCAAGTGATAATGTGTTACTTTAAAAGTACGAATGCAAATATCAGCAACATAATTGTTGCATCATTAACTATATTAAATATATTCGTTTTTAAAGTACTATAACAGGTTGTATGACCTGAACTCGGTTGCAAGTGATAATAAAATTATTTGCTCAATCAATAGATTTGATCCAACTACAGTTGTCACTCCTTTAATCTCAAGACCCGATCAGAACCTTTAACAAATCCTATAATATTAGAGTAGCATATGAAGCTCGTGCTGCTGAGAAATATGAAAAGAGAGAAATGTCAGAATTTTCCAAAACAAGAGAAGCACCAAAGAACAAGCATTCCCGTTCATAAAAGAGAATGCGGAGGAATGAACAAGGATGCGGGCAAGGCACTAATTAAGCCTATAAGATTCTGAGTGTAGTACAAACACTGATCAAGAAATTGTTTGTAAATAAATTTTGTAAAATTTTTAAGAATGAATGGAAAGTCTAAGTAGGTAATTTGTCTACATTTTAAAAAAAAAATCCTATAATAATATTTCAGCTCATACGTAGCCAATAAATTACATTTTACATTCCTATCTACCTCTTGAAATATTGTTGCACATCTCTATATTCAAATCCAAAAGGAACACATTTCCAAATATATTAAATGTATTTCTAATGAAACTATATCTACTATAATCCACTTGATATATGTTATATATTATTGAGATTTTATGTGCAATAACCAAGATATCATATACCATTTAACAAGGCAATTAATGGATAAGCTAGCGTGTATTGACGTGGATCATAAAACTCAAATTATAAGTAGATGGATTGATTTTGTGGGTCCAGTCATTAGCTTGCACGTATAAATATATAAAATTAATAAGATTAAAAAATGATAGAGGGGCTAGCTAGTCATTAGCCATCTATTTTTGGCCTGTGGATGATGAGAATGACCTCAAAAGATCAACAATTTAACAATAAACAATTCATGTACATTTTCATTTGAGAAATATTTTACACTATTAACAAGTAAATTGCTACATTTTCCTCTGAAAAAAAGGACATAATATAAAACATGTCGAAATGTGTACTATACATGCATGATCTCATCTGGAAACATTTCACAAAAAAATTCTCATAAAGTCGTTCATCTAGATCAAGATGGGAACACGCAGATGTTTTGACGCGCGGCTCCGTATTTTTACATAAAAATGAATGGAAATTATATTTCAAATTAAAAATAATTATGATAATAGATCCAAATTAAAAAAAAAAGTGTACTTAGTAAAATTATTTTATTTAGTTTTATGCAAAATACAGAGATAAATGTTTCGCGCGAAACACCTGTCCCACTTTTCATCCAGATATCTTTTTTGAAAAGTTGTTCTTTTGAATAATTCTAGGTTTTTATATTATTAATGGAGTATTTATATTAGACATGTATGATGTATTTAACTTGAACGTTTTTTCTTTGTAAGAATGAGAAAGAGAGGAGACAAAAGGCAGACCAATATGCCACGTCAGAGCCGCCAGGGCCCAATGAACACAAATTACTATATATTGAGAATGTTCATGGTACATTGAGATATTATGCCAAGTGATGAATGAATGAACTTCTCGAAAAGGAAAGGTGGTGCAATTATTAAGCTCCATGATTGCATTGCTTCTCTCTCTTCACTGCCACATAGCCAATTAATTACTCTAATTACAACCATGCATCTCATTTCTCTGTGATCCCAGCAGACATGTAACATATACAAATAGGCAGATATCATTTTCTGATTATTTTTTACTGTTACAAGAAATTAACATCTAAAATGATAAATTAATATTTATTAGATGTTATTTTCAATTTAGTAAAAAAAAATCATGTTAATGTCACTATATATCCATTATTTAGTATTCGTATTGGCGTCGTACGAGAAAGAAATGGTTTAATAAAACATTGAATTTTTTTGGTGCTCTATATATGATTTTTTTGTTCTCGATAATGAAAACAGAAGAAATCATTTTTTTCCCATTAAAAAAAAGATCTCATTTTTATTTTTGAAAATAAGGGCAAATATGTTTTTTTAATGCAAGCTTGATGATAAGGGCAAATATATGCTATTTTATATAAAAATTCCATGTAATGTTAAAACATTTTTCATGCCAATAATATATGATATTCATATTTTTTTTAAGGGTAAATTTCACCGTAGGTCACTCAACTTTCAAAAAATAATCAAATAAGTCACTCAACTTTCAATTGTCCCCTACAAGTCACTCAACTTTAAAAAAAATATCAAATAAGTCACTGAACTTTTAATTGTCCACTATAGGTCACTCAACTTTAAAAAATAACTAAAATAGGTCATCCAATTAGTTGAAAAATACAAATAAGTCATCCGATATGAGTGACCTATTTGATAATTTTTGAAAGTTGAATGACCTATTTGAACATTTTTTTGAAGTTGAGTGACCTATATGGGATAATTGAAAGTTGAGTGACTTATTTGGTCATTTTTGAAAGTTGAGTGACCTATAGGGGACAATTGAAAGTTGAGTGACCTATTTGGTCATTTTTAAAAGTTGAGTGACCTGGGATGAAATTTACCCTTTTTTTAAACTATCTGAAGCATGGATTGATTCACTACATGTGCCACACATTTTTGTGTAGAAGATTTAGAAGATTTGGACTTGAGAGATGGTTACATGTGTTTGTACAAAGTGTGACGGCTCCATCCTAGCTTTCTTCCTTCACTAGCTTTTCCAATTTCAATCCTTAATTTTTTTCAAGCTCATAAGAACAAATATAAACTCAAGATATTGATAAAAATGCATATACAAGTCTTTAATGCTACAAACATTTTACTATATATTATGACATGAAGAGTCCACACACTTTGTTTATGATTTTATTTTCTAGAATATATAATAATCTTGGGAAAATTTTAAAAAACCCTCTCAGTTTTCTAAATATTAAAGCAAAACTCCTTTTTAGATTCTATTTTTCTAATCAGTTGAAATTGTTTACGTCCTATAAGGGTCGCACTTTTCATCAAATAAACATTTTTTGGACCAAAATACCTCTCATCAAAATATTTTATATTTTATTTCGTGCAACCAAAAATAATAAAAAACGAAATTAATATTTTACTTTTCATAAAATATTTACCAGAAAAATAAAAGCTTTAAATAAAAGCATGCATGTTTGGCTTATCATTTGAACATGAAGGAAAGAAAATGAGAGAAAATTTGTAGATTTGTATCAAATCGTTCCATTTCTATTAAACCCTAATTGGTTCTGAATAATCAACTTGTTAACAACAAATACTCTTTTTATTATTATTAAAACAACAACAAATAGGGGCTCTTGGATTCCAGGATCGTTAAGTAGTCTCCATCAAGATAGCAACTTATTATTGAAATGAAATGACATCTTCTTATATTAATTATTAGTTATTTTTCTAACAAACATTCATAGAACATTACTATATCAGAAATTTAAATGAAAAAGTTGGTACATTTTTTTTTGAATGGGGAAAAAAAAGGTTGGTACATTAATTTGAGCTTTTGGCCAGAGAGGACTTGGATTTTGTTCCTCTCTTGAACATGCTTTGTGTTTTATGAAAAAAGGTCTATTGTATATATTAAGTGATAAATTGTACTCGAAATAATGTATTTTATAATAAATTTTGCATTGGATCAACAAAAACATGCTCCCATTGTATATGAAAAACTTCACAACTATTCATCAATTGGACATCCAGTTTACGATTATTTTCAATGATAATATAAAATATTGCAAATGACAATCCGGTTTTATATAAAAAGTATATTATATTTTTTAAATACGCGTATAAGATACAAAACGATAATTTCAGAATCTTTAAATTTATCAATTACGACAAATATCTAGATCTTGAGTAAAATGAGAACATCAACGAATACGAAATTTCATTAATGAATTAAAATGAAAAAGAATACTAAATTGATCAAATAAATAATTGCAAGTGAGCTATGAAAGGCTACAAAAAGATGGATTTTGTGCTATTCAGAGGATTGATTGCTTCTATGCCGTACAAGGAGATGTTAAAAAAAATTAGAAATTAAGAAGAATTTTGGAGGATATTATGTTGACATTATATAATCAAAATAGTACTTGATATTAATAAAATATTAAACTCCATTTGATGTTTAAGTCACATATATAACTGATGCCACCATAATTTAACAATTTAATCTAGTATAAATGTACTTATGTGTCAATTGATTCATTATCTAGTAATTGAGTGTAAAACATCACAAATCATACGTTGTGGGTTCAATTTTCATTAGCATCAAAAATAGAAAAAAAACAAAAAGTCCGTTCTATTCAATAAAAATAAAATAAAAATAAATGTACTTATGTTAATTTCTATATATATACGCACATATTTTCGTCGAATATGATATAATATATATTCTTAAGTTACGATCAAACTCTTATAATATACATCTTTTTCCTAAATAACGTAACCACATGTATGGAATGCATGAGTTAATCACAAGATGTTTATGTCTAAATATATTTTAATATCATATTTATCCAAAGATATCTTTTTGAGGTAAGATCCATTCCAAAGATATCATAATAAATGAACAAATGAATAATCTACTTGCTACCAATTACGTTGTGACTCGTGGGGGCTAAATATATTATATATTTATATACTTTTGATTGAATAAGGAGCTATAATATAGAGAGTCACGGGAATGAGATGTTGGTTTAGTTTGTACCCTACTAATTCCTCCAAATGCCTCTAATAATATTCCATGTCATCATCTCACAAGATTTGTCTTATACTGTAGGTGGCAATGCAACCAAAAAATAAAATACAAAAGATGTTCACTAAAAGGAAACCACACCACAAGACAATATTCATGTGACACATGAACTTAATGAGAAATATGTGTGAACTAGATGCTTCAGCTAGATATTTAAATTGTTCTGTTAATTCGAAAACCAAATTAGTCATACTCGATTAATATAATTCGGTTATTTAATTCAACCGTTTCGGTTCTATTTAAAATTTTGTGTATTAAGATATTTTTTTATTGAGAATGATAAATTTTTTATTTAACATTTTGAGGTTAAATTTGATATTACCATTTTAGAATTTTTAGGAGGGGAAGTTTTACGAAAATTTTATATTTGTAAATATTGAATAAATAAATTTGATATTCACTGTTTGAGCAAATGTACAGAGGTACAACTTATACTCAGATAAGTAACTAAAGTTATTGAAAAATAAATAAATAAGTTTGTTATAAAAAGCTATAAAAGAGCATGCCATAAAAAAACATATTTTAATGCAAAAAAGATAGTACTTATTTATTAGCTATGCTTGTTAAGAGGATACATAAATGGTGCATGAAGCTTGGTGCATCATAATCATGGAGATTATACTATAGAAATGGAGGTTTAGAATATTCAAGATAAAACTTAAAACGTGATTTTTTTTCTATATTATTTTTCGGGGGCATATATGTGTAATTTAAAATTTTGCGTAGATGCACTTGTAATTATGACGTAAATTATATTTTAATATTTTTAAGGGTATATATGAAATATGGAATTATATTTTTAAGGAGAAATGATTATTTTTTAGGGGCAACCATGTATTATTATACTTTGGATTTACGTGGGGTACAGAAAACATGGGACAATTAGCTTTTCACTTATTTTGCATTACATTGTATTTGCGCGAGGGTACACAATTTGGTATATCTAGCTTTTAACCTTTTTCAATTAGTTGCACATGCACATAGGACCCCTCGGCCAAGCCATCACATTTTTCCGGTTTTTTGTATATTGTTTAATCCCATAACTTGTACCGGAAATGAAGATCTTTATAAACCTACATGAGAGAGACCTACTGAGTGAATTTTGGATAGTTATTGGCAATGCAGGGCGGTACAAAAGGATTTGACTGGGTGGACACGTCTCAGAAGCCTGTTAAAATGCACTGCCAGTTTTGTATATAATCAGTGGGACCCACGGTTTTAAAATGAGAAATTTATTATGTTTTCTCTGTAATGAGTCATTTATGTAAAGAAAGATGACTCGTTATACGTATAATATATTAATTAGGCATATCTATTTACTTCATAAATGAGTTCAATTTTTTAGGCAAAACTAATATACTACCAAATCTGTAACGGGTCCAAAATATAAAATAAAATTCTTATTACATGACTCGTTTCATAGATAATTGATCACAAAAATATACAAAATATATACGTGTCATGATTTGGGAAAAATTGAAAAATTGTATCCAAGGAGAATTGTCATGAGAAATATCATGAATAGACATAACTGCATTGCCAATCAGCCTCTAACTTAATGATTGACTCTCTCTTAATTAATTGAGATATAAAAGATGTAGAGGATCCATAAAGAAAAACTCTCCTTGTTCCTCCTCAAAATAAAATTGCAATTTTGGACAAATGCATAAGCATTACCTACAAAAAATGAGGGAAAACTACAGGCGATTATCTATTTCATTCTTTTTAAAGTGAGCTCATATGCCGTTTCTAAATTTTAAATCAATTTTGCTAGACGCAGAATTTGAATCCCCATGTTTGAAAAGATGAAGTTGATATTATTATTACTAGACTAATCTAGTGATGGTGCATAAGCATGACCTACAAATAATTAAATAATAACCCATTATTTTGGGCAAAGCCCATACTATTAATCAATCCATCTTTATCAACTGCAGCTTTTAAGTTTTAACAAATAATCCTTCTATTTAAAGGCCCACTTTAGTTAAAGCTTAAAACTTATCAAGCAGATTCTAACATATCATTAAGGCCCATCCAATATCCAGGATGAAACAAACAGATTTTTTTTTTATATACCATTATTTTTAAAAATAAATCAATACTTGCCACTGTTTTGAAAATAATGGGGTAACTACCATTTCCGCTACTCTCAGTGGCGGAATAGACTTTAATCCGCCACTATTAGTGGCGGAACATGGACATTTTCAATTTTGCCAAAATCGGCCCATTTGGCGGGTTAAACATGATTAATTAGTGTAAAAAACCTTGTTCTGCCCCTACTAATGGCGGAACATGTTAAATAATTTTTTTTAACTACACTAACAGCTAAACATGGCTCATGAATGGGCAATTAGCCTAAAAATTGAAGAATTAACCTGTTGGCAGACTGTTTAAAAACTTATATGATGAGTTGCCCATATTGTCCGGATGTTCCGTTGACCCCGAAAGAGTGAAAATGTACGAAAATCCGGATTATAATGATACGGTTGGAATGTTGTTTATTGGTGCTACTAGGAGAGACGATAGGATGTACAACCATTTGCTGTCACGTCGGGACTTGTTCGACAGTCTGCCAGCAGATGCGGTGGATTGGGTTTTTAAACAGTCATATAACTTATAAGTTTGCTGTCACGATAATATGGACAACTCATCATATAAGTTTTTAAACAGCCTGCCAACAAGCTAATTCTTCAATTTTTAGGCTAATTGCCCATCCATGTGCCATGTTTAGCTGTTAGTGTAGTTAAAAAATTTATTTAACCTGTGGCGGAACAAGGTTTTTTACACATTGTTTAACCCGCCAAATGGGCCGATTTTGGCAAAATTGAAAATGTATATGTTCCGACTACTAATAGTGGCGGATCAAAGTCTGTTCCGCCACTGAGAGTGGCGAAAATGGTAGTTACCCCCATTATTTTCAAAACAATGACAAGTATTTATTTATTTTTGAAAATAATGGTATATAAAAAACAAAAAAATCAAACAAACAAACACAACAAAATCCCACAGCCCAGTAAGAAAGAATACCGGATTCTAAAGTCCATAATATAAATTCGTCATTTCAATTCCCAACTTTTTATATAATCCGGATTCGAAATACCGTAGATCTTTGGAGACTTCTAGAGCTCCCTGTGGCTGTATCTTCTTCTTCTTCTTCTTCTTCTTCCATCGCAAAACCATCTGATTTTGATTCTGATTCAAGTGAGAAAGAAACATAGCAATGGCGACCTACTTCCCAGTGCCTTTTCATCTGCAGAACGCGTATCAAACCTCCCAGGTTTCTACGCCGGCGCTGACTGCGGCAGTCACGTTCCCCGCCGTGCTTCCCGCTCCTCAATTCGTTCAGGTTTCACTAAATTGAAGAAATTTTATGATTTGAAATTGACGAAACTTATGTTTTGAATCGATGGTTGGTTTATGAAGTTTAATTTGATTTGATTTCTCTTTTAGGCGCAGCAATTGTTCCAAAAGGATGCGCAGATCATCACGCCTGAAGCGCTACAAAATGTGAAAGCAGCCATTGCGAGTACTGAAATTGAGAAAAAGATTGAGGCGAAGAGAAAAGCGGTACCTCGTAAAGCTGCTGGTCAGTCTTGGGAAGATCCCACTTTGGCCAATTGGCCTGAAAGTACGTTACCTTTTGGCCATTTTTGTACTGGTTTGATCTTGCATTTCTTGCGATATGAGTTTTTTCCGATTATTTGCTTGTTCATTAGAATCAAAATTTTAATATGTGGATTGTTATCATGAATTTGGAATTGCGTTTTGTTTTCTATTTTGACAAAGGTGGTGCAAAAGATGTGATTTGAAGCATTTCAACTTGAGCTAGAAGATTACTCAGTAAATTCTTACACTTTATTACACGTTACAATTATACTTCCAAATTATCACTCAAAATAAATATACTGTAATTAACGACCAAAAATATCAGCTTAATACAATTTAATTTAGCATTAAAACTTTTTTTAATTTAAAATGCAGATGATTTCCGATTATTTTGCGGGGATTTAGGAAATGAAGTGAATGATGACATATTAACAAAGACTTTTTCAAAGTATCCTTCCTTCAACATGGCAAGAGTAAGCAAAAATTTAGTTTATATTCAATTTTAATACAAGATTATATTTATATTTTTTTTTCTTAATATAATGATTTTTTGTGATTAATTTTAGGTGGTAAGAGATAAACATACTGGCAAAACAAAAGGATACGGATTTGTAAGCTTTGCTGATGCTTCTGATATGACTAGAGCACTCAAGGAAATTAACGGTACATTTTTATTTTGTTTTTTTTTTAATGAATTATTTATAAAAATTTCTTTTTAAAAAAAATTTAATCTTGTGGCGAAAAAAAATAAATTGTAGGGAAATATGTGGGAAATAGGCCGATTAAATTGCGAAAGAGCACTTGGAAAAACAGAATTGATTTTGAAGCTTTGGAGAAACAAAAGGTTGGTATTTAATTTTTAAAATAACATTGTTAATTACATATTGTATACATTTTTATTTTCAATAAATGATTTTATTTTTTAATTTTGTAGAATCAATTTCAGAAGAAACTGAAATCGCAGAAGAAGAGTGTTCTGCACAAGTGATGCTAGTTCGAGTTTGGGTTCAGATGATATTACTTTTGAGAAGCTCAACATTATTTGGTTGAGTTGATTATGATAGAATATTAGGTTGAAAATAACATGATGTGATTATTGTTTGTAATGTTATTAACTGTTGCTTTGATTGGCATCGTTTCATGATGATTTCAATGAACTATGTTTATACAAAATATGTTTAAGTTTATAATGATTTTAATAAATAGTTTATCACATAGCCATTGATCACAGGGATCTTATTTAGGTATATTTTTGAAAAGTCTTGTAACGTTTTCTTAATATGTTAAATTATGCCCTCATTCTTTAGATATTCATACGACCATTGATTCCTTAATCCTTACACAAAAGAGATAATACAGAACAGTCTGTGAAAGAAAAACTCATCCTCCCTGTTTCCTTTTCCTCAAAAGACTAAGCTTTAAAAAGCTTATTTATTGCAAAATACATGGCTACAGAAGTACCATATCTCAGAAAAGAAACCGCATTAAGAAGCTTTCATGTCATCCATTCCCACACTAGCCTGCAAGAACAAAAATACGCGATTTTAATTCCCGCCTATCATAAAAATTATATCATAATAATAATGATAAATTAATGGTACCAAGAAGCCGTGATTCTCAACAAGAAAAGGGGAGAATTCAGCACAGAATCTCGCCATGTCAGCATTGACATCACCATTTCCAGCAATCACCTCCATGAACTTCTTCCTATCTGGCGCAAGCTTCATGGCGATCTACACATTCCAAGCAATCTTTCCAAATCAACCCTCATTTTTCATAAAATATCAAAAAGGGGTGTTTATCATTTAATATTAGTACCGAAAAGCTTGAGCTGGCGAGCCAGCCGTGCCACTTTTTTAGGGTTTTGCCGTACGAGTCAGTACAGGCTTGCGACATGGTCCAGTCAGCGTGTTCTAGAAGGTTCTTGAACAGTTCCACCAAGAAATCCATCGCCCTGAAATAATTAAAATAAAATAATTAATTTTTTATTTTTAATATTTGAGAAAAGAAAAATAGTGAAAAAGATAATTTACCTTGTGAGCCATAAAAGGCCGTTGGTACAGCTGGACGAGCCCTTTGCGGTTTTGTTCTCAATTTCTACTTTTACCATGCTGTATAAATGCTCGTATTTTGATGGGTCTGACAAGTATTTATTCTCCAATCTCTGAAAAATTAGGAAATATTATTTGATTAGAAGTTAGAAATAAACTGATTATGTTAAATAAATTTATTAAAATTAGGAGTTGATGGAATAATTCTTACCGTGATATTACCGCCAATATCAGATTTGACTAGAGACATCGCAGCTCCAAATTTATCTATCAATGGCACAAATTTATTAAAAAAGAAACAGTATTTAGCGAAAATAAATCAAAAAAATTATGATTTGGCCAGAGAAAAAGATATAATGCAAACCTAAAACGGGGAGAATCAGCTTGCACACGTCAAGAAATGGCTTTGTGAGAATGGTTCCATTTTCAGATTTGACGTGCTTCATTCCTTCAAGTGAGGGCGTGAAAACTGTCCCTTCCATCTTCTTTCTCAGATTAATTCACCTAAAATCACCTTATTAGCATTGATCGTGTTGTAATTTTCACATTTAATCAACAAATCAGCAGATCAATTTCAAATTAACAGATCGAATCAGGACTCAACAGATCAATTCAGAATTAGCAAATTAAGAAAGAAAAAAAAAAGATAATTACCACAACGACCCTTGTTAGAATATGGTTGCTAATCAAAAGAACTTGACAGACAGAGCAAAGATAATCAGATTTTTTGTTTTGAGAGAGAATATAAATCTTACCTTTTGATTTCACTAGCTCTGACTTGAGATCTGAAGAAAATAAACGCACTGAGTAAATAAAAATATCCGAAAAGAATATAAGAAGTCGGTGGATTTCTTTATCTAAGCATCAAAGTAACGAATCTCTATCAGTGGCCGGCTGTATTTGATTTCTACAGATTCGAAAAAATTGAAACAAGGAATTGAACAATCGGTTTATTGAAAATCCAGGTTTTGGTTTCCAGATTTGTAATGGCATCCAACTTTAGGAAACCAGTACTTTAATGCCTGTTCTACTAGGAATACTGGAATGCTTTAAAATAGGAACGGGAAGCCTGGTTTTTCAACAGCTGTTTTTCTAAAACCAAGAACTTAAAGCCCAGTTCATTCATAACTTGTGGTAATTAAAATGAGCAATGAAGAAAATATCATCTTAAAATTAAGCATTGTTAGATACTCTCATGTAATTCAAGACATAATAAAAACTGAAAACTTATTATGATTCAAACCACATCACATATCAATATCATATCACCACTCAAAAATAAACTCAAAATCACTCGAAACCCTCACGTTTTTCATATAAATTTCGGCGGGTACTTGACGCCATTTTTGATGATCTTTTTGGCAGCAGCATCTCCTAGATCGATTCCACAGATATCAGACAGCCTGATCAGATAGAGAAGAACATCAGATAATTCTTCACCCAAATGTTCCTTGTCTGATTCTTCCCAGTTCGGTAAACCTTTCGGCACCTCGCCTCGCCACATGAAAATCTCCGAAAGCTCTCCTACTTCTCCAACCTGTTAATTCATTAAACAATAATTTATACATTTCAGTAAAAAGATGATGATAAAATAAGGAAGGGGGAGATAATAAATCCAAAATGGCCCTTTCTTCTAGTGGGAGCTACAAGTCTTTGGACTATAGAAGTCATAATTTGGGAATCAAATTCAAGGTTTTTTGTGAGAAAGAATGTGCCTTAAAAATTGGTGGTACTTTTTTGTGATAAGGACCCTTAAAAAGAAGGGCATCAAACGAGGTTTATCTGTCCCTTTATGAACAGTCGATAAAAAGTTGTAAAGATGAATTTATGAGAATCAAATGTGTCAAATACAAGAGAATTTTTTGTACATTACATTTTGAATCATATATATTCACATTTTTGCAACACGAGGTTGGAGATCCATGATTAAAGTGGGAGATAATTAGGGTTTTTGTACATTTCATTCATAAATATTTTTTGGAAAATAAATTGAAGGAAAAATAAATGAGCTTGTCTACAGTACTCCATTTTAAAAAAATTAGTTTTGATGAACGGTTCAGATGAACCTAAAAATGGAGTACTGTAGATATATTTTCTATATAAAATAAATGACAAAAGAATAAAATTGTAATTTTGGGTTTAATTATTTTTCCTTCTTGTGTGACTAAAAAATGGTAGGTTAATGAGAAACATGACTGCATATCATCTCTCAAAATCCTCAACCAAATATGTAAAGATCAGTGGTATACTTGTATGTTAGCTAAAGAAACATTGGTGTTTAAAAAAATTATTCAAACTGCAATTTAAAAACATAAACGAAGTTATATTCAAGAAGTATGCACACTCCCAATTTTAACAATATAAAAGAAAAAACTATAGGATAACAATATACATAATAACATATGATTATAAGATTAAGAAAAAGTGTATATGAATATTTTTGTCTTTATGTATTTATCATTTGCTAGTATGGAAACATTTCAATTTGTTGAAGAGACCGCTAATGATTTGTTTGTACCAAAATTATTTCTTTATTTAATGAGGCGCAAGATTTATACTTTCATAATTACAATTTAACATTAATTACCTTTCCGTCTATCAGAATTAATTACACACCGAATCCAAGGGCTAATATTGCATTGTTCCTTAGAGAGGTCTCCTTTCATTGATTGAAATGGAGGACAGAATAAAATGGAAAGAAATTTAAGATTGAATCTATGTAATTAATATCACATATACCGAAAATACCTTTCTAATCTTAACGGTCTTGATTAAATCTATCATTAAGTTAAAAAAAGAAATGGAGTACCATAGACAAGCTCAAAATAAATAACCACACAATATATAAATTATTCTATTTTGTTCCTAATTAACCTCTCTTCACAGTTAATTTTAATCAATACTACTTATTTCATAGAATAACCCACAGTAAATTTTTCAATTTTGTTCAGTAAACTATTTACATAATATTAATTCAGTACGTGGGGACATACTATCGCTGCATAAAAGATGATTTTGTAAAGGTTATTGTTAAAAGTGGATAAATTTTGCAAGTAGGCTCATGGCCTAGTGGTTAAGTGTAAAGTACATCAAATTATAGGTCATGAGTTCAAATTTTATTTACTTGAAAAATAGATATTTGACATAAAGCCATCTCCATTCTATAAAAAAAAAGGATAAATTTTGTATTTATCAATCAATTTATAATACCTTTATCATTTTTTTTTTGTTTTTTATTATTATTATTTATAAGTACCATAATTGTGATCCAAAGGTGTTAAGCGTTCAAATCTGAATGACATAAAAATAGATATCAGACTTTGAGTTTCCTCCATTAATATATTAAAAAAAAGTACGAAACTAAATAATTTAATGATATTGAAACAAGCAACCAAAACAACATAATGAAACACATAGAAGATAAAAACTTGTATATTTCAAATTTATAAAATTTAACTTGTCTATTCAAATTCAAGCACTACATAAGAAAAAATCAGCAATATCCATCTTATTGACCGAAGCATGTATATTTATTTATTTCACATAGAAATATCCAATGTTTTCAAAGAAAAATCAAACAAATAAGGTAATAAAAAGGGCGATGATGGAAAAAAATAGAAATACTAACCATGGCAAGCAACAAATTTCTAGGGCTATGATATTGCTCCCAATCTCTCTCCTTTGCAAATTCCTCAAGTCTCCTTGACAATTCCTTGAGCCCAATATCCCCATCCTTTTTCTCTCCTCTCTCCATTGTCTCTCTCTCTTCTTTCTTCTCTCTCTCTACTCCTTCCATTATTTCTAATTGATTTAACAACTCTCAACTCTAGTAGTAAAGTATTTCAAGTTGTATCATGTGTCTGGTGGCCTTGGTATCTTTTTATGGGAGAAAATATAAAAAGAAGGAAAGAAATATTTTTATCGAGAAGTAGATTAAACTAAGAGATGGAATATTTGCCATGTTTACGAAGGATTTGTAGACAAATGTTTCATGGAGAATGATGCATTGGAATCCCACTACAACATTGCGCCATGTATTTCTCTTGATTCACTTTTCTCTCAAATTTTCTCCATTTATTACAAAAACTTGATCCTCCATTTCTTGCAAAACATTGATAAATTATTATTTGTATGCCAATTAATGTTCTAATTGTATGAAGTGCAAATTGTTTCCTCATTAACTTGTCTCATTATTTCATTGAATACCAAGTTGATTTTTTTAGTTCTTTTAGTTAGCTAACAAGAAGACGGAGCTTGAGTACTTGGGCAAATGAGGGGCAAGCTAGTATCATGCACCGCCCAAAATTGCAAGGGAATAACAAAAAGAATATCATGTGTGGATGACCTTTTTTTAGGTCTGTGAGTGAAATCATGAGAGACATTTGTTTACTAAATATATCTCATTCTATGTAAGTGGGATGGGAATCAGTGTATGTATTAATTTAGTGCTAATTGAGTGCTCTAAAGTAGTATGCATTAAGAATAAGTATATCAATTTAAATGCTATTTTCCCGTACATAATTTAATATTTTCTGTCAATATTATTTTCTCTGAATCATAATATTTTTCCTAAGTTATAAAACCCCATGGCCATAGGGCTTAAAAGATATTTAGAAAGAAGACCACATTGCAACATATATGTTGACTTATAAATTATAATAGAAAAAGAAAATCAACATAGAGACCCATAAATTATAAATCAACATGGATTATCATTTTAGGTATCAAA
Source organism: Juncus effusus (assembly GCA_027726005.1). Lineage (NCBI taxonomy): Eukaryota > Viridiplantae > Streptophyta > Magnoliopsida > Poales > Juncaceae > Juncus > Juncus effusus. The sequence goes on along the minus strand of CM050897.1, from coordinate 2,956,497 downwards.
AGTCAACTTGAGATTTAGTCAGATTGACGAAATGAAAACCTAACAATCTCAACAATTGGATTTTAGCCACATAAAAGGTGACAAACGCAGTGGTGCCCATGCCCTCTCATGCTTGTTCTCATTTTTACAGACAGATTTGACATTAGAGCCCTAAATCTCATGATATAGATCTATATAGACATGTTTGATTTGAGGGATTGATATATTTGTAAAATACTGAATTTGGTAATAATTTTATCGTTTGCTTTTAAAGATTATGCAATGTATGTACTTGCTTCTCGCTATTTGTGTTTTTTTTCTTTTAATGAATTGAGGGCTTCTCACTATTTGTGTCGTACACTCAACAAACTTGCATTACAATATACACAGTATTGTTGCAAAATGCATCAAATTAATTAAATAATGTAGATTGAATTAGTACACATGAATATCAATTACATGTAATCGAGAAAAAGAGAATTGGTGACTAAAGAATGAGAAAGCAAAAGAGATCATTAGTTTTCATTTACGGTCAAGATATGATACGATAGATTAGTTTTCGAATAAGTTAGCATACTTGAGTAAAGCTTTAAGGAAATGGAGTAAGGAGAGAATTGATAATATTTAAATTGAGATTGAAAATTGTAAGCACCTATTACATTGGCTAGACAAAAAGAGCGATATTAGAACCCTCTCAGCTCTAGAAATTTGGGTGAGAGATAAATCAAAGGAAAAATTCCAGGAGCTAGCCGTGCTTGATGAGATTTATTAGAGATAGAGAGCCAAAATTAGGTGGATCAAGGAAGGAGATGCAAATACCAAAATTTTTATCAAAAAGCTACCTTAAGTAAGAATAATTTGATGATTCTGATGTTGAAGAATGGTGATGAGGAGATTAGAGATCATAAAAAGAAGGTAGATATTATGCATACATTTTATTGGAATTTAATGGGCAACGAAGGGGAAAATATTTGTATTGAACAAGTTTTAAATCTAAATCGGGTTTTTGAAGACTCAAATTGCGAACTAGTTGGTCTTGATGAACCATAGAAAATGGAAGAGATTAATAAAGTGATAGAGCATTGGTCGAAAGTCAAGTCTCCTGGACCCGATGGTTTCACGGGAGAATTTTGTTGGGTTTCGGACGTGCATAACGTAGCGAAAAACAAAAATTTGGTCCAAAATAAGTCCGAGGATCCGTGTGTATCGGTTAAATCAAAGAAATAAAATTTCAAGATACCTTTCGGATTATGTTTAATCCATGACGCTCAAAACATGTGTATTGTCCAAGCGCGTTTAAACCGGTTACCGTCCTAACCAGTTTTCCGTCCGTCAAGGCCGTTTAGGTCAGATCGTGCGGAAGTCATCTACCGCACACACAATCGGTCTCCACCGAAATAACCCGTTCTCAACTTCTTAGGCTGAATAGATCACAAGCACCGAAAGTACGAACGCCTCTACCGGTATCCATACGAACATTCTTAAAACGGGAAGAAGAACAATATATATGCTAATAGCTTGTTCTCTTCTTGTATAAGAAAAACTCATTTGTTCTCTTCTTATATTTATCTCACAAAGATATATAAATCGACTATATATCCTCTCATATAATATAGCATCATTTCATTTTGTGATACAAAAGGAAAGCACCATTTCATTATTTTATCATACAAAATAAAATGAATAATTTATTTCTTTTGTCACACAAAAGAGAATGGACTATTATAAGAGAGAGAGAGAGAGAGAGAGAGAGAGAATAATGTTGTTCTGAATTTTGGAGCCCTCTATATCCTTATATAGAGGTGAAGAGTTGTCTTTCAACACATCAAGAGATGTGCATGACATCCTTCATTCTTATCCACATGTCATAATCTAGACTCTTCTAGATTACTTGATCTTTTGTTCTCATAGTCTTTATATACATATATATCGCATCTTATCACATAAGATAACAATATTTTTTGTGACATTCCTATGCAACTCATCATATAAGTCACTAGGATTTTCTGCGTCCGTTTCAGTTTGTTCTTTGTGTATGACCCTGTAGGTTCACTTAATGTTGGCAATAGACTTGACAGTCTATAAATCATGAGCGAACTCTCGCAAGCCATCATGACTGCCCAATTTAAGTTAATATCGGTGATCCGATTTACCTAATCAACAATCACGTATTTAGTCCCTTTGTCACGCGATATCTATATCGATCATAAGGCATGTAATACGTCATCCTTATATAAATCGATTAATATTTCTTCATCCCAAATTAAACTGAACAAAAACAAATGACATTAATAACTCTTATTAATTCATTTGAGTAGGGACATGCATTTCTTCAGTTCAATTCATCAAGAGGCCTAAAGATATCTCTCTCATTTATGAGAGGAACAAATCCCGTTTTGATTACACTCATCCTTCTACATGATTCATTATATACCTAATCATAACCGTTATGACTACCCGGTTAAAGGCAGTGTTAGATTATATTAAAGTATAAAATTTCTCATGTTGGGAACCGAGACAATCTCAGGTCAAAGGACTATAAATACTTTATGTTACAAGAATCGCTAATGACGTAAAACATGTAGCATTCTTATAGCGGACCAGTCTAGTATATGGTCTCTAACATATACCTAGGTTAATGACTTGATAACTCTTTATCCATGATTAGTAAAACATGATTAGGAGTCAACTAACATACTGACGTACATTTATAGCTTGTCCACAAATATATATTTATTTGTCTTCGCAAGTATATTTGTCCCCACAAATATCTTATAAATGACCAGGGACGATTTAGAATAACATTCATAACACTTGATAGTTTTACTATCAAAGTCACGCACTTTGATGATATAAAGATGAATTGTATATTTATGGTCTATTTTAATTATAACCTATACGCACGTATTATATAAAATATCTTAAAATAAATATTATGTTTGTTATTACAATCCATTAACTAGGTTACAAACACTTTGGCCAAGGGCATAACACCATCAAATTTTTCAAGTCTTATTGGTTTGACTTAGAGGAAGAAATATTGTTGATTTCGAATAATGAAGTCCACACTTCGACAGGACTGGGGAAGTTATATGAATCTTTATTGCGTTAATTCCTAAGAAGGAAAATGCTTGCTACCCAAAGGACTTCAGGGCAATAAGCTTAATTAGCAGCCTTCAAAAGATATTATCAAAAGTAATGGCTAACAGACTAAAGAGATATATAGATGATTTAATTTTAAGGAATCAATCCGGCTTTATTGAAGGAGGGAACGTTGCTGATTGCTTTATGTTCGCTGGGGAAATATTACATAAATCTCACACATAGAAAATTCCTATGCTAATATTTAAAGTTGATATTTATAAGGCTTTTAATACAATTAGTTGAGATTTTATTGATGCCATTCTCCAAGTAAGAGGATTTAGTAATAAATTGAGGACTTGGTTACGAAATGCTATTTTACAAGGTTCAACAAGAATTATACTAAATGGAGTTTTCGAAAAAAATGTATACTTAAAAAGGGGAGTTAGACAAGGAGATTCTTTATCATCATAAAGTAATGGATACTTTAGCGAGAATAATAGAGAAATTAGCAAATAGAAGCTTCTTTATTAGACCGGTCTCAGATATTTATATCGGGCAATTCTATGCTGACGATTCTATTTTCTTTATTCCGCTTGGGGTTGACCAGATCAGGAGGTTTAAATCAAACTTGGAAATGTTTGGGAAAGTTTCAGGTTTAAAAATAAATTTCGATAAGTCCGAAGTGGCTGCAATTCATGTCGATGATAATGAATAGAGTAGTCTAGCAAAGAATTTGGGATGCTCCGCGACAAATTTGCCTATGAGATATTTAGGTTTACCATTACATTATAAAAGACCAACTAAACAGGAGTTTCATCTAATAATAGAGAAAATTGCTAAGAGGTTTCTGGGGTGGCAAAAAAGTTTTCTCTTGATAGGGGGGAGATTGCTACTTATCAACTCAGTGCTGACTATTATTCCTGTTTATTATCTCTCCGTTTTCTCTTTTTCAAAATGGGTGATAAAAGAAATTGATAAAATAAGAAGAAATTTCTTGTAGAAAGGAAATAAAGAATCGGGTTATAGTCTACTTTCCTGGAAAAAAGCTTGTAGACCGAAAGAAGTAGGAGGTTTGGGCATAATTGATCTAGAATTATTTAATAAAGCGCTTATGACCAAATAGTTATGGAAATATGGATCTAATTGACAAAAGCTATTAAGTCTGATACATTTTGCAAATCCAAATAAAAAGAGGAATTCAACCCAAGATTCCTTCTTCTGGAATGATGTCTGCAAACTATTGAATTTCTTCTTTGCCAGCACAGAATTCACTATTGGTGACGGACGAATTGTCAATTTATGGGACTCAAATTGGAGTGAAGAAAGACTCAAATTTGCACTGCCTTTCCTATATTCTTTCTCCCAACAATGAAATGGTACACTGGCCAAATTTTATCAGTGTGTTCAAGAGACAAATCTTGCAAGAGCTTTGCACGTAAGAAACCCATTATCAAATAAGGCAATGCAAGAGTTATCAAAATTGTAAATTAAAATCAATTCCATGAATCTCATAGTAACAGGGGATTCAATTAAATGAAAATGGGATCAGACAAGATATTTTACTACCAGAAACGCTTACAAAGTGCTAGCTAGAGGTATTCATTCTGGTATTTCATTGAAGAATGTTTGGAAAATAAGAGCACCATTGAGAATGCCAATGGTTGATAATCTCTTAAAGAGATGTTGGAGCATAGTTAATCGATGTACACTTTGTAAAAGGGAAAGTGAATCGGTGGATAATTTGTTTAACCTTTGTCATTTTACAGCCCGAGTCTGAGAAATTGTAGCACAGCTATTGAACTAGGAGTTGAGCCTATCACAGAATCGTGTGGTATTCTTACATCAAATTTTCGAAGGAGGAGAATCAATGAAGCTAAAACAACTATTAATATTCTTCTTTTTTGGAATTTGGAGGGAGAAATGTAATAGAACGTTCACAGAAAATTACTCCAACTATTGGGAGCTAGCGACGATAATTCTACAGACTCGAAGATACTTTATTGAAGTTTCTTCCTAATTTTATTTCTTCATTTCTCTTTCTTTTATTTCCTTTTGTTTTCTTTCTTTTTTGAAGTTTTTTGGTAATTTTTTGATGATTTTGTATAGTTTTATTTTCGTCTTTTTGTAAATGATTTGTAAGTAATTTTTTATTTTAATAAAAATTGGACGCAGTACTTATGAGCCTGCTTCAAATATTCAAAAAAAAAAAATTAATCGAGAAAATACACTGTATCTCAAGCATCCCATACTTTTCATTTGTATAATTGGAGTTGTCGTTTATTCAATAAATAATTTTTATTTTTATTGTAAAGCAGACTTTATGTATGTCTAGTTGAATATATTCATCATTATCTGTATCAAACTTTTCACTGTATTGCGAAGACTCAAAGTTCCGTCTTCTTAAAAACTAGGAGAATTTTCGCGCTCCGCTGCGGTTTTTATCATTTTTATTGTTTAATAATTAACACATTAAATTTATCTTATGAATTAATAATCATAAAGAATCTATATAAATTATTTTTAATAGTCATTATGAGAAAACATAATAGTGTGTTCGAAAGTATAACAATTGGGGTCTTGAATGAAAGATTTCATCATCCTTGTTATATTTTTCATTTTTTTTTTTAAATTGAGCTATTGAAAAATCATATTTTGAAAGAAAACGTTAAGAAAAAATTACCTTAGAGAGAGTCACACACATGGAGCCCACATCCTTTTTTTTTTCAAAAATGATTTATTTATTTTCTTTTTTTTAATTATTTATGGAGAGAGAAAGAGAGGGCCCACCTTTTTTTTTTTGAAAATTATTAATCTACTTTTTTTATTTACTTGAGGGAGAGATAAAAGGAATGATACATGAGACCCGCATTTTTTTTTGATAAATTATTATTTTTTTTATTTTTATTTAGGAATGAGTCATAATGTCATCTGACATTGTGATATTCAATTCAGTCGATTGAAGACACGAGATATTGAAAGTCATTATGAGAAAACATAATGGTGCGTTCGAAAGTATAACAATTGAGATCCTGAATGAAAGATCTCATCATCCTTGTTCTATTTTTCATTTTTTCACAAAAAAATGAGCTACTAAAAAAATCATATTTTGAAATAAAACGTTGGGAAAAAATTACCTGAGAGAGAAAGACACATGGAACCCACATTTTTTTTTTGGAAAATGAATTATTTATTTATTTTTTTAATTATTTGAGAGAGAGAGAAAGAGGGCCCCACCTTTTTTTTATTTTGGAAATCATTATTTTTTTTATTTGAGGGAGAGAGAGAAAGAGAGTGACATGTGGGCCCATTTTTTTTTTTTGATAAATCATTATTTTTAAAAAAATTTTATTATTATTTAGGAATAAATTATGTGTAGCGAATATTCGGTGGTTATTGATATTATAACTCACAATACATAAGTTACACAGTTTAGTTTTCAAAATAATTAATTATATTTGATTTGACATTTCACACTAAATCAGGATAGAACGCAGAACACCGAATTTCGACCAATCATATTCTGACACCATCTAACTACACAGAAACTACACAGAAACCGCCATAAAATATCAAAAACTCTAAACGATCGAACGGTCCATATCGAACCACATCACCCCATCCAATGGTCCCCAAAAGAGGGTGACGTGGCCTCTTTTGGGGACTCCCTTGGACGCTAGAATTTGGGGGGGTGAATTGTGATGTTTTGTAGAGGCTTACATGAACTTGTGCCATATTTCAATTTTCGTCGGTGAGTAGTTAGAAGGCTGTAACTAATCCTTATATAATCTTCTTTTTTTTTTTTGACAAGCTAATCCGCATATAATCTCTAGGCCTAAAAAAATAAAGCAGTCAGAGAAATTTCACAAAGGCCCAAAAATTATAGAATAAATTCAAATAATAGTGAACTGAAACTTTGAGCCCAAAACTACATGCAATTTAATAATTGGTCTTAAAAATAGCATCATTAATTGGTTGCAATTTAATGTAACATTTTCTCATATATTGTTTTATCATTTCATATTTCTATTTTGACTCTTCAGTTTTCACTTAACTATTGTATCTATTTTGATTATTAATCAATAATTGAATAATAACTTTATAAAATAAGGGACATAATTCTTTCATAGAAATGATGGAATAATTCCTTCACATGTATTTAATAAATTTCTTTTTGTCAGGTATATTAATATTTTTTTTTGTTTCTTACCTTTGCAAAAACGTCAAGAAGAAACTCTGCTAGTCAACTAATCAATAGAAATAAAAAGATACTAATTATAGATAGGGGTAAAACGGTGAGGACACATACTTTTCTCACACCATAACATTAAAAAAAGGAAAGTAATAAATGACTCAAATGAGGATTAACGTTCAAAATTTAAAACAAGGAAAGAAGTCATAAACATGTAACTATGTAAGAAATCATGATTAACGTTCAAATCATGCAGATTCAATGAATGTGAAGTAAGAAGGTGGGTCCCACAGAATGAACTAAATGAACATTAACGTTGGAGAATGAATTAAATGAATCTTATGAGTTAGATTAGAAAAAATAAAAAAAGAATAAAAATGATTCTTTTAATCCAAATCCAACCAAATGTAGAAAAAAAAAATACTTGTTTCTATTAAAATTTTCATAGAAAATTTCATAAAAATAGAAACCATCAATTTTCATGCCCAGGCCCAGCTAACAAGTAACAAACCCCTTAATCAAGCGTACACAAATCATTCTAATTTTTAATTGAGAAATGTGTCTTCTCGACGATCGTGATCACGACGAGATCACGACCGTCGTGGCAGCACGACCGCCAGCCAATCGCCAATCTTCTCTCCGTTGTGTTTTTTCTCCATCACGATGCGATATACTGTTATTGGTTGATTATACACTGTTATGTCTGAATAATATACTGTTATATCAAATCTATATATTTTGTTATGTCATATCTATACATCACATCTATATACCATATCTATTTATCACGTGTATATACTGTTATATCATATATGTGTATTGGTATATATACTGTTATATGTATTAATTATATAGTGTTATATATATTGTTTTATCCGATTTATATACAGTTATATCATATGTATATACTGTTATAGCTTATCTATATTATCACGTGTATATATTGTTATATCATATATGTGTATTAGTATATATACTGTTATATATATTAATTATATAATGTTATATATATTGTTTTATCCGATTTATATACTGTTATATCATATGTATATAGTGTTATACCATATCTATATTATCATGTGTATATACTATTATATTATATATGCGTATTGGTATATATACTGTTATATATTAATTATATAGTGTTATATATATAATGTTTTATCCGATTTATATACTTATATCATATCTATATACTGTTTATACCATATCTATATTATCACGTGTACATACTGTTATATTATATCTGCGTATTGGTATATATACTGTTATATATATTAATTATATAGTGTTATATATATACTGTTTTATCCGATTTATATACTGTTATATCAGATGTTATAATATATATACTATTTTATTTGAATTATATACTGGCATATCACCATCTATATACTATTTTCGTGTCGCGCTCTGTTTTTCATCCCATCGTGATCTCGTTGTGATCTCAGCTTGAAGGCGCCGGTTGGAGCTTTGCCGTCGTGATTTGGCTGACATGACGCTTGTCACGTCAGCCGTCATGATCTCGTAGTGCTCCAACCCGTCTTGCTCTATCATATCCTTTTTAATTTCCTCCACTCATCAAAACATTCTGTGACTTCTGTCCTAATTACCATCCATAATTTTCTTACCACAAAATTAAAAAAAAAGGAAAGAATCCATTAATATGTAATAAATGAAGATTAACGTTCAAATCACTCGGATCCCACAGAATGAAATGAATTAAATGAATGTTAACGCTGGAGAGAGAGAGAGGCACGTGGCAGTCGGTGCCACCGTCGATCGAATATGACCGTTTGACGCGTGGCCCATAAATAGCAGGCAGGACAGGCTCTTCCTTTCCTTTCCTCTGCACAACACACAACACAAATCTCCTGACATTTTATTTCTTCTTCTCCTTTCCTCTCCTCTGAGCGGCCGTGGCGATGGAGGTTGAGGTTTCGGTGACTCAGATCTGCTCCAGCCTTGGATTGAGCGACGCCACCTCATCCAGAGCTGCTTTCCTTCTTCCTTAGGGCGGGCAGAACGATCGGAAATGAGAGAGGTGTTGGACGAAATGCTTTGGTAATTACAGAGGAGTAAGTAGACGGCCAAAGGAGATGATGCGCTGTGCTTTTACAAGAAGGCGTAAGCGATCTGATTGAAGAGCGTTCTGTTCTGCGCCTGCCTTAGCGTAGGGCGCAGAGCGGCCGAAGGAGCACGCCTCTGTTACGCTGTGCTTTCACGAGAAGGCGTATGGTGGACATGATTCAGGAGCACGCCTCTGTCTTTCCGCCCCTATTTTTCTGCGCCTTAAGGTCTATTTTCCTGAATCTTTGATCTGTTTTTTGGTGTTCCTTACGTTCATCCTTTGATTTCCTCTCTCTAGTTCTCTCTTTTTCTCACTATTTCTCTCTTCGATCTGTTTTTTTGTTGTTTCTTACGATCTGATATGTTTTTACTTTCAGATGTGTTTCATCCTTTGCATTCTATCAACAGATTACTGATATTATGTCTTTCACTTGATAATTTTTGAGGTAATTTCTTACAAGAAGGTGGCTGCTGGTGCCCTGATTCCATATCAAATTGGCCAATTTTAGCATGATGAGATTCTTATAAGAAGGCGACTAGCCGGTCCAAGCGTGCCTTTCTTGGTACTGCACTTTTTGACCTTTTGTCTTGATCGAGAGTTGCCTAAGAGATTTACAAGATCTTAAACCCTAGAGTAAGAAAGAGATCAGGTACCTTTTTTCCTTCTTTATTAGATTAATATGTAATTAATTCTTCAATTTTGAGTGCTTTTTGTTGTTTTTTTTTTACTTCAAGCTACGTGTCTTGTATGATCCTCTTCTCATTTGTGATTTTGCTTTTTTGATCTTGATCTGTCCCCTTATTGTGGTTTGTTTCATGATTATATTGTCAACATTTCATATTGTTCAGTGATTTTTCATTTGATCAAGACAACTTGATGATAATTGTTATATTACCTCTTTTAAATATTCAGTCAACAATAAATTCAAAACAATTCTGATCTATCTATTAAGATTTGCTAATGGCTTTTATACTAATTTCTTTATAATCAGGTACCATGATCGATCTCCTCCAGAGCTGTTTTCCTTCTTTCTTTACTCCCTCCATTGACACCGATTTGGGCAGAGAGATAAAAAGATGCGCAAGTGGTGTTCGACGAAAGGCGTTGGTAATTACAGAGTACTAAGTATGAAGAGCAGAAGTAACGTAGCAAGAGAGAGTCCGTGCAGCGGCGGCTGAACGAGATGTGCTTTTACAAGAAGGCGTAAGCATAAGGTGGATCATTTAGGCTCATGCTCATCATTTAGGGTTTTAGGGTCATCATCATTCATTCATTCATGGTGCCTTAAATTTAAAGATTCGTCCTAAAGGTAATTAATTTCTCATTATAATGCCGTTAAAAATAAGAACAATTATACATTTATTTTTATTTCATTCGATTAATTAAACTATTAATATTTCTTTTTGTAGGATGTCGTACTTTCATTTCCGTCTTTCGAGGGGTGCGGGATCTGCGCCAGCTCGGACAGAGGCCGGGAAACCGAGTTCCGATTCTGACCGGAAGATTCCGGAAGAATTGGGATTTCATTTCTGTCTTTCGAGGCGACCAGGGATCTGTGCCAGCTGTCATTAGACCGGGAAACCGAGTTCCGATCTGATAGGAAGTTTCTGGAAGAGATGCGTTGGGATTCCGGATATGTTAAGAGTTTCAGAAGTCGCCGAGGTCTTCTTCACTATGGTGCCAAAGGCTACATACAGGTCAAAAGTAAAAGAATACAAGACTAAAATGATAGATACCTATCGTAAAATGTTAAATTATTTAATATTTTCCTTTTTTAGTTATTATTTTTGTGTATTAACTAATGAAATTACGATTATTTTGCAGGCTGCCATGGCAGGGTTTAAAAGCGGGGACAAAATCAGCGAAAAGAAAATGCTCACTCCGGTCGACGTTTCCTATTTTTGTTTAAACCCTTGAAATTATTAGAAATTACAAAATTATTTATTATGAAAACTAATCGAATGATTTAACTTCAAATTTTTCAGGTTTTGTGCAAAAATTATGAGGATACGAGGATGAATTTGTAATGGTGAATTTTTACGGAGACCCTACGGCTGATTCGAAACAGTAAAACAAACTGATTCTTAATTAAATTATTTTTTTTAACAATTATTATTTTTTACGGATTTATTGTTTGTGAAAATAATATTAAAGAGGCGATAATGAAGAGCTATGTGGTGAACGGGTCGGATCCTTCAAAACCCGAGAAGTTTTTGGCTTATATGGTTCCTTCCCCTCACGAGGTTTCTTTTTTATTATTATTATTATTATTATTATTATTATTATTATTATTATTATTATTATAATAATTATTTTATTATTATTGTTCAGAAAATAATAAGGAAATGTTTTGCTTTTATTCTGTGACAGTTGATGAAGGATAGAAAGAGATGATGAGGAAGAAGAAATGTTTGCGCGGGTCAAGGCTCTGTTGAAGCAGGAGGAGAGGCTGGAAATTGGGGCTCTATTATAACTCCAATTCCTAGTGGATCTTTTGATACATGGCCTCATTAAAATACCAACAAGTCTTTTGCATGTAAGTCCCTCTTTTCTTGCGTATATTTCATTTAACATATCTTTTTAATTTAGCTTCTTATACTTCTACTTTTTTTTTTTTTGCATTTTTCCCTCTGATATTTTTTTTTTTAAAATTGTTGTTGTAGGTTCTGAGCAGCTGGCAGGAAATGAGCATGGAAAAAAAGGAATTGAAGGATACATACAAAGATAATTAATTTCCCATCTTATTGCACTAAAAATAAGAATAAATATATATTTATGTTTATTTCGCTTGAAACTAATTTGTGCTTTTTTTCTACAGCAGAATACTCCTCTAATAGTGGCCTGACAGCTGTCCAGAAGATTTCATCAAAGGGTGGAGAAACGAAGAAAGGCGCTCGAGGACTTGTTTGCTAGGATTGCGAGACGGATTCATAGCGCCCAGCTGGCACACCGGGCCAAACAGGTTTCATTAAATTATTTATTTTTTATTGTTTATTATTAGATTTTATTATTACTAGGATAATACCCGCGCTACACGCCGGGTTTTTCATTATATTTTTCATTTTGAAATAATCAGTGCCAAATATTTGGAAAAACATAAGCACGTGGAAATAACATGAAATTTTAGATTTAAATCTATATATACAATTGTTTCACAAGGAACTGTTCCGTATCCAACCCCACATAACTCTAATGAGGCTGGAAAAAGAAATGAAGAAAATATTTCAATTTACAAGATAAACAAATCAAAACCTCTAAAAAATACAAGATAAGTCTTATTTGTAAATATCAATTGTCTTAGACACACTTCCGCTAAATCCTTGCAGTTGGAGAGCTCTCTGAAACATAACTGTATGAAAATAATTGAAAAAAATTAAATAAATTAAGATAGATCCATCTGTTAAGTGAAAAAACTGCATTATGAACATGCAGTGCCTATTAATTATGTAAGAAAATATATGATAACGGTACTTCTTCAGGGCTTAACTCAGTAATCAACACTACATAAATGATAAATCAATTGATACTTTATTCATAAAACCAACACATATATAAGTAAAAAATATATAAGGTTGAAACTACAATTTCTAATTTATACATGCAATTATAAATATAATTATACAAAAAAGTGGGGTATTTTAGTAATATTTTACCAGACATCAAATGGAATATCCTGTTGTGTACAATAAATATTAGAAAAGCTAACGGTTTTAGGTAATTTAGCAATTGCAGGTATTTACCAGACAAGTCTTAGTAGCACAACGTAATATTGATTTGTTGAATGAAATGCATAAAGAGGACAAATGGTCAGAACCTTAAAATATTAATCAAATTAATTAATATTTTATATAGAAAATATCATATAAACACTCCTCTCCAAATATTTTTCAAAATTGCCTAAACTGCCTAATTTTGCACTATCATCAAAATGAAATTACTGAAATAATAACAATGTGGCCATCTTATAAAGAAAATAATGAAATAAGGGGAATGATTTTTCTTATGTTTTCACTTTATAGTGGTATATATAATATTTTGAGATTTTGCAGTGCTAGATATGATATTTTTCCTTAAATAATATTTCCCTCATTATTGTGTATAGCTTCTTCAGAGACAGAAACAAAGTAATTAAACTTCATTGCTTTTCTAATTCTATTGCTTGACTTTAATTATTGGTTTTCATTTCCATTTGAAAATTGGATTTGACAACATTATTATTATTAACTATTATTATTATTATTATTGTTATCATTAACTATTATTATTAAAAAAAAAAATTCTTACACCCTGATTAACATAAAACACTGAAATACACTATATCGCCAATAATTTTTTAACAGAGGGCAACTAAGACATTTCACATGTTCTATAGAGTTTATATACCGGATTTATTTTCTATTTTACAATTTTCATTGTAGGGGCATAATGGTCCCAAAAATATTAGTGTAAATATAGAACATTAAACTGTAAATTACCACTTGATACATGGTCCATTTGGAAAGAAAAGCTTTCAAAACCGTAAACAAATTGACAATCCAGTCAAAATAGAATCCATAATACAGCATGACGCCCCCTATTTATAAAAGAAAAAATATCATCTACAACTTACAAGCTCTACAAGGTCCAATTAAAAGATATTTCACCAAATATACCAAATATGAAACATCAAATAATAAAAAAGGGTTTTTCTAATAAGAAAATATAATCATTATTTAAAAAAAAAATTGATCACAAATTTACCTTGAAATGGTCATGCTGTGCAAATCCATTTTTCACATACTTTTCAAATACCTGCCACAATTTAAAAATACAAAACAAAAATAATTTAGTGAAGATTCATCTATAACCCTGCAAAACCTTAAATATTACAAATATCCCCGGAAAAATAAGGAAAAACTCACATACTAAATCATAATACAGGAGAGATACCACATATACGACTCTAAAAGAATATAAAAATAATTCCAATAAAATAAGAAATAATAAAATATAAACAATTTCATAATTATAAGTGGATTAAATAAGAAAGCTCACATATCACAAGACAAAAAGGACTAAGCAAGCAATCTACCCATTGATTGAGAAATCAAATTTTTTCTATAAAAATTGATCTGAAATATTTGGCAGCTTTTTGCTAATCCTGAAAGTGAAGATAATTGTTTTTCATACCTTGAAGAGTAGCACGAGTTTCCAAATAGATAAATAGAGTAATTAAGCAGCTCTAGTAGGAGCTTTTTCGCATTTTGAGCGCTTTATGAGTCGAATCTGCCATGACTCATCTCCTTTTTACTTTTCAAACTCCTGCAATTTTAACTCAAATGTTAAATGAAAAATTAGGAAGCGTAATTCTGATCAAAGGGCGAGAAACTGCGTAAAAGGGATAAATTGGGATTGTTTCACTGAATTAACCCAAATTAGTTCAAAATAACCCTCTAATAAAACTACATTAATCACAATTCCAGTTATACGATCCCTTAATCTAAAATGCCCTTGAGGAGTCTGTATTCTAAGTTATAAACATGTAATTTTCTTCTGCTAGCAAAACTGAATTAAGGACCTGAAGTTTGAAAGTGTTATATGAAATAAAGAGCAAAATTAAAAATTGTTGGAGTGAAGTGTCCAATTGGTGAGAATTCCTTTCGTTAAACCTTCAATTCAGATGAACTAAAACCCATACTTCTACTATGGATGTTTAAATTGACCCAATTAGACTCTAATTATTCAAAAATCACAAAGAAATAGTATAACATGAAAGAAAGAACTCACCTGTTGGGGCCAAGAAAAGGTCTTCTTATCCCATAGACATGTGAAGGTGAACTCTGTTCACGACAAAAGAAAATAAATTTCAATAAACTGATAAAGGTGTTGATTTAGTGTTTGACAAAAAAGTGGAAATCGTGATGTTAATTGGTCGGTAAAAGTAATAATCCTCTAAAAATTAACTCTATTATGATTGCAAATTAGTTGATTTGATTCGTTTGCCATGAGTGGGAAAGAACTATGACAAAAGGAGAAGCGGAAATGATCCAAACTGATGTCAAACCCAAAAACGAAGAGGAAAAGAGATGAAAGGAGCATGAGGACGCCATTGGAGATGAGATTAGGGTTTGGAGAGAGCGAGAGCGAGTGAAAGTGAGAGAAAAAGAGGGAGGCGTGAGGATGAGTGGAGAGTCGAGTGTCTGTTTGTCGAGGGAAATTGTAGAGGAGACAGTGAGATGAGTGACATCCACCGTTAAAAACAGATCATACAGTAGAAAGTTAATTAAGTGGTTAATCCGATGGATTAGAGTTAATTTGATGATGTGGCTAAACGTGGTTTGAGAATTACTGTTCAAAATTAATATACTAGGATAATTGTTATTTTGTTATTATTTTATCATGTTTTTATATTTTTGTTATTAGATTTTTTTTTCCATATATGGTGACGAATATGTTGTGAATGGATCACACCAAACTCCCGCATCTTCCACTAGAAATACACTTTTGGAGGTATATAAATTAATTGTTATTATATTTATTAATTTTTTTTTTAATATATATATATATATTTTTTTTTTTGAAGTTTCTTTTTTTTTGGAAGGGAACTTTCCCCTTTGGGAAACCAGAAGGTTCTAGAACTCTCGGTTACGTGCTCATGTATTTCTTAAGAGGAAGGTTAGAATATAGTAAAATGTTAAATTATTTGTTATTTTCTTAATTATTATTTTTCTGTATTTAATTAATCTGTTTATATAATATAGAAATTATAATTTTGATACTCTTTTTTTTGTGTTAAATGCAGGAATTGATGTTTCGGATAGAAAGCCCTGACATCATCATCATCATCATTTAGGTTTTAGGGTCATTCAGTGTCGTCGCATTTAGTGTTATTTAGGGTCATTTAGGATCACGTCTCATTTAGGGTCGTCATCATCATCATTTATGGTCCCTTAAGGCTTAAATTGAATGATACGTCCAAAAGGTAGTTATTTTTCCGTCTTATACCATTAAAAAGTAAGAAAAATTATACATTTATTTTATTTCATTTGATTAATTAAACTATTATTATTTCTTTTTGTAGGATGTAGCAACGGATAATATGGAGAAGTAATTTCGTTGACTGAAATAGGCGTGAATTTGACAAGTGTGCAAAAATTCGAAGGCGGCTGAAGAAAGCCGTGAGTCTTTACTGAAGCTAGCGGTCGCAAATTCCAGCTCTACAAATTCGTAAGTTTTTTAATTTATATATTTATCTATTTAATTATATTTCCAATTAAAAAAACCCTCTAATTATTTATATATTTATATATTTGCTTGATTGTACGCAATTCGTGGGACCCGACTGGGGCGAAACAGGATGCATCTGATTGCTTTACAATGTGGCCGGTGCGCGCAAGTGTGAGCGAGATAGTTTCAGCAGTTGAGGGAACTTCTGGAAAAAGGTACATCTTGATTTTAGAAAAAACATTTTTTTTTCAAATATTTTTAGGGAGATTTTAGAAAAAAAAATTAATACTGTAATTTTATAATTTTTCATGTTATGGGCGGATGAAAACGGATCGCATTACGTGCGGGCGTGTGCAGCCAAATAATTATAAATTAATTAATTTAAATTAATTTCAGAGGGAACAAATGATATTTTGAGGTTTGTTAGAGTCAGGGGCGGAATCAGGAATTAACATTAGGGGGGGCCGGACCGGACTAGTGTCTAAATGAAACAACCAACACAATTTTCTTTGCTGAACACATCATAAATTTTATTTGTTTATTACTTATATATAATCTGCCTAATATTTTTGCATAATTAGTTATTACAAAAATCATTTTAAATTCAGCCAAATCTTAATATTTTAATTATGTAATAAATTTAAAGAAAAGTTTAATAATTAATCTTTAACATATTTTAAATATATATTAACAATTTAGTTAGATCATAAAATATATGGCAATTTAAACAAAAAAAATTGATACAATATAGGATTGACACTTTTAAAATAATATAGCAATAATGATAAAGTATTAAATTATAACAAAACAATTGTAACATATTTGAATATTTTAAATTTCTTTAAAAGATAGTTAAATGTGAAAGTTATATACAATTTAAGTAAAAGAGAGGCCTATAGAAATCAAAAGATTATACGAAACTAAACTGCATTTCAAAGGCACAATAAATCAAATTTGTACTTTCCTAGTTACTAGCAAACTTTGTATGGTGCAATTACAGAAGCTTTTTAGATTCATATTTTTTTATCTTTTGTAGTTTTTTACTTATATGATTATAGTAGTTTCATTATTCATTAATTTCATGCATAGAGGGGGCCAAATGTTATGCTATAAGGACTTAAAATAAAATTACCAAGGGTATATATAAAATTTTCAAATTTATAGGGGGCCATGGCCCCCTTACACCTCCATGTAGATCCGCCCCTGGTTAGAGTATATATGATAATTAATTAAAAAGAGAAATTCATACTCATAGCTTCTAGTGCAGCTGGATCATTGTCAGCATTGCTTGCCAGCTCATCTTACAATTTAAAAACATATTAAAAAAATAAAATATTTCTCATTTTTTTCAGGGTTGTATATTGAATTATTGATATTTTGAATTTTTGGAGGGTTAAACTTTAAAATTGTACCTTCAGTTTTTTATACTCCAATTCAGTAGTCTTGAGCTCCTCTAAAGCAGCATCTCTCCCATCCTGCTCAATTATTATATAATTCAAACCTTTAAAGATGTATCAAAATAAAAAAAATATTTATCTTTGTAAAAAATGAAAAATAGACTTATATTCATCCTATCCAAAATATACCCTAAATAAACTACTCTCATATTTGTAATAATGACGATTAGAGGACTGTAAAGGATAATTTTCATGCTTTACAAGGGCATAAATGATATTTTACAGTTTTCACACAGAAGTTTTTTTTTTTTTTTTTTGTAAAAAATAAAAAAAAATTAGAAAAAAAAATTAGAAGTGAGGCTTACAGATTGCTCGCGACCTCTTTTGAGATTCTCTCTTTGTTCAAGCAATTCATTGTACCGCTTTTTACTGCTTGTTAAGTCAGATTCCAGCTTGTTATATGTAGTTCTCAACTATAAAAAAAATAAAAACATATATTTCTTTAGAGAGACAGGAGAGTATATTAAGTTCACTTAAATGTAAATGAGCTCATTCATGTAGTTAGTCCACTTTTTAGCGACATTTTGTAACCTAAATGATGTATTAAACCTCCATTTTTACCCTAACTATTTTGGCTCCACTAGCCCTAAAAGTAGCAATTATGCATGTCAGGTCTCAATTGTTACAATATAATGGTATTATAAACATTATATTGGGTATATAAATCAGAATGTTGAAACTTAGAGAATTAATATATTTTACCTAATTACTTGCACAACTTGGAAGGCTCCAAAAATACACCTGAATTACACATAAATAATAAAAAATAACAGTTAAATAACACTATAACAGTTATTTCGTCTTATCCCCAAATTAACCCTCAATTGTGCAATTAATCCTTACTCAAGATGTAATTTTCTGTTATAATAAATCCAAAAAGAAGAAAAAAAAATCATTTAATCTAAAAAAAAACTAACAGAAGTTCCTATTTTATCCTTCAAAACAAGATCATCATCAACGAGAGTTTGAATGACATCCTTCACAGACTGACTTATCACTCCTTTCTTCGGCCCCAACTTCTCCAGTTCTTTCAGCTGTTCAGTTTACAGTCCAAATTTCAGAAAGAAAGAAGAAATAACAGGATATTTGAATAACAATCTTAAGAAGAAGAAGAAGAAGAAGAAGAAGAAGAAGAAGAAGAAGAAATGAATGAACTTACGAGAAAGAAGTCCTGGCTCTCGTAATATTAGCCGATGAGAATAGTGTGATTGAGTTGGGAGCGCTTTCAGAAGATGAATCATGGGATCTTTTCTGTAGAAAGGCATTTGGGAAACTAAGAGAGAAAATATGTCCTCCACATCTGGTGGATTCGACAAAAAAGTTCTTCGACAAATGTCAAGGTCTACCTCTAGCGATTGTAGCAATAGGAAGCCTTCTATCATTCAAAGAAAGGACCGAAGAGAATGGGGAATGTTCTATGATCAACTTAGTTGGGAACTATCTAATAATCCTGAGTTAGTTTGGGTGACAAATATACTCAATCTCAGCTACAACAATCTGCCTACATATTTAAAAAATTGTTTTTTATACTGTAGCCTATTTCCAGAAGATTCTGCTTTTGAAAGAGAAATGATCATAAGGTTGTGCGTTGCTGAGGGATTTGTTGAGCAAAGGGGCAGGGAAACAACACTAGAGGAAGTTGCGGAGGCATATCTTGTTGAACTGGCAAATAGGTCTCTACTTCAAGTTGTAGAAAGAGATGGAAACGGAAGAGCGGAGAGTTACCGGATGCATGATCTTGTCAGAGACATATGTATTGCTACATCCGAAAAAGAATTGTTTGGTATTGTATGTGATAATCGATGCTTAACAGACCTCAAGGGAAATCCCCGCCGTGTGACTGTTCAAAGCCAATGTGAGAATTTACAACTCGATGGTGGTTCATCTAAGCTTCGTTCTTTCCTTCTATTCAATAAACAATTGCCATCCTCTCGGATTGAGACTGCTTTATCAAATTTCAAGCTAATGCATGTCCTTTCCCTGAAATCTTCCAACATAGTAAGCTTGCCTGATGCGGTTTTTGAGTTGTTCAACTTGCACTATCTTGATTTATCATTTATAAAAATAAAGGTGATTCCCAAATCATTAGGCAGGCTTAAGCTTTTGCAAACATTACATCTCTGGCAAACATTGGTAGAACAGTTGCCCCATGAAATTACAAAGCTTACTAAACTCAGGCACCTTATTGTGTTCTTGTGTCCTGATTATACATCATTTGATAATTATTTTGGTGTGCCAGTTCCTGTGGAAATATGTTGTCTGAAAGAGCTACAAATCCTAGATGCAATTGAAGCGAACCAAAATTTGGTTTCCCAGCTTGGGAGTTTAGCAATGCTAAAGACTATTTACCTTTTGAAAGTTAAAGGAAGCTATATTTCCAGTTTATGGTTCTCATTTTTAAAGATGCCACGTCTCACTACTTTAGGGATCAATGCATGTGACAAGGATGAAGTTCTTAATTTCGAGAGCCTTAACCCCTTATCATCCCTGGAAAAACTTTTTATACAAGGCAAACTAGAAGGTGGGGTGATTCCCTCAACATTTAGCAGCTTTGGGAATTTAAGGTTCCTTATATTGAGATGGTCAGGATTACGAGTAGATCCTCTGAGTTCCATCTCTCACATATCCAACCTTACCCAGCTCGAACTCCGCAGAGCCTATGAGGGAGAGGTTCTAACATTTTGTTCGGGCTGGTTCCCTAATCTCAAAACACTATATTTGGGCAATCTGTTAAATTTGACTCAAATCAACTTCGAGGAAGGTACCACACCAAGCATAGAGAATCTCACGCTCTTCGGCTTAAGGAGCTTGACAAAAGTGCCGGAAGGTGTACGATATCTTTGTTCGCTCCAAAAGATGGTCATATGGGAAATGCCGGTGGAATTCGTTGAGAATATAAGAGGGGATGGTCAGGCCATTGTTCAACACATCCCAGCCGTCAATGTCATGGACTAAATTGTAAGTTTTCTTACTTCTTTACTATTTTTCAAACACAGACATACTATATAAATATCTATAAATTTCTCCTTTTATTGAGATTAGTAAACACGACCTTTTCCATGTGGTTTTGTCCAACACATAATAAGCACTAAAATAATGTTCTAGTTGGCAAAATAGAGCTGCCATGTGTATTGCACAAATTAAGGCCACATTGAAGTAAAAAGCAAGCATATTAATGATAGCTCGCTCAAACAATGAAATTAATTAGTTCCAGTCAAAAATATTTCTTAGATTTTTTGTTGTTTTAATTTTGTTAATCTCTAATCTTTTTGCATCTCCATACTCAAGACACGTCAGATTCTGCTGTTGGTTGCGGGAATAAAAGTGAAGGTTAGTTGATACTGTAATCTATTAATTGTTTATATTTTTATTATTTTCTGAGTTCATTTAATTAGCTTTGTGGCTGAATTTGGAGTCGAGCTATAATGGCCAACAAAAAAAATATTTTTCCATCAGTAAAGCCAGTAAATATGATATCGAATTAAATACTGATTAATATTTTGTTTTGTAGGATTTGGTGAATCAATCGTGTGTGCTTTTGGCCTTCTTATGTTCTGTATCAACTATTAATCAGTTGGCTTGTAAATGGCCTATTGTATCATTGTTTGTTGTAATGTAATATTACCGTTTGATTTATTATTGTTGTTATTATTTCTACAAGGGGATATGAGCAACCTATTTGGAAGCTTAAGACTTCTTTGTATTTTTTTTTCTTTTTTTGGAGAAGCCAAGACTCCCTCTGTTTAAGAAAAAGTGTGTTTTTTCTTTCAAAAAACAACTATGCTTTATGTTGCTTGTAAGATTGATTTATATTTAGATCGATTGTTGTGATGTAATGATTGCAATATGATTATGGATTGTTATTTGTTTATCTTTGGATTGGTAGTTCAGTGTATATATTTTTTTTGTATTGGTGATATTTTTTAAGTTGAGTTATTAGTTATTACATTTTAAGGGATATTTTGTTTCAGTCAAACAAGGACTCTACAAGTATTTTATCAAAACTAAAGTTGGTTGTGCTTCCAAATGTTGTCATTATATATTCTTGTTAAACTGGTCAAATTTAACATCCCGAAACTGAAAATATAAAAAGAATCCTTTGTTTCAAGGCATAAAATATATCAAATTTGATCTTCAAAATTTATCAGTCATCAAGTTACAAGTACATCAAAATTCATAATTATATATTACATATTTGATAGGATAAATTTGATATGTCGAGTTTCAACATGATATATTGAATATTTAATATTCCACTTTACATAAAGACCCTAAAACAAATTCAAAATTTTAATTTGAAATAACAAGAAATCTCACTTTTTCTACTGCAGATAATCAAAATCTTCTGTTACTCCAGCCTGCATGTTAAAAATATTATTATACATGAAAATATTCTTTCCCAATTCCACACTTATTACGAAAAAATGTATGCTAAACAAACAATTAATAAAAACATAAGTAGTAGATTAAATTAAAATAAATTAATAACAATAATAATTTTACCTCCTTATATAAGTGTTCAAGTTGCGCCTTAGCTTGAGGAAAGGTGGTGGAGCACCATTGCTGAAGGGTGCAAATATTATCTGAAAAATTTACATTTTTATTTTAATATATCAAATTTATTTCAAAATTTATTATTTAATTTTATTAATATATAAGTATACTAATAATTGACTCATAAAAGAGAGACCTGTCCATCTGTTTGCTGCTGAGTGGGCCACATTAATTGCATTTTCTGCAAATTAATAATTATAAACAAATTAATTTGAATTAATTTCAGAGGTATAAATGATATTTTGAGGTTTGTTTGAGTTAGGGACGAAATCAGGAATTAACATTAGGGGGGGCCGGACCGGACTAGTGTCTAAATAAAACAACCAACACAATTTTCTTTACTAAACACATCATAAATTTTATTTGTTTATTACTTATATATAATCTGCCTAATATTTTTGCATAATTAGTTATTACAAAAATCATTTTAAATTCAGCCAAATCTTAATATTTTAATTATGTAATAAATTTAAAGAAAAGTTTAATAATTAATCTTTAACATATTTTAAATATATATTAACAATTTAGTTAGATCATAAAATATATGGCAATTTAAACAAAAAAAATTGATACAATATAGGATTGACACTTTTAAAATAATATAGCAATAATGATAAAGTATTAAATTATAACAAAACAATTGTAACATATTTGAATATTTTAAATTTCTTTAAAAGATAGTTAAATGTGAAAGTTATATACAATTTAAGTAAAAGAGAGGCCTATAGAAATCAAAAGATTATACGAAACTAAACTGCATTTCAAAGGCACAATAAATCAAATTTGTACTTTCCTAGTTACTAGCAAACTTTGTATGGTGCAATTACAGAAGCTTTTTAGATTCATATTTTTTTATCTTTTGTAGTTTTTTACTTATATGATTATAGTAGTTTCATTATTCATTAATTTCATGCATAGAGGGGGCCAAATGTTATGCTATAAGGACTTAAAATAAAATTACCAAGGGTATATATAAAATTTTCAAATTTATAGGGGGCCATGGCCCCCTTACACCTCCATGTAGATCCGCCCCTGGTTAGAGTATATATGATAATTAATTAAAAAGAGAAATTCATACTCATAGCTTCTAGTGCAGCTGGATCATTGTCAGCATTGCTTGCCAGCGCATCTTACAATTTAAAAACATATTAAAAAAAAATAAAATATTTCTCATTTTTTTCAGGGTTGTACATTGAATTATTGATATTTTGAATTTTTGGAGGGTTAAACTTTAAAGTTGTACCTTCAGTTTTTTATACTCCAATTCAGTAGTCTTGAGCTCCTCTAAAGCAGCCTCTCTCCCATCCTGCTCAATTATTATATAATTCAAACCTTTAAAAATGTATCAAAATAAAAAAAATATTTATCTTTGTAAAAAATGAAAAATAGACTTGTATTCATCCTATCCAAAATATACCCTAAATAAACTACTCTCATATTTGTAATAATGACGATTAGAGGACTGTAAAGGATAATTTTCATGCTTTACAAGGGCATAAATGATATTTTACAGTTTTCACACAGAAGGGTTTTTTTTTTTTTTTTTGTAAAAAATAAAAAAGTTAAAAGTGAGGCTTACAGATTAATCGCGACCTCTTTTGAGATTCTCTCTTTGTTCAAGCAATTCATTGTACCGCGTTTTACTGCTTGTTAAGTCAGATTCCAGCTTGTTATATGTAGTTCTCAACTATAAAAAAAATAAAAACATATATTTCTTTAGGGAGACAGGAGAGTATATTAAGTTCACTTAAATGTGAATGAGCTCATTCATGTAGTTAGTCGACTTTTTAGCGACATTTTGCTTCAATAAAACCTAAATGCTGTATTAAACCTCCATTTTTACCCTAACTATTTTGGCTCCACTAGCCCAATCACACTATTCTCATCGGCTAATAACGCCACATTTTTAATCCGAGTGGTAATGACCAATTTACCCCCACAATTGTTCACGGGAAATATCCCAGACAAGGATAACCAAGCATTCTTGTTCCAGATATCATCTAATACTATCAAATAGCTCTTATTTTGCATGTAACGTTGGATCCTATCTATTAAATCCCCAAGGTCCATGCCATCAATCTCGGTTGGGGCATTCTCCTCTCTTTTGAGGATTTGCCTGCTTATACGTCGAAGTAGATCCTCAGCCTGAAAGCTCTGGGAAATGAATACGAACGCACAACAATCAAAGTTCTCTTTTATTTCTTCTTTTTTATATATAGTGTTAATCAGAGTTGTTTTCCCCTGACCTCCCATTCCAGAAACGGAAATAATAACGCGACCAGGATCTTTCTTAAGCAACCATTGAGTGAGTTTGGTTCTTTCTTCCATATTCCCAACAACTTCATCTTCAACAACTGCATTTGAATAAGCTGATAAATCCGGCCGTCTCCAGGCATTGGGAGAGTTGTGCCCTCCATTCTTCAACAGCCTCAATGCGTAGTAAGAAAGAAATCTGAAGTGTAATTTGTGTTCTTTTAAATTATTTTTCTTCTTTTTTTTACAACGAATTATCATTAGTTCCATGTTATATACTTTTTTTATTCTTTTTTTTGCAAACTTCTGGAAAATATTTTATTTTAGTGAATGATGGAAATCTGAGTTTTAGAAAGTATTTATTCTGTTATATTTTTAGCAAGAAATCCTGTCCTTACTATTTTCTTTTCTGTTTTTGTTTTGTAACAGTTCGCGACATCTTGACAGCAAGTGGTGAAAATGAAATCGCATGGAAGCCAACTTGCACATGCTGTCATCATCACATCATCATATAGGTCTAAGGTCATTTAGGATATCATCATCATTTAGGTTTAGGGTCATTTCGGGTTCTAGGTCATTTTAGGTCATGGTCATCATTTAGTTTAGGGTTTTTTCATGTCCCATATCATCTCACCGTCATCATTTATGGTCCCAAAAGGTAATTAATTTCTCATCTTTATACCATTAAAAAGTATGAACAATTATAATATTTTATGTTTATTTCATTATTTGAAACTAATTCCGCGCTTTCTACAGGACACGTGTCCAGAAGATTTCATCCAAGGTGAATCCAAGAATTCAGTCTCTCTTACAAAGAATAAGTCTGGACGCGGACCGAGACGACGGGGAGATGAAGATGAGAGTGGTGCTGATGCGAATTCTGATAGGTAGTAATTTTTCTAATTAATTAGCTTATTTATTTATATATGTATTTTATCTGTTTAATTCTAATTAATTAGCTCTTGCGTATGCGAGGCCCTTGATTTGGATAAAATTGCGAGCGAGGACCAAAGAGTAAGTTGGCCTGATGATTGTTTAATTCTTCTTTTTATTGTCTGCAAGTATACTATATTATACACCAACATTCTATTTTACTTTACTTTATTTTTGCCCTAGTTATATGATTATTATTTTTCTAATTAATTAGCTTATTTATTTATATATGTATTTTATCTGTTTATTTGTTCAATTAATTACTTAGTTAATTAATTATTATTTATTTTGTTTCATTTTATTTTGGATCTGTGCCGGCCTGGTGTGCATGATATTGTTGGTTTGTGCATTCAAGCAGGAGTTACGGCATGTAACTTTCCATTCACGTCCTTCAACTTTCTCAAAATTATTTTTCACCTTTTCTCTTTCTCAAAATTACCAAACTACCCTCTAACTTTTTAGAGATAACCTCCAAATGGCCAGAAAGATCGCGCTGGAATTCGGAATATTAACAGAAAGGGACAAACAATTACGATTCTGAGGAGGTAATATAGTTTTGTGAAATTGTTTCATTATTACAAAAGCAAATTTATAATTCTGTGAAATTAGAGAAATGGTTTTTTTTTTGTTTTTTAGGTAATGTCAATATCTTCTCCAAATGATAAGTTATTGCTTGGAAAGGCTCTGAAAAAGAGAGGTCATGAAGTTGCCGTAACTCGAGACTGTACAAATGACATGACGCTCCTGCACTTCATGAGGTTCCAAATTTCATTTTATTTCATTATTTGTGTAAATTATAAAACTAGACTAGATTGGTTTGTAACTTTAAAGTTAATAAAATTACGCACTTGTGATCATCTTCTTTTTTTCATCAGATTGGGTGAGAAATATTTTATGAATGGATCGCACCAAACTCCGTCTCTTCCGCTAGAAATACACTCTTAGAGGTATATAAATTAATTATTATTAATTTTTTTAAATATATATTTTTTGAAGTTCCTTTTTTTGTTGAAGGGTCTATCAACCGGTGCCCGGCACAGTGCCAGGCTGGCGAGGTGTGCATGTGTCATGATGGGATACGTCTTGCAATATCCAATTCCACCTGTATGTTTTTTCTTTTTTAAATAAATAAATTATTCAAACTCTTATCCTCTGAGAGTAATTTCTTAGAATTTTTTAATAATAAACATGTCTATGCAGGCAAACTCTTATCCCAAGTTGATTTACTAAACCGAAGAGAATTCGGTCAAAAAGCCAACTTGGACACGATTTCATCATCACATCATCATATAGGTCTAGGGTCATGTAGGTCATCATCATTTAGGTTAGGGTCATCACATTTAGGGTTTTAGGCCACTTAGGGTTATGACATGATCATCATTTAGGGGTCATCATCATCATCATCATCATTTATGGTCTCTTAAATTGAAGGATAGGCCCAAAAGGTAATTAATTTCTTATATTATGCCATTAATAATAAGAACAACTCTATACTTATATTTATTTCATTTGAAACTAATGTCGTGCTTTCTATAGGTGAGCCCAGCTAGCTAATGCTCCTCCAATGGCGGTGTGACATGTGTCCAGAAGATCTCATCAAAAGTTTTCTATTTCTGCTCACTCAATCCTTACTATGAGTCGCGTGTTGTGGGTAAACCTGGTAATGATAATGATAATTAATTAGTTTATTAAACCAAAAAATGATAAGTAATTAATTAATTATGATTTTATTAATGTATTACAGGCTGAAGTGAGGAAGAAATTGGTGCAAGTTGTGAGCAAGTGTTTGGAGAGAGAAAAGTCTCTTTTCTACTCCGACTCAAGAAATTTCAAATTTAACTAAGGTACTTTGGTCTGTGGCAATTCCTTTTATTTTGGAGGTAAAAAGTATGTATACTTACTTATTTTTAATGAACTTGTTTACTTTTTCAGGGACTTGGTTGCCATAGTGATGAAGTTGAGGTTTTAATTGAAAAAAAAACTCAAATTGGGGAGGAAAAAAGTGATTCTTTACCATTTACATTTGAAACGATTTATCAAATTTCAAAATCGAAAGATGTTGTTTAATCACTAAAAGGGGCTGCTTGTGCACAAAATTCTCTCCATCAATTTAGAAGTTGACCGATCCTAGTACTATTATTATCAAAAACTTAATTTGATTTTGAATATTTGGGGATACGATTTATTAATTTATTTGGTTTTTAATGTAGGTGAAGTGGAAGAGCATAGCATTTAAAGATTTTGGAGGAAATGGTTCCTGCTTGGATTTGTATTAGATGGTGGTGTGGTTTTATCCTGCAATTCGAAATTAATGGATTTGTAAGTCTGTTTAGTTTATAATTTTATTAATTAATTAAATTAGTTACATTTTTGGTTAATAATATTTTGTTGATTGTAATTGGTATTATTTTGCAGTGTCAAACCTATTTCAGATCCAAATGCGAGACTTGTTGAAGCTATTTGAGTTCAAAATGGACTTTAGAGTAAGTTGGTTCTGTTTTTTTATATATACGGTTTTGATTTTTTATGTTTTAATTTTTTGGTTGTGTTTTTTTATATACACAGTTTTTGATAATAGTTTTACTTTTTCTAATTTTTGTAGAAAAATTCAAAGGTGGTATCTATTCATGGATACAAAGATGTGCCAGCAATTGATGAGCTGGCACTGAGGAAAGCCGTAAGTCTTTATCGAAACTAGCGCGAATTCCATCTCTACAAATCCATAAATTTTTCAATTTATCTATTTAATTATATTTCCAATTAAAAAACCCTCTAATTTTTCTTTATTGTATTTTCAGGGGGTATTTAAGGCCCGGTGCGGGGCGGACCTGAACATCGGTGCGATACTCTCTCTCTCTCTCTCTAACTCTGCTCTGGTTACTGGATTCGGTGGAAAATAAGGATTATTTTCTCGGAAAGGTGCGTCTTGACTTTAGAAAAAAGATTTTTTTTCCAAATATTTTTAGGGAAATTCTCAGAAAAAACAAACAAACTTATACTGTAGTTTTGTATTTTTTTCATATTATGGGAGGAGGAAAACAGATTGCATTACGTGAGGGACGTGTGTGTGATTAGCATTTTCTGTGTGTGAGGCTTAACCATGTCATCTTGAATTCAAGGAATAGGTGGCGCGAGGTAAATCTGAATTTTAGATTTAAGTTTTTTTTTCTGTTATATTTTTAGCAACTTATTTGAAATCTTGTGCGTACTATTTTCTTTTCTGTTTTTGTTTTGTAGCTAGAGATAGTTCGCGACATCTTGACAACAAGTGGCTAAAAGGGAATCGCATGGAGGCCAACTTGGACATGATGTCATCATCATCATCATATAGTTTTAGGGTCATTTAGGTTTAGAGCCATTTAGGTCATAATCATCATCATTTTGGTTTAGGATCATTTAGGGTCATGATCATCATCATTTAGGTTTTAGGATCTTTTAGTGTTCCATCTAGGGTCATCATCATCATCATCATTTATGATCCCTTGAATTGAAGGATACGTCCAAAAGGTGACTAATTTATCATCTTATACCATTAAAAAATATTTATGTTTATTTCATGTAAAACTAATTCCGTGCTTTCTACAGGATAGTCCGATGATGGTGTGACAAATGTCCAGAAGATTTCATCGAAGGTGAATCCAAGAATTCAGTCTCTCTTACAAAGAAGCAGCCCTGGACGTTGACCAATGGTGCTGATGTGGCGAATTCTGATAGGTAGTAATTTTTATAATTTATTATTATTATTATATTATTATTATTATTATTATTGGTTTTGCTAGAATTGTTAGGTGTGATTTGATTTTTGGGATTTGAGAGCTGATTTTTATTTTTTGTGTTTTGAATTGGAGTTTGACTTTGGATTTTTGGGTGCTGTTGTTTGTTGTATAATGGTGGTTTTGTGGTCCCTACGTGCTAAAGATATGGCCATGACAGGTGCATTTTTTTACAATTATTATTATTATTACACTCTTTGTTGGTTGTTTTTTTCGTAGTTTTATGAGAACCTGTTTCATAAACCCTCTTTTTTTATTTTGTTAACTAGGCAAACCATCTGTCAGTGCATCTGTTGTATACTTCTCACTGGAAAGGAACTGACTGTGTATGTTTCTAGCTCATTACCCCTAAATCCCGTCTCAGAAATACGTTATTATGTAAGTTTTCATTTTGTTTTATTATTATTAAAATTATCAAGACATTTTTATTATTTATTACCAAGGTATTTGCTTCTTTTGCTTGGCTTGACCGCCATAGCTGAACACATACAAGTCAATTATCTATCTATTTATTTATATATTTTTACAAACGGAAACCATAAATGTACTACTAATTAAGAAAACAATCAAATTAATTATTAGTTTATTTTTTTATCTATTCATTTATATATTTATATATTGCAGGATGAGGTTCGGCTTAGGTTATTCCTTGATAGTACAATCTGAGTGCTAAAGAAATGAAGAAATGAATGCCTTAAACAATTAATCTGAAATCATTCAAGAAGGATTCGCCACAAATTAAAATTATCAAAACATTTCCTCAAAAAAAAGAACTTATCAAAAAGTAACAATTACTTCTGAAATCCACAAGGGGAAGGAAATGGAGGAAAGAGAGAGAGGTAGTAAGGAGAGAAGAAAGGCGCTCGAAGAAAGGTTTCGTTAAATTATTTATTTTTATCAATTATAAATGTTATTTTTATTATTATTTTTATTATTATTATTATTATTGATTTTATATTTTTTGTTATTGTTATTATCATGTATTTAGTTGAGTAGGTATAGATCAGAGTTGTCTTTTTTGTCTATTTTTTAAAGGGCTTAATGCACGGTTAGTCCAATAACAAGTATGTATGCATTCAAGTGATTTTAAATTTATGACTTAGGTCCTTTTTTATTTGGTCAAAATATATCTGTTTTGCATGATCATGTCACTGTTGGTGCTCTCACTAAGTGTAAAAAATATATAAATATATAAATAAGTAATCTTATTATATATAATGGAAATTTAATTAACATATTTCTATCTTTATAGGTAACTGTAATGAGAAAAGGGAGTAGTTTCTAAGCAGAGTGCCAGACTGCCAGGCCAAGACCATTTTGCTTAGCTAGACAAAAATCTCGAACAACACAAGGTATTTTCAAAATATTAAAAACAAACCAATTTTTCAAAAATATTTGCCGACTTTTTTTTCATTTTTCGCAGGGATCTAGGGTTTAAATACCGCCCAACATATTTCATTTGGATGGGATGCTGAGTCATCAGTGCGGTTTAAAGCAATATCTTGTAGAGATCTAATCTTTCGGTGGAGTTATTCAGTTTTAGTCAATATTCTTTTAGTCCAGAAAAAAGGAAAAGAAAAAGTAATTTGAGTTATTTTTTTTTATTTGGAGAATTGATCATTATCTGTGGAAGGAATTAATGGGGAATTTATCAGCTCTTCGATTTTCAAATCTGGTATTTGAGCAATTAATATTTTTCAAAAGATTTTGGTACTAAAGGTAGAGGAGAGTACGAATTATTATTTACATATTTATTTATTTATTTACTTTTATTGAAATCTTTACGTCATCTAATTGATTTTTATTACAAACAGGCCAAATTAAGAGGAGGAAAGCGAAGAAAAGGAAAATATCGTGAAAGCCAATTCGGAGTTACAACAGAGACTTTAAGAACTGAAAGAAACAAACAAAAGGTTAAGTTTTTAATTGCAGTAAAACATTAAATTTTAATTTCTAATAACTTAACCAAATATTAATTTCCTTTTCCAATTTTCTTATTTTATTTATTTACTTATTTATATATTTTTTATTTATTTAAATGTGCTGTATAGATATAATATGATTGGAAAAGGGATGAAGCAGAAAAAATACTTTTGCATGCTCTCGCTACTCCCGTTTCTACACGAATGCTTTACAAACTTTCTCAACAAGTTAATAGTAAATCATAACTATTTTTGATATTTTTCTTAATTTGAAGGATACTTTTTTTTTAATTTCATTCGATTAATTAAACTATTGATACTTTTTTTCGTAGGATGAATTAACGGATATTTCAACAAGAATTTGAGAAGATAACTTATTGAGAGAAGTAATTCCATCGAGTGAAATAGGCGTGAATTTTGAAGATATTAGAGCTCTTGGAAAGGTCAAAGAAACCCTAAAAGAACTTTTATGTTGCCTGAAATTATCCAAAAAAGGCCAATTAATGTAAGCATTAATACAACACCATCTTTTCCTAAAATTAAAAAAAGAAGATAATTTTTAATTTTTTTTTTTTTTTTTTTGAGAAACTTTTTTCAGCTTTATAAAGAGGTATGTGGCATTGTCCTTTTACAAGGTGGTGTTGTTTGTCTTGTATTAGAAAGGAAACCGGCAATAAAAATGTCTTTGTTTTTGAGCTCCTAAGAAAACGAAGAGTAAAGCTACAACTGCTCGGAAGAAAGAAGCTCCTGCTAAGTAGAAGGTAAACAGTTATATTTGTCTATTTTTTTATTCTTTTTGATAAGATTATTTTTTCTCAAATCTAATTCATTTTGTCAAGTTTTATACCGTACCAATCACTGCTTCTATTACCTGATCTAAAGACATTTGAATCATTTTATTAAAAAAAAAGTCAATAATTTGTTCATGTTATTAGTAATTTTAATTATGATTTATTTTTGGTGAATTAGGTTGATGTTGTCGGGTTAAATAACTTACCTCAAATCTCATCTCCTAAAACTGAAAGAGCAAATTAATCAGTAAATAAATAATTGATTATTTTTTAACTTTTTTTTTCTTGTATGATAATTTTATTTATTTTAATTCCAGAAAATCTGGTATAGACATGGTGTGGCAAAGGAGGCGAAGAACCCTCAAGCGGGTCAGACAGCTGGCTCCTCTTCTTCTAAGATGAACAGGTAACTTTGCCAAATTAAATTAAAATTAAATCTGTAGCCAAATGGGTATATCTCTCGCTTAACCCAATTTTAATCCGATTAGACCTCATTTTAACATTTTAACTCTCCTTTATATTGTTATTTTCTCATTCTAAAATGGTACAATTATTGAGTGATAATAGCTACCAATTGTAGGGCTTTAGAGGAGCTAAGAGAGATGCTACAATGAAACGAACACGTCAGAGGGAGCAAAGAGGCAGCAACAAATAATATGCGTCCAGTTCGTCGCCATGTCATCATTATCATCATCATTTGGGTTTAGGGTTGTTTGCTCCATTTAGGTCATATCATCATTTATGTTTAGGGTCTTTTCAGGCCATCACATTTAGTGTTATTTAGGATTTTAGGTCATTTAGGTTTTAGGGTCTTTTATTGGGCCATTTAGGAATCATTATGGGCCCATAAATTGAAGGATACATTCAAAAGGTAATTAAATTCTCATCTTATACCCATGAAAAAGTAGGAAAAATTATACATTTATTCTTCTCTCATTTGATTTATATTTAAACTACTAATATTTTTTTTGTAGGGTGTAATAACAGATAATTCAGCATGAATTTGAGAAGAAATTATTGGGAGAAGTATTCGAATTACGAAGACATTGGAGCTCTTGAAAAGTTCAAAGAGAAACCCTAAAAGAACTTGAAGACATTGGAGCTCTTGAAAAGTTCAAAGAGAAACCCTAAAAGAACTTTTATGCTGCCTCTTCATAGACCCAAATTGTTCCAAAAAGGCTTAGTAATTAAGGTATTATATAGCACCATCATTTCCTAAAATTAGAAAAATGATGATAATTTTTAATTATTTTTTTATTTTATTTTATTTCTGCTGCTGAAAGTTAGCACCAGTTTTTTTAATAATTCCATGTCAAGCAAAACTTCTAGGGTAAAAACATTCATTTTATTTTTTATTTTATTGTTATAAAAATATGATATTTTTCTTCCCCATTATAGTTTTATTTATTTTCTTGTGTAAATTGAAACAGTGGTCCGGGAGAGGGAGAAAAGCATGTGAAAGGCGGTGTTTTCCTTGGCCAGCAAGTTTTCTCCGAGCATCCATTTTATTGATGAGGTTTGTTAACTTACGATTTAAGTATTTCCAGCATTAGGTAATTAATTGGTGAAATATTTGATTATTTATTTTTCTTGTTCAACAAGGTGGATGGGTTTTTCAAAAGGACTGGAGGGGAGAGAGAATCGACGCGAAAAATGAATGACGAATTCATGGTGAAGAATAGGGAAGGATGGAAAGATAATTCAGGGAGATGCCTTTAATTATCTTACTTTTAATAGTTATATTATTTTTAATATTTCTTATTTTGCCAGTATATAATACTATATTAAATAAGAGAAATTTGGCCAAGGTTGGCCATTATGGCATCATCATCATTTAGGGTTCAGGGTCATTTAGGTTCATCATCATCATTTAGGGTTTAAGGTCTTCATATTTAGGGTTTCGGCTCATTTAGAACCAATCACCATTTTAGGGTTCCTTCTCCTCAGGTGTGTTCTCCTTTTGCTTCTCTCTGCACCATTTTAGTAAATTATTTTACTTGAATTTTTGGATTTTTAGTGATTTCGATTTTTGTTCTCCACTTTCTTCAGGAGAAAAGAGAAAGAGATTAGGAGCTATGAGATTACTTCACTTTTTTTTTGCTCTGCTAAAAAAGCATTTCAATTTTTTTTATTTTTTTCCCCCCAACTCTTAAAATGTGCTCATTTTCTTCTCAATTCATTTCAACTTGCTCGTTCTAAGAATTTCAACACCACGTTCGGCAAGAGACTCATTTAAATTAATGGCCCACATCACATATATTCTTTGGACTACCGAATTAATTAATAATTAATGGCCCACATCATATATATTTTTTAGACTACCGAATTAATTAATGGGTCACATCATATAGTTTTCTTGGACTGCCGAATTAAATTAATAGTCCCCATCAAAAATCGTCAAGTCATGTCCATATGCAAAATGGTCTCTAGTCACACATCATGACACTCATCTTAAGTTTTAGTTTAATAGAAGTCATTTGAGCAATTGTATAATAATTGTATTATTATTTAATTGTGGGTTCTTTCTGCTAGCTCGGAATTTCAGCGAGATGCCTGACTCCTCAAGCACATAAAATGTTAGGTAAGGGAATGTTATGTTATACAGAATAATGGAAACATTATAATTATTGATTTGTACTTAGAAAGAATAAACATAATCTTGCTTCAAATGAATGAAATAATTTTTTATTGTGTAGTGATTGTTATATTTTAGAATATAAACTGGTTATATTGTTGTGAGGTCATAAATTGGTTATATTGACATGGCACCAGGGGCGGACCCAGTATGGAAGAATAGCGGGATCCAAAATATAAAATAATTTTATAGGAGAGACTAAATAATTTTTTTTTTGTCAAGTAGCTTGGTACAAATAGGTGATTCTTAGCATTTATCTATTTAATAGGGGGGTTATGGCCCTGGCCCTGTTAGGCCAACATATGATTCCGCCCCTGCATGGCACAATATTATATATGAAATTATATTTAAATATATTATTTTCATAAAATCATTGCGGTAGGAGGAAAACTTGCATAGTATGTATTATTTCAAAATCCTTCGCTCCTCAAATGTGGTATTTTTCAAACAAAGTATGGTTAACACTCCCTATGTCGTATTTTATAAATATTTGTATTTTGTTACTATGGAATTTATATTATAATATTTTATAACAAATTTATTAGATTTTGGCTTGTAAAGAAAATTAGATTATTCACATATCTCGTCACATATAAAACTACAACCTAAAATTCACAGATAATAGACACCAGAAGAGGGAGGGAGAAATGGGTCCTAGACACATGAATTGTATAAACTAACACATGGACTAAGTAAATAGGGACCAAATACTGTACAAGCTAATTGGTTTAGATGAACCCAACTCCATCAATATTTTTAATGGGCTAAATTTTTGTGTTCCCACCATAATTAGTCATTCGTAATACGCGAATAATACGATTCGCGATACGTTCGTGTATAATTCGTATTGAAAGTTTTCTAAGTCGGTCAAATATTCGGTCATATAAAACTGAGACGGTAATAATTCGTCAATTCGGCTAATTGTTCATAATAATTCAGTATATAAATTATGTAAATACAAACTTTTTATTTAGAAATAATTGAAAAAATATTATTATTTGGTACAAATTCGTAAAATTCGGGTCGAATTTTTCCCTTGTCAAAAATTCGTGAATGAATACGAATTATTGAAATGGAGACGTGAATTTTGCGTTTTTTGAATTATTCAGAAAATACGTATTTAATACATAAATTATTTGTGAATTGACCAACTATAATTCCCACTACGTGGCCACGAAAGAGGGATGTGATGAACCGCTTACATGAAACTTGGTGAACCAAATTTGGATAAAATAGAGATATTGTTCCAAGGACTTGCATAAATCAAGTTCAGCTAACAATTAACTTAGTCAAAAGAGAAATATAGACGGGGCATTATACTGATTTGGTTACGTGCTGATTGTTGATTGGATGTGGACAGAAAACTCAAAACTCCCTGTTTTACAGGGCTTCAAGATTCATGACTGATACTTTTATTGGGCTGATTTCAGTAGTGAATCCCAAATTGGGCCTCATATAAAACTTGAAATGTTTTGCATATTTAAAATTAGGTCTCATAAGAAATTTATGATCAAGGAATTCACCTCACACATTTTACTCCTATTAGGATCACACAATTTAAGACATCAACAAGAGTGATTGGTTAATCATACGATTGATGTCAATATTCTTGTTAAATGAAAATAATGAATTCTTATATTTTGGGTCAAAATGTGCCACAAGTGGATGGATAGTCAATTGCTAACAATGAGATATTAGGTGGAGCTGAAATAAGAACAAATGGTAATTGGTAAGTTTCCAATTTCTAATATCATCAATGTAGTAATTATGAATAAGACCTATATAATAGTATTTTATACTTTTAACTTTGTATATTGCAGATATCTCATTATCAAATCAGATAAAGTACTTCAATTTGAAAATGATGTCAACTCTTAATATTAATGTAGTACATCATAATTCATCTTTATATAATGAAAACTATTATATGTATGTTCTACTTTGTTTGATCAATCTGATGTCGATTCTATGATATTGCACAAAACGAAAGATGATTATCAAATCAAGGACAAAAAATAAGACAAATGTCAAATCAATAATTATAAACTCTGGTATTTGTTCTTTGCCATTAGTAAGATATTGCTTGAGCCAAGTCGGGTCTTCAATAATCAATACCGCCAAAGAATCACCAGGCGAATGGCTTAATGTGGCAAGGCCACTGCCAAGAAGAAATTACTGAATTTAGCTTAGTTTATCTCTTAGTTTCCCATTTAGGCCAAAGAAACTAGAGGAATTAGTTAGGCAATGGGCTTTGTATGCTACAATTTTTTAATTTCCCTTTTCTTTTAATATAAATTGCTTACATTTTTTTTAAAAACAAAAATTCTTGCTTGAGCAACTTAATGGCAGAGAGGGGGATTGGTCTAGTCAGGCTACAAGCTCTAAGGTACTCTTGTCATTGGCCTAACATGAACTCCATCTCACAAGCAGATCAAGAACTTCTATCAAGACTAGCGGCTATACACAGCCACAAATACAAAGGCAGAACGTAACTACTATTAACGAGAGAGGAGTAGTAAGAAGGAACTGGCAGCTATGTGCATCTATTGTGTGAAGAGGGTATCAGACAAATTGCGGGTAGGGTTCCGTAAGATTGTCTCAAAAAAAAAAAAATGCAGGTAGGGTTGGCAAGCTAAGATCTGAACCGATCTTTACCTCTTGTCAAGGTGGGGAGTATTACATGACATGACATTTAATGTGGAAGTAAGGAAATTATTATGCGAGCGATTCTTCTTAAAATTACATAGTTCTAAATCATTATTCTTCGAATTAGGGTTTGTATTGCATATAGTGTGTGTTAAAAATATGTTTGTATGATATTTTGAATTGTTGATGCGGTTGTTGTTTATTTGTCATATTTTCTGTGTTGAGATAAAAGAGCCAAGATACATGTAAATTTAGTTACTTTTTCAATTAAGTATTATACATCCTTATTTGTTTTTTTTTTTTGACCAATGTTAATATCGTTTTATAATTTGAACAATGTTTGTCATTTTATAGCATGATTAACATTTGTTTCTCAGGCGTTGAAGTAAGACGGTAAGAGTGGCATGTTCAAATGAGACCTGTTATGGTCAGATGCAAACCAGAATCGTTGTCAAATCTTTCCTTTTGGGTCATTTTCGTTAGACTGGTGGCCGTAAGAAACGACATTGAGTTGACACTAGATTCACATTTTTGTGTTGTTTATGTGGACTGCATACCTCCCAAAAAAACAAATGCAACTTGTGAGCTGATCCTTATGCTTCTTCCAAAGGTTACAAGATGCGCATGCTCGGAGGGACCTTCTTCGGAAGATCAAATATGTTTGATCAAGTATTTTGGATCCTTTTTTTATGATTGAAAAAAGTATTAATTCTTGAAGTCGTCATTATTTTTATTTGACGGAATGCTCAATATTTGTAAGAAAAAATATTCAATTTCCTGATTGAAGTTTAACACCATAATTTACATTTTTAATATTCTACCAAAAAATTAGTCAATTGTCTGTATGTATAAAAAACGGAAAAGTCAAACTAATCACATATAATCTCCAGGCCGTAAAAACAAACAAGTCAGACAAATTCAAAAAGGTCCAAATATAATCTTTTATTTTCAAATTTTCAAATAACAATGAACAAGTAATTTAAGCCCAAATAATCCAAATATTATCAATTTTTTGAAATATTAATTGACAGATAACTAAATTTTAAGCCCAAAAGATCCAAATATTATCAATTTATTAAAATATTAATTGATAAATAATTAAAAATTAAGCCCAAGAGATCCAAATATTATCAATTCATTAAAATATTTATTGATAATTTAAGCCCGAAAGATCCAAATATTATCAATTTATTCAAACATTAGTTTGATATATATTATATTTTAAGCCCAACAGATTAAACCCAAATATATTATAACAGAACAAAATCTTTAGCCCAACAAAGCCCAAATAAGAAAGCAACCAGAGTTAACCTAATCGATTATATAAAGCCTCTCTCTCAAAAACCCTAACTCAGCCACCCTTGTTTATCTATCATAGACAAACGACTAAACCCAAAATAGCTATAAATTATAATCATAGACAAATAATCCAAGCTCAAAGAGCCCAAATAATCATATTCAAATGTGAATTGATATATAATTATATTTTAAGCCCAACAGATTAAACCCAAATATATTATACAGAAAACAAAATCTTTAGCCCAAAAGGCCCAAATAAGAAAGCAACCAGAGTTAACCT
The DNA here is from genome assembly GCA_027726005.1 of Juncus effusus. NCBI lineage: Eukaryota > Viridiplantae > Streptophyta > Magnoliopsida > Poales > Juncaceae > Juncus > Juncus effusus. The sequence continues at coordinate 2,917,425 of CM050897.1, read as the reverse complement.
AATCGATTATATAAAGCCTCTCTCTACAAAACCCTAACTCAGCCTCCGTTATTTATCATCTCCTTGCGCCGCCCTCTCGTTCTGCTCTCAGAGAAGCGAAAATGGTGAGAGAAAAAACCCAAAACAAATCCTTTGATCCTTTCTTCTTGTTCCGTTTCATGGATGAATCTTCTGTTTTTGCTTACGAAATCTCATTGTTTTCCTATTTTTGTTGTTGTTTTGTGTAGACTTTCAAGAGATTTGTGGAGATCGGGCGTGTGGCTCTTGTGAACTACGGAAAAGACTATGGTCGTTTGGTGGTGATTGTTGATCTTGTCGATCAGAATCGGGTATGTTTTTCAATTGCTTACATTTCTAAATCAATTTTGTTGTTTTTTTCTTTTCATTATTTGATGTACATTCTTAGAAATCAGTCTTACTGTCTCAAACCGTAGTTAAATAACAAATCCAACTGCCGGACATGTAGAATAATATGAAACAATAGTTTAAATCGTTTTCACTTGTGCAAAATGTCTTAATCCTTTGTTTTGTTGGTTGAAATCTAAGAGAACTACAACAATAATAATGTAAAAAAAACTATTTATTCCACATGTTAGAAACATTCTCATACCTAAATCAAATTATTCTTTCTTTATTACAATTAAATCTCAATTTTGCTTGCTAATCGTGATATAATTATCCTTTTTTGTACAGGCTTTGGTTGATGCGCCAGACATGATAAGGTGCCAGATGAACTTCAAGAGGCTTTCTCTCACCGACATCAAAATCGACATTCCTCGCATCCCCAAGAAGAAGACTTTGATTGCCGCCATGGAAGCAGCTGGTACTTTCACTTTTTCTCTTTACCCCCTCCAATTTTGTAATATTACGGAAATATTGATTGGTTTTTGAAATGAAATAGATGTGAAGAACAAGTGGGAGAGTAGCTCGTGGGGTAGGAAGCTGATTGTGCAGAAGAAGAGAGCTGCTCTTAATGATTTTGACCGCTTCAAGGTCATGGTGGCCAAAATCAAGGTATTTTTATTATTTCTTTTTTGTTTACATTTATGAATTTGTATATAGTTGCTAAGTTGTAATTTTTTTGGGTTTTTTCAGAGGGGAGGAGCGATAAGGCAAGAGCTGGCGAAGCTCAAGAAGGCGAGCGCTTGAGAGTTTATTTTAGAAAGTAGAAATTGAAAGTTGAGTATTTAGGTTTTGTTGCGTGTTTTGAACTTGTTGATGTACTGCTGCTTCAATTTTGAATTTGGCTTGTTTCAGGATATTTTGTTGTGTTTTGTGGTGGTGATATATTTTGTTGAGACTTGATGTTAATTTTTAGTGCTTTGTTTATTTTCATAACATTTTTGATTAGTCATGACCTGAATTTCCTAAAATTGTTGAGTAATGCAAGTTGCAAGAGAATTTTTAATCATTACAAAATATGAATTCCTAACTTAAGTTCATGACAAACAAGTCAGAGCCATTCATAAGCGCACCACCGTTTGAAGTAGAAACTACAAAATAAACAAATTACCATTCATAAGCTTTGCCATTTCCATTCAATAGATAATGTTATAACCAGTACATACAAATTAGCATTTATGCTTCACAAGACTGTTGATTGGAAAGACCCTATATTTTAACATTTTTGGTTGCAGATTTTTTAATGATCATAAAAAACTCAAATTTTGGGTTTTTTTTACTAAACTTGCATTTTGATTACTGATAACTATCCACAATCAACCATAACAAGCCCTAATTCACCACAAATAAATACTAATTATACTAATTACCTTAATTACCCCTAATAGAAAAATAACTATCCCTAATTCACCAGAATGAATAGGCACATTGTACATAAGTTATGTAGAATGACGATAATTTTGGGTTTTTTTTAACTAAACTTGCATTTTGATTACTGAGGGTATAATGATAAAAATGAATTAATGAATGACTATCAAAATCTCAAAATAAACGCAAATGCAAGTCACATCTCTCCTCACAGACCCCTAACAGAAAAAAATTTATATAAAAAAAATCAATTCAATTTCAGTAGGCAATAAATATCGCATTTGTACTAAGTCAGCTGTCTTTAGTATACTCCTGTGAAAGTCTGGTCAAAGATGAGATATTTGTCGCATTTTGAACCGCAATTTTTGCGCAAATATTTTGAAAAATCTCTTGCAATTGTTCCCTTCCTTCTTCACTATTCCACAAAGATTGAATAATTCCGACCGGTACGAAAGTTGAAGGTTGTACCACCCATTGATTTTTATCTACCAACGAACCGTTCAATCTACAAAAATATGTAAAAATAAATAAATAAATAAAATAGTGAATTTTTTTCAAACAAAGAAATACTATGCCTATATTTGGAATATTCAGAAAACCCCTACTTTAAAGTTTAGTTTTTTTGGGAACTCTAAAAGTTAAAAAGTAGTTTTTCTTTAATATTCCAAACGTTAGGGCGTTTTTTTGGTAAATAATTACTAAAGTAAAATTTTTATTATTATTTAATTTACCTGTTTATTATATTCAGAATGTTGGCCGACTCTTCAATACAGAAATGCACGTCAAAAACGGTACCGCTTCTTTGTACCACTCTTTTGATCGTTCCAAGCTCGCCACACATGCTCTGTAATTTATTTGATTTTGAGGTTTCGTATTTCACGTTTGAAATTCTCACCACACTCGTTTTTGGCGCATAAACCCTAAAAATAATTAGAATTTTTCCGGAAATTTTTAGTTTTGCGGCCTGAAGTGCTTTTTCACACGATTCTTCACTCTGCAATTTCAAAAAGGAGAAGATAGAAATATATGCAATTTTTATGGATATTTGAAGGGTGTGGGTGATATATAAACCATTTACAGGAAAAAAAAAAAAAGAGGGAAAAAATACAAATATATGCAATTTAATAGGGGTATGTGATATTTAAAAATTTTAGACATGCAAAGTCGTAATTTTCCAACAAAAAAGAAAAGAAAATACAATTATATATAGTTTACTAGATGGGTATGTGATATTTAAACCTTTTACAGAGGCAAATTTGCAAGTCCAAAGAAAAAAGAGAAAAAATACAAATATGTCTAATTTAGTAAGGGTATGTGTGATATTTTAACATTCTACAGAGGCAAAATTGTAATTTCCCAAAAAATTAAATAAATTAAACCTCAAATTCCACAAAGACGGTTGAACCCGATCGACCCATAGCAAATCCACAAACAGAACCAAAAGGCTCAAGAGAGCATCTCAGCTGGTCAAACGAGATTGACTTGGTCAACCCTTTGACCGCCACGGATCTGGAGGGGCGTTTCAGTAAATTCGCATGGAAGTCCGGATCCAAAACCTCCAGCTCAGCTGACGTCAGCGCTGAGGATGATGTCAGCGCTGACTTCAGCATCGGTTCTAGAGCGACGTCCGTTTTGCATACGGTTGGATCGGTTAGTTGAAGAGCGTTTTTCAAACCCTGCTCTGTCTGTAAATAATTATAAATATATTATGACTAAATAAAATCGATTGATATATGGGAAATAAAAAAAAAATCTTCAGTATTGGAAATTGCAACAGAAAAGACCATCTTTTATTTAGAAAATTGCAAACAAAAAACCTATCGTTTTTTGCAATTTCCAATAATGGAGGGGCCACTTTTGCAAATTTCCCTTAAAATATTAATACATAGATATCAGGATACTAACTTTTCTCTGTAAATATGTTTAAGATTCAAAAATATTAGACCAGTTAATATATTAACATATAAAGATACTATGATATTAAACTTAAATTAACATGAAAAGTATAATATATATGTATTATTATACCTTAAAAAATATAACGGCAGAATTAAACGTGTCATTTTTTTCTGAAGGCAAAAATTGCACAGATTCAATGGGCCCACAAAGACCGCCAATCGAGCCATTAATTTGACACGCGCGTATATCTTTCTTCAAAAACCTCACAAAAAGTCCGTATTTACATTTCTCATTTTCTTCGCAAATAGGCCCTTCTTCCTCAGAATCTGCGCTATCAGAATCACTACTGGTTTTTTCTGTAAGTGTACATTTTTCATTTCCGCCCTTTTTGTTTAAAAAATCAATTAAACCTCCTTCTCTCTTAGAACTAGGCTTAGGGTTAGGGTTTAGAAAAGAAAAGGAATCATGAAAATTTGATGGGTTTCGGTTTTGTTTATCAGTTGAGTCTTTTTCTGTAAGTATATTTAAAATGGATTTGACCCCATGATAATCCGTTCTGTTTCTCTCTCTTTTGGCGGTTCGTAAATTTACATTTAGGCCCTCGTTTTTTCGCTCAAGGCCTTTAAATGCATTGACCAAATTATCCAAAAATTTTGGTTCCTTCTTATTTGTACCGTTTTTCAATTCTCTCTCTTCTGATTCATCTTGTTTTAAATAACTTGGTATTATTTCGGTGCTTTTTGGTCCACTTTTTAGCCCTTTAATTACATTAAGAAGACTCAGAGGTTTAGTGTGGGTTATACTTGAATCTAGATTTTTTTTGTCATTTTCCTCAATTGAAGAGCTGATTTGTTCAGTTTCAGCTACAATTTGGGAATAATTCTGATCCAATTTGGGGCGTTGTTCCTCAATTGAAGGTTTGATTTGCTCGGTTTCAGTTTCAATTTTGGAAAAATTCCCTTCCAATTTGGGGCATTTTTCTTCAATAGAAGGCCTGATTTGTTCAGTTTCAGCTTCAATTTTGGAAAAATTCTGCTCCAATTTGGGGCTTTTTTCCTCGATTGAAGGACTAATTTGTTCAGTTCCAGCTTCAATTTCTGAACAATTATGATCCAATTTGGGGCATTTTTCCTCAACTGAGTCCGTCCCATTATTATCATTAGTTTGTTCAGTGCGATATGAAATCTCAGCCGTTGATTCCTTCAATTCGGTTTCTTCACGGTTTTCCTCTTGCAATTTGACAGCTGGCAGGGGAAAAGCTTTTTCTCGCATCTCCGAAAGAATATCCTTCAAAAGATACCACGAGCCTCCAATGGCGTCTTGTACCTTCTTAGTATTCGGAAAACGACCAGCATGCTTCCCCATATAACTGGTACAACAAACCAAACAAACAAACCATTCAGTACAAACTAATCACAAAAACAAACGGTACAAAAATGGCAAGGGACCTTTGGAGGAAAGACTTGACGGCCACTGTTTTCTTCTCTTTGGTCGCCTCACTTCGTTTCGGAGGAGGAGAAGGAAGTGGTGCGGAAAACCATCGGCGCTGTTTAGACAAACAACCTGTTCCCATTTCCAGCTCTGATCAGATAACTAGAGAGAAAGAGAGTTAGGGTTTTGTTTGCTGTGATTGTTATGTACCTGTGTTGGGCAAATGGAGCTCAGCTTCTGTGAAAACCAAGCGTGACATTGCCATTTGTGCGAGCTTGAGAGAGAAGAAGAAAGAGATGGGTTTTAGAGAGGGGTTTATGAAGAGAGACGTTTGTATGTGTCACTGCCAGTGGGTCCCACAACTGAGGCATTACCAGCTTGACATTATCCAGGATTTCAAATGACGGGTTTGGGTCTGATAAATATGGAATTTGAAATCCTGGATTTGGCTTTAATTTGGGATTTCAAATCTCCGATTATATTCCTCAGCCTATTTCGATCTCTCTTTCTCTCTGCTTTGATTGCGATTAGATATTCCACCATTGTTTTGTTTCGATTGGGGAATAAGAAAGATTTTCTCAACTGATATGGAGCTTCAATCATCAGACAAGGTCGTTCTTTTTTTTTTTTAAATAAGAACATCAGAAATATTTCGTGATTATCAAACAGTGGTATGGATTGATCAAATCTCGATTTTACATTGTCTTTCCAGCTCAAAATTTCATTAAATGATGATCAATTAAACCCCAATAAATCAACAAATCCCCAATAGTATAATACCGTCTCGATCAATCCCCAATCAATCCTCAATTTACACTCAATGTGAGCTAAAAGAAATAGTTCGTGATTATCAAACAGTAGTCTGTATCGATCAAATCTCGATTTTACATTTCCAGCTCAAATTTCATTGAACGATGTTCAATTAAGCCCCATTAAATCAATAATCCCCAATCGTGTAATAGGGTCTCAATTAATCCCCAATCAAGCCTCAATTTACACTCAATTGAACTATTAAACCATTCACACTCTTCTCTTCTTAACCAGGTCCATCCAATCGCAAAATCCCCTTCTTCCATTCTTCAATAAAATCAAAAAATCAACAAAAACAAACACAAAAAATGGAGACTGACAAGCGGGCCCCACTCAAATGGAAGAAAAAAGCGTACGGTGGAATGCAAGGAAATTATCCCGACAATTACACAGATGACTCGTTTTTACAAGACATGATCACAAATGCAAATGTCGTAAAAAGAGATCTTTCCAAAGTAATTTTGTACTCCATTTCCATTTCGCAATACCTCTGTATCGTCTCTCTAGTCATTTCCGTCTGGACCCAAACCCTAAATTCCGTAATTGACGAATCGGTCCTTCTCAAATTGGATATTTGCCTTTTGGCCCTCGGTTTTTCAATCCTTGTTTTGACTAGCGCCAATCTCTCTTTCCGTGTTTTAACCAAGTATTTTTTGAATATATCTTTTTTTATTAGCGGACTTTATGTTTTAGCCCCTGTTTACCACACTCTTACAAGATCTATCAGTTCTGATTCGATTTGGGCACTTACAATTTCTCTTTTAATCGTCCATTTATTCTTGCATGATTATTCTGGTTCTACTATCAGGCCACCTGGCGCATTAAATAACCCTAATTTGGCTAGTAATATTGCATTAAATGCTTCTATTGTAGCCTCTGTTTTGGTTGCCTCACGTTTACCGTCTAGACTTCATGTATTTGCAATTATGCTATTCTCACTCCAGATTTTTTTATTCGCGCCTCTTGTTATGTTTTGTGTGAAGAAATACTCGTTTAGGGTTTATTTAGGGTTTTCATTCGTTTTGGTCGGTTTGAGTTTGGGTGTCACGTATCGGTTGGACCGTTTGTTTTTTGGATTTTTGTTGGTTTTGATTGTGTTTATTTCAGTTGTTTGTCCTTATTGGCTTATAAGGATTCAGGAGTATAAGTTTGAGATTAATGGGCCGTGGGATGAAGCTAAGCTTTGTTTTGATATTACTGAGTAATAAATAAACACAATTTTTATCTTTAGTTCATTTTTTTGTTTTTTTGGCTTGACTTTTTTTAAGTGTTTATGTTTTCTGTTATAAGTGGTGGTTATTATCTTTTCATTTTTCTTGTAAATGACTTTTTGTATTCATGTTATGGTTGTTCAATTCTTCAAAATGGACTTGGTTTAATTTGATAAGTTGGTGTATGATTATTTAAAGTTTATTTTATTATGGCTGAGCTTAAACATATCAAGCATATAAACAAGTATAAAATATGATCATTTCAAAAAAAAAAAAAAATATATATATATATATATATATATATATATATAAACATATGATAAGATGGGTAAGATTTTAGATTGAGATTTAGGTTATCACCTTAACTATAAGAGATAAAATAATGTTTTTAATTGGTCCCTTCTTCTTCTAAATTTTCTATATAGTTCAAAACTACCAAAATAAATGGACTAAATATCTCAAATCAAACGAGTTTATATATGATCTTGTGGTACTTTTTTATGGGGAAATTGAAAATTAAGATGAGTTAGGCTATTGCATATTTTCAATCTATTGTATATTTGATGTCTCTTTCATTTCAAGTATTACCCTTCCACCGACTTCATGTTTGAACTTCCAAAGAAAAAGTTAAGTCATCCTAAAATTCAAAATATTGGTGCAGTTAGGACCAGTTTCATTCATATCCTGCAAAATATTTATGTATCTCTCCTAAACACATTTTCATTTAAGCATTATTTCATTTTGCCCTGCGATTATCTATCAATAAAGCACTTGTATCTTCAAAATGATCTTACGTGATAAACAAAATATCAGAACATGTTACAATCCTTGTAAAACTAAAATTATTATGCGCAACCATAAACAAAGATATAATTGGTTTGTAACTTTCGTGAAAACCATTTAACTTTCGTGTAAATTTCAACCCCTATGAAATTACAGTTATTAATTTATGACTTATAGTTCTATTGTATAGCTTTAATTTCTAATTTTTCCCATATAATTTTTCATGTATACCCTTCAAAATCATAAAGTATAACATAGATAGAACTATAAAAAAAAATTGTTTTTTTGCATTTTTGTATTCATTTAAACTACTATTTATTTAGCAATTAACTTCAATTAAGTATACCAAGTATTTGCTACTTGTAGTTGCAATCTACATGTAAAATATTTTCATCAAAACTATCTTTATTACAAGTTGTTTTTTCCATTAGAGAGAGAACTCATTTGATGATTGCAATCAGATAACCTAATTTCTTATGCAAACTAATTTTACATACGGTTTAAATGTGTAGAGTTATTTCGCATACTCTTTAATAAAAAGAAAAACACCCATATTAATAATTTATTGACACAATTAAAAAGCAAGTAACATATATTGGCTTCCTCCAATATCTTAATTGTGTTTTTGAGCAAATGACTTATAGCTTAGTTGGTGCAATATAGCATATATTTAGCAAAATCTCTCAACCCAATGGGTTGAACATAAAAAATAATAAAATAATAAAAAAAAATAAAAAAAAAATTGTGTTTTTGATAGTAAAAGAATCAGATCTAATACACTTGACTTTTAATGTCAAAAGATTGAAACACTTCAATTAGAAATATATAGTTCAAAATAAGCACGTACAATCATGCTTTTTGAGTGAAAGTTTAATCACACAAAATTGATTGAAAGCATCATATAACCAAGTGACTACACACACATCATTGAAAGTGTCTACCCATTATTTGTGTAAATTTTTTTTAATTTTGGTTGGGCTCTAACTCTAATACCCCTCATCGGTTCTAAGAAAACATCCATTGCTTGCACCGTGACTTTAACTTGAAAAATTGGCGGGAGAGTGATAGCTCCGGAAAATCAAGGTTCTTTTGGTGGGGATTTCGGATGGACATGTGTCATGTGTGGCACATACACCTCTAGGTTCATATTGTTTGACTTGGTTAGTTGGTTGTCATGCCAGTTGCACACTTTGTTTTTCTAACTGCATAATTGTGTTTATCCAAGTTGTTTGTCCTTATTGTCTCTTCAGGAGTATAACAGGTTAATTTTTCTTGTAAATGACCTTGTACTCATATTAACGATTGTTCAATTGTTCAATTCTGATTTGTTTAATTTGGTAATTTGGTGTAAAAATTTTCAAGTTTAAACATATCAAACAAATAAGGCCAGCATAAAATTCAATAAGAATTATTTCTTCTTAGTTTCAACTTCATATTTTATTATGGCTGAGCTTAACCATATCTTCATGAATGTTTGGCGATTGCTAGACGGGGTCACGGGAGGAGGATAAGGGGCTGGTTGCATTTTGTTTTCTAATGAAATGACAAAGAGGGGTCATACCATATATATGCATAAATATGTTTCCCTGTATCTTTTTTTGAAATGAATCACACTTGTTCATGATAACAAAAATCAATCATTATTGACAACAAAATGCCCCAAACATTCATGAGAATTTATAAACATTTTTTTTATAATAAAAAGATCATCTAACGTCCTCACAATCATAACAAAACAATCAGCAATCAAATGATACATACATTCGAGAGAAATGAAGTTGAGGTCTTCAAGCGCCAATTGCTGAGGTTCCAAATACCTTCCCAAAAGGTTGGAACTCGCAAACTCGTGGTATCTTCCCAAACATCTACAATTTTAACACACATTAGCAAAAATTCTCAATAAATACAAAGTTAGCTAGACAAAAATCAGCAAAAAGTGACATATAGTGCTCACTCGTATTTTTTCTTGCTTGAAGGTGACTTCTACTATAATATTAACATGATCAGTTTTTTTAAAAGAACTATAAGGCAAATGAGTTTGAAGTTTGTATGTATTGAGAATTTGCTAAGCGATGTGTTGAAATTGCAAAAAAAAAAACCTTTCTTATTTTCCATATGAGTTGTTTTTGCATGATAGAGGTAACTCATGATAACAAAAAAACAATCACTAAAAACAACAAAATAGCACCAAACATTCATGAGAATTTATAATATATAATTCTTGATAATAGACAAACCATCTAACATCCAACAATAACAATAATAATAAAAAATCAATATCAGTTATAACACAAACCATAACAAAATCATCACCAAATCATTGGTGATAACCAAAACTATTATAAAACCATCACAAATCATTGGAGATAATTAGATAAAACAAAATATAACAAAATCAGCACAAATCAATCATGATAACATACATCACCATTTGAAGAGCTCGAAAGGAAAACCTACATTCGACATAAATGAAGTTGATGTCTTCAAGCGCCAATTGCTAAGATTCCAAAATGCTTTCTCAAAAGGTTGGCGCTGGCAAACTCGTAATATCTTCGCCGAGCATCTACAATAATTTTAACACACATAAGCAAATTCTCAATATACACAAAGTTAGACAAAAGTCAAGCATAAGTGATATATAGTGTACTTACTTCTACTATATAAAAAAAATTTGTTTGAAGGAGACTTCTACTATAATATTAACCTGGTCATTTTTTTTTTGAAAGAAATATAAGGCAAATGAGTTTTTATTTTATTTTATAGAGAGAGCTCACATGCCCCATCTATATTCAAAGAAACTTGACTTTGCTAAGTATTAAATCCATAACTTTTGGATTAATGGGATGGTGCATCACCACTCTATTAGAGGTGGTTTGGCATAAGCCAAATGAGTTACTATTGAAGTTTGTATATATCAAGAATTTGCAAACGTGTGTTGAAATTGTAAAAAAAAAAGCCCTTTTCTTATTTTTCATATGAGTTGTTTTTTGCAGGATGAGACAACTCATTGATGACTACAACCAGATAACCCAATTTCTTATGTAAACTACTTTTAGAACCATACGTACACATTTAGAGTTTTATGCACCTCCTTGATAAAAAGAAAAACATTTTGGATAATTATAAAAAAAAAATTAATTGACACAATTAAAAAAGTAACACTACCATTTATCGGCTTCCTCCAATATCTTAATATACATGTGATAGAAAAATAAGAATCAGATCTAATACACTCAATTTTGTGATGGTAAAAAAAAGTTGTGTTGCAGTTGAAACACTTCAATTAGATAATATAGAGTTCAATATAAGCATGTACAATCATGCTTTCTCCGTGAAAATTAGTTAAATCACAGAAAATTGATTGAAAGCATCATAACCAAGTTACCACACCACATCATAAAAAGTGTCGACCTATTTTAAAAAATTTTGTATTTAAGGTGGGCTCAAAAATCCCTTGTATGTTCTAAGAAAACATCAAATTGCTTGTTCCGTGACTTGAACTTGAAAAATCCAGAGTAAATTTGGCATGCGAATATTCAAAGTTCTCTTGTTGGAAATACGCGATCCATTGGTTTTAGTTGTGTCTATCGACTTGTTTGTCTTTATAGCTCATAAGGATTAAGGTTAATTGAGATCAACGGATGCTGAGATGAGGCTAAGCTTTGCTTCGATACACTGAGTGTAAATAACAACGTTATATTTATTTTTAAGAAGAGTCTTATTCTTAACAATATCTTTTAAAATTGTCTCCTGTTATTGTTGCTGTGATTAGTAGCGATAAAGATTTCTTTTATTTTCTTTTAAATGACCTAGTATTCATATTAATGATTGTTCAATTATTTTGGTGTGATTTTGTAATTTGGTGTAAGATTTTTCGAGTCTATTTTATCATAGCTGAACTTAAACATATCGAACATATACCAGCATAAATCAGTAAGAATTATTACTTCTTAATTTCAACTTCATTATCTTCTTACCAACTCAAACCCTATGTTTCGAACCAAAAGAAAAGAAAAACACAACCAGATCACAAATAATATAACCTCTTTATTTGAATAAATTCGAATAAATTCATACAAATAATTTAAACTTCCCGTCACCATCCTTCCATCCACATTCGGACCCCCAAATCAATAAACAATAAAACAAGAAAAGAAAAGAATAAAACAACACAAACAATCAGAGTTCATCACCCACACGCCCGTTCACTTCGGCTCCAACCCTCACACACATCCACTACCCATATCAATATCAATAAATCAGCCTTAAACAACCAACACAACAACCAACACCCCTTCCACAATTAATCCTTTCTCTTCACCTCTTCCTGATAGAAAGCAACTCCAGATTCCTGACAAGCGGATCATCCCTCGACGAGACCCTCACATGACTACTCCTCCCCCCCGTCCCGCTCTTCGCCGGAGTGCTCCTCGCCGACGTCTCAACCCCGCCGGAATGATGGAGGCGCTGGTGGTTGCGGCTGGCGCTGCTGCTGGTGCCGGTGGAGAAGAGCCGGCTGGTGCTGCCCCCGCCCGTCGCGCGCGTCGTCGAGGCCGCGTGGTTGTGGTTCTCGCCGCCGCCGGAGGAGGTGGGGCGGGAAGAGGAGGCGACCGCGCGGCGGGAGGTGGACCCGTTGCGGGACGTGGATAGGGGCCGGGCTAAGAGCGGCTTTTCAGTGTTTCCGCCCTTCTGGAATTGGAAAGAGGGTTGGTTATTGTATACAATATTTTATTAATGACAATGATAGTTTGTATTTTAAGATGATAAAAACGTTTTTTATATATATGATGTTTTTATGTAACGGGTGTATTTGTCTGTATGTTAAAGGGTGTGTGATTCTTCTCCGAGAAATATTCGGGAAATGTGAGTTGTTATTGTCGAATGAATGAAAAAGAATGGTACGAGTGCATGTTTGGGTTGGTGTATTTCGGTGTTTCTGGCCTTCTGAAATGATGAAAAGGGGTTATATAAATAGATAGATGTATATATATTTATGGATGGATGTATATATTATATAATTTGAGATTTCCTTCTTTGGACTATTATTTATTGGATATAGATGAGACATTTCTCTCTTTGTAGAAATATGTGCAACTCGTTATTTTATTGCATGACATGAATCTTGAAATGGAACATATTCAATGGATGGTAAATCCGATAGTTGGCATGTTTGATTTGGTGTGTCACAAAATCATGTATTTGAAGGAAAAAAAACCGCTTGGTTTTTTTTTTTTGTCAGAAAATGAGGGATTTCATGTGACCGGACTGATTAGTTTTATTTTGATGTTAATTATAAACAATTCAGTTAAAAACTTATCAAAAAAAAAAAAATACACCTAATTTTATTTTACGTCAATCACCGAGTCCATGTATTTCGCAATACCCTATTTTGGTGCATCACAAAACACGTGGATTTATGTCCTCAAATAACAGGAATCTTACAAAATCAAACAACAGATTTTGCTTCTGATCCGTACTTACAAACAGCATGAGAAATGGGAAATGAAAGGGGGGAAAGGAATAATAGTAATAATACCGGTTGGAGAGAATCTTCGAGAGCTTTCCTGCGGGAATTCTCGGTGTGGTTTTGGTGAAGCTGATGATGCGGGTTCCCGTTCCGTCTCGCAAACGCCTCCACCGCTCCAGAAAATCTATCCTTTATCTCTTGCCCCACTATATTCACAAAAATATATCAATTTACAAATCAGAATTAATAGTACAGTACAGGGACTGAATTGCAATAATCCTACTAGAGTAAAGGGACTTGAGGTGCATTTATGATTCATCCCTAAAAAATAAATGATGTAAAGTAAAAGAATGATTGAAACCTGTGGGTTTTTCGGTCCTTTCGGCGGACGGGCCGTGACCTGCTCTTCCAGTTATCACCTACTCACAGGAAAAATAATTCATTAGAAAAAAAAATGATATTACAAATAATGTTATAAAAATGTTAAAAGAAAAAGGAAACATACTCTTGGTCTTGAACTGCCACTCATCTGAGGATATTTATTCTGAGTCCAATCAAACACATAGTCATACTGAAAGCCTGTATTATTTCACATACTTCATTAGATATACAATTACAAAATTATACATATAAAAATGTGAAATAATATTATTAAACTAACAATACCTTCTTTAATGAATAAATCACGGAAAAGCCGTTTAAGATAAGAATAATCAGGCTTATCTTCAAATCTGAGGGACCGGCAGTAATGAAAATACGACGTGAATTCCGCCGGATAATTTTTGCACAAAACCTAAACAAAATAATAAAAAATTCATTTAGTTTCATAATAACTACAATTTTGTAATTTCTAATAAAATCAAGGGGTTGAATGAAAAGAAGAAACCTCGACTGGAGTGAGCATTTTCTTTTCGCTGATTTTGTCGTATTTTTGCTTTTTGGTCCCCGCTTTTAAACCCTGCCATGGCAAACTGCATAGCAATAATCAAAATTTCATTAATTAATGTTAGAAATAATAATAATAATAATTAAAAAAGAAAATAGAAATGAGAACTAATTTAATTTAATATTTTATTATATTCTAACCTTCCTCTTAAGAAATACATGAGCACATAACCGAGAGATTCCAAGTCGTCCCTCCTGCTTTGTTCTAAATAATAATAATAAATAAATAAATAGATAATCATAATTTATAAAAATTAAACAATATATATTTATATAATATATTATAAACTTACCAACTCCAAGATGAGTGTTCACACTGGCATACCGAGCTGTCCCTGTCAGATTTTTATTCTCCCTGTATAAAAAAAGTAATAATACTAATAAATAATAAGTAATATATATAATTTAATCGATTAAAAAGAAATTGATTATTTATTTATTACCGATACGGAATATGCTTATGAGTTTGTAAATCCCTGAATTTCTTCGCCAGTCCATAATCAATTATATACACAATCCTTTGCTATATTTTAAATTAAAAAATAGAGAATATTAGCATATATTCACATTAAATAAAAAAATAATTTTACAAACTAAATTTTTTATTTAAAATGCAAAAAACCTGATTATTACGGCCAATGAGAAAATTATCAGGCTTTATATCGCGGTGCAGAAACCCTCTTGAGTGCATATACTCAACTCTCGAAATCTACACAAATTAAATTGAACAACAAATTAAATGCGAATTTTCTCAAAAAAAAAAACCCTGTATTTTCTCAATATTTATTACACTTTTATATACTCTTAAAAAATACAATTCACTTCATACGTAATTTTTAGATTATCTAAAAATACATGGAGTTCTTTTTTCAAATTTGCCAGCTTGAATTCACCATGAATATACTCTCCCATTTAATAATTAAAAAAAATGGAAGAAAAGAGGAATATCATTATTATTTTTTAATAAAAGAGATGTTTGAAATTACCATTTGGTCGGCGAGCATAAGGACGGTTTTGAGAGAGAGTTTACGGTTGCAGTAATTGAACAAATCTTCCAAGCTCGATCCCAGTAGATCGATCACCATTCCATTATACTCTCCTTCCACTCCGAACCACTTCAAATGCGGGATTCCAGCTAAACATTTTATTCAAAAATAATAATTAATAAACTAAATAAAATTAAATAATAAATAAAGTGTAAATATTTGAGGCTTCGTTGGTTAGTTAAAAGCAAATAGAGTACGAAAATCAGCGCCTTTTTGGGCGCAAATCAGCACTTCAAATTCGGGATCCCATTCCAGCTTCAATTTTTTTGTTTATTTAAAAACAATTAATATATAAAATTAAATAAAATGAATAAAATAAATAAGTGTTTCTATTACATGTACGTATCACATCTTTATTTATTCTGCATCTAAATTAGGCTGTATATAAGGTATTTGAGGCTTCGTTTTTTGGTACAAAACAAATAAAATGGAACGATCAGCACTTATTTTACGCATAAATATCACATGTTTAATTTTATTCTGCATCGAAGGATGTAAAATATAGAAGCTTCGGAGGGTATATGTGAAAATTTGGATATAAGAGAATTAAAATATAGAAATTTTGGAGGGTATATATGTAACTTTGGATGTACAAAAAGAAAATGTAGAGGCTTACTTCCGCCTTGAAGAAGCATATAAATCTTTGATTCGAGCTGGAGCTGTGGATGCCTTGTTTTTACAGGTTCCTGAATAAAAAATAAATAAATAATTAATAATAAAAACTAATGCAGTATATTGTTAATAATTACATGTAATACAGAAAGTTTGGTTCTTTTACATTTAAAAAGATAGTAAAAGAGCTGAAACCTCAATATTGCACAAATAATGACTGTTTAATGGACTAAATAGAAAATTTTTATTCTCATATCGGTGATTTTTCAATATTTGTAATACCATTGTGGAGTGAAATGTAATTAAAAAGTTTGGAGGTGCTTACCAGCTTAACAGCCACTTCTTCTCCATTTTGTATGTTTACAGCTGAAACAAAACAAAAAAAATGTAATTAACACAAACATTTTTATAAAAAGAAAATTATGAACAAACAAATATAGAACATGCATGCACTTAACTGAATGATATTGTTGCAAAACAAGGAATTAAAAAGGAAATTGATAATTTCAGACATTTTTACTGTATAACCCTTAAAAGGTCCTTACTGGCATCAATGCCCATGCAACTTTACACATAAAGTCGAAAGGATAATTTACGCTATAATTGGTTGTATATGTGAAAAAAAAGGAGAAATTACGAAATTGAGAAATTCATTTACCAAGGTAGAGCTCGCCAAAAGATCCACTGCCAATCTTCCTCCCAAGCTTGAATTTTCCTCCGATTATATGATCCATGGTTGACCAAATTCTCCCCAATCGCACAATTCGTTAAAAATAAATTACCCAATAATTTACAATCTCTAATCATTAATCAGCTGATATAGCCCTAATTTTCCATCAAAATCCAGCTTCCTTCACAGAATCTAATGGAGATTGCGCAGATCTATCACCCCCAAAAAAGACCCAATTTGCGAAATCAAATCGCCATCGAAATGGAGCTATCAGAATAATCGATTGGAGAGGAAAGGGGGCATTTAGCGTGCGATTGAGGATGGATTTCTTCCCCAAATTGAGAGAGAAAGGAGAGGAAAGAGAGAGGAGAGGATAAATAAATTATAAGGCCTCTCTACTCTCTAGGCTGTTTTTTGGCTTCTCTTTTCCTTGGAGTCGGTTTATTAATTATTATTGTTTGTTGTGATTTTGGTAAACTTCAATTTTGATTTTCTAAAATTAAATTTTGATTTACTATGTAAATGAGAGATGGGTGACTAATATATAGGGATGTCAGTGGTAAAATGGATGATAATAATAATTGTTGATATCCACTCCCCATCATAATAATATCTAAAAATAAAATTATTCAACAGTAATTAAGTACAATTTATAACTTATCTTGTGTTGGATGTACATCAAAGTCTGTAGTGTGTAATAAATAATGTATTTATTTGAAGTACACAAAATCTAGTATTATATTGCATGAAATGAATTTTGATGTTTGTTGCATGTTTAGTTAACGATAAATTGTATTCTTCAATTTTAATTTATCTAGTTTTATTTTTCAATAATCTATACAGCTTAACCCAAAAATAAAAGAATTGGTTTATGTAGTAATTTTCTAGAAAAGTAACATTATTTTGCATATATTCCTTGTATTAAACAAAACATGAATTGACAATTCAACTGCAAGCTATTAAGTTCTTTTATTATATGTTAAAAGGTCAAGAGAATCAAGAGAAATATTTTTCTTTTGAGGTTCACCATTTTTGTTCTTTCCAATAAGATTGATGGGTTATCATATAATTGATCCTTAAAATATTCGAATGACAAAAATGGAACTACATTATTTAAAACAAATTGAACTCAATTAGTTCGAATTTGTCATTGTTAGTTCGAAAAAAGGGACTTCGATTGAAACCTTTTTTTTAATCTATTTTGGGTTCTAATTGGGCGTTATGCTTGCAATTTTCAGTCTAAGCATGTAAAGAAAAATAAAATAATATGTTTTGATTAAAGTTGCCTCACTTTATGCAAACAATAATTATTCTGCCTCTACAAAACAAAGTAAAAGGTCTGTTGTCTTTGGTTATGATGCCATTGATTCAAATTTTTATTTTTACTGGAGTAATTTCATTTAGGTTTTTGTTATTTAATGACATACTTTTTTATAAGAAAATTAGTATAATTCATTTTATTTTTTAATAAGAAATAAAGAATTTGTATCTTTTCGGAATAATTTGAAAAGCCTTTTGTACTTATTCAAGCTAAAGTGGATTGAATTTCATCTACTCCTTTTATGTTTACTTTTCAAGGTTAAATTTATTGTGATGTAAAATTATTAAGTAAAGAAATTCAATATAGAAGGCATTCATTCAACAATACATGTATGTGTGTCCATTTAATTTTAATTTAGCCTTGAAAAATGAACAAAAAGATAGAATTTCGATCCACTTATCCTGGCCGAAATTGAGTATAAAAAATGTACAACTTTTTAAAACACTAACAAAAATATGTGAGTTTTGTAAAGTTCCCTACACTCAAATATATCTTCTTTTTTTCATATATTTTAAAGGTCAATGAGGGAACATGCCAACATCGATTCCCTTGACTAGTTCTCTATGACCTTTTCCATTTTTCTACTTTCCCCTATAGGCAGGAGTTCTTTTTTTTTTAAAGCAAAAAAAAAAAAGTTATTTTTCTTCTCCCACCAAAAATAAAATAAAATTATAAAGGCAACATAATGAATTGCTTAACTATCAAAATATATAGCCCAAAATTAAAAGCCACTACGGAATAATAAATCCGGAAGCAAAAGGCACAATAATATAATGTAACAGATAAAATCCAGGTCATATAGTTTTAGGCAGGCTTTCTACAAAGAAAAATCTGATATCATGACGACACTATAGTACGTCGGATCAGATAGTATATATACTATTACTATTTTTTCACTTTCAATATATTATTATATATTATTTTCATTCTTTATATATTTTTACTTTTTGTACTTTTAAAATTTGTATATACTATTATAACATACTATTTTGTTTTATATATTATTTTCACTGTTTATGTATATATTGACATATTGTTATAAAAAAATGAATTATATATATATATTGTTATTACACTGTAATAAGCTATATATATTATCATCATCATCCGACGTGCTACAGTACTATCGTGACATATCAGGTCTCTTCTATAAATTATTAGTGCTAAATTGGGTTAGATATAATTTTCCATACAAATTTATGGAGGCCCAGATTATTTGAAGTCCAACTAAAATTCCAACTTGGGGGGCGGGGCGGGGCGGGGCGGGGCGTGGCGTAAAAGAGTTCTTACTTCTTAGTATTTAGCTTTCTAAAAGTTCCACTAAAAAAAGAACAACATTTTAAAATAACACTATCAATTTCTAAGATCCGCCGCTCGTTGTTCGAATCGCAAGTCGGACAATGAGAAGAACGAATTAAACCTAGTCACGAAATGGAGCTTCTGCCTCTATGAAAAGAAACATGAAATTATATTATTTTTTGGATATTTATCTTTTTTAGAAAAATAGGCCGAAATCTCAAAAATCATCAAAAATCGGTCCAAATTGGTCCCAAATCGGACAATTTCTCGAGCTTGATAAAAAAAAAAGGTACGAATATATATATCAAGTAGATAGTAAGTCTTAAATATAATAAATCAAACATTTGATTAAATATTTTAACCATTCTCTCTCTAAATAATCATGAATATTTCTCACTCTCAACAAGGTAAATTGAAGCCCATGTACTCTCCACTTATAAATTCTTCCCACACATCAATCGCACCAGAAAAAGCGATTATTACCAAGCTAATCGCCATGGCAGCACTAACCATAAACACGACGAGCGATGCCCTGCCAGACTTCCTGACCGCTTCCTGCCGAAGCGCCAGCCCAACAATCGAGCCAGTAAAACATATCGCGACATAAATCAGGGCTTCGTTTGTCACTTTAGCGCCTAATATTATGTACTGAACCATGGACATGGACGAAGAAAATAACACCATGAACGTAGCTGTCGCAGAAGCAATCTACAAAAAAAACAAAGAAAAAATAAATAGATTTAGATATTAATCATTTTTTTTAATTTAAAATGAAAGTCTTTTATATAAGGATTATTGAGGTTATGGTTCACCTGAGGAGGAACTCCAATATGAAGCAAAACAGGACTGAGAAGCAGCCCTCCACCCATTCCGAATAATCCACCAATTATCCCGGTTAATAGCGCAGAAACAGGGAAAACATATCCAGGCAATGTATCAACCTTACAAATTAAATGTGTGATATTATATATTTTTATATTTTTATTATTTATGAACAACAATTAATGAAGTTTTGTTTGAAGTGAAAAGTGTGAAATTAATTAACATACCTCATTATTAAAACCTTGATGGTGATTTTCAGGAATTTGTTTCTTCCTAAGGCGCAAAATGTAAAATGTAAAGGCAATGGCAAAAGGAACTTGAGAAGATTTTACAAGCCAATATACTGCTCCACATGGTTCTATGCTTATTATGGCTCCCTTCAAATTATCATACTTAATTAGGTCATTTTTTTATTTTTTTATTTTTTATTTCTAATCAAAATAATCTTGCTGGCTTATTTGTAAAATTTACCAGAAAGTTGTAAGTTTAAGAAAGAATTAACCAACGAAAAATCAAGCAAACCTGAGCTTCTATAATGAGATGAAACACAAAGAAACAAAGCCATACCACCACTAGCACTAACACATCTTTCCATGGAAACGCTAACCCTAGTTCATTTATCTCTCCTCCCTTAACCAAAAGAGACTCCTCTAACACCTCTCCTTTCTCTCTCTCTCCTCTCTCACTCATCTTTTTCTCCTCCTGATATGTCTCTTTCTTCCAAAATCCTAACCCTGCCTGAGTTGTCTTAACTGTGATACACGCAAGAAAAATCACTAATAATGTCGTTATAAGCCATTCAGGAGAAACTACATTACAAACCACCCCTAAACTCACACCCAAAAGCATGCATGGCTCTGAGAGAACAGCAACATCGTACTTTATGACAGATTTGCCGACAAACAAAAAGATGTAAAGAACATATGACAAGGTGCCTCCAGTAACCATGAAAGAAGAGAAGGCAGTGGAAGTTTTGAGATTAAGGCCTAAAACTATGTTTAGAATCGGAAGATAGAGAGACCCGCCACCTACGCCTCCTGCGCTGGAAATAGAAGCCGCTAAAAATAAGAGAATCCATGCAGAAATGGTGCTGGAATTAGGGCTTGATGAGTTGAGCTTTTGAAGGTTTTGCCATTGATGGATTTGGTTTTGAGCTGTTGTGATTTTGGAGTTTTGTTCATTAATGGCGCTTGAGGAGAGAGATAGAGAGAGGATAGCTAGTAGAAGAACAATTTTGAAAGTTTTCATTGTTGAAATTTATTGAAGGGCTTGTAATTAATGACAGATTGTGTTGGACGCATTGCTTTTATATACACATTGCATGAAGGGTGCGTTTACTTCGCCGCGGTAATGTTCAACTTTCCCGGAAATGTTAGACTTTGGTAATAACTTTTTCATATTTACTTTGACATGGTAATCCTACGTGGTAGGAATATAACTTTCCCATGACAATGTTATTTTACCATATTTGTAGGCAAGTGACTCCCATAGAAAATGATGGGAATGTTACTTTCCCATGACTATTAATTATTATTTTTTATCTATTTTCAAAAATACCCCTTAATTAAGCTACATATTATTTGATTGTTAAATGAGTAAGGGCAAAATGGTCATTTCATAATTTCTAACAAGTATTAAATTTTGTTGAATTAAATATAGAAGCACAACTTTTCCATGAGTAAAAAAGTCTAAGTAAATAAAAATATTACCATGAGATGGTAAAGTGACTCCAAGGAATCACATTCCTAGGAATGTGATTACCATGATAATCTCACATTACCGCGAAGTAAACGCACCCGAAGAATAGTACAAAATATTAGGGTTTTTACATAGCCCGTAGACATACACAAGTAACACAATACATGCATGCACGCACACATACCGAGAGGACATATCTAATTCTATCTGAAAATTCCTCTAAAATCTCTCTACAATTATGCTGAATGCGAAATTCGATCACTTCATCTATGAAAAGTGGGACTAGTGCCATGATCACTAGGCCATCCTAGTGGTTACAAAATATTAGGGTTGACATGTAATTTATAACTTAATTTTGAAATACATGTAATTTTTTTATTGGACTTAGAAGATTGAGATAATGTTTATTATTTGATTAAAAACATAAAAACATATATATTAATGGAAGAAACTATATTATATGCACTATATGCATTTTTCTTGAAGAGCCTAAAAACTGGGGTCAATATTATTAGTTAATTTGGACATTTTATTTTGGAGGAAAATTGATAAGACAATAAAAAGCGTCTATATACATTTTCAGTTTTTAATTTAACATAATTAATCAACAATCGTGGCATCATTGTCACAAAATATCATTGAATGGCTGACAGACACATGTATTCTTTTCATTTTTGAATGAGTTATTATTCATTGGAGATGAGACATATCTTTTTTTTCAAATATAAAATTGGAGATAAGAATCCTTCATTGGTTTTACCGACATGGCCTTATGAGTTCGTCGGCCTAATTATTGTCCTTAACAGCCCATTATTTTCATTATTGTACTTCTCCCACAATAAAATGAAAGTAATGTAAAAAATTGACTAGTTACTCTAAAAAATGGCCCAGAGATGAGGACGTTGTCTAATAATAGGCCCAGAATAAAAAGGCTCAATAATAAAACATGGCAAGCAGTTAATAATCAAAATAGAAGAAACCAACCAACCAAACATCCATTTAATATTTTAACATTCGAGAGAAGCAGATACAGCTACAGCTCTTGCGGGAAGGTTTGATAAGTTGTATTCATTATGGTTTCTCCATTGAAAGATTTGGTTTATGGCTGTGGAATTGGTGGTTTCTCCATTGGCACATGAGGATAGAGAGGATGGAGAGGAGACCGAGAGCCGGAGAGATTTTCTAGAAGACTACCTAAAAAAACTAATTTATAATGATTCCGACTTGATATATGTACTTAAATGCGTTTTTTATTTACTTATGATGATTAGTAATATAGAAAAAAACTAATTTATAAACTCATGTGTTCTTGAATAATATAGAAAACAATTAAAGGCTCTGTTCTTTAATGTAGAAAAAAAACATGGAAGTTGTCAATTTTTTAAAGTAACGAGGGAGTGTGTTACACTCCGGAACCAAATAGTGAAAATAGGGGTTAGTATCTTAAGTAGTGAATGAAAATTGACGTTACTTAAATAGTCTAGGGCGCCAACCAAACTTAAACATTTTTCAAGACAATATGGTGTGAGGCTGAAGGTTGGACTGAGTCAGTTAATGTATTAGACTCTAACAAATGATATCAGAGCAGTTCGAAATAAAATCATTCAAACTAATTAAAATCTAAGATTTCAGAAACTAATAGTATAATTAGTAGAAAATTATATAGATAATTAGTCCAAAAAATGATAGCATCTAGCAATTTTTTTGGGAAATTTATAAATAACCCCCTAACTTTTCTGAATATTACAAAAATACATCCTGAAGTTTTAAATTTTGTTTTCAAGTTTCTTACCTATTTCCAATTATTCATCTAGAGATCATATATTTACATTTTCTTTTTCTTTTTCATTCACCAGCAATATGAAATAAGAAAAAAATATAAAAAAGTTTCTATGCCTCGTACATTTTTTTTTTGTTTTGAGTAAGGGACTCCAGGCTTTAATACCTGGTAGTCATA
Organism: Juncus effusus; assembly: GCA_027726005.1. Lineage (NCBI taxonomy): Eukaryota > Viridiplantae > Streptophyta > Magnoliopsida > Poales > Juncaceae > Juncus > Juncus effusus. The sequence goes on along the minus strand of CM050897.1, from coordinate 2,893,684 downwards.
TATCCCTCATACATTTGTTGTATATATGAACCACAAGAAAGTTATCTTCCCAATTTTGCTGCAATCTTTGCTTGGAAAGGCTAGGCTAGACGTTATATTATCTATAGGTGGGTAACTTAATCCTGCTAGAAAAAGTTAATCCTGGTTAATTATGTGTTGAGTATTGCAATAACAGTGCACTTCCTTTCTGAAACAATGCACTTCACATGCAGGCTATTTTATTATGCAAAAGCTGTTATATTCATGGAACACGATACCATGCAGGTTATCATCTATCTAAGTACAATAATCTGTTTTGTTAACAGTCTAAGTACAATAATAGCATCGGCAACCATCGCAAATGTCCTCGCATCGGCAACAGAAGACTACTTGAGTTGGCAGAAATGCAATAATAGCGAAATGTAGAATCAAGAGAAGTAGTAGAAGAAGAAGCAGGGAAAGGAGAAGAAGGGGAGGGGAAGAGACGATAACAAAGAGGATGAAAACAAGGCAAAGGCGGAAGCCGGGACAAACGACATACAGGAGATAAACACGGCTCGTGCATACACTCCTACAGAAGCCTACAGAAGCCTGCCCCAAACAAACGGATTAATTTCATTATTCTTATTTATTAAACTCCCATGATTTGTGTTATATAATTTTCCTATTCTCACAAATGTATTATATTGAGGGTGCCCATGTAGCGGCATGTCGCGACATGAGGTTACCGTGGGTTGTATCTTTTATTTCAATCTTTTTATCATTCCCTAAAACTATTGGCAATGATGGTTTGTAACTAAACATTGATCAATAGATTTACGCGAGAGATGCTCAAGCTCTCACAGTAATTTTTCAAAAAAAAAATAATAATGTATAACTAACTGTATTATATTATGCCAGAGATCTATCTTTTTAAAGAAAACATATAAAGAAGAGTCAACGTTATTATTAGTTAATGTTATGTTAGAGCTTTATTTTATTATTTACAAAGCATCACTACTAGAAAAAAAAACCTGTTGCGGCTTTTTTAATTTATGTTTCACTGGGTTAAATCGTCTTTTTTTTTTGAATAAATCGAGTGGGTTAAATGGTTTGATATATATCATCAATAACCCTATATAATCAATAACCCCATATAATATAGCAACTCAGACAGAAAAAAAAAAAAAAAAAGGCAGATTTCAAGTGTAATCATGCAAAACCGTATAATTTCACATACACCCTTTAACCCCTACAAAACTTAAAATATCATCAATAACCCTATAAAATCAATCATATATCACATTTACTCAAAAAAAAAAATCAATCATATATCACTGATAAGTAATATCCTCTACAAAATCACTCATATATATCATGAATACTCCCGCAAAATATTATGCCAAGATCATTAACCAAATAATATCTTTTAGATTTTATTATTATTACTAAATATAAAATGACTTGTAATTTCATTTTTTATTATTCCATTGATTTCTTTCCTAGATTTATAAGTTCTCCTCGTAGATATTTTCATTTTGAACATACCATATATAATACATAGACAAAAAATATAAAACGACTCAATACAAATTCATGCCTTATTTGCATAGGGGCAAAAATTAATGGTAATGTTAACACCAAATGAACCATGCATAGGGTTATTAACATATTCGAGATATATGAATGATTTTATAGGGGCATTATTGATTTTTCATGTTTTGCAGGAGTATAAGTGACATACATGTGAAATTTTGGCAACAAAAAATAACTATTTTATATGGTTTATCAATGTTTATATTATATCTATATATTATATATTATTTTTCATTTATATACTGTTTTCAAAAGTATACATTTATGCAATGTTTTCAGAATTTATATATTGTTTTTTGTTTTCATGTATTGATTTTTTATTTTGTATACTATTTTTCATTTTATATATTCTTTTTTTAAAAACACAAAAATTTATATATCAGTTCGTAAAAAATATAATGCAATGATCAACAGACACCTATCTATTTTTCTTTTTGAACGAGTTTTATTGACTGGAGAGAAGTTTTTTTTTTTATATATTAAAATGGAGATAAAGAAATTTTCATTGGTTTTACTAACATGGGCCTTTAGATATCTGTTCGGCCTAACTATTTATTTCCCTCGTCAGCCCATTATAAATTTTTTTTTTATATACCATTATTTTCAAAAATAAATCAATATTTGTCACTGTTTTGAAAATAATGACCTAACTATCATTTCCGTCATTCTCAGTGGCGAAACAGACTTTAATCCGCCACTATTAGTGGCGGAACATGCAAAGTTTCAGTTTTACCAAAATCGACTCATTTGACGGGTTAAACATGATTAATTAGTATAAAAAATCTTGTTCCGTCATGCTAATGACGTAACAGGTTAAATAGGCTCATGGATGGGTGTTACTAAACAAGCCTGTACAAAGCAGGCCCATCAATAAAATCATCACTTTAATCCCTCCATTTCATATAGACTGGAGACGAATAGCCCATCTGACTCTTCTTCTTCCTCCTCCGATTCTCACTCGAGACGCCATGATGCTCTCCATTTCTCCGACTTCCTCTCCGTTACACCTCCATCCTCATCCTCCCATCTCCTCATTCCTCCTCTGTTCCAAAACGCATCGCAAAGCCCTTCAAAGGAATAAGCCTTTTGTTTGCAAAGCTGAGTTGGTTCACGACGCGCCATTTGCGATTGCTTTGGGCGCGTGCGTGCTCACTTCCGTCGTATCTCCGGTGAAAACAGGTGGGGAGGAGGAGGATGGCGGCGGCGCCATGGATTCGACTGACACGAGGCTGGCAGTCATGGCGATAATTAGCATCCTTCCGTACTTCAATTGGCTGGTTGGTTGTGCTTAAATATGAGGAATTAGGGTTTTTCTGATTGGATTTGAGTATTTTGATTGATTGATTGATTGAAATGGTTTTGGGTTTTTTGATTTAGGGCTGGGTTTTTGCTTGGATGGATAGTGGGAGGCAGAGATATCTGATATACTCTCTCGTGTATTTAGCTCCATATTTGAGGTACTGAAATTTTTGAACTGAATTTGTATTACATTTTTGTGGTTTGAGTTGATTCGTGTCTTTGTGGTTCTGAATCTTTTGGTTTTATCTGATTTGGAACATTATATCAGATATTTGGAATGTCTGTTTACATTATTATATCTGATGTTAATTTGAAAGATAATTTGTGCTTTTTATTAGTTTGATTTATTTCCACTTTTTTTTTTCAGGACGAATTTCTCACTTTCGCCAGAAGAGAGCTGGTTGCCAATTGCCAGTATTCTAATTTGTATTTTACATGTACAGGTTAGTTTCTAATTACTTTACACTAAAAAATAAAAAAAAATAAATGATATTAAACTGCTAATTTTGTTCATAATGATATTTCTTTTCATGCAGTTGGAAACAAGTATTAAGAATGGGGATCTTGACGGATTTCGGATTCCATTTTCGAGGAAAAAGGAATCTCGTGTTAAACGTACCATCATTAAGGTAATGCTTCTTTTATTTTAATGGGGTTTAAGTTTAATCTTTATTAATTATGATAAATTTTGTTTGATTTTTTTAAGGGACATGGGAAAACAGAGAAGAAATTACCATCGTCAAATGAGTCGAAAGACAAGCTTCGCGATTGGGGAGTCTACATTGATCAAAGCGAGGAGGTAGAAAAAAATGATGAAAATTCTAATGATGATAAATTTATTTAGATTATACTAGATTTTTTATTTGTATTTTCTTTTGGTAAGAATGTTCTTTAATTAGATTCTGAGTATCTCTAGCTATGATTATGAACTTAGTATATTCATAATGATAAATACATGGAATTTGCATGGTCTTAAATGGGTATTACTTTATGGGTTCAATTGATTGTCCCCGTTCATCAATATATGTTGTAAGCTTTCAATTCTTATAATATAAAAGCGAATAAATAAAGGAATAAGACAGCTCTTTTATGTGTTGTGGTGATGCAATGCAAGCGGGTGTTGATACGTCCAAATTTTGATGTGGTTGGTTTACTGATAATCTCATGTACTTGCAAGTCATTTTCATCCAACAAAAAATGTGAACTTATAATTTGAAGTAATTATATTTATCTTAAGAATGTAAGTCATCGTTTTGGACTTATAGTTGCCATAAATAAAAAGAGTTGAAAGAAGAACTTTTTTTGGCTTTAGCAAAGCAAGTAGAACGATGTAAAGCCCCTTTTCAGTCTGTCATTAAAAAAAGTCTTGTCTTGTTCTCTCTTTTAAAAGAAAGGGAAGTGCAAGATCCAGAAAAAAAGCTTTTGATCTGATGCACATGAAAGAAAAGTATGATAAAAATGGACCAGTAGTTGGTAATGTTTGTGTTTTATGTGTCACGCTGAGTTTCCAACATCATTATTTGTGGAGGACACTACTTTTGGAATTCCTTTTTCTTAATGAATTGGTCTTTTCTTTTTCCAGTGTTGAAAATGAGATTTTACCATGTCTCAACTTTCTCCAAAAAAAAAAAAAAATTGATGTGTACTGAATGCTGTGATTTTCTGCTCTTTTTCCTTCTTTTATTGGGTTTTTGAACTGGTATTCATAAGGTCATTAGAAACCATTTCAAACTGAACTCAAACCGAGCTCAGCCGGATAAAAAAAAAGTTGAGTGGAGCTTGAGCTAGACTATATTCAATTGAGTTCTTATTTCGACCAAAGCTCAACACCACAATTATTTGGTGCTGGCACGAATTGAGCAGAGCTGACTCAAGTGTTTTTTGAGCCGAGCTCAACTTGAAAATCGAAACTTGAATGCTTGTTACAAACTAAGTCGAGTTGGCTCAATCAAATTAAGAGCCAAGCTCAAGCTAAATTAGACTCATTCGACTCCCCTTTTACATTCCTAGCTATTGATTTCTCGTGAGACAAATGAAATTTAAAATCAGCAAAAACAAAAAAGAACAATAATCTAACATGAAAAAAAAATCAGCAGCAATATATCAAATCAACATACTAATATGTATAGAAATGTACAATTCAGACCTCTATTGTCTTCCCTATCTAATTCTTCTCAATCTATTAACAGTTCCTAAAAACCCAAAACAAATCAAAAAGAACAAGAAAGAAAAAAACTATAAAGCTCCGGTTCCAGAACAACCTATCCCAAAAAAAATTTATATAAAAAAAAAGAATTCAGAAGAAGTTGCATCATTTCTAAACTACTGGAGATCTCCATTAGTCTCCACCGCGTCTGGCACTCACCGGAGTTCCGGCCTCTTGATGCGGCTCCGTCGGCAGCCCTTCTCTCCTACTCATAACCTTTATAAGCCCATAAAATTTCTTAGACTTCACTCCAAAATTCAGCCTTCCACTTTCCGCACCGAATCTCTCATCCTCTCTGCTCAAAACCACCTCGTTTCTCGCTTTGAGAACACTAATCAGGCTCTTAATGGCTCGGCTCGGCGAGCCACGGCTGCTGATCATTATCTCCCCGACCTCTGCCGGACTCAGCCTCGCTCCGCCGCCCTGGAACTCCTCCTCCACCTGAGGGTACAGCTTGTGGTCCTTGATCCCTAAGAAATTCCCCGCTAGGGTTTTGAACCCTGAAAAATCGCACATGGGGAAATGCACGTGGATGTCGAGCCGCCCTGGCCGGAGCAGAGCCGGATCGATATTCCCTTCTTTCGCGTCGCTGCTCATGGTGAAAACCATGATCCGCTCCTCGCCACAGCAGGAGAAGATCCCGTCCATGAAATTCAGCATCTCGGAGAGATTCACATTTCCTTCGCTCAAATGGCGATCCAAATCCTCAACGAGAATCACGGATTTGGGGGTGGTTTTGGCGAGGAGAGTGCGAAGCTCGTGTCTGGAAATCCCCGTCAAATCAAAATCGTACACGTCGTACCCTAGAAACCTCGCCATGGCGGCGGAGAAGGTCGACTTGCCGGTGCCGGAGGCGCCGTGCAGCAAAAAGCTCCGTTTCCAAACTCTGCCTAAATTCCGGTAGTAATTCCGGCCGTTCAAAAACGATTCCAGGTCGGCGCAAATCCGGGATTTCAACTCCGGGTCCATTGCAACCGTGTCGAGCGTGGCCGGGTGCGTAAACGGCACCGACCTCCAAACCTGTTCCTTACAATTCACCCCGCTAGATGAATTTGTGAACAGTCGAAGATTCCTGCGCCTCACCTCTATATCGTCGAAAATGGACTCCACGTGTTGAATATATGGTCGCAAGACACGCGTCCGATCTTGGCGCCTTATACGTAAAACCAACCTCGACGTCACCGGCGCCGGCGCCGGACCTCCGTCGGTGAGGTATGTCCATGACACCCTCGCGCCATGAAACGAGTCGTGGGCCATCTGGGCCGGGCCGAGCTGAATCGGAAGGAGGAAGTCGGAGGGCATGCGGACCGGAGAGGCGACGAGAGAAGCCATGGCTGAGTCCTCTAGAGAAGCAAGAGATGAGACATAGAGAGAGGCTTTCCTGTACAGAGGATTCTCTGTTCCGTTGCACGTCTCGCTGAATTGCGGGATCTCGTAGTACTGGTAAACCTGCGCCTTCTCGCCCAGCCATCGCCAGCTCTGCGAGATGATATACAGAATGGATTTGAAGGAGAGGATGGTACGAAGAAGCAGCAGGCCGATCACGGTGTATTGCACCAGAGATACCCAATCCAGATGCGTAACCATGGTTAGAGAACGATGGTTTAATTAATGGTGTTAATTGATTCTGTGAAGGAGATGGAAAGGGAAGGGAAGGAAGGGAAGGAGAATAAATGGTGCGCGTGGAAATGTGAATGGAGGGGGAATAATGGCGTTTTTGTTCGATTTTTGGTGGAGATCGAATAAGAAAAGAGTTTTTAAAGGGGAGCTGTTTACTAATAATAAATAAAAGTTGTTGATGGAAAGAGATGAAATCTTAATAATCGAAAAAAAAAAAGAAAAAAAAAAGAGATGAAATCTTGAATAGTAGGACTCACGTGCTGACTTGTTTTGTGTACAGATTTTTTTTACTACTTTTTACTTGAGTTTGATTTAGCGGTTGCTTGGTCTGAACGAGTTGATTATGTCGGGTGGGAGTAGAAAGTTGTAGAATTGGGGAAAGTGAAGTTAGGGAGATTAACTTTTTTTTTTTTTTTTTGAGAAAAGTATTTGCACCATGCACTGCGGCGGCTAGTAATAAAATGACACGTGGAGGAGAGGGGAAATGCATCGCTGGCACTGTTTGTCCACTGCTGGGCTAATGAGAGTTCGAAACGTGGTGAAAGAAGTAAAAAGGTGCATCTTTAAAATGGTTTATTTTGACCAAGCAAAATAATTCAAGACTAGGCGAACGGCCGCGCGTTGCTGCGGGTATTAAATAATTATGAGAAATAATAAAAATTTAATTTTTGAGATGTCAAAAATATATTAGTAAAAAAAACTACAAATTACAGACAAAAATTAGGCATAATCTTTCACAATTATATATACTAACGTACAATTATTTGTTTTATTTTGTAACTTGATAAGGTAATTTTTTGTACACATTCATTGAATAACTTATATATAAACTTTTTTTTTAGAATTTCCAAAAGTATTTTGTTTATTTCGGTTTTATATAGATTTTTTTGGCCATTTTGGCAATAATGTAGAAAAGTTTCTTTGGAATTTGCCAATAATAAAGGCACATTTTGGCAATTTTGAATAACATATGCATTTTTAGGGACCTTGTTGCAATTCAGGATAATATAAGTGCTTTTTTCGAATCCCCGAAAAATATTTAAGTAGAAGCTATTTTGTAATTTTCAATAATGCAGGGACTTTTTTTGAAAATTTTCGGATAATATGTAGTCGGGGCTTTTATGGAAATTTCCAATAATATTGGGATTTTTTGCTAGTTAGGAATAAGAGATTTTTTTTTTTTGCGGGATAATATAGGTATTTTTTTTCAAATCTGAAAAAATATTTAAGTACTATGTTTTTGCAATTTGAAATAATACAAGTTCTGTTTTGTAATTTTTGTTTACATAGATTTGTTTGTAATTTATAATTTTATAGGGACTTTTTTTGCAAATGTTAAAAAATAGTAAGTACAATACTAATATTCTTTGAATCACAATTTAATTCAAGTACTCTAAACAGGTCATAATTAATATTATAAAATGACCCGCTATATAAATAATATGGTTAGTAACACCACAGCTACCATATTTTGGCCCAAACCCATCCAAAGTATCGTGTAAACCGAATTCATATGAACCATAATTTTATCACATAAACGGTGTATATGAACCAGGTTTATCAGAATAAACAACGGTTGCAAATTTGGTTCACACCTTCACGCGTTTTGTTCAAAGTTCAATATGAACTCGGTCTATATGAACCAATCTTTAAGAATGTCTCGGTGTATGTAAACCTGATTTATACACGAAAAATCATTCTTAAATAAATCAAAAACTAATTGCTTGAGTTTGTGAACCATATAGACCTGCTAATTTTAAGACCTGATTTATGTAAACCATGTTCACTTAACAAATTTTCATAAAAAACCACCAACTCTTTGCAACTTAATGAATTTCTCCATTTATTCTTATTTTAATTTGATGACACATACTATTTAAAGTAATTGACGTCTCCATTAAATAATTAATGAAGAAAAAATTTCTCTACATCTTAAATTGGTGACTCTACAGAACGTTTAGAATTTCATTCAGCATAATAGATAGAAAGATTTGTCATGAATATATCAAGCATAGTTTTATAGCTATTCTTATATCTTTCGTGTATACCAATGTCTTCATCTTATCTGTCTAAGATCTCTAATTTTTACCTTTAAAAAAAAGATATCTAATTTCCCTCTTTTTAATATCATGTTTTGATAAGTCAATACTTATTTCTTGTATGTGTAAAGGACTTGGTCTTTTAGACTTATTGAAAGTTGGGTATACAAGTGGTTGAACTTGAATCTGTGAGGCCTAATCATGACTTGATTGGGGGGGCCGTTGAATCTGATTAATTGGCATGGCTTATGGCTGTCCTGTTTCATTAAAAAGTGCTTTGTGCCACGAGGGATGTTCATTCGTCCAAACCGAACCGGAGTAGATCAAACCGAATTAAACAAAATCAATCAGATTTGAACCGAACCAAATCGAATAAAAATTGAACCAAATTTCGAACCGAACCGAATAAACCGGATTTTATTTTGGTTTATTCGGTTGAACCGAATCAACAAGAAACTTAGACAATCTTACATCAAAATTAATATTTTTTAGACTAAACAATAATCATACTAATTAATATTAATATATATAATCAAGAAATTAAGATGAAATGAAATTGTTATGAACATGATTGAATGAATGTGCAGTTAGTCCATAATAAGCAATGAGTTAAATATTAAATGAAGTATGTGTCATTTACATGATATATGTGTCACTTGCATAATCATGCAAATAACACATATCATGTAAGGTGTCAAATAATGCACTCATGATATGCATGATGTTGATATATATTATAAAATGTGTCATGTTATGTAATAGATTAGATTATTTATTTTGTTTATCCTTTACTATATAAAGTTGAGTGACTCTTGTATTCATGATATAGACATATAATTGAAAATACACTTTCTACTCAAGTTCAATCTTTCTATTCTTGTTTCTTATATTTAAAACATCTTTCTATTATTTTTGTTTCTTATTTTTATAACAAAAATCATTATAAATTAGTAATTTGACATATAATTCGGTCAGTTCGGTTTATTCAATTTTATCAAAATAAAACCAAACCGAATTAGCTGAATAACACAAAATTTTAAACCGAACCGAACCGAACCGAATTGACGGAATAATTGACCGAATTAACCGAAATTGACCGATTCGATTCGGTAACCGAATAAACCGAACCGAATGAACACCCACGGCCATGACAATATTGGATGACATGGTCAAAGTTTATTTTAAATTAAAATTGGTAATTTAAAGTTTGTATTCAAAATAAATATGTAACTTCTTTTGGGACGATAATTAAATAAATATATAATTATATACAGATAGTGTATCTCACGTAAACATTGTTAAGTGTACTTGCATTTATTATTTATGGACCAATGCTCGTCTCATCAATGGCAGTCTGGAATTTGGATCTCATACTTCATGCTGTTTTCAATTCAATTATTTTATCGTTTGGATCTCATACTTCATGCTGCTTGCTTTTAATTCAATTATTTTATAGTATCTATCTCTACCAAATAAATATCATATTATTATTAATTATTAATAGGATATAATGCTGAAAAGTTTATTGTGTTACCATGCTTCCACATCATCTTTTTTTCTCAACCATTGGATTGAAATTTTTTACTCATCAGATGTAATTTCATTATTTTATAGTGTCTATCTCTACCAAATAAATATCATATTATTATTAATTATTAATAGGATATAATGCTGAAACGTTTATTGTAATTTCAACCGTTGAATTGAAATTTTAACCATTAAATTCTAAGTATTCATGTTATTTTTGGTTTGTCCGCCCCCCTCCCACCCGCTGGTTCTCTCACTCTGGCTGACTTTCACTCTCTCCTTCTCACTCACTCTCTCTCCCGCTCCCTCTTCAGCTCTCACTCGCTGACTCTCCCATTCTCTCCCTCTCTCTCCCTAGCTCTCTCTCTCTCTCGCCACTCTCTTTTCTCTCCCTTTCACTCGCTCACCTTCTCTATCGTTCTCCAATCTGTATCCTCTCCGTTTCTCATGGCTTTACCCATGGCAGAAATCATCTCTCAACTCCTCTTGCAACTCACAATGGCACATCTGATTCAACAACGAGAATTTCTCAATGCAAGAAGCGCTATACCTCAATGCAAGAAGCCCTACACATGTTCGACCAAGTGGTGAGAAATGTAAATAGAAGCCATATTTGATCTATAAAGTCATTCAATATTCTCTTTCACTAGCTCCCTTGTAATATCTAATTCTAAAAATTTTCCCTTCACCTCATCAAGCCACGTAAGCTTTTAATGAGGGCCCTTAGATCAAAATATCAAGGGTTGAGATTCCTCATTCTCCTCTTCTTTATTTCTAAAATATCAAAATATCAAAATTCAAGATTCAACACATGTCCATGTAAGGGTGTAAACATGACAGATATTATCGGACTGACCAGAATTTGTATCCGCAAAAAAAATTTATCCGAATCAAAATTATTCTTATCTGGCCGGATACGAATACGGATTTGGTTATTGATTTGGCTCCTGGATGCAGATAATTTCTAATTCAGCTGTTTCACTCTATATAGAATACAAATATTTATACGGATACATGTATGGATAGCTTTGTTTTTTTTTATCATACTCGGATACAGATATTATCCATATCCATGTTAATATTTTGTACATATAAGGATGCAAACGAGAAGAATATTATTTGACCGATCCGTATCCATATCCACAAAAAAATGGTATCCAAATCAAAATTACCCGTATCCGGTCGGATACGAATACACATTGGGATAGTCTTATTCTGATACAAATTTAGTTATTTATTTGGCTCGTGGATACGGATACATGAATCCAGATAATTTGTTATTAGGACAATATCCGTTTTCGGATATTTCTCGCTATGTAGATATGCATACGGTTATATGTACATATACATGTATAGATATATATATATTTTTTTTATCATTCGGATTTGGATACGGATATTATCCACATCCATACTAATATTTTGTTGCTAATTCTTTTAATTTTTTCTTAAAAGTTTAATAATTTATTAACTTTGTCATCACAAGTAGTTAAGAGTTTGAAAAATAATATGTATACATATCCGTTTGAATATCTAAAATAAATTTGTATTTGTATCCGTATCCAACATTATCCAAACTATATTTGTATCAATATGAACATCTAAATTGAATTTGCATATGAATCTATCTGCATTCATATCCGCGTCGTTAATATTTTGAATCTTTGTCGAATATGTATTTTTGACTTTTCTTTGTTTTGTTTATACTATAATACAAAATTTTGACACAACTGTAGTATTTATTTTTTACTAAATTAGTATTACGTTCGCAATAATACTAATTTCTATTATATTTTAATATAAATATCATTATTATCTCAATTATATTTATAGAAATGTCGCACAATGCGTGGAGGTTTTACTAGTATTTCTTTCATGTATAATAATATGGCAACATAAAAAGCTTTCAATGAGAGTATCATATAAATAAATCAAAATAAACCCATACTGGCTGGCTCAATCTCATCACAAATCTCCAGGCCTACAATTCTTAATTTTTAAAATATCAGAATTTAATTTCCAATTTCCAATTTTCAGCCCAAACTATAACACCAGCCCAATAGCAAACAAAACAAATTCCTAAAACCCTGAAAGTATAAATCCTCAATTCCTCAATTAGCGGCGTCGTAAATGTTCACCGTCATTCGTAGCTTCTCCCACTTCCAAAGAGCTTTCGCTCTGCGCCACCGCTGCTCGCTCTTCTCCCCTCTCATGGCATCCGCCGCCGCCGCCTCGCCGAAGAAGGCGCGCACAACGGTCGCCGCCTTCTCAGCCGGTGACAAAAAGCGGGTGGGCACGCACAACGGGAGCTTCCATTGTGATGAGGCGCTCGGATGCTTCATGATCCGCCTCACTTCCAAGTTCGCCGAAGCTGATGTAGTCCGTACTAGAGACCCGCAGGTATGGACTGATGGCGTTTTTTTTTTGACTGTTTTATGGATTGAATTGAGTGATTGAAGGGGTTTAAGGTTGTGAGTTTTGTTTTGGTAGGTTTTGGAAACCCTAGATGCGGTGCTGGATGTGGGCGGTGTGTACGATCCGAGCAGAGATTGGTTCGATCACCATCAGAAAGGCTTTCAAGAGGTATTTGGCTATGGATTTAGCACCAAGCTCAGTTCTGCTGGTCTTGTATACAAGGTACATTAAATCAACAGTAATTTTAATTTCATTTTAATTTCATTTCACTTGATTTTCTTTTTTTATCTGATTTTTCTTGTAATTTCACAGCATTACGGAAAGGAAATAATTGCAAAAGAGCTTGAGCGCGAAGAATCTGATCCTGATGTCCAGCGTTTATATCTTGCTATCTACAAAAGCTTTATCGAAGTACTAAATTTCATTTCTTTTTCTTAATTCCATACTCTATTCTAACACAGTTAGTTTCCCTACACTGATCAATTGAAAATAAAAATCTTAGAGAGAGAGGTGTTAATTAAATTTAAAAATATTTTTTTCAAATGAGAGAGAGATAGATGCTAATCAATTTAATATTCAAAGAAAGTTTTTCAAATAATTAGAATATGAAAACTAACAATGTTGGCTTCTGACTAACAACAAGGAGTTTTTTTCAATTTAGGCACATAACAGGTGCATCATTGCAAATTTCCCTTAGAAACACGCACTGATACTTAATTTTTTCAATCAGGGAATTGATGCGATAGACAACGGGATAAACCAGTACGACACGGACCAACCACCAAAATACGTAAACAACACGCACTTGTCGTCCAGAGTCGGGCGATTGAACCCTGACTGGATGGAGCCCGACCAGTCGTCAGAAAAGGAGGATTCTTGCTTCCGGAAAGCCATGGATCTTGCCGGATCCGAGTTTTTGGAGGTGAGAATTGAATTCCTTTTTTTTGTTTATTTCTTGTAATTGATTTTTGTAATTCTTATATCAAGCCAAAAAAAAAATTGAAATGTCAGACTAAGCCGTCATTCGACTTTATTTTCGAACTAAACCAAAGAGGACTTGAAAGTCTATTGCTCTTTTTTTTAAAGAAGGAAGTAACAGACTTTGGAAGTCTGGCAGTAATTAAGTACTAATATTTTGAAGTCGGTGAAAAATTAAAAAAATATCAGACTTTGAAAGATTGGTACTTTTTTGCTGCCGGCTTTGAAAATGCTAACAAACTTTCAAAGTCCGGGATACTTTTTGCTGAAAAAAAATTTATGGACTTTAAATTTGTTTTGATTAAGTTTGAGAATAAAGTTGAAGAGTGGGTTCGTTTTGGAATTTCAAGTTCTTTTGGGTTAGTCTAAGATTCTTATCTCTTTTTTTGCTTCTAAATATTGATTTTTTAATCAGAGCGTGAGATTTCATGTGAGGTCGTGGTTGCCTGCACGATCGATTGTGATTGAGTGCTTGAATTCGAGACATGAAATCAATCCAAGTGGAGAGATCATGGTTTTGAATAGATTCTGCCCTGTAAGTATCAATTTCCCACCTTTATCTTGTTTGCAATTATATTTTATTTATTTGTTTGTTTATTTATTGATTCGTCAATTTTTTGGTTTAGTGGAAGCTTCATTTGTTTGAGCTTGAAGAGGAACTGAAAGTCGACCCTCCTATCAAATATGTTTTGTATCAGGTATATTTCTCACATCTTATTCTAATTTTTTCTTCTTTTTTAAACCGCAATAAGATGATATGATAGTTATTTTGAATGCAATGTAATATTCTCAGACTAACACAAAAAAGTAAGAAATTCTCAAACTAACCTTTTTTTAACTTAAAATCTAAAGCGAATTTTGAATGTTTGTTTTTATCTTTTCGGAAAAAAGTACCGGACTTTGGAAATCCAATATCTTTTTTTATTAAGTCATCCAACAAAAAAAAAACACCAGAGTAAAAAATAAAATATGGAACTTTGAAAGTCCGGACTTTTCTTGCTATCGGAAAAGAATCTATGTATCTTACAATTAAAATCTATATCTCCAATATTAAGATTCTAATAAATCAACTCATTTGGAGGAAGAATGACATAGAAATTATCTTTTGTTTGATTCATCTTTTTGCCAAATATAGGTATATAGTTTAATCGAACAAGAATGATAAGAAAAAAATGCTCCTCACAACTTACGAGAGAAATGTCAAATAATTTAAGTTTTCATTTTATTTTTATCAATTATCTCAAATATCTCAAAATAATTTATATAATCAAACATGACAATCATCTCATGATTCACATTATAACTAAACTAACTCTCTATTATAAAAATGAAAAATGAAATATAAAACGGCTGAAGACATGCCACAAGTGTGAACCAAAGTAGGCAATTTAGTGTGATTGCAACGGTTTTCTGTCATGTGTTTTATTTTTCTACCTAATAATCTACCAAAGTATTAAAACAAAATCAACTCATTTTAGAGATGTACAATTTTTTTCAAACTCCCTCAAGCCAAATGGATCGATTCGTTTTCTGTGGGTTTTGAAGTGTTGAGCTTGAGTCTATATTTGGATTTTGAAAACCTATGAGTTGATTTAAATGGTAGGTATCCAATAAAAACATTATATAATAATATGATATATTTGCACCCTGTTTAAAGTAATACATTAATATATTGAAACAGTAAAATACATATAATAAAATATTACATGACTCTGAACAAAATATTACATTTTACATTTGACTATATAAGCAATAGAGGTGTTGTAATAAACAATATATATATTATGAAACTGACTTGCTTCAAAATTTTATGCACTCTTCTTTCCACGCTAAAAAAAATATTACCAAAATGGTTATGATTTGTTGAATGTGACCATTACATAAGATGACCTGCTATATATTAGTTTACGAGAAAAATGTAAAAAGAAAAAAAAATAACTAATTTTGATGCGAAATATAATAATATTGTTTATCTTATTTTTCTTTTCGAAAAAAAGTACAAGACTTTGGAAGTCCACCATCTTTTTTTTTATTCTTTTTGTTAAGTAATCCAACAAATAAAAAAAAACATCATAGTAGAAAATAAAAAATTACGGGACTTTGAAAGTCCGGTAATTTGCTATCCAAAAAAATCTATATATTTATGACAATTAAAATTTATTTCTCCAATATTAAGGCTCTAAAAAAATTATAAGTATCATGTTTACATTTTATTTAAGACAATTCAGACGTCAACTCGCACACATTAGATATCAAATTAAAATAAAGTTAATGATATAATTGACTTTATTTTAATAATAAATATGGTCTAAGATTGGTACATAAATCAACTTCAACTTTAATATATCTTTCTAACTAAATAAATATTGGCTTACGTGTTAACCGAACAAACGCGATAAGAAAAAAATGCTTCTCACTACTTACGAGAAAAATGTCGGAAGTTTTCATTTTATTTTTTATCAATTACCTCAAATATCTCAAAATAACTAATATAATCAAATTTGATTATCATCTCATGATACACAATAGAAGCAAAGTAACTCTCTATTATAATGAACAAAAATGAATATAAAAAGACTAACGACATGCCATCAGTGTGAACCAAAATAGGCAATTTAGTGTGATTGCAACTTTTCTTCGTCATGTGTTTTCTTTTTTTTTACCTAATCTAACAAATATTTTCTTTTTTTACCTAATCTAACAGAATTATTTGAATTAAATCAGTAGCGTATTTCTAAGGACATGATGTACAAATTTTCAAACCCTTTCAACCCAACTAGCCCGATCCATTTTTTTGTGGGTTTTGAAGTTGTTGGCCGAGTCTATGTTTGAAATTTGAAACCCCTATGAGTTGATTCAAATGATATATATCCAATAGAATCTGTATAAAATAATATGAATTATGTACACTGTATATGAGCAATAAAACATTTTAGTAAGCAATATATAGACATGCTAAAAAATTTATGTAGATACTGCAAAAATATTTTATAGTTGATAGATATATTAAAATAATACAAAAATATATACATTAACAAAACAATATATGATTTTTTTTATCGAACAATATATGATTGTTTCGAGTTAGTTTGAAAATGAACTTGAAAAATAAACCCGGTCCAAAATTTCCAACTTTTTGTGTTGATATAATAAACTCACCACCTATTCATTCACAGGACGAGAGGAGTCAGAGCTGGAGAGTCCAAGCGATGGCGATAGCGCCGGATAAATTCGAGAGTAGAAAAGCGCTTCCTTCAGCTTGGCGCGGATTGCGAGACGACGAGCTGTCGGAACATTCCGGAATACCCGGCTGCGTTTTTGTCCATATGAGCGGTTTTATCGGTGGGAATAAAACTTACGACGGCGCTCTGGCCATGGCGAAATCTGCCCTTAAATTATGATCGGAGAGAATTAGAATAAGGATGAGTGAGATTTTTGCGATTTTTTATTAGATGTAGCGAATTTATTAATGAGGGATTATGGTTGGTGTACTATGATGTATTCTTATTCATGTTTTGAATTGTTAGTCGGAATACTAATGTTTAATAGATGGATGATACTGTTTATTACATGTGGATTTATCAAGTGATGGCGTTTTCTTTTATTATTTTCTATTGACATCATTTTCCATCTAGTCATATGTGGGATCTTGCAAATCATAATTTGAATGATATCCTGCTCATAATGTATTCGATGTACTTGTTCATAAATTTAATTGTTGGTAATATGTTAATTTTCACTCTTATGTATTTGATTTACTTATCCGAATATTTTGAGGGCCAGGCCCCGATTTCCATAACATTGCTTAATGCCTACATTAATGAACAGTGGATCTCAGTCTCACTCTCATGAGCTAAATATTTATTTGGGAGTATGTGGAACAGCATATGATAATGAGTCTTGTATCATACTCAAATCAAATCCTTTAATAAACCCATCACATTCCCATTTACCTACCAAGGATGGAATAGAGTCAGATCCAGATCCAACATTTATTATGGACTCTTTATAAATTGGGATAATTTCATATATTATGCCATTACAAAAACTCAAAATATCATATTTGCCATTATGAAAACTTAAATATCATATTTGCCATTGTAAAAATTTAAAAATATCATATATGCCATTACAAAATCTTAGATATCATATTTGCCATTACAAAAACGTAATATATCATATTTGTCATCAAATTTACTCAAAACTGAAAATCATCCATTTTTTTCGTTAAAATTAACGGTCCAATCTTATAATTACCATTATACCCCTAAATTTAATTAATGAATTAGATTTCATATTAAAAATTCATTTGATGATCTCTCTTTCTCTATCTCTCTCTTCATGATTGAAATTCATATATAAACAAAAATAATCTTCACTTCAATTTGTTAGTCAAAATAATTTGACACGAGAGAAAAAATTATTCAAAAAAATAATCAATTCATTTATCTCATATCAAATTCTTTTGACTTCAAATTAAAAGAAGGAATTTTTTTTGCTTATATATGAGAGAGAGAGAGAGAGAGAGAGAGAGAGAGAGAGATGTTTAATATGAATCTAATTCATGAAATGAATTTAGGGATATAATGATAATTATAAGATTGGACCGTTAATTTTAACGAAAAAAATAGATGGTGTTAAGTTTTGAGTAAGTTTAATGGCAAATTTGATATATTAAGTTTTTGTAATGGCAAATATGATATTTTAGATTTTGTAATGGCATATATGATATTTTTAAGTTTTTATGATGGCAAATATGATATTTAAGTTTTTATAATGGCAAATATGATATTTTGAGTTTTTGTAGTGGCATATATGAAATATAAATTTAGTATTAGTCCCACAAACATACGGTCAATCCATGTTGACCCCCAAATCTCTGTTTTTTTGTTGCTTATGAACCTAACTTTTTTTTTAATCTCATCCTGAATGAGAAAAGGAATTAGTTTCTTTACCACAACATATCTTAAAAAAGTTAAATAAAAAACTATATGAGGATATATGTGGACTTTTTTTTAAATAGTTACCGAAAAAATATTTTAGAAAATAGTACTTGACCAATTTTATTTGTATAAATAATACTTTCGTTCGGTCACCGTGCGAAAGTACAAATTCTCATTTTTTAAGTATGTTCAATTGTTACCGCTTACCGCTTAAAATCTTTTAATTAAGATTAAAAATCAGTTTCGCTTAACTACCGGGCGAAATTGTCATTTTTTTTATGTCCAGTTTCACTTAATCACTTGACGAAACTGAGTTTTTAAATCTGATTATCACTAAATTAAGCTAATTGCTACTCGAACCCAATTTCTCAATAATTTTGCCGAGTGATCGGACGAAATAATTAGTTTCGACCCGTAACAAAAATAAATTTCCTGACATAATTTTTTTCAGTAGCTATTTGAAAAAAAAGCATAAATAAATAAATACTAAACAAACAAAATAAATTTTCTGACATAATTTTTTTCAGAAGCTATTTGGAAGAAAAAAAAAGCATAAATAAATAAATACTAAACAAACAAAATTGGTAGTGGTTTCCCATCTACCTCACAAACAATTCCAAATCCTCACATAAATACCCGCCTGTCTCAATCCACTCACACTTCCGCCCTCCCACTCTCTCTTTCTCCTTCACTTTCCTTCTCCTTGTTCACGCGGCAGCAATGGAGGTGTTCTACTTCCTGGTGTTCGGAGGCCTGTCGATGGTGGTGGCGGCGCTGGAGCTCAGCAAGAACAGCAAGGACCGTGTTTCTACCTCCTCCGCCTTCAATTCGTTTAAGAATAATTACCTCGTCGTTTATTCTCTCATGATGGGTAGATCTTAGTCTGACTTTTTCTCTGCTTAAGTTTGTGTGTATGAGTAGATCTTGCGTTTTTGGCTTGATTAGGATTGTTTGGATCTGTTATTATGATTATTTAGAATGAATTTGATCTGGGTTTTCAGTCCAATCTATTGTTTTTTTTTTACCATAAAAATGAACTATTATTTACAATGAGTGAACTAGATCTGTTGTTTATATCTTTATTTCGTAATGCAGCTCAACAGATCTTGTTTCTTGATGCTAAAACTCAATCGATTTCTAATTTTCTAACATTACTATTTTACTTTCGATTTCTCAATGATTTCAGCAAGATCTGACAAGTTTTTCTGTGTTTTTTCCCATATCTTACTTCACTATTTACCAAAATTGTGTCACTAATTTTATTTTTACACTGAATTGAATATTCAGCTGGCGATTGGCTACAAGGCCCATATGTGTATTTTCTCTACAGCCAGTACGGCTTTGACAAGGGCGACATTGGCCGTCTCTTCATTGCCGGTTTCGGTTCCTCCATGCTTTTCGGCACAATTGTCGGATCTTTAGCAGACAAACAGTAATTTTCTAATTTTCCTTTTCAAATCTGTCATTTAATTTTTAGTATTTGGTGAAAAGATTATAACTTTAACTTTTTACAGGGGGCGAAAGAGGGCGTGCATTACGTACTGTATAACCTACATACTGAGCTGCATGACGAAACATTCGCCACAGTATAAGGTTTTAATGGTCGGTAGAATTTTGGGCGGCATTGCGACCTCTCTTCTCTTTTCGGCTTTTGAATCCTGGCTAGTTGCTGAACATAACAAGGTAATGTTATAATATTATCTCTTATATTTACATTCTCATTTTGTTATTTTTAAGGAATTTCTCAAAAACCCCTTTGTTGTATGGTATTTATGAAAAGACCTTATCTTTTGGAATATTAAAAGAACACCACACTTTAAACTTTCCATCTTTCAAACACTCAGTAACTTGTAAAAGCCTAAAAAAACCCACAGATGTAAATTTTTTATTTTCAAAAAACCGCCAAGTTATTTTAAAATTATAGAGACTATGTAGAATTAGAGTCCTTAATTTGTTTTAAAATAATGATTAAATAACAACAAAATATGCTTAATATTATTTATATATGATTTTCATAATATCTAGAGGGGTTCTTTTTACAATAAAAATATAAATGTAAGGGGAGGGAGGGTTGAATATTCCACGAACTATTTCTTTTTTGATATGGGGTTTCTTTTTAGTTCCGGTACTTAATCATAACCCATCACATCACCTTCCGTTATTTTTTTCAACAGAGAAGTTTCGACCCGCAATGGCTATCACTAACCTTCTCGAAGGCGATCTTCCTCGGCAACGGGCTGGTGGCCATCGTCTCCGGCCTCTTCGCCAACCTCCTCACCGACAACCTCGGCTTCGGCCCCGTCGCCCCTTTCGATGCTGCCGCCTGCTTCCTCGCTATAGGTAGGCCATATAATACATAAATAGTTTATGTGTAGAGTAGAATGGAAGGGAATTGAATTGAATTGTAGAGCACTATATTGGAGGATGGTATAGAATGGGAGGGAACTCTAGATAATCGTTTGTTCAAAAGTCACTAAATGATTATTATTCGAGGCTTTATACTTGGAATATTTCGTCTGTTGGATATGTGTCCTGATTCGTGCTGAGTTTCTCTCCCTTGGAAGTTTGTGAAATCAATTGTTTATTGCATAGCACGAGTCTCGATATGTATTCAATGGATGAAATGTTCTAAGTACAAGACCTTAGATACTTAATAAGTTTTTTTTGTGATATGCGTCATTATAATCATCAATCCAACTTCAAAATCTCTCTCTCACTCACTGTACTACCATTTCATACGACAGGCATGGCGATAATCATGTCCTCCTGGACCGAGAACTTCGGCGACCCGTCTGAAAACAAGGACTTGCTGTCCCAATTCAAGGTCGCGGCCAACGCCATCGCCTCTGACGAGAAGATCGCCTTATTAGGCGCGATCCAGTCCCTCTTCGAAGGGTCGATGTACACTTTCGTCTTCTTGTGGACCCCTGCTCTGAGCCCCAACGAAGAAGAAATTCCACATGGGTTTATTTTTGCGACTTTTATGCTCTCGTCTATGTTGGGGAGTTCTATTGCTTCTAGGCTGATGGCCAGGCAGAATTTGAAGGTCGAGAGTTATATGCAGGTCGTGTTTGCCGTCTCGAGTTTCACGCTCCTGCTTCCCGTTATTTCTGGAGTAAGATATTTTCTCATTCTATTTGCAAAAAAGCTCCTGCATTATGTTTATTTTGGAAAAAAGGCCCTTGCATTGTGTCTAGATGACAAAAAAGCCCTTGCATTATGTCTAAATTGCAAAAAAAGCCACTGCATTGTTGGGAATTGCAAAAAGGCCCCTCTATTCTTAAGAAAACTCACACCCTAAGATGAGAGACTAAGTCTTGTATTTTCTCAAGAACGAAGATGCATGTTTCCTTTTGCAATTTCCAATAATGCAGGGTCTTTATTGCAATTAACATAATACAGGGGGCTTTTTGGGAAAAAATCTTCCTCAAACATACTTTTAAGTTTTTATTCACTAGCACCAACACACTATTTCTTTCTTTCCATAGTTCTTTTTCGGGTCGAAGGGGGAGAGAGGAGGCAGCATGTCGTTCGGGGGTTGCGTGCAGATGATGGGGTTCTGCGTGTTCGAGGCCTGCGTGGGACTCTTCTGGCCTTCCATCATGAAAATGCGCTCTCAATATATTCCTGAAGAGGCGCGCAGCACCATCATGAACTTCTTCCGGATCCCCCTCAACATCTTCGTCTGCGTCGTCCTCTACAATGTACGCTCTTTTTTATGTTTGTTGTGGTTATGTGTTATGTTTAAGGATAAATGCACCATTAGTCCCTGTACTTTAGTTTGGATTGCAATTTGATCCGTGTACTATTAATTTGACATGCTTGGTCCCTGTACTTTATGAGAACGTGCATGATTAGTCTCTGAGTTAGGGATTAACTGTGGACAATTATTTAAAGTACAGGGACCAGACATGCTAAATCAATAATACAGGGACCAAATTGCAATCCTGTTAAAGTACAGGGACTAACGGTGCATTTATGTAAATGTGTGAACATTATTTATAGTTATTTATATATTGATTTTTTTTTTGGTTAGGTGAATGCGTTTCCGATCACTGTTATGTTTGGAATGTGCTCGATATTCCTTTTCATGGCGGCGATTTTACAAAGGCGATTGATGGTCGTTGCTGAGGCTCACAAATCAAGTAAGCTCACTAGAATAGATATTTTATCATATATATTATTAAAAATTATTGTTTAGGTAATGAATATTAGTATTGATTTGTTTTGTTTATTAATGATATTGTGTGTGGATTTTTAATTGCAGAGTCGCAAGACTGGACTGCGATGAGAGAGAGGGAAGGTGAAGATGAACCATTGACTGCTTAAAAGGCATTGAGATGCTTTCTACTAACAAGAAAGGATCGAATCACGGTTGGGTAATATGAGTAGATAATATGTAATGAATTTTTGAGATATTCAGTTTTAATATTTGTTTTTCTTTTTTCTAGAATTTATGTTAAAGAATGCTAGTATTATATCTTGGGCTATTCATTTCTTTGTTATGTTGGAGGATTAGTTTCCACAGTTTTCTGTTTGATATTAGTGCACAATATTAATATGTTACATTGCTGGTTAAGAATGTTTGTTTAAAACATGTTTGATAGTAAATTTCCAATGTTCTAATCTTTATTTATGTCTTAAATTTTGATTCTGCTGTCGTGTGCCCTTGGCCTTTCAGTTCACAGTATTAGTATAGTACATGTATATGTCTGGTCAGTGGTCAGTAATGTGTTATTACACCTCATTTGTTAGTTTCCATTTTTCTAATCTTTATTTATCTAAAATTTATTTTGCCTGTAAGTTACTTTGAAAGAAAAGTATGCCTTTACAGCCAGGCAAGTAAGACTTCGCTTTCTTCACTGAGTTAAGCTTCTCAGTGGTTCTTACCAAACTTTTAACTCATGTCAGCTAACTTTACAGCTAAAAAGATTATTCCCTTAAATCGTGGTTATGAATACTGAATCTTGAATTTGCAATTCTTAGGTTTGGTAAACCACAACTTGTACAGTACGAAATTTTCAAAGGACTACTGTGAATTACATAATGGGAAATGTGCAAACACGACACACTGTAACACAATGCACTGTAGATATACTATTTTCTCATTTTATATACTGTTTCGTCATTTAATATACTGTTATTTATTCTGTATGTATTTCTTATTTTTTTACTTTTATATATTGTTTTCCCATTTTATATACTATTTTCCCATTTTTATATACTGTTTTCCCATTTTATATATATACTGTTATTAGAAAATAAATTATATATACTATTATTAGAAAATAAATTATATATACTGTTATTGTATCCCGTCGAACAGTCGTGCTACAGTGCGTCGTACTGTAGCAAGTTCCTTACATAATATCTTGTTCACCACTGCGTCTGGGAAGTTCGTCTGGAAATAATTAACTTCGTTTTACAACCATTCTATTCAATAATCACATATCTGTAGAAAACTATAGCCTGCCCAAATAATATTACAAAATTACAAACTTTATACATCCGAGTTTCATATCTTCGCAAGCTTAGCATTAGCACAAGCCGTTTCTAAATCGCCAAGGAAAAACAACAGTCGATCAGAAATTGCGGACCCTTCATCTTGTTGGCTTGTTCTTTCCGCAATCTTCCTTTTGTTTTGAGACGAACTGAGATGTCTTTGGATTTCACCTTGACTAATAAGATAATAATCAGTTCCTTCTCTAATTATCTTTACACCCCTGACATAAAGAAGTTAGAACGTTTTAATTTTTCTCAATTTAGGTAATAATTGAACAATTTAAAAAGGGATAAATGCATCGTTAGTCCCAATTCGATTGTAATTTAGTCCCTATACTATTGATTTAAACATTTTTATTTCTGCACTTTATGATACAATTCTACAAAATATAGCGATCAAATAGACTAAATCAGTTGTACAAGGACCAAATTGCAATCCAATTAAAAGCAGCATTTAAAAATTTAGAATTGAGGATAATTACAATCCGTAACGATCGCATCGGTTTTGGACCGTGTAGACGCCTTTCCAAGTTTTGGGTTCTTGCGGTGCGTAAAATTGAGCGGAATCTTGTCCCCATCTTTTCTTGAATAGATCGCACCACAATGAATTGTCAGATGATAAAATTCTCCATTTTCTGCTGACTGTTTAATTTATATATTATAAGTTACAATTCATAAAAAAAGAACATGTCTATAATTGAAGTTTGAGAAATTGTGGCAATTAACATACTTAAGTGAGAAATTGTGGCAATTAAAATATTTCAGTTAGATCTTTGCTAATTTATTTGAAAAACTCAATCATGTTTGATTCAGAAAAAGAAAAGAAAATTCTAATCAACAGTTGTAAAACAAGCAAAAACAGAGCATCAAATCCAAAGGGGAAAACTTTTTCACTTCAATTTTGGGCTAACAGAGGAAAAAAAGAGGAAAAGATACAAACCTTGATTAGCGGTTGTGAGGCTTTTGTGATCCAACAACTGAAAAATTCTAAAACAGATCTCCACTGGCAATTTCTCCATTCAATCAATCCAAATTCTAATAATTCCTTCTTTTCCAGCAATTCAATCGAATCCCAAACTGAGGAATTGTTACAAAGGAAAGAGGAATCCCAAATTGAGGAATAATTCTAACAAATTCTTCTTCAGCAATTCAATTGAATCCCAAATTGAGGTATTAATTGAAAGGAAAATTATTTCAGGAAGAAGAAGAATGGATAAATAGGGATAGAAGTTTCTTTCCGTTGTTTGTCAGCTTATTAGATGGAATATGGATGACTTAACATTTTGTGTGTCAATCACATGGGGTGGAGGAGAAATCATGCATTTAGATCTGGGACCTTGAGTGTTTAGATTCAGATCTACATAGGAATTAACATTTAAGTTGGTAAATGGTAGGCTAACTTAGTTAATAATTAGTTGGTAAAGTTTAGTTAAAAGTTACACAAATAAAGATCATTCTAAGGCCCATTAGAGCCCATCCTATTGTGGGGCCATTTTAAGTGAAAAAATCAACATATTATTGAAAAAAAATAAAAAATGCTAGAAATTCAAAAAGTTCATAAAAATAATTCAAAAAATAAAAATAAAAATAAAGAAGATCCAAACCAAAAAAAATTAATCGTTCTTTACTTTAATTTTGAGACTGATTTTGTGTTTGATTTCTAATAAAAATATGTATTCCAACTTTCTAAGTCAATGTTGCAATAACTTGAAAAAAAAAATCCACTTTAGCAAAGGCAAAAACTGAAAACAAAAAAGAAACTAACTAATATCATTTGATTTATAACATAAACTTTCATCACATAACATCACTATTACAACCAACTTAGAAAAAGAAAGCCATCATCAATCCTCCAACTAACCTTAAAAAGACCAAAACTTTTTTAACCCTCTCAAGATAATCTAACCATTCAACAAAACCTACTTCATTAAACCCCCCTAAAACCCCAATTTCTCAAAACCCTACCCTCTCAAAACCCTAATTACCCTTCTAATTCAAATGGGCACATATCTCTTCATTACCTGCCGTCCAGCCACCGCTCCGGCCGCCATCAAACCCCCAAGAGCCCCCGCCACAGCCGCCGACCTAACTCCATTCGCCGCCTTAAATACCGTGCCGGTTCCAAGACCAGCAATAACCGTATTCACCCAATCATCCGTATCCCTCAATCCGACCAATCCGCTTTCCATTCCTGCAAAAAGCAGCCCAATCACGCCCATTCTATTCCCGACCCTCCTCCCTTCCTGCCCGCACGAGTTCAGCACACGATTCGTCCGGATCTTCGTCGACTCGCCGGCCTCAGCGGCCGCAGCCGCGCGGCGGAGCCCCACGGCGGCGCCGGCAAAGGATCCGGCGAGGTAACCTACGCCCGTGTAGTAGGTGAGGTTCTCGCCCCAGGAGCGGCGCTGCGCGAGGGATTCTTCCTGGAAGAGGTACTCCGGCGAGGTCGGCAGATCGTACAACGACCGGTACGGGATGCCCAGGTCCTGGTACGGGTTGTACAGGCGGCGATCCGATGCGGCGTCGCCGGAGTTGTCGGTTCTGCGATCCGCCATGGCAGAGAGAGCTAGGGTTTTGGTATGGTTAGGGTTTGATTTGACTTGTGAGAGAGGGTGAAGAAAGAGTGCAGAAATAAGACGGCGCGGGAAAATAATGCAATGCAGTTGAGTGGGTCTCGTGACTCTCGTCTCACTGTTTTTAATGTAAGAGAGAGATCTCACGGTACGTGTTTCAGATGATCTCGAATCTCTATGCACGAAATGATGGGCTGAGAAATTTTGAAACGGGCCAATCATATATAAAATTGCATATTATATAAGGCCCAATTATAGATAGTTACATATTATATAGGGCCTAATATAACATATTGGGCCCAATCATATATAACATGAGACTTGAAATCCAGTGGTTTAGTAGGCTAACAAATTTCCTCTCTAAAATGGGCCCTGTCTCATTAAAATTGCATATTTTGTAGACCCAATCATGTATATACTTGAACAATATATAGAGGGCCCAATGATATATAACATGAGATTTGAAATCGGAGGTTTAATTTCATATTATTCAAAGCAGTATTTGAAATCCAGGTTTTGAGGTCAGTCCGTTGAGTGAAATATCAAATCAAGAACAGTCACGGACCAAATCCAAGGGGTCGTCTTCAAATCGCTCCCAAAGATAGAGGAAATTTCGAGGAAGCAGCGAGAGCTTAGCTCAGCTGCCCCACTTGTATTGGATGATGCATAATAATCAATTCATGAGCTATAATAGAGACTTCTTTTCTGTTGGTCCACACCTTAGAAAGGTCTCATGAGTTAATTTATACATGGCTGCCCTGCCCTCTTTTTCTTTCCTTTTTGTCATCTACTGTTCTCATTTTCCTTATATGGTTTCTTTTGCATTTGGTCCCCGTAAGATTTTATTTGTGAAAACACATTCTGCAAAGAAGTTTTTTTTTTTTTTTTTTTTTTTTTTTTTTTTTTTTAATGTTTTTACTTGTCTTGTTACTTGAGAAACACTTGTAATTTCAAGAAATATGATTTTAGTAAAATAAATGTTTAATCAAAAGTAAGTTTCGTAATTTATGCTGGTATTTACTCAGAGGCGGAGCTTTATAGAAATCCGAAAATTTTGATAAACTAGTATATATTATTAGAATTCTAACATATTTTAAAATAATATTTTTTTATATGTATTTATATGTATTTAGCCGTTAATATTTTTACAAACTCATGTTTAAGATTCTTCGCTAAACCTATACCCTTGTGTCTAGTGTCTACTAGCATTACATCACTCTTATTTCTTAATTAATCAATATGCTATTTTGTTTCGACTGTTTGATTCTTTCTCTTTAAGTCAAAATTTCATGTTATCTATTTAATTATATTACGTTATTAGTACATTTAAATTAGATGCACTCATATATAACATTTTTTTTAGGGATGAATCCGTGTGACAAGAGACTGAATTTTAGTGGATCGTGGCAGCAAGGCCACTATGCTACTTATTATGTCCCGAATCAGATATAATATTACCAGCATCTCGCAAAAGAAAAATATAAAGAACCAAGAAAATATAAGAGGGTGTAAACTCAAATATAACAAAAAAAGTATGGGTGCATTGGAAAAGTCTCGTCCCTCCTAACAATAACAATAATGGCACAGGGACCACGCCAAATAACTTAGTGAGATTGATAGTCACAAAATAGCATACAAAGAAACAAAAATCTCCTTGTCCAACCCCCCCCCCTCTCTCTCTCTCTCTCTCTCTCTCTCCAATAAGTACTTCCAAACTTTCCAAGTTCCAAACAATTTTTTCAAGTCCAACCATGGCCGATCAAACAATTCCCACCACAAATGCTAATATTATTACCCCATCACCAATAGAGGAAGAAGAAAAGGAATACGAAGACCTGATGCCTGTCATGGCTGAGAAGCTCGACTCAGATGATTTCATGCGAGAGCTGTCCGCGGGCTTCAGACTGCTGTCAGATGAACGGACCGGATTGATCACCGTTCCGAGCCTTTTGAGAGGCGCTGAGGCTGCGTTGGGCCTTCAAGGGATGACTCGTGAGGAGGCTGAGGAGATGGTCAAGGAGGGTAATTCAGTAATTTCATAATATTAGTATTTTAATTTGTCAGGGTTTTGTATGTAATTTTATGATCTTTTTGATGGTTGATATGGGTAACTAACAGGTGATATGGATGGAGATGGAGCGCTTAATGAAGAAGAGTTTTGTGTGCTGATGGTGAGACTCAGTCCTGGTCTCATGGCCGATGCGGAGAACTTGCTCGAGAGAGAGATTGATCAACAGTTGGAGAGATTTGCTCAAAATTGATTTAGAATTCAGTTGCCAATGGGGTTGACTTGAGTATTGTTTTCTCTTGTTTGTAACTTGATCAGATTTAAAACGATCTAATAATTCTAATTCTAGTATGTTATATTTGATAAAAAAATTCTTGCCTTTGTGGGTTTATCTTTCTAGGCCTCTTTAGATTATATTGATTATCGTTTTCTTTGATTAAAATTAGTGATGTAAATGAAATGTTGCAAAATTGACATTGCTTCTAAAATTGGGTGGAGATGGCTGCAAGTTTGAAAGACAACAAGCATATCACATGGAACCAAGTCAACTACGTGTCGTTTCTATTTTAATGAACTGACGAGATGACTCAATTAGGATTTTATAGTTCTACCTCCATTATATTATACCATTAGCAGTCTAGTGGAGGAATATTCATCGCAAGTCCTCGATCTTTCAAGGTGTAATAGACACACTTCACTCATATAATTTAACTATTGCCATCCATTCTTCATAATCCTATTACTGAGTGCTCATTTCCTAAGAACAAAATATTGAAGAGTAAACAACATAACAAAACAATATAATCCTGCCAGCAAGTCCCAACAAGTCATATTCACTAACACAACATCCAAACAGAAAATATAACACATCACAACAACACTACAAGCAAGTCCTCACAATCACAACACATCCTAATCCCCCACCCTCCTCACCAAAACCGTATCCCAAATCCCTGGATCTCAACTCCTGGACCTCCTAACTGGACTCCGGCTCCTATACCTCCCATACTCCCTCTCATAACCCGGACTCTACCTCTCTCATACCCACCACCACCATATCCTCCACTATATCTCTCATAAACAGGGCTTCTAGCTGATCTCCGATGCGGAGACATTGCTTGAGAGAGAAATTGATCAACAGATGGAAAGATTTGCTCAAAATTGATGTAGAAATCCGTTTGATGAGTGTAGCTAATGGGGTTGACTTCAGTATTGTTATTCTCTTGTTTGTAACTTGATCAGTTTTAAAACAATCTAATAATTCTCTCTGGCATGTTCTATTTGGCAATTTTTCTTGTCTTTATGGGTTTATCTTTCAATGTCTCTTGAGATTATACTGAATTGACTCAAAAAAACTGGGTGGAGATGGTTGTAATTTTGAAAGACGAATCATATCACAAGAATCGGAAGCAACTTCGTGTCACTTTATTTTATTTCTTCTTTTAATGAACCGATGAGATGACTCGAGGATTTTATTGTTCTAACTGCATTATTATATGCAACTAGTTGTCAAGTGGAGGAATATTCCTTGCAAGTTCCTTCATCTTTCAAGGCGTAACAGACACTTCATTCATACAATGATAACTCTTGCCATGCCATTTATTTTGTCCATTCTTCATAATCATATCACATAGTGCTCATTTCCTAAGAACATAAACACTAAACAGTAAAACAACATAACAAAACAATACAATACAATCCTGCCAACAACTAATACAATCCAAACATACACGCTCAACTCCAACAACTCATTCATAATCATAACACAAAACACAACACATCACAACAACACTACAAGCCCTCTCCCTCTCTCCCTCCCTCCCCCCTCCTAACCAAAACCGTCATTCCAAATCCCAGGATCTCAACTCCTTGATCCCCTAATCGGACTCCGACTCCTATACCTCCCATAATCCCCCCTCTCATAGCCCGGACTCCTCGCTCTCTCATACCCACCACCACCATATCCACCTCCATATCTCTCATAAACTGGACTCCTCGGCCGTCCATAATCAGGACTCCCCCTCGGCCGGCCGTAATCAGGACTCGCTCTAGGACGGCGGTAATCCGGGCTGACGGATCTCCGATACGGATCATCGCGCCCGTACGCGTTACCGCCACCTCGTTTTGGGCTGGAGTATTTGTTGTCGCCCGGCTCGCCGTCGTCTTTGAACGCGTATTCTACTGATACTACTCTATCCAACAATTTACTGTCAAATCAAACATTGGAAGATTAAACTTTTTTTAATAAAGTTGAAGCACATTATATTTAAAAAGATATAATAAAATTAAATATGGAACGAGGAGGGTATTTTGGTCAAGGAAAAAAGGGATAAATGCACGGTTAGTCATTGTACTTTAACTGGATTGTGATTTGGTGCTTGTACTATTGATTTAAATTTTTGGCACATGTACCTTATATGATCGTACGGTTAGTCCATGATTCTAGGACTAATCATGTAATTTTCATCAAGTACAAGGATCAAAAAGTTTAAATCAATAGTACAAGGACTAAATTGCAATCCAGTTAGAGTACATAGACTAACAATACACATATCCCACCCTCTGGTGGTGTAACATTTTCTGATAACCTCCTAGTTTTTTCTTTTGAGAGAATCTAAAAGCAAGCGGTTTCTTAAAATATTAAGAAAACTCAATTTTTTTTTTTTACCTCTTGTCGGTGTTTTCGAGGGCTCTGGTGGCTTCCTCCTGAGTCTCGAACTGCACGAATGCGAAATTCCTCCTGATCCTCACGTTCAAAACCTTGCCATACGGCTCGAAATGCTTCTCCACATCTCCGACTCTGGTGTTGACTGGGTCAAAGTGGATCACGAATAAAGTTTTCGTCGGCCGAGTGTTGGCCGCTGGCTTGTCCCGACCCGGCCCCCTCTCCCCTTGCTGGAAATAAAATAATAGTATGATCAATTGTGAATTAATAAGGATGAATTAGTTAATGGGATAAATGCACCGTTAGTCCCTGCACTTTAATTAGTTGCACGTTTGTTTGTGAAATATAGGGGTGAATTAATTATGCATGTTTGTTTATAAAGTACAAGGACCAAAAAGTTCAAATCAAAAGTTAAAGATGATTTAAAATAATGAGGAATTAAATAATGGGAGAAATGCACCATTAGTCCCTGTACTTTTTGATTTAGACTTTTTGGTCCTTGTACTTTATAAATTGTGCAAGTTTAGTCCCTCACTTAACGGAAGTAGCTAACACCGTTGAATTTTTTAAGAAATGACTATTTTGCCCTTTCAATTTTGTTTCAGAAATATATAGTTGTATTTTTACAAAGAAAATAATTCTACAAAAATAGTAATAAATGCAAATATATTTTTTTCATTATTAAATTTGAATAAATAATTGTGTTTTTTAATATCATTTAAAGGGGTAAATAGTCATAACATAAACAAAAGTTAACGGTGTTAACTACTTCCGTTAAGTGAGGGACCAAAAAGTCTAAATCAGAAGTGCAAGGACTGAGCATGCAACTAATTAAACTATAAGGACTAACGGTGCATTATTATCCCTTAATTAATTAGATGATTAATTGATTGATTACCTTTGACCATTCGACGGTGAGTCGGCGTCTGCTGTGACCGAAAGAAGTGTCGTCGAGCGCTCGTATCGCGTCCTCTGCGTCTCGCTCGTCGAAGAAGTAGACAAATGCATACCCTAAAAATAGAAAATTAATTAAAGTCAAAATAATGGTATAAGAAATCAGTGTGGTTTGCGAATAATAATTAACACTATGACCAAAATTAAAATTATAAAAAAGGGCAACAAATGGGTTTTAGAAAGTACTCCACCTGCATGCAAGAAGAAGTGTCATTAAGAGTCTGGACTGAAGATTCAGGACTTGGCAAGGAAATTTAAGTACAAGATTCACCGATTTTTGAGCAACCAATATTAGATTATTCTTATTTTGTGCGAAAAGAGATAGCATGGCAAGGTGATACGTTGCTTATATTTCTGAAACATGGCATGGAACCTCTTGATGACATGTCATGATGATCAGAAGATTAGCACACCACATTTATTATTTACATAACACAATAGACTTTAATGGCATTGACCCGGGCATTGGACTGATGGAATGAAAAGAAATGATCTGGCATTGGTGAAAAATGATGGCAGAATGAAAACAGCTGCTATGGCATTGATTGATTGATTGGTGAGAGTTCAATCCGTGTTAATTGTGAATCATTTCATTAGATGTGAGGAATGATTGAGCTTCATTAGCACACCTAATTCCTGCGCCATAGCAAGCTTTCTTTTTAAACATCAACTTAATCATCATCTTATTTACTTAATTTTGCTGAAAAAAAATCTCGTTTTCTGATATTTATCAATTAAAAAAAAAACCTTGGTATCTTTCTAAATTCTTTTTGAACAAAGTGACTTTTTGAAAGTTACTTGAGGACCTTCTCTGACTTTCAAACAAATCTAGCACCAATATTAAACATACCCAGAAAATAAAACAAATAACACAAAATCAGCTAGATAACTTTCAAATCTACCAAAAGAAGCTCAAAAACAGGAATAGTTTACCAGATTTCATATCGATCCGCTCAATCTTCCCATATCTCGTAAAGGCCCGCTCAATCTCAGAGTAACGAACATCGTAATCCAAATTTCCAACGAACACCGGCTTCATCTTCCCAAAACCCTAATGCAAGGAGCACGAAATCCCCAAATCAATGAAAAACAAACCAGCCAAAGACAGAAACCCTAACCCTAACCCCTTGGAAAAGACGACTACACCCTAACCCTTACCTTGTTTTTTCTCTGTTTATTTTCTTCGGTCGAGAGAGAGAGAGAGATAAGAACGCGTCTTGGTTTTATATACAAAAAAAAAAAGACATTCAATTTTAAGATTTTTTTTTTTTAATATACCTCTCCTTTCAGAAATAAATCAGAAAATATCACTCATTTCGTCACTACTAGTGGTGGAACAGACCGTCACTATATATGAATTTTCAGTTTTTTCAAAAATTTCCCATTTGGCTGGCTAAACAAAATTAATTAGTGTAAAAAAACACTGTTCCACCACTACATGAAAAAAATTAATTTTTTTGCATTTTTTTCTTGAGAAAAAAATATATTTTTCCTATTCCGCTAGTGGCAGTGACGGAACATGTTTTTTTCACCAATGAACCCCATTTTTTGAAAATTATAAAATCTACATGTTCCGCCACTACTAATGGCGGAACAACATCTGTTCCGCTACTAGTAGTGGCGGAAATGATACATATCCCATTATTTTGAAACGAGTGGTATTTTTTGATTTTTTTTTTAACAGAGTGGTACAAAAAAAAAAAGAGTCCAATTTTAAGCGGATCTTTTTTGTCGGGCCGTTATTAGCCCATTACATTACTTATTTATTCCAGCTCCAGAATCCGGAATTGGATTCCCGATAGCTGAATTCTCAAAAACCGGGAATTGAATGCAAACGAGGCGTTTTGTAAACGTATTGTTACGATACGACTGACGAGTGAAAGTACGCCATGGAAGCACAAATCGAAGCAGCGCCCTCCACCGCCGGCGGCGCCACCGCCTCCGACGACATCGCCACCGTGAAAGAACTCCGTCATAAACTAGAAGAATCCATCTCCGCCCGCCGGGAGGCACAAATGGAGCTGATTTCCTCTCTTCACCCTCTCTACCCGGACCTCCTCCCCTCTCTCGACCTCTCTCTGCAGATCATCTCCACCTTCAACCACCGCCCGTTCACCCCGACGCCGGCTCCCAACCCTAACCCTAAACCCTTCCCTAACAAACCCGTCTCCTTCCCCCATCCCCATAGTTCTCTGATAAACCCTAGCAGAAATCAGCCCGACCCGGACAATTCTTCGTCTTCGAACGATTCGTTGTCCGTCGTTCGTACCATGATTGCGGTTTCGCTTCTGGAATTGGTTCCGTTCACTGAGACTGACTCGGCCGCGATTCTCAGACGACTGGAGAGTGATCAGTCGTCGGTTGGCCCCACAGAGAGAGCCTCACTGTCGGAGCTCGCGAATGAACTGGGCGGAGCTTTGAAAGCCGTGGAAACCGCGCTGAGGAGAATCGGAGAGGAAAATGGAGGCATCCAGTATGAAGAGCTCACGATTGGTGGCGGCCGGCCTGTGTTAATGGTCTGGGCCATTGACAGAAGCAAGCTACTGAAAGAACTACCAGAAACCTCAAATAACAATGAGAGTAACAATAACGGGTTACGTTCTTCCGAACCGGGTCAGTCAAACACAAATCAAGACAGCTCTATAGTGATGACGCCTAAGCACTCGCAAAACGAAATGTGGCAGCAAAACCCGCATTTGGTTTCTCCGATTTTCTCCAACATGACGCCAAGAGCGAGCCCAAGAGTAATGGGCGGGTCCAGAATGATGGGTCCGAACCCGGGTCAGAGACCGGGTGGAGTTAATGGATCTGGATCCGGTAAGCTGAGAACGGAAGAAGATGACTTGAAGGATCTTGAGGCGCTGATTAACAGAAAAACGTACAGAGAGAAGTTGAAGAGTAAAACTGGCGAGGAGCTTTTGGATCTCATCCACAGACCCACCGCTAAGGAGACAGCTGTCGCCGCAAAAGTTTGCTTCTTTTTAAATATTAAATTTAGTGAGATTGTTATATTTGAAATTTTGTGTGGGTCTAAATATTTTTTTTGTTTATTTTTTTTTGTCAGTTTAAGACTAAGGGTGGTTCGCAGCTGAAAGAGTACTGCTCGAATCTGACTAAGGAAGATTGCCGGCGCCAAACCAGTTCCTTTGTTGCATGTGACAAGGTTTAATACATTATCATTATTAGTTCAAACTTATTAATGATTTATTTTGTCAATGAATTAATTAATTGTTTTTCAAATTATGAATAGGTCCATTTTCGCCGAATTATTGCTCCTCACACAGACACCAATCTCGGCGACTGTTCTTTCCTCGACACTTGTCGCCACACGAAGGTAATACAAAGAAACCTTAAATTATAACAAAATCATATATGAATATTGGTAAACAACATGTAAACACATATCGCAAAATATCTATCTATTATCTCAAAATAAATCAAGGCATTTACATATTATTTCTCCATTATTTCTTCAAAACAGTCAGAGCTTTTTTTATAAAACATAAAAATCAGGGGCTTCTGGAAATAAAAAAAATTAACATTACGGCTTTTTCTTACAACTTCAAAAGTCACTAGGCTTTCTTAAAATGAAGCTTAAAACTAGTTTTTTCTTAACATTCCCCCTTTATTTGTTATTTATTATATTTCTTTATTTATTATTTCATTTATTTTATTATTTATTATATTTATTTATATGTATATTATTATTTATATATTATTTACTCCATCCAGACTTGTAAATACGTCCATTACGAACTGGACCAATCTGTCGACCTCATCCCCTCCTCCCAAACCCTCTCGGCCCCTCCTCGCCCCCTCAAACTCAAACGCCCGGAATACTGCTCCGAAGTCGAACTCGGTGACTCCCAGTTCATCAACTGCGACATCCGGACCTTCCGCATGGACATCTTAGGCCAGTTCGGCGTCATCATGGCCGACCCGCCCTGGGACATCCACATGGAGCTGCCTTATGGTACCATGGCCGATGATGAGATGAAGAATTTGAACGTGCCGGCTCTGCAGACGGACGGTCTGATTTTTCTGTGGGTTACCGGCCGGGCTATGGAACTCGGCCGAGATTGGTTAGTCATTTTCTTTGCTTTTTTGTTTATGTTTGTTGGTTTGTTATTGCTGTTAGTGAAATTTTCAAAAAGAATGGACAAAATTGCCCTTTTTTTTGGAAAAATAAAAAAATTTCAACCAATATCGGCTGAGTTCCATGTGTGTATGTGTGTTGTGTTGTGGGGGGGGGGGGGGGGGGGGGGGGGGGGGGCTCTGCCATGATGACCCTGAACTGTCCTAAAATGTCCATGCAGCCGGAATACTGTTCCGAAGTCGAGCTGACCGAGTCGCAGTTCATCAATTGCGACATCTGGACCTTCCGCATGGACATCCTAGGGCAGTTCGGGGTCATCATGGCCGACCCCCCTTGGGACATCCACATGGAGCTGCCGTACGGCACAATGGCGGATGACGAGATGAAGAATTTGAACGTGCCTGCGTTGCAGACGGATGGGTTGATTTTTCTGTGGGTTACCGGGCGCGCCATGGAACTCGGCCGAGATTGGTTAGTTATTTTCTTTGATTTTTTTGTCTTTGTTTGTTGTTTCTCGGTTAGGAATAGAATATTATTTATTTTTGGACAAAATTACCCTTGTTTTTTGAAAAAATAAAAAAATTACAACCAATATCGGCCGAATTCCATTTTGGGGGGGGGGGGGGGGGTCCGCCATGATGACCCTGAACTGTCCTAAAATGTTCATGCTGTCGGAATACTGCTCTGAGGTCGAGTTGGGCGATTCGCACTTCATCAACTGCGACATCAGGTCCTTCCGCATGGACATTTTAGGCCAGTTCGGGGTCATCATGGCGGACCCACCCTGGGACATCCACATGGAGCTGCCCTGATATTTTTGTGGGTTACGGGCCGGGCTATGGAACTCGGCCATGATTGGTCAGTCAGTTTCTTATTTTTTTATTTTTCTATATTTTTTATTGTGTTGTTAGGGAAATTTTCAGAAGGTCCTTGTTTTTCTCTTAATTTTATGAATATGTTTGAAAAAGTCTCTGTATTTTTGGACAAAATTGCCCTTCATTTTTGGAAGAAAAAAAAAATCAACCAATATTATAGGGAGGACTAAAACATAGTTTTCAAGAATACATGGACATTTTCGAAATATTCCGACAAGATCGGGCATATTTAAATATTTCAAAATTTTCATACTCTTTTCTTTCTTTTTTGTATTTTTTTGATAGTTTGGAGAAGTGGGGGTACAAGAGGGTGGAGGAGATAATCTGGGTGAAGACCAACCAACTTCAGAGAATAATCCGGACGGGTCGAACGGGTCACTGGCTCAACCACAGCAAAGAGCACTGCCTCGTCGGCATAAAAGGAAATCCTGAAGTCAATCGCAATATCGACACGGATGTAATCGTGGCTGAAGTCCGCGAAACGAGTCGCAAACCCGACGAGGTGGTTATAATTATTTTGATAAATATTTGAGATATTTGCAAAAAAAAAAAATCCTCCATTCTTAAAAATTTCAAGAATTAATGCATAGATTATTCCTATTAATTTATTAAATACTTAAATATGTCTAATGGTGTTAGATTAATGTTTTAAAACACATATTAATTGCTTTTTTTCAACTAGCTTTTATTAGCATATCAATTTCATATATTATGAGAATAAATGTATTAATCTAACATTTTTAGAGGGGATTTAACGGAGAGGCCATTCTTTGAATTTTTGTAGAATAAAGAGAGGTTCTTTTTTTTTTTCAATTTAGGCATAATGCATTTTTTTTTTTTTTTTGTTGTTGCAAATTTCCCTAAATATTTTAGGGTCGGTATTAACCTTTTATGTTTTTATTGTTTATTGAAGATGTATCCGATGCTCGAAAGAATAAGTCCGCGGACAAGGAAGCTGGAATTGTTCGCTCGTATGCACAACACTCACGCCGGGTACTCCTTATCTTTTATTTCTTTACTTATTTAGCAATTTATTTTTCTAATAAACGGTTCAAAAGCAAAGAAATATTAATCTTTTTTGCCTTTTCAATTTATGAAGGTGGCTTTCCTTAGGAAATCAGTTAAATGGGGTGAGATTAGTGGACGAAGGATTAAGAGCGAGATTTAAGGCGGCGTATCCAGACGTTGAAGTTCAGCCGCCGTCTCCACCTAGAGCTTCGGCGCCGATGGATATCGACCTGCCGAATTTGTCGGAAAGTAAGGTTGTTGCGATGGCCGAAGGTTGAGATATAAAGGAAAGATTGCCCTAGTGGCGATTTGTGATTTTGTAACTTAGAATGCTGATTGTTTTTTTGTTTATTATTTTTTTTACTTGGCTACTTATAAATGTGTCGTTTTTTTGTTTTTGTTTACTTGGCTGTACTTATAAATGTGCTGTTTGTTTCCATGCAAGGATTAGAAGCCTGATTTAAGTCAGTTTTATTAAATCGGATTGAATTTGTACTGTCAATGGGTTTTGTGGGATGGAATGGGTTTTTGTCTTTCACAACAATTGCAGGAAAAAAATCCTGACCTATGATGACAACAAAAATGCAGGGAAAAAAAAAGTCTTGGCCCATGACGTGTTAGTACGGGAAGTAAATTACCAACTTTAATATATTGTATAGGAAAACATGGCCTTGATCATATTAAATATCCTATAACATGTGTACACTATATATATTCAGTATATATAGAGCCCAAGTATTATGGTGGGTATGAGACTAGTTTTTTTAAAAAAAATATTGGTCATTAGTCATTACAATGTTTGCTTACAATTATATTACTTTCTAATAACCACCTCACAAATTTGAATAACCATCATATTCTCATACTTTTTTTTTGTTTCACTATCATTTGTGACATCTCACTCCGTGCTACTGCGGGCTAAGAATAATTTTCCATACAATTATATATATAATAACATGTGAAATTGGTTTTTCATACTAGCATGTTCAAGCATAAAATGTCTTATCCGCCTAAAAAAAAACGAAGCATAAAATGACTTATAGTATATAATGACTTGATTATATGTAATAGAACATATATAGCCTATACATATTTATATTATATATATATAACATGTGAATTTGGTTTTTCTAGCATGTTCAATAATAAAATGTCTTAAAAATATGACTTGATCATATGTAATACTAATATTCTATAACATACATACGCTACACTATATATAACACGTGGAATTGGTTTTCCATACAAGCATGTTGATGAATAATATGACATTTTTGTTGTCGCTTTTGCCATAATTTCAAACAAAAGCTTGGTAAATAAAGAATTGGACAATATTTTAATTAAAGGAAGTCATGGCTGTGATTCTCCAATTGTATTCATAATAGTTGGAGGTACATCTAATTTGTAGGATAAAGACTCTTAGCAAGACGTTGTTCAGCATGTAAAACTAACGGGCTAGCAAGGAAGAGGTTATTTTTTGATTCTTCAAGTTCAATCGAAGAAACATTATGCGGTTTCGTCCGAATGAACCCTTGTAGAAGCCTCGCAAGAACCATCACGCTCATAGTCGTACCCAAAGAAGAAGCAACACAACCACGTCTTCCACTGCTAAATGATAGGAACCGCAAGTCAGGCTCAGTTAGCATGACTTCTGAGGCCTTTCCGTCTAAATGTCTTTCACGCTTGAATTTGAGAGGTTCGTTCCATGTTTTAGGGTTTCGGCCTAATCCTTGCCGGCTTAAAAGAATGTGACTACCCTTAGGAATGAAATAACCAGCGATGGTGGTATCATCCATAGCTACATGTGGGACATTAAATGGTGCAATTGGGTGAAGACGAAAGGCTTCTCTAATGCAACATTTTAGGTAGTTGAGTTGAGGAATATCGGATTCTTCCACAAATATTTCTTTTCCAACTACCTTATCAATCTCATCTGTAGCATTTTTAAGGATCTCAAGATTGTTCATCATCTCCACAAATATCCATTCAACCGAATTTGATGGATTGTCGACAGTAGCTATCATGATTTCCTGAAAATTTCAAGAACTGCTATGACGAAAAATTTAGAGAAACAATAGTATGACACCTAGCTAGATTTAGTTTAGGTTTTAGGTACATTCTGTTATTTGTTGTGTATTATAAAAGTTACATGAATTGGTAGTTTTTCGGAATTCTTTTTGTCGAAAGAAAATTTATGTGAATTCAAGTGGCATAAATATTTAATTAATTAAAAAACTAAAATTATGCATGAAAAGATAAATTAGTCTCTTACAGTAGTTTGTGCTTTAATTTCCTCCGGCGTGAGCAACAGGTTTCCATCTGCATCTTTTACTGAAATAAGTTCATCAAGTAAATCTTGAGGTTCTCTCGTTTCGCCATCAATGCCGCTTTCCCTCCAAAGTCGGATCCTTTGATCCACAATAGAATCATGGAACTTCTTCAAAGACTCACAAGTCTCTTTAATGATCTTTTCATGGCCATCCAAGTCAATCCCTATCAAACTAGGAAAGTAGTTGGAGATGCAGAAGGCATATAGGAGACCAAGTGATCTGAAGAGAGCATCGATGTGCTCTATTTCATTAGCACCAGGCCCCCCATCTGGCATCGGTTGACCACAGTATCTTTTATTAAACATCAATCTCCGAATTACATTCACGCTATAATGTCGGACTACATTTCTTATATCGACATTTTTTGCATCTTTACAGTGGTTGTAAACATAGTTGAGAAGGTGGTCCACCTCCTCAGCCCTCTTTTCGTGGAGCCAACGGTGTCTCGATGGACAGATGATTTCAGAGGTTAAAACCCTCCTTATTTTCTTCCATTGGTCCCTGAATGGGGTAAAGGCAGCCGATTTATATCCTCCGCTGAACATGGATGCAGCAAAGGAAGTTGGCCTTGACGCAAATAGCGCATCTTGTTTTCTCAATACTTCTATAGCTATTTTAGGACAAATTATGTCTGTGTTCATGTCGTTCATAAGAAGATGCAACTATCCGAAAAATGGTTTGTGGAGAAGCAACTCTGGAAGGTTACCAATAATCGGCCAACAGATTGGGCCAGGAGGGAGTATAATTTGCTTGGAAAGGTTACTATTTTTGGTTCTTTTATTGTGGAAAACAAATAATATGGTTAGAACAAGGATGGCATATAGTAATATAGGTGGAGAGGAGCTCAAGAGAGCACTTGCTAGTGTTGTTTTTATCATTATTGGGCTGCTATTGCCTTAATCTTGTATCTAAGTTTCTGGTTTTCTTTTAGAAGGTTGTGGTTTGCCATATGCACAAAGATGCCTATTTATAATAGCTTTATTTTACCAAGATTTATAATAGTAGTATTTTTTTAAACAAGATTTGTAATGGTAATTACTAATTAAGCTTTTAATTTTGACTTACTCTTACTCTGTCATGTCTATGACCCACACCGCCCCACGCACATCCAATATTTTTTTTTTTTTTGAGAAATATGTCAGCTTACATGACATTTAAAATTTTGACTTTTTTCTTTATTTATTTTTGTGCAAGTATTTTATTTATTAATGAGTAATGGAAGTAGGACCAATCGAGCCTACTCAATTTCAGTAAAAAGAGATTTTATGGCTACAGTGAATAGCTTCTTTGAAGAATCTTGGAATCAAGAGGCGGGAGAAACTGCATATACATATATCCCATATCCCATGATAATTAAGAGGAGTTGAATATATTTTTGCGCACGCTATATGTTTGTGTGCATTCTATGATCATGATGATGTTTTTCAATTATGATAAGTCAAGAATAATAAATTATCTTGTCTCCATTAATGTGTGAATATGGAGTGACTGAAAAATATTAAAACGAGACTAATTGGCTTAATGAGTGAATATGGGGTGACTGAAAATATTAAAACGAGACTAATTGGCTTCATTTAAGAAAGAACAACATATCTGAACACTATTAGGATAATAAGGGAATCAAAAGTCAGTCACATATATAATTCCATGCAAGCATGCATTCACATTTTAATTAAGAGGAATTCATTCACCCTCATAATTATCATTAAACTATGACTTTAGTATAGGGATGTAAACGGTTCGGATAATATCCGAACCGAACCAAATCGTATCCAGAAAATATTTGTATTTGATAATACAGCTTATCCAGATGTGGAGGTTCAGCTCAGCCACTGTCTCCGCTGAGATCAGCTACCGCTCCGATTGATCCCGATATGCATAATTTGTCATAAAGTAAGGCTGTAATGGCTGAAGGTTGAGATTTAAACAAGGTTTTGGAAAGATTGGCTGCTTTGGCTGTGATTTGTGAGTTTACAAGTTAGAGGTCTGAATAGTTGTTCAGTTTGGGAATAAACCCTAAACCCTAAATAATACTTGTATAATTTACAAATAATTGTCGCATTATGAATAATTTCCGTATTGACGTATTCGTACCCAATCTAAATATATTTAAGAATATATTTTTATAATTTTTTTTTTGAATTGTAAACACATGCGATCGCATGTTCAATTACAATGTTGTTTGGATACAAAAAGAAAACCAAAAAATAAAGCTACAAATATTAGTATAAAAAATTGATAGATGTAAGGGAGAAGTAGAAGGTCTTCAGCAGAATCTCAGCCAATTGTTGACCTCTGCTGCCGCCCATCGTAGCAGCACACTCCTTGGTCTCTCTGGGTTGGAGAAAATGTGTCTATTTCGTTCGAGCCAAATGATCCATAGCCCCACAATCCACAATGTGTCCCATTTCTTAGCTATCTCTTTTGATAATTTAGCTCTATGATGCAACCAAAATTTCTCAAAATGCAAGTCGATGTTCGGCCTTGCTCCCAATTGGTTTAAGACTGCGGTCCAACACCAATGTGCAAATCGGCAAGTGAGAAAAAGATGTTCTCTATCCTCGGCATATTGGTTACACACATCACACAATGCGTGTTGTGTGGCTATCCTCGTTTTGTCAAGTTGTCCGCTGTGAGTGTTTCATTTTGCAAGAGTAGCCAAGAGAAGAGTTTTACTCTAGACGGACATTTTATTTTTCATAGTTTGTGGTACCAACGGCATGTCATACCAGGGTTCCGAAGAAATGTGTGAGCTGATTTTGAGGAGTATATGCCATTGGGGCTCCATCGCCATAAGAGTGTGGAGGTGATGTTGTCATAAGAGGTGGAGGAGGTATATATCAGAAGAAGGGGCTTTAGATCATTTAGGAAGAAAGAGGAGGAATAGTTGGGCGCTAAACGCAAGTCGGCCGAGTCAGAGATGCCTTGAGTGAGGAGGATGGTTTGTGCCCACAACCCTTTCTTATCGGTGCCGAGCTTCCAAATTCA
This sequence comes from Juncus effusus, assembly GCA_027726005.1. Taxonomy (NCBI): domain Eukaryota; kingdom Viridiplantae; phylum Streptophyta; class Magnoliopsida; order Poales; family Juncaceae; genus Juncus; species Juncus effusus. The sequence continues at coordinate 2,850,104 of CM050897.1, read as the reverse complement.
CTTGAGGAGAAGGCTTTTATTTTGAGTAGCGATATCCACAATTCCTAATCCTCCATGTTTTTTTGGTAGATATACCTTGTCCCAATTGACGAGGCAATGCCCACCTGGGTAAGAGAAATTATCTTTCCAAAAGAAAGCTCTTATGACTCGCGTGATTTGGTTTATCACCCGAACCGGCAATTCGAAAGCTTGCATATAGTATGATGGATTTATGCCCTAGGCCAAAGTATTTGTGACCTAGATAATGGATTGTAATAACAAACAAAATATCTATTTTAAGATATTTCATATAATATGTGCGTATAGGTTATTTTAATATAATTAAAATAAACCATGAATATGCAATTCAACTTTATGTCATCAAAGTGCGTGACTTTGATAGTAAAACTATAAAGTATTATGAATGTTATTCTAAATCGTCACTGGTCATTTATAGGATATTTGTGGAGACAAATATACTTGCCGAAGACAAATAAATATATATTTGTAGATAAGCTATAAATGTACGCCATTATATTAGTTGACTGATGATCATGTTTTACTGATCATGGATAAAGAGTTATCAAGTCATTAACGTAGCTATATGTTAGAGACCATATACTGGACTGACCCGCCATAAGAATGCTACATGTTTTACGTCATTAACGATTCTTGTAACATAAAATATTTATAGTCCTTTGACCTGAGATTGTCTCGGTTCCCAACATGAGGAATTATATAATTTAATATAATCTAATACTGCCTTTAACCGGGTAGTCATAACGGTTATGATTATAATGAATCATGTAGAGGGATGAGTGCAATCAAGACGGGATTTGTTCCTCTCATAAATGAGAGAGATATCTTTAGGCCTCTTGATGAATCGAACTGAAGAAATGTATGGCCATACTCAAATGAATTAATAAGAGTTATTAATGTCATTTGTTCTTGTTCAGTTTAATTGGGAATCAAGAAATATTAATCGATTTAAATAAGGATGGCATATTACATGCCTTATGATCAATATAGATATCGCGTGACAAAGGGACTAAATACTTGATTGTTGATTAGGTAAATCGGATCACCGATATTCACTTAAATTGGGTAGTCATGATGGCTTGCTAGAGTCCGCTCATGATTTATAGACTGTCAAGTCTATTGCCAACATTAAGTGAACCTGCAGGGTCACACACAAAGAACAAACTGAAACGGGCGCAGAAATCCTAACAACTTATATGATGAGTTGCATAGAGATGTCATAAAAGATATTATCGTCTTATGTGATAAGATGTGATATATATGTATATAAAGACTATGAGCACAAAAGATCCAGTAATCTAGAAGAGTCTAGATGATGACATGTGGATAAGAATGAAGGATGTCATACACATCTCTTGATGTGTTGAAAGACAACTCTTCACCTCTATATAAGAATATAGAGGGCTTCAAAATTCGAAGACCACATTATCTCTCTCTCTCTCTCTCTCTCTCTCTCATAATAGTTCATTCTCTTTTGTGTGATAAAAGAGAGAAATTATTTATTTTATTTTGTATAACAAAATAATGAAACAATGCCTTCCTTTTGTATGACAAAATGAAAGGGTACGATATTATATGAGAGGATATATAGTCGATTTATACATCTTTGTGAGATAAATATAAGAAGAGAAAAATGAGTTTTTCGTATGCAAGAGGAAAACAAGTTACTAGCATATATATATTTTTCGTCTTCCCGTTTTCAGAATGTTCATGTGGATACCGGTAAAGACGTTCGTACTTTCGGCGCTTGTGATTCGGCCTAAGACGAGAACAGGTTGTTGAGAGTTTCGGTGGAGACCGATTGTGTGTGCGGTAGATGGCTTCCGCATAATCCGACCTAGACGGGGATGGAAAATCGGTTAGGACGGTAACCAGTTTAAAGGCGCTTGGATAACATGCATGGTTTGAGCGTCGCGGATTAAGCGTAATCCGAAAGGTATCTTTAAGTTTTATTTCTTTAATTTAACCGATATGCACGGATTCTCGGATTGGTTTTGGACAAAAATTTTGTTTTTCCGCTACGTTATGCACGTCCGAAACCCAACATAGTATACCGGTAGCGCGCTAAGATTTGCTTTAGTTAGCGTGTTCCTTCCACCATAGGAGAGTAGCTTGCTTTTCCACGAATCAAATTTGGTTTGAAGTTTTTTTTATGAGAGGGAGGAAAGTAAGATTTAACGATTTTTTTAATGGTAAGCGGTAGCCCCAAATATTTTATTGCGAGATATTGTCTTTACCACTTTTTGCCCAATTGACTTGAAGTCCGGACATTTCCGCGAATAGGTCAAGCGCCAACGAGATGATTTTCAAATTTTGCGGATGTGCCTCTATGAAAATTATTGTATTATCCGCATATTGAAAAGTTTGTGGGGGCGATAATTCCCGTACTTGTAAGAAGGGGTTTGAGATTATGTAATTGTTGGTGGGAGTCGGACACGAGGTTGAAGAGAAGAGGAGAGAGGGGGTCCTCTTGACCAAGTACCCTTAGATGAGAGAAGTATGGGGATGCCGTTTACCTTGACGGAGGTGCTAGAAGTAATGAGTAAGTTATGGATCCAATTAATCCATCTACCTGGGAAACCTCTAGAGTAGAGAAGATGTATAAGAAAAAGTCATGATATACTATCAAAAGTTTTTTTGTAGTCAACCTTGAGCATGATACATGGAATTTTCCTTTTGTGGTAGAAGTTGAGAATTTGTCGTGTCGAGAGGAATGTTTCGATGATATGGAATTTTTCTTTGTGGTAGAAGTTGAGAATTTCTCGTGTCAAGAGGAATGTTTCCATGATCAGTCATTTCTTTATGAATGCCGTTTGATTTTTATGCACGAGCGTCAGTATTAACCGTTGTAATCGATTGGCAAGAATTTTAGTGATGGTTTTGATAGTGCGTTAGTGACGCTTATCGGCCTAAAATCTTCAAGGAGCTTTGCCTCATCTTTTTCTGGGACGAGCATAATGGAGGCTTTATTAAGATGCCAAAGATCGAGAGAGTTGTGATAGATTAATTGGATCCATAACTTACTTATTACCTCTAGCTCCTCCGTCAAGGTAAACAGAATCCATGAGTTATACTTTTCTCATCTAAGGGGACTTCACCAAGAGGACCCATTCTCTCCTCTTCTCTTCAATCTCGTGTCCGACTCCCTCCAACGAATCTTACATAATCTCAAACTCCTTCTTACAAGTGCGGCCTAACATAGTTTTATAACTAAACAAACAACTATATAAATTATATATATTTTATGTAAAAAAGATTTTTGATTTCTGCCTGTTGGCGACAACTCACACACTCATCATCAGCCTTACTAAGACTCGAACCTCTATCCCATAACTGGCAGGCTTTATGCGGCACCACTAGATGCAAAAAAGATGTAAATTTTCAATTTTTTCGTTAATTTCCTAACTAAAACGGATATAAATTTTGAAATCGAAAAAATTATTTTTTTGCACATCTACCGCCAGCTATATAGCTGGCGGTAGAAGCTAATTTTTTCCTAATTAATCTGTTTAGGTCTGCTGATGAAAAAAATTGAAAAATAATTTCTACTGCCAGAATTTCTGGCGGTAGACACTCTCTACCGCCAGAAAAGCTGACGGTAGTGCTAAATATTTAATTTTTTTTCAAATCAGTACTATCTGTTCAAATATTTACGATTTGAGTGCTAGAAAAAAAAAGTCCTTATTAAACCCTTGAGTTTCTGACTTGTTATAATAGTATCCATAAAACTCACATGTTTGATTCCTGAACTGACACGTGTACGAAACTAGATTTAATTATTTTCAGAAGTTCACTATCATAAACCAGCCTTAGCGCAGTTGGTATTAATTGTTACCAAACTACCAAGCGACCGGGGGTTCAAATGCTGCAAAGTGCAGTTTTTTTTCTAAAATTTTTACCACACCATCAATATGTGGCCCAGTATGAAAAGAAAGAAATCCGGCCCATTGTGAACTTTCTGTGGCGTACTTTCTGCATATAATTATGAAATGAGTCGCATAATTTACATATTATAATCCACAACATTGGTACATAGGGTAGTGGTATATACACTCATTTAACAATTTTTTGTATGAATAAAGTGTTTTAGCACTAATATTTTAGTTAATTATATGTTGGTATTTTCTAAAATTAGTCTTCATAAATATTATTTAAACATAAATGTGTAAAATAAAAATAAAAATTTAACAGTTATCTCATATTTTCTATTAATTAATATGTTTTTACTAGTAAAAATATTTGAATGTTATCATATTTTTAAGATCACGTTAGATCAAATATATTATGAATTTATATTTTATGTTAGATTTGAACTTATAATTGTAAACGTATAGACTTTGTGTTATCAAATATATAGCACTACATGCATGTTATGTTAGATTATAGTACATAATTATGTAAAAAATGAAAATATATTCCATGTAAGAAATAAAAATAGGTTTTATAATTAATATTATTATAAGTGAACTACTACCAAACTGCATATGAAAAAGAGATTTGGTAACAGAAAATATATAATTTTCATGTTTTTGCATGAGAAATATATAACTACCTATTTTTTCTTTAACATATCCGGACTAAGTTACTGTGTCAATTAAGTCACATATACCCCAAAAAGTCTCAAGTATCCCATATAACCCTATCATATAAAATAAAAGCACGGTAAATACAATGCAATTTATTTGTTTACGAAAGTAAAAATAAAATATATTTATTTTTTTACTCAAGAAAAGTTTCAAATTTAAATATATTATCATCTATGTTGCACGGATACGGACACGGGTGTCGTGTCCGACACGACACGGACACGGCGACACGGCAATCTCAAAAAAACCTCCGGACACGACACGTTTTATATATATATATATATATATATATATATATATATATATATATATATATATATAATATATTTATTTTAGGTTTAAAAAATATAAATAATATAAAAAACATAAACTAAATTGATAATAACTTGATTAATAAAATGTCCATAATTCAAGTGATAGTTCATAGTTCATATTAATACAAAAATAATCTAATTAAAAGCACAAAATATGAGGTCCATACTTTATTCAAACATCCACTAACCACAAAACCAAATTTAACCTAATTCAAAAGTACAAAAATCATAACTAGATTAAAGAGGTTCATACAATCACATAACCACATCTAAATTATATTATCATTCTATAAATTTTTTTTGGGCCAATTTTTTTTGGGCCGGATTTAAGCCCGCCGTGTCCAATCCGTGTCCAAAACGTGTCCCGCCGTGTCCCGCCGTGTCCTGCCGTATCCGAGCCGTGTCCATATTTTTTTTTACAATAAAATATTAGGACACGCGATTTGAAGTGTCGGACACGTGTCGTAGGCGTGTCCGAGCCGTGTCCGACACGTGTCCGACACGCCTACGGCTCATTTCGGAGAGTGTCCGCGTAACATAGATTATCATACATGACCCTATTTCAATTTAAATGAAAATACAATCATATGTTTTGAGATATGTATATTACATGTCTACCAATATATACATGTACCTACAAAAGCTAATCTATCAAATATTAATCCCTATAAATTAGAAAACATTTGTATAATATCTTTTTTTTGTTTGATAAAGCGTACATTTTCTCCGAAGCGGAGCCAAGGTAGCATCTTGTTCTTTCTAATCTATAATATTTGTAATTTGGGGGATTATTGACATGTATCAAATATGAAAATTGATATCGCACCCCAATTTGAACCCCACTATGTACTTTTATATGATATGATTTCCTAGTTTAAATCCAATAATTATTTCTATCTTTTTAATTTTTTTTAATTTTTTAATTTATTTAAAGGAGTGAGTAAATAATATTAATTAATGTTTGATATTATGAGTTTTATTAGTAATAATTAATAATATAATATATTACGAGATTGGATAAATTATAATAAAACAATATGTGCCCCACTTTAAAAAAAAATCTTTTTCATAAACCCCTTAAATATTATAATTACATATTTTCATTTTAGTCCCTATAAAGTGAATTATTTTAAATTCTTTCAATATTTAAAAATTATCTTATATGTTTTCATATATAAATAAAAGTTGAGACATGACTTTATTCAATTTTGATATTATTTTGGACGTTTTTGAAATACCCATTACTTTTCATAATATCTTTAAAGCTCACCTAACTTTTGATATTCATTTTTCAGTCTCTAGAAATTATATTCTTTTTAACTATAAGAATTAAAGTTAGTTTTCCATATGTGATTTGTTTTAGTAACACATTGCTGACGGGTGTATATATAGATATAAATAAGGAAAATAAATAAAAGAAAGAAAATAAAAGTAAAGAAGTGTCCTGATCCGCGCACACGGTGTCACCGTGTGTGCGGGATGAAGTACGATGGAGAGGTCTGGCGCGAAGGGTTCTAGGGCTCTATTGTTTCTCCTAATCAGTTTGTTGTCTCCTCACGAACCGCCGTGTTTCCTTGTCGTGACACAGAAGGCTCTCACCTCATCTTCTACGCGGAGGCTGCTCTCACCCGTCCTCCGGAGTTGGAAGCCCGTTGTATGGTTCGCCTTGTTGTTGGTCTCTGCTTGTGAGGGGGACCACCCTTGTATCGCGAAGCCGGCTCTCGCAGTGAATCACTGTGCTCGCACCCCCGGGATGCCCATCCAGGATAGGAGCCCCTTGAGATCTGTGGCGTCCCTTGAGATCTGTCTGGGCTACTCTCATGCCTTCTCAGTCCAAGTCTTGCGGATCCAGCTTTCGGCTTCTCCTCTCGGTACTTCGCGTACTTGCCTAAGTACCTAAAACTGTGCGGCCTACACACACTCAAGGTAAGAGTTAAAATACACAAACAATATCACAGCAAAGAATACAACAACAAGATGGATAATGATAAATTGAATCAAGTATTACTATGTTACTAACATCTCGTCCCTAGAAGGGTTTAGTTACAACGCATAAAGATACACAATGATAATAAAAATCCAAAATACATCAAAGATAAAGAAAGATTAAAGCTGAGATATAGTCAGACTTTGGCGTTCTCACCGTAGGAGCGAGCTAATTAATATTTAGTGGATTGTTGTGTGGTGGCTCGATTGCTTCTTCTTGCAGATGAGCGTCTCCTTATATAGACTGAGGGACCCTTGTAAAGATGGTATTTCTTCCCAGCCAAGGAAAGATCTTTCCATTAATTCCTCTTTCCAAATCTGCCATAATTGAGCAGATGTGAAGATCCGTGAATTACTCTACCTTGCGGGCCAAGTTAGCTATCTGGGCCTTGATAAACATTGTAGGCCTTCCTCTTAGTTTTCCAATGCATATTCACACATCCCGGCCCGATGTCCAGAGAGAGAGAGTTATGCCCAAAATATCGAACAGCTGTCAGCAGGTTCGCAGGTAGCAGGTGAAGCTTCCAGGGTGCGAGTTTGAGGCCTCCAGGGTGCGAGGATAGGTGCTGGAACTGTCGTTGTTCCTCCAGTGAACTGCCAGCACCATGCCAAGATGCCTCTTGCTCCAAATGTGCTGTTTTTCATCATTATATTATTATAATATTTTATTATTATTGTATAATATATTATTATTGTTATAATATATAATAATAAATTATATGATTATTATTATATTATTATATATAATAATTATTATTTTAATATTTTATTATTATAATTATTATATTACTTTAACTATTATTATGATTATGATTATTATTATTATACAATTATTATATATAATAATGATTATATATAAATTGTTATTATTATAATAGTAGAATATTTTATTATATTATTAAAATAACATAACATATTATTATATTAGTATAATTCACTTATTATTATATTTTAAATTTTTATTTCAACTATCTTTAAAGTTCCTAGAAAAAACTTACCAGAAAGACAAGTTTTCAAAGTTGGATCTTTCATATACAAAATTTCCTAGTAACTCCCTAACATAATCCTACCCTACAAACTCCTAAAATACCATCCAAACAAGTATTTTAAAAAAATTGGAATTTTTTTCCTAAGCTAGCCTAAACCAAAGAGTCCTTAGCCCTCCAAACATAGCCTAAAAATATATCATCGTGTATAGTCTTTTGATATATTATGTCCGAAAAATATCAAAATAAATGTATAGCCATCTCCGAAGCGGAGCGAGAAGTCCCCCCCTTATTTTTTTCTTTAAAAGTAGTAATAGTGGGACCCACTAATAAATATTAAAAATTGATGAAGCCCACTCAATAAGTACAATGAAACCCTTAAATTTTATTAAAATTTAATAAACATATAATTTTAGATTTGTTTAGCGTTCATCACATTTAATCAACTACTTGAGCTATTTAAAACACTACATCTATTTTTTACTCCCCATAATTTTTTGAAATTTTATCACTATATTAATGATTAACATATAATTTTAGATTCTCTTATTAGTCTCCACAAAAATAGATAGATTTATAAAATAAAAGATTCTCAACTATATATAAATAAAATCGTAAAAATTATAAAAGTGAGAATTATATTTTACGCAAGATAAAATAACATTTGATACAAAATAAAAGATAAAATATTTTGAAGTGATATAAAATGGTAAAATAAAATAATATATTACAAAATATATTATAAAGTATTGCAAAAATGGTATCATTAAATTAAAATGTCACGACTGTTCATATACAAATAATTATTTCAAAAGTTTTTGTCGATACATTAATTTATACAAAAGATAAAGAATCAACTAATCCAAAATTACCAAAATATTATCTATATCTATATCCTTATACAATTAATAGAGTCATTTGACTCTATGTAAAGTATAATTTCCTCAAGAGAAGTGAAGGTACTCTCTAGTTAACGTAAAAATAGCCCAAATTTTATGTCATAGTCTTAGACTTTAATGAACTAACAAATATTATGCATCAAGATATTTCTAAAATAATAAATTTTTAGCATCTCTTTCATCAAATTATAATATCTAAATATATATAAACTAATTAAATATAAAAATAATATAATTAATAAATAAAAAATAATATATAAAATTGTCGTATCTGTATCTTAGAATTTTTTTTTAATTTACCATATCATCGTATTTGTATCGTATCGGATTTGATATTTGTATTCGTGCAACATAGTTGTAGGTAAACCATGTTTTATAAGCATAAAAGCAGTGCTTAATTTGTGTTCACATCTCGTTTTTCTCACATAAGCTGGGCTGGGTTCATATGAGCAGTACTAAAAAGATGTGATGGTGTATACGAACCAATTTTAGCCATTCTAAAACATTCTTAAATTGAGTTAAGAAATTATTTGCTGCGAAATTAAAATGTTGCATAATTCAAATGCTAGTGAATATATTATCTTAAATCCAAATTTTAATTGTACTCTATGTAGTTGGTCAATATAACAAATTTATAAATTCTTGACGTATACAAATTATATTATTTGCATGTGTTAGGTATTTTCTGGTGTCTCCTTTTTTTTGTATAACTGTCACACAAATAAATTCATAGGTTTTAAACCCAGGTTTAGTCAATACTATTGGTTATGTTCTCACGATTTTTTTTTCTAGCATCCATATGGAAAATAATTGAGCAAATAACACTGATATCAAAAAAATTGAGTAACTAGTACTACCGCCAGCTATTCTGGCGGTAAAGACCTTGTACCGCCAGAAATACTGGCGATATAGTTTATTTTTAAAATTTTCCCATCAACGGCCTTAAACAGAAATACTGGCGGTAGATGTGCAATTTTTTTTTGAGATTTCAAAATTTCTATCCGTTTTAGCAAGAAAATTAGCGCACAAATTTGAAAATTAAGATCTACCGCCAGATTTTCTGACGGTAATAGCAGTTTTGTAAATATTTCTAGATCAACCCATTAGACAACTTGCTAGGCAAAAAAAAAGAAATTTCCTCTACCGTCAGACTTCCTGGCGGTGGAAGACCCTAACAGTAATCGAAGTATGTGTAAACTTCCATCATACTCTTGTCTTGTCTTCGCACTTTGTGCCCCCTTTTTTTATTCAGAAATCATTCACACTCATAACAATAATCAAAGTATCTTTCAGATAGAGAGGTCACTAGTTAATTGTCCATACTTTAAAAATTCTTTATTTTGTCCTAACACCTAAATAGGGTCTTCTACCGCCCAGTAAGTCCGGCGGTATTGGATTTTTTTTTTTTTTGCCTAACAAGATGTCTAACGGGTTGATCTAGAAATATTTACAAAATTATTACTATCGTCAGAAAAGATAGCGGTAGACCTTAATTTTCAAATTTTTGTGCTAATTTCTTTGCTAAAACGGGTAGAAATTTTGAAATTAAAAAAAAAACAATTTGCACATCTACTGCCAGAATAGCTGGCGGTAGAAGCTAATTTGTTATTAATTAATCTCTTTAAGGCCGCTGATGGAAAATTTTGAAAAATAGACTCTACCGCCAATATTTCTGGCGGTACAAGGTTTCTACCGCCAGAATAGCTGGCGGTAGTGCTAATTACTCAATATTTTTTGATATCAGTATTATTTGATCAATTATTTTCCATATGGATGCTAGAAAAAAAAAATTGTTCTCACTACATGGCAAGAGGCCTTGAATGAAAGAAACTTGGGTAGATCAGTCTCACCCAGCAAAGTGAACCCAATGTGAACTAAATACATGTTGGGTTTCGGACGTGCATAACGCAGCGGAAAACAAAAATTTCGTCCAAAACCAATCCGAGGATCCGTGCGTATCGGTTAAATCAAAGAAATAAATCTTAAAGATACCTTTCAGATTACGCTTAATCCGTGACGCTCAAACCATGCGTGTTGTCCAAGCGCCTCTAAACCGGTTACCGTCCTAACCGATTTTCCGTCCGTCTAGTCCGTCTAGGTCGGATCATGCGGAAGCCATCTACCGCACACACAATCGGTCTCCACCAAAACTCTCAACAACCCGTTCTCATCTTCTTAGGCCGAATAGATCACAAGCGCCGAAAGTACGAACGCCTCTACCGGTGTCCACACGAACAAACTTCTTAAAATGGGAAGAAGAACAATATATATGCTAGTAGCTTGTTCTCCTCTTGCATAAGAAAACTCTTTTTCTTTTTCTTATTTTGTCTCACAAAAGATGTATAATTCTCTCATATAATTGCACCCTTTCATTTTTTCATATAAAAGGAAAGCACCCTTTAGTAATTTTGTCACACAAATGAGAAAGGATATTTTCTCTCTTTTTGTCTCACAAAAGAGAATGAGAAATAATGAGAGAGAGAATCATTTGGTACAATGAATTTGGAGCCCTCTATGTCCTTATATAGAGCTGAAGAGTCATGTCTATTCACACTAAAAGATGTGTATGACATCACTCATCATTATCCACATATCATCATCTAGACTCTTCTAGATTACATGATCTTGTGTGCTCATAGTCTTTATATACATATATATCACATCTTATCACATAAGATGACAATATTTTTTGTGACATTCCTATGCAACTCATCATATAAGTTGCTAGGATTTTCTGCGCCCATTTCAGTTTGTTCTTTGTGTGTGACCCTGCAGGTTCACTTAATGTTGGCAATAAACTTGACCGTCTATAAATCATGAGCGGACTCTAGCAAGCCATCATGACTACCCAATTTAAGTGAATATCAGTGATCTGATTTACCTAATCAACAATCACGTATTTAGTCCCTTTGTCACGCGATATCTATATCGATCATAAGGCATGTAAGACGCCATCCTTATATTAATCGATTAATATTTCTTGATCCCGAATTAAACTGAACAAGAACAAATGACATTAATAACTCTTATTAATTCATTTGAGTATGGCCATACATTTCTTCAGTTCAATTCATCAAGAGGCCTAAAGATATCTCTCTCATTTATGAGAGGAACAAATCCCGTCTTGATTGCACTCATCCCTCTACATGATTCATTGTATACCTAATCATAACCGTTATGACCACCCGGTTAAAGGCAGTGTTAGATTATATTAAAGTATAAAATTACTCATGTTGGGAACCGAGAAAATCTCAGGTCAAAGGACTATAAATACTTTATGTTACAAGAATCGCTAATGACGTAAAACATGTAGCATTCTTATGGCGGGTCAGTCCAGTATATGGTCTCTAACATATACCTATGTTAATGACTTGATAACTATTTATCCATGATCAGTAAAACATAATCATCAGTCAACTAATATACTGGTGTACATTTATAGCTTGTATATAAATATATATATTTATTTATATCCGCAAGTATATTTATCTCCACAAATATCCTATAAAGGACCAGGGACGATTTAGAATAGCATTCATAACACTTTATAGTTTTACTATCAAAGTCACACACTTTGATGACATAAAGTTGAATTGCATATTCATGGTCTATTTTAATTATATTAAAATAACCTATACGCACATATTATATGAAATATCTTAGAATAAATATTGTATTTGTTATTACAATCCATCATCTAGGTCACAAACACTTTGGCCTAGGGCATAACACCATCAATACAGTCCTGCGAAAACTGTACTTATGGATCGTATGAACCACGTTTAATCAATATTTTACAAAGATAAAGAAAATCACAAACGTGGCTTTCTGTGATTCGCTCTGGACAGAAGAAGCAGGCTGGCACGCACCTAAACTCCCTCTTTTTATAGTAACTAGGAGAATTTCCGCGCTCCGCTGCGGTTTTTATCATTTTTATTGTTTAATAATTAACACATTAAATTTATCTTATGAATTAATAATCATAAAGAATCTATATAAATTATTTTTAATAGTCATTATGAGAAAACATAATGGTGCATTCGAAAGTATAACAATTGGGGTCTTGAATGAAAGATTTCATCATCCTTGTTATATTTTTCATTTTTTTTTTAAATTGAGCTATTGAAAAATCATATTTTGAAAGAAAACGTTAGGAAAAAATTATCTTAGAGAGAGTCACACACATGGAGCCCACATTCTTTTTTTTTTAAAAATGATTTATTTATTTTCTTTTTTTTAATTATTTAGGGAGAGAGAAAGAGACGGCCCACCTTATGAAAAAACATAATGGTGTGTTCGAAAGTATAACAATTGAGATCCTGAATGAAATATCTCATCATCCTTGTTCTATTTTTCATTTTTTCACAAAAAAATGAGCTACTAAAAAAATCATATTTTGAAATAAAACGTTGGGAAAAAATTACCTGAGAGAGAAAGACACATGAAACCCACATTTTTTTTTTGGAAAATGAATTATTTATTTATTTTTTTAATTATTTGAGAGAAAGAGAAAGAGGGCCCCACCTTTTTTTTATTTTGGAAATCATTATTTTTTTTTATTTGAGGGAGAGAGAGAAAGAGAGTGACATGTGGGCCCATTTTTTTTTTGATAAATCATTATTTTTAAATTTTTTTTATTATTATTTAGGAATGAATTATGTGTAGCGAATATTCGGTGATTATTGATATTATAACTCACAACACATAAGTTACACAGTTTAGTTTTCAAAATAATTAATTATATTTGATTTGACATTTCACACTAAATCAGGATAGAACGCAGAACACCGAATTTCGACCAATCATATTCTGACACCATCTAACTACATAGAAACCCCCATAAAATATCAGAAACTCTAAACGATCGAATGGTCCATATCGAACCACATCATCCCATCCAACGGTCCCTAAAAAAGGGTGACGTGGCTTCTTTTGAGGACTTCTTTGGATGCTAGAATTGGGGGGGTGAACTAGTCATAGCACGTGCTGTGCACGTGAGCTGTATTTGTTAGATCTTCTTTCATTTTTGAAAATTATATGATTATTTTTACTGCATAGGTTGCCATAGCAAAATACTATTGTTAACATATATGCAAGAGTTTCATAAGAATCAAATGTTTGAATTGTTGTGATAATTACTAGTTATAACTTGTAAATAAAATAATAAATATTTATTACAATAATTACGTGACAATAAAAGTAATTGTTACAATTTTAAAATAACTATTATTTACAACATATGATAAACCAAACTGTTTAAACGCTACTACACGTTCTTTTTTTGTTCGTATAATGTTAAGATAGTAAATTTTTTTGAAGGTAAATGTAGGTATTGCATGTAAGATTAAGAGATTCATAAGAATCAAATGTTTGAATTGTTGTGATAATTACTAGTTATAACTTGTAAATAAAATAATAAATATTTATTACAATAATTACGTGACAATAAAAGTAATTGTTACAATTTTAAAATAACTATTATTTACAACATATGATAAACCAAACTGTTTAAACGCTACTACACGTTCTTTTTTTGTTCTTATAATGTTAAGATAGTAAATTTTTTTTTAAGGTAAATGTAGGTATTGCATGTCAGATTAATTTTAAATAATGATATATTATAAAATTATAAGTTCATTTTCAAATATAAAAAATGAATCTCAGCTAGGAGTGACAACGGTTCGGATAGTTCTTGTGCCATATCCATATTCATATTATTTTCGGATCCGGATATGGTTCAGATATTATACGGATCCAAATATGGTTCGGGTTTGTCGGATATGGATACGATTTCGGATCTTTTTCGGTTATTAAAACTCTACAAATATATTGTATGATTATTTATGATTTATAATCTTATTATTATATTTTTTTTATAAATCATTAAAATATGTTGAGTTTTATATATTGATTACAAGAAAAAAAATATAAATAATGTGTCACTATTATATCAAAATCTTAAACATTCAGTTTAGAAACATGTACCCATATTTGATAAATTTCCGAATCCGGTCCGGATACGGGGCTAATATTTGAAGGCCCATATCCGGATTCATATCTGTAAAAAAGCACTATCTCCGGATACAGTTATGAGACGGATCCGGGTTTTTTATTCCGATCCATTTTTTGTTCGGATCCGGGCACTTTTAAGATACGGTATCGGTTCGGTTCGGAGAGTATCCGAACCATTCCCATTGCCACACCTAATCTTAGCTCACAAAGTTATTATAAAATAATATGGTATTATAAAAGATCTATAACATTATTACAATTATACATTATTATTTCTAATATCCGGATCAAGGCCGGTTATGGACTTAATATTTGAAGTCCCGCAAATAGGATCCGAATCCGTAAAAATGAACCTTGTACGGATAAGGTTCTGAGAAGGATCCAGATATTTTTATTCGGAATCGGATATTTGATCCCCCCTTTTAAGATATAGTATATATAATTATTCTTGTGTATTATTATTATAATTTCAAAATATCCCAATAATTTAATTTAACCTTTGTTATAATTTTAAAATATAACTATTTCTTTAATTTTCTTCAATTATTTTAGATTAATTGTTGGTAAAAATAACATAAAATTCAAGCATGGATTTATTTGCTTTGAAATGAATCACACTCTAATGCAGTTAGTGAGCCAACTACTCTAAACGGGTCATCTAGTTATTGTAAAATGACCCACTAAATTAAATATATAATTAATGGCACCACACAAACTCTTTATTTCAGTTATTTCAGCCCATCCCCCCACTAAGTATTGTGTGTAGACCTGTTTCACATTAACTATTTTTTGGTAGAGTTATGATCTTCATGATCCAGGTTTATAAGTATAAAAACTGGTAGAAAATTGTAGTCACACACAACGCCGTTTTTGTTGAGAGAAAAACGTGAACACGTTCTATATAAACCATGGTTAAAAATTATGTTTGATGTTTGTAAACCAATTTTATGCAGAAAATAAATTCATAAATTAAGTTACAAAATTAATTGGTGAGCTAGTGGCCCTACAGACCGATATTAAATTATGAGACGGCTTACACGAACCAAATCTATTGAATATTGTTTGAGTGATTTTGATCAGTACCAGTGTTGCAAAAATCGGATTTAATCGGTGATTAATCCCCGATTAATCATTAATCGGAGCCAAACGTTCCAAAAATTGGCTAAACGGGAGCATTAATCGGCCGGCCAATTTGGGCCGTTTTTCAACCCAATTAGGCCCAAATTTTTAATTTTTTTTAATTTTCTGCTTTTTTCTATATTGTTCACCCGGCCCGGCCCGTTTAATTATCCAAATTCCATTTTTTTAATCATAGCTTTTTTTCTAAACCCGATTTGACCATTTAAGTTGATTTATTTTGTTAATTTGTTAAGTAAGGATTTATTTTTTTAATCAATTTATTTTCTTCTTTGCTAATTAGGGATTTGACCATTTAAGTTGATTTAGGTTGTAGACGATGTAGTGATTATGGCTTCTCAATCGTTTATGTTTTAATTGGAATTATGTATTTGAATTTTAAATTATATGTTTTGTTAGATTATGTGTTTAGGATATTGAATATTTTTGTTATAAATGTTAATATTATTTGAAATATATATAAAAATTCAGTCCGATCAGATCAAATCGATTAATTCCGACTAATTCCGATTAATCTCGATTACTCCCCACTCGGAAATTTTCGGCCCGTCCGATTTTTTGCAACATTGATCAGTACAGAGGGTGGAATTTCAATTGATGTTTGTCAACGATATGTCAGGGAACTTCCCCTTTTAAATATAGTTATATATTATAGATATACAAGTATATATAGATATAGATATAGTAGACAAGAGAAGCAGCTTGTGTTTATCAAAGAAAAAGAGAGAAGACGCTCATAAATGTTATTTTCTTAGGGTACTAGCTCTTGGAAAATATATAATTGGGATAAAAAATTGGCTGAGTTGAAACGACTTTGAAGTTTTAAAATTATTAATGGACATTCACCGACATTTGTGTATAATTATAATAATCGAATAATAGTATGGCAATAATTTAATCTATTTTCAAATGGATTTAAACTGATTCTAAAAACTCTAAAACTTAATTTAATTTACGCTTGAGGGCAAGCTTGGTTTAAGTGTGGTGAGATTTGTAATGTGTATTTTTATACACATTTTTAGGATTTTTATCATATGAAATTCACCCTTAAATCACATAAAATGTATGAAAATTGCTTAAAATTAATAATAATTATTTTTGAAGCCCTCAATATAGTTTTATATGATTTTTTAGATAAAAAGACCAAGAAAAGAACAATTGAATGACTTGGGTGAAAAGTCAATTGCAAAGGAAGGACCGATTTGTAAATTTTGGATCAGGGATGGCCGAATTATTCACGAATCTCCGCGAAAATCATATACACGCCTCTCGGAACTTCTACAACCCTTTCCAACCAATCATTCAAGCAAAACCGCAAAAATCCACAAAAATATAAAAAGTCAAACCCGAGAACTGGTTTTGACCAAAAAGTCAACTATCCCAAAAATGGGTCAAATGGGGTGTCAATACGAAGGTCTCGACAAGACGAATCCAACGGTACAAACCGCGCAAACAAAGATCTTCTACAACTCTCGAAAATGACAAATGAAAATCTCATGTAAGAAAATTAATCGCAATAAATTGAGCTATTCAAAATCTGACACGTGGCAAGGCAGGGAACACTAAAAACAATAACGGGTACTCTCCATTACCACGAATTACACTCGTTGAGAGAAGTAATGGACGGGCCAGTGGATAGAAATGGAGGTGAGTCCACGCGACTCTCTATCAGCTAGGTACGAGGAATTATTTCACCCAATCTCCACATGCGTGGCACCTTTTCAAAAATGAAAAAATTCAGTTTTGTCGTGCAATTGAAGGAATGAACAGGAATCACTTTCATGGATTTGTGTACTTGTAACTAATAAAATAAAAGTGACAATACTGTGACGAGTCATTATAACTGTTACATTTCCGTTATATGATAAAATTTTCCTCTAACCATAGAACGGAAGATAAAATAAATTATATTGTTACGCTCTCGCCCTCAGATGCTATTTTAATTTTGAAGCAACTTTTATCATAATTTAATATTCTTTTTAGTTGTTACTTGTTAGTCATGTATTTTCAGGTGATTATATTTTGAACAATTTGTGTTATTTCTGATCCAATCACAGCACGCCACGTGTTCAGTCGGATAAATAGAAGATGAAATGACAAGTACACTCAGAAAACGAGCTTTGTCAGTACAAAGCTATTTCCCTTTTGCTTCCCAAACTGCCTATATAACAATTCCACTTACCTCTCTCAAATCACACCCAAAAAAGAAAAGCTTGTTGACTCTCAAAGACACACACAAACACAATGGCTTTTCAATTTCTTCTTGTGCTTATAGCAATCATAGTGCCAATCCTCTCCCTTATATATCTCAAGAAGGGAAAGCAAGGTGACTTGCGGCTCCCGCCTTCTCCCCCGAAATTTCCGTTCATAGGCCATCTCCACCTTCTCAGCAATTTACCCCACCAATCACTCCAAAAAATATCTCAAAAGTACGGGCCGATAATTCTCCTCGAATTCGGTAGCGTCCCTACTTTAATCGTGTCATCTGCTGAGACAGCGAAAGAGGTCACGAAGGATCATGACTTGCAGTGTTGCAATAGGCCCCCATTACCGGGGGCAAAACGACTGTCATATGATTATGTTGACATCGCATTTGCGCCATATAGTGAGTTTTGGAGGCAGATGCGAAGGTTGTTCATTGTGGAGCTTCTTAGCAAAAGCAGGGTTGTATCCTTTGCTTATGCAAGAGAAGCTCAGGTAATCAATCCCTGCCTACTTTATCTTTTCTTCCACCTTTTTTTATTGTAATACGTGAAAAGTCTTCTAAGATTTTATTTCTTCTTTATGTACAAAAGATCATAAATTCTTCTATGACTATAATGATTTTTTGCTGACAATATGTAGGTGGAAAGCTTGATTGACTCACTCACGAACTCCTCATCTACCGAAGTGAACCTCAACGAGAAGTTGTTCGCCCTTGCCGATGGGATCATAGGCATGGTGGCCTTCGGAAATATATACGGTACCGATCAATTCAAGAGCAAAGAGTTACAACATATCCTTGATGAGGCGATGAAAATGCTGGACGGATTCTCCGCTGAGGATTTCTGGCCGTCAAAGTTCGGGAGAATGGTGGACAAGTTCAGTGGGATGGTAGCACGGAGAGAAAAATGCTTTAAAGATCTCAACACGTTTTTTGAAATGATTTTGGATCAACATCTTGATCCGGCGAGGGTCGTCGAGCGTGAGAAGGAGAATCTGGTAGATGTGCTCATCAGGCTGTGGAGGGAGCAGGACACGCTAACCCTCACTAAAGACAATCTTAAGGCTATGCTCTTCGTAATCAACATCTATATTCATCATACTTTTAATTCCATTAATATTTTGGATTAGACTTAGTCAAATTATAATTTAATAAAAAAAATTAGTTTTTTTGAACTAATTAATTGATAATTGAATCTGATACTAGTGATCCTGTGGTATCCATCAATTTATTTTAGTTTAACTATGAAATATTCTCAACACATTCTTGTTTACCCCCAAATAAGCACAAATCAGTAATGTAACGTCGAGTAAGTAAAACTAAGTACAAATTCCGTTATGATATCAGGACACATTTCTGGGTGGCATAAACACAAGCTCAATCACTATGCTATGGGCCATGTCAGAGCTCATAAGAGACCCTCGAGCAATGAAAAAGGTTCAAGATGAGGTAAGATCTGTCGTAGGTGAGAACAAACAAAGAGTGATTGCAGACGACATAACAAAATTAACGTACCTCAAAATGGTTGTCAAGGAGACCTTCAGACTGCATCCACCTGTGCCTCTGTTGCTTCCTCGAGAGACATCATGTCATGTCAAAATCGGTGGGTTTGATGTGCCACCGAAAACGAGAATGTTCGTCAACGCTGGGCTATTGGGAGAGACCCTAAAAGTTGGGAGAATCCAGATGCATTCTATCCAGAGAGATTCGAAGGGAAAGATGTTGACTTCAAGTAAGATATCATAGTTCCAATAGAAATCAGTTAACCTTTAATTTCTCGTACGAAATTTTAATCTATACATTATTATAATTTATATATATGTATATATATATATATATAGGGGGAAACATTTCGAGCTTATTCCTTTCGGTGCTGGTCGGAGAAAATGCCCTGGTCTAGAAATGGGAGCTATGAATGTTGAATTCACGTTGGCGAACTTGTTATATTGCTTCAACTGGAAACTGCCTGATGGCATGGAAATAAAAGATGTAAGCATGGCAGAAGAAGGGGGACTCACATTTCACAGAAAAACTCCTCTTAAGCTTGTTCCTGTTAAGTACAGCACTCAAGAATAGAAGATATATTGGCAAGATGAAGAGGACTTATAAATTGAATTTGTTATGGTTTGTAATATATACAGATTTGTATATGATTTTGTTTCCATTTCCTTCTGTCCTGTTGTGTTTTGAATTTTGATTGGATTTTCAGCGTTTACTCATTGCTAGACTTGAAAATAATATGGTTTGTTGTTGTTTCTTTTCTCTTTGTAGGTAGGTGTTTTGATGAATTAAATGTTGTGTGATTTGAATTAGAGTTCTATCCTATTATCTAATTTGGGATTTGATGTCATAATTTCAGAAGATACACGATTTCCCCTCCCTCCGAGTTTTGGACGAGCAAAATAAATAGTTAGTGAAATGCGAATGGTAGAGATTCTTATGGAAACTCAAAATTCCACCAAAAGTCAAGTTTCTTTTTTTTGCTATTTATTTGCTGAAATTTCCTTTTTTTTGCTGAATTTCACATCTTTACTTTATTTTTCCTTTCTTACCGGTTTTTTGCTTTTTTTCCTTTTTTTGCTGAATTTTGCATTTAACCTTTTTTTTTTCTTTTTTGCTGTTTTTTTTTCATTTTTTGCTGAATTTTAATTTTTTTTTGCTGAAATTTGCATTTTACCTAAAATTTTCCTTTTTTTATTATGTTCTTTTAACTATTTTAACATTTTTTTGCTGAAGTAAATATTTTTCCTTTTTTTGTTGAAATAAATATTACTTGGCTAATTCTAATTGGTGCATATAGAAATAGCTTAAGGTTAGTTTCGGCTAATTGATGCAATTGGAGAAACATATCCAGACATAATGTTTCTCTTTGAAATTTAAGGGGTTCAATTTTATATATTCGGCTAATTTTACATTCTAATAAAAAAAAAATCTCCTATTTGATAATCAGGAATACATCTAAATTTGATAAATTGGAGAAACCTTGTACAACTGTACTCTCATAAGAGGAATCCATGTCTCTTGTGCAGGAAGCTCAAGAGCACTATGCAGGAAGCTTTCTTCCAATGAGAATAGATTGAAATTTTGTTATGTGGATGTTATTGATTTTGGTTAATTGATTGATTTGTTTTTGTAATGAAATGTAAATTTTGGTAATTTATGAATAACCTTTAGTATGGTTTAAATATGTTGTATTTGGTTAATTGAGCTATTGCAATATAATTTATATTAGTTGTAGTATTGGTTGAATTCTCATGTTATATGGTACCTATTTTATCTTATGATTTTTTTATCCAATTTAAGTTGCATTTCATTACCATTAAAACTACAAACAAAATATTATACCATTATCCTATCCATCACATTCATTTAGTTCAAAAATTGAGTTCAATTATTCATGAAGTACCCTACCAGCACAACCCCTAATCAAGCATCTTCAACTCGGCTCGATGCTTCCTGACAAATTCAAAATCAATCATCATAAAATGACTTGCATAAACTATTACAACCATCTGAGGGTTTCAAAAGTACACTCAAAAGTAACATCTCAAATCACATAAAAATTACTATAGAACATAAAACATATACAACCAATCAAAACTCAAATAGCATCTCAAATGCATTAAAGTTACAGCTCAAACCAAACCAAAATGCATTAAAATTACATTAAAAAAAATCTCTAATAAATTACATTCACATGAATCAAATTTATGAAAATTCCACATATCTAATTCTTACCATAAATTACACATGAACACAATTCAATTTACAAAATGGTACCTAATTGGTACCTCGTCTAAAAAACCCTAAAAGTTCTCATTTGAGTACCTACACAAAATACTACAAACCCTAAAGCTCAAGCTCTGCTCTCGTTTGAATACCAATTACAATTCAAAGTACACAGTGGTACCAAATTGGTACCTACCTTAGACAAATTAAAAAACCCTAAAACCCTAATGCTCAAGCTCTCATTGGAGCAACTTCTTCATTCAAGCCCTCAACTCCAATTTCTTGCCATTTCATGCAAATTCTTGCCTACATTAAGAGAAATAAAAATAATATGTTAGATCATAGTAAATATATATAAATTAATAGTACAAAATAGATCACAAGCTTAGGGTCTTCGACTTTGTCCAATAATTAAGAAAATAAAAGTTAGGCGTTACTTATACCAATTTGACACCGTAGGTCTTGATCAACCTAAACTTTGTAAACAAACAAATACTTGAATTTATTCAAACAAGCCTCCAGATTATATGTATTGTGGGAGATTGACGTAATTTTAGACCCTAATTAAAAAATGTTGAACCAAGTAACAAAATCCAAAATCTTAATTAGGTCTAAACAGGTGAGAAAACCCTAATTATCAATACTGGTACATAAAAATGAAAGAGAAAATCCTGATTTGTGGTACAGGTGCACCAAATATCAAGTAGAATATCCTAATTTGTAAAACTAGTATGCCCAAAAATGAAATAGAAAATATTAAATTTGCAAACTGGTACAATATGCAAAACACATAATGATACTAAATTCAGCATAATTTAAGCCCCAAAAGTTCAAAATTCACCTTAATTAAGGTTTAGATGGAGGATCGAGATCGAGTGAAGAGATATTAGGGACTACTCATTAGGGGACAGATAGATAAGGGTTCGAGATTGAGCTGGAGCTTAATCCCGGAGAGAGAGAGAGAGAGAGAGAGAGAGAGAGAGAGAGAGAGACGAGTGGTGTGAGGCTCTATTCGTCTTTCATGACAGCTGCGAAGAAGTTTCATCCATCACCGTCGAGAGAGAGACGACGCGAGGCGACCTCAGAGGCGGAGCAAGGTAAGAGAGGAGTAATCGTATGTGAGAGAGAGCTCCATTCTTTCTTTCGTGCCAGAGAAGAAGAAGAAAAAGAAACAGGAAGGGAAAGAAAGGGGGAAGGGCAAACAGACGGAAGAGGGCAGAGACGAGAAGAGAAAAAGGGTTTGTTTCAACTTTTATTTGCACGGATCTTGAGCAAATCCGAGAGTTCAAATGTTGTAAGCAAAAATATCACTTTGATTACCTATATTGTTTAGCCTCACTCTATATAAACTAATTAAATATATAAAATATTATTAATAAATAAAAAATAATATATAAAATTGTCGTATCCGTATCTTAGATTTAATTTACCATGTCATTGTATCTGTATTGTATCGGATACGATATCCGTATCCGTGCAACATAATTATAGGTAAATCATTTTTTATAAGCATAAAAGCAGTGCTTAATTTGTGTTCACACCTCGTTTTTCTCACATAAGCTGGGCTGGGTTCATATGAGCGGTACTAAAAAGATATGATGGTGTATACGAACCAATTTTAGCCATTCTAAAACGTTCTTAAATTGAGTTACGAAATTATTTGCTGCGAAATTATAATGTTGCATAATTCAAATGCTAGTGAATATATTATCTTAAATCTAAATTTTAATTGTACTCTATGGCCCCGTTTGAATGGGGAATAAGGGAGGTATAACCCTTCCTATTCCTCTATTCCTTGCCAAACACAACAAAAAGTATTAGAAATAAGGAGTGTAATAGGTATAAAATTATAACTATCTTTTGGTGGTATAAGATTATACCTTCCTTATTTCTCAATATTTTTACCACAATGTCCTCATTTATTAGATATATATTATTATTTAATATCTAGTAATCAAATATTATTTAAATAATTATAACATAATTGTTATATTATAAATAATCATAACATAAATAAATATTATTTTATTAATAATATACAAAAAATATTATAAATAATATTAATGTATGATTAATTATAACATCATTAATATATAATTAATTATATAATATGAGTAATTATAATATAGTGTAATTACTAATAATATTGATAAATAAATTAAAAACTAACTAAAGAATAAAATATTTAATTTTAAATAATATTAATAATTAAGTAGATTTAAATTTAATTAAAATAATATTGAATAAATTTATATTATATTAATATAATATAAAAATAATTATTTTCTAATATATAATAATGTAAGAATGAATAATACTGCACATAGCTTGGGTTTTCATATTTGTATGCCAGAGTTTTTAAACAAACATGATTCATGGGAACTGTTCTGTCGAAGAGCATTTACTACTGGAAAGTGCCAGCATCCTGAGCTGCTTAATATTGGTAAACATTATGTTGATATATGCGGTGGAGTGCCTTTAGAATTGAATATGCTGGCTGGTTTGATAGGTTCAACAAAGAGCCTGCAGAATGGCTCCAAGTTCTCTCTTTTTTTTTCTTGAGAATACGCAATAGATGATCATCTATTGTTACTCGTATTAAATTGAGCGTTCATATTTACAAGAAGATATAAGGAGAAAAATAAAAAAAGAGAATTACAATTTCCATAATCCTTCCAAACGAGACTCGATCTAAAGGACCCTAATCATTTTCCCTCCATTGAATCATCGAATTGATGAAAGTTGTTGCGATTGCTCGATGATGGTTGGATTTGTCATTGAAGAACGGATTGTTCCTTTCCAGCCAAATGAACCATATTCCTGTGAGCCAACAGAAGTCCCATCGCTTCCTTGTGCTAGAATCCATATTATTGGACTTTTTTTTTTGAAGTGGCCAAAAAAAAAAATTAATTAAGAGAATGGTCTAGTTTTGAAAATATTTGCAGAAGTAGCCATTTCGCCCAGTCGCTGGGTGAAACACGAGTAGTTTCACCACACACTGTTTTCATCACTAACAGAGCTTATTCGCTGGGAAAGAGATTTCGTATCGGTTCTTAACAAATCACCGATATAAAATACAAAAGTCCGCAACGGTTATCTCCAAATAACCGATACTAAATGTTTTTGTAACGGTTTTTTAAACATAACCGATACTAAAGCATTCTGCAACGATTCTTGCTAAATAACCGTTACTAAATTATTCTGTAACGGTTATCTCTAAATAACCGTTGCGGACTTTTGTATTTTATATCGGTTATTTGTTAAGAACCGATACTAATTCTCCCCAGCGAGCTTGCGAAACATATTAATAAATACTAAAGGATTCTGTAACGGTTATTAATAAATAACCGCTACTAAATTATTCTGTAACGGTCATCTCTAAATAACCGTTGCGGACTTTTGTATTTTATATCGGTTATTTGTTAAGAACCGATACTAATTCTCTTTCGCCCAGCGAGCTGGTGAAACATATTAATAAATACTAAAGGATTCTGTAACGGTTATTAATAAATAACCGCTACTAAATTATTCTGTAACGGTTATCTCTAAATAACCGTTGCGGACTGGCAATATTAAAGGATTCTGTAACGGTTATTAAACACTAAACCGATACTAAATCTCTTTCGCCCAGCGAGCTGGCGAAACATTCTATGTTTCGCCCAGCGAACGGGCGAAACAGATTAAGCGCTGTTAGTGATGAAAACAGTGTGTGGTTCTGTTTCGCCCAGTGGCTGGGCGAAACTACTCGTATTTCGCCCAGCGACTGGGCGAAATGGCTACTTCTGCAAATATTTTCAAAACTAGGCCATTTTCTTAATTAATTTTTTTTTTTGGCCACTTCAAAAAAAAAGTCATATTATTGTCACTCTGTAGCCAGAAGTCCAAGGTAGTTGGTCCATCGTAGAGCAGGGTAATATTTTGGTTTTGCATTATGTAGCTCCAGGCCCTCTTCGAAAATTCACAGTGGCTTAAAATGTGGTTCGTTGTTTCTGTAGCCTTTCTACATAAATAGCATATAGATGGGTCCATTATGCCTCTTTTCTGGATATTAGGAAATGTCAGAATCCTATTGTTCAATTCCAACCATGCAAAAATCTTCAACTTGAGAGCTCCATTGATCTTCCATAATTTATGTGAAAAACTATATAATTTTTATTTTTTCCATGTAAAAGACTTCTATTTTGTGGGTTTGTTAAAAAAATAAAACTTATATTTTTTCCATGTGTTACACTTCAATTCAATTTTTGTGTTTTCATGAAAATAAGAACGGAATTATTTCCAAGAATTAGACTTCATTTCTTTTGGTTTTGTGAAAAACAATAAAAATTTGTATTTTTCCTTATAAATGACTTCAAATTTTGTGGTTTTGTTAAAAAACAAAATGAAGTATTTAATCAATAAATAAAAATAATAAATGGAAAAATGAAAGACATCATTAATAAGGGTATAACTGGTATTTAACTTAAAAAGTTTAAAATTGCTCTTAATTAAGCAATATTAGCTCTTTTGATAGCATCACCAACAAAAAAAAGAAATAGATGGGTCGAGGTTTGAAGATAACAAAGTATAGTTGCGACTACCGTCAAGTCAAGTATAGCTGTGGTCCCGACTCACTCAGTAGTCTAGTATCTGGTAAGAGAGAATAAGCTTATAAATATTATTTTTTTACTTAGATATAAAAATGAGCTTGTCCATTTCTTGCGACTAAACAAGTCCAAAATTAGCTTTCTACCAATTTTTTTTTTTTTGAAAACAGGCTGCAAGAAGAAAAGAAAGAAAAAAATAAGACCAGTAAAGTGAGATCAACGTCGATTACTAAAAGAATATAGGGAAGGTATTTTTCTATGTCAGACTTGTGGACCTCTTTTGGATTTTCTGTAGTGAGTACTATAGTTATATATGTGCAACGGGTCACTTTCAAAAGTAGGTAATATTCAATACATAATTCGCTACATGATAAGTTTATTCTCTGATTTGTTGTGGCAAGCTTTTGCTATTAATATCCTTTTATTTTAATCAAATTACCATATATGTCATTACTTTTATCCTATGTTGCACGAATATGGACACGGATATTGATGGTGTTATGTCCTAGGCCAAAGTGTTTGTGATCTAGATGATGGATTGTAATAACAAACATAATATTTATTCTAAGATATTTCATATAATATGTGCGTATAGGTTATTTTAATATAATTAAAATAGACCATGAATATGCAATTCAGATTTATGTCATCAAAGTGCGTGACTTTGATAGTAAAACTATAAAGTATTATGAATGCTATTCTAAATCGTCCCTGGTCATTTATAGGATATTTGTGGAGACAAATATACTTGCGGATATAAATAAATATATATATATTTACAGTATATTAGTTGACTGATGATTATGTTTTACTGATCATGGATAAATAGTTATCAAGTCATTAATATAGGTATATGTTAGAGACCATATACTGGACTGACCCGCCATATGTTGGCAATAAACTTGACCGTCTATAAATCATAAGCGGACTCTAGCAAGCCATCATGACTACCCAATTTAAGTGAATATCAGTGATCTGATTTACCTAATCAACAATCACGTATTTAGTCCCTTTGTCACGCGATATCTATATCGATCATAAGGCATGTAAGACGCCATCCTTATATTAATCGATTAATATTTCTTGATCCCGAATTAAACTGAACAAGAACAAATAACATTAATAACTCTTATTAATTCATTTGAGTATGGCCATACATTTCTTCAGTTCAATTCATCAAGAGGCCTAAAGATATCTCTCTCATTTATGAGAGGAATAAATCCCGTCTTGATTGCACTCATCCCTCTACATGATTCATTGTATACCTAATTATAACCGTTATGACCACCCGGTTAAAGGCAGTGTTAGATTATATTAAAGTATAAAATTACTCATGCTGGGAACCGAGACAATCTCAGGTCAAAGGACTATAAATATAAGTGAACCTGCAGGGTCACACACAAAGAACAAACTGAAACGGGCGCAGAAAATCCTAGCGACTTATATGATGAGTTGCATAGGAATGTCACAAAAGATATTGTCATCTTATGTGATAAGATATGATATATATGTATATAAAGACTATGAGCACACAAGATCATGTAATCTAGAAGAGTCTAGATGATGATATGTGGATAATGATGAGTGATGTCATACATATCTTTTAGTGTGAATAGACATGACTCTTCACCTCTATATAAGGACATAGAGGGCTCCAAATTCATTGTACCAAATGATTCTCTCTCTCATTATTTCTCATTCTCTTTTGTGAGACAAAAAGAGAGAAAATATCATTTCTCAATTGTGTGACAAAATTACTAAAGGGTGCTTTCCTTTTATATGACAAAATGAAAGGGTACAATTATATGAGAGAATTATACATCTTTTGTGAGACAAAATAAGAAGAAGAAAAAGAGTTTTCTTGTGCAAGAGAAGAACAAGCTACTAGCATATATATTGTTCTTCTTCCCGTTTTAAGAATGTTCGTGTGGATACCGGTAGAGGCGTTCGTATTTTCGGCGCTTGTGATCTATTCGGCCTAAGAAGATGAGAACGGGTTGTTGAGAGTTTTGGTGGAGACCGATTGTGTGTGCGGTAGATGACTTCCGCACGATCCGACCTAGACGGCCTAGACGGACGTAAAATCGGTTAGGACGGTAACCGGTTTAGAGACGCATGGACAACACGTATGGTTTGAGCGTCACGGATTAAGCGTAATCCGAAAGGTATCTTTAAGATTTATTTGTTTGATTTAACCGATACGCACGGATCCTCGGATTGGTTTTGGACGAATAATTTTTTGTTTTTCGCTGCGTCATGCACGTCCGAGACCCAACAGTGGTATCAGAGCATCGTGCGTGTTTCGGTTAAATTGAGAGAGTACATATGTGATATGTACTATGTATATACCATTTATAAATTCTGATTTAAAGTTATAAGGCTTAAGCATTGAATATTCTAACATGAAAAAGGGTTGCAAGAGTTGTATCCAAACGTTGCCAGCAATAGATGTGATCTAAAATTATACCATGTCTCATAATCAGATTATTAGATGTGATCTAAAGAGATGTGAAACAGATGTGATCTGAAGGGATGTGATCTAAAGAAATGAATTCACGTTTAAAATGTTTGTAAGAAAAGTATGTTAACACGTTGTCTGTTTGGAAGTGTTCCTGATGAGAACAAGAGATCAATAAATGCAGTGCAAACCAAAAGTATATATCCGAAAAAAAAAAAATGCAAAGGTTGCATCCAATAAATGTTCTGTTCGTCCGAATATGATTTGGTCCGAATTTGATTAATTATATGTTTGCACGAATTTTGGGCTTGGCCGAGAAAATGAGTCCATATATGGAACGGTGCCATATGCATCATGAGATGATCGCATCTTTTGACAAGAATATATGGATCACGTTTATCCAATTATTGTGACTTAAGGCAGCCAAGTCTGACTTGAAAATGTATATACATGATATACGAATCAAACAGATGAGTAAGTTCATGTATTTGAGAAATACATGATAAATGCATTTATCATGCTTGGAGCATGATATAAGACATGGCATGACTTGGCCCCTCTGTATAATCTCAAATATATTATTCTCATGCAACAACTTAATATTATGCAAAAAGACGCAACGAAAGGTTGCGACCAACGGTTGCGACCAACAGATGCGACCAAAGGGTGCGACCAAAAGGTGCGACTAACGGGTGTGACCAAAGGATGCGATTCAAATGTCACATCCAAAAGACGCAACGAAAGGTTGCGACCAACGGATGCGACCAACGGATGCGACCAAAGGGTGCGACCAAAAGGTGCGATTAACGGGTGTGACCAAGGGATGCGATTCAAATGTCACATTCAAAAGACGCGACGAAAGGTTGCGACCAAAGGGTGCGACTAAAGGGTGTGACCAACGGTTGCGATCCAAATGTCACGTCCATAAGGTTACGACGAAAGGTTGTGACCAAAGGGTGTGACTAAAGGGTGTGACCAATGGATATGATCCAAATATCACGTCCAATATGTTGCGACTAACGGTTGCGACCAAGAGGTGCGACCAACGGATGTTATTGACATGCGCAACTAAGAGTTACGACCGAAAAAGGTACAATCGCAAGAGTTGCGACCTCTTGAATAGTTGTGTCTTCATGAAAGGGTGCATACTATGAATTGCCTTTTTGAAATGGTGCATGTGATGCATTATTTCATGAAAAGTTACATGTGATGTATTGAATTCATGAAAAGATGCATATGATGCATTAATGTGTAGAAAATGTGCGTTGACAAAGTTGACCAGGTGTTGACCATGTTGACTGTTGACTGTGGACCCACTGTGTTAACTGTGGACTATGTTGACTGTTGATTGTATTGACTGTTAATTATTGACAGTTGACTACACTAATTTACCCCTTGATTGTTGACCAATGAATTGGTCAAAAGTTGATCATGACCTAGTCAAAATATTGATTAGTGACTAGTGACCTTATCAAATGTTGATCGTTGACCTAGTCAAATGTTGACCAGATCAAATATTGGTTTTTGACTTGTCAAATGTTGACAATGATGACCGTGCCCAGAATTCGTATTCGTAAGCTTTATATATATATATATATTTTTTTTTATAAATGGTTAAATAATCGAAACATAATATGATTATGTTTCTATTTGATATATTTGTTGATATGTGTTGATATGTGTTGATATAATGAAAGAGTTCATTAGGCATAACACATACATCATTGAGATGAAGGAGTTCATCGTCCATCATGAATACATCATTAAGATAACAAGTTCATTTTCAACCACACATCATGGAGATGAAAGAGTTCATCGATTTCGATACATGGAGATAAGATTTCCATATACAATCTAAGAAAAATTTCATGGAGATGAAATATATATTAGGAAATCTTTATGTTAGTTCATAAAGATCAAGGCCATGATATATCATCGTTATTATCTTTATTCGATTATTACATATGATGTTCTTTGAATATTGCATAATAACATATAATATTAAATAAAATCCCTCAAAACAATGTTAAGTCAAGAAGTGCCTTCCATAAGTCTAAATCTCTCCATACTTTGATCGACCCTGCATAGGTCATGCCAAAGCTGGGTATGTAGGGACAATCTTAGGAGGAGAGAATGCGGAAAATGGGAGCCAACATAGGTCATGCCAAAGATGAGTGTGTTGGGTACTATTTTGCCGATAATTAGACATGGTTTGACTTAACTGGGCTATCAAGTCGGACTTGGGCTCGGGACATACGATAGGATATATACGTCAGGCATATGATGCTTATCCTATGTTGTTCAAGAATTGTATGAGATACAATTGGAATTGTTCCTACCTAAATAAGTTAAGTTCTGGGCGATGAGCCAAAGCTCACTTAGGACTTAATTGAAATATGGATCTTATCTCACTATGAAACTTCAAGGATTGAAAGTTTCCGAATCAATGCAATTAAGGGTTATTGATTTGATTAAAAATAGTGGGAGCCATTATATGAAATATTTAAAGAATAATAGTCTTTGCATATTATTCAAATCGAATAATATATCTATTTATGTCTCACGATAGGTCCTTGAGAAGGACAGAGAACATAAGATGCTAATAATCGTTAACATGAACATGGACAAGTATTGTCAATAATGTTCTCGTGCTTAAAAGGAACGTAAAAAGTACTCCCAAAGATAAGGGCAAGATGTTGCCGAGGCTTCGGCCTTAGGTAAGAAATTAGTATCTTTTGCAGTGAATCGGTTCATTGAAAGAAACCATAATTTCTCAAGAAGATATGAAAAAGGGAATGAAAGGATAGTGTGACTACCGCTTCAAGTATTTTTGTTATAGAAATTAACTTGTCTATTTCACATCATGTGTATTAGATACACGATGTGAATCACACATTTGTAAAAAATATGCTGAAAAAGTTGTAGACAATTGAGTAAATAAGATGTTAACATATGAGTGACAAATGTAGCAAAAGTTGTTGTATTTTCTCAAGTAACTCATTTATTTACATTGTCTTTTTGGACTTATCGCCGACATAAATAATTGTTATTTAATGTCGACAATAAATTTTGTATTATCTATAGTTCGAGTTTATCTATGAATGGTTATCAATTTATTATTGAGAATAATAATTTCACCATTCACAAATGTCATTTTTCTTTGGAAATGTTCCAATAGAAAAATTACCTTATGTGTTATATCGAACAAGATAATTATAAGTCTATCTATAACATTAATATTAAGAATTTAAATCTAGCATTGTCGCTTGGTCTACTTCAATAAGATGAACATTTATTAAATCCATTAAGATGGATTTTCAAATTCATTTGATTTTGAATCATTTGAAACATGTGTAACTTATTTATTAGACAAGGTGACATATACATCTTTCACAAAGTAAGGTGAAAGCAAGTGACTTATTGACTCTCATACATAGTGATGTATGTTCGTCAATGAGTGAAGGTGCTAGAGAAAACTACTTCATCGCTTTATTGAAACAATAAATTTGAATATTTTGAAAAGTTCAAAAGTTACAAATAATGAAGTAGAGAATAAAACTTGGTTTCGAAAAATCATATTTCTTTGATGAGATCGAGGAGTCGAGAACTAAGTGTTTGATCATCATGATAACTATATCGAACTTTATTAGATATAGTTCGATCATGATGAGTCAAATATATCTTCTATTTCTTTTGGGGTTATGCTCTTATTGCGTTCATACTGAACATAATTCCATCTAAAGCAGTTGTAAAAGACTCCATATGCGATATGGACTGGTAGGTGTATCAGATTATCTTTTATCAAGATTTCAGGATATGATACTTAATTGAAGCATCATGCATCTAATCGGATTAGTGCTTATTGTGGAATATCCTAAGAAAAGTAAAGGATATTACTTCCATAATTAATATGAGAACAAAGTGTTTGTTACTCGAAAATTATATCTCTTTGGAATTGGTGTTCCAGAAGAATTAGTGGGAGTAAATTTAAAAAGTTCAAATTCCACATACTGACAGTAATGCTCAGATGGAAATTAATTCAGATTTCAACTGGTGATTGAGTCTGCAATTAATCAACTAGACTCTCAAGATGTTGAAGAGTCTGAGTATATAACATAAGTGTATTCATGTAGATCTATTAGAATTTATCGCAGGCCCGAAAAATATAGATTTTCGTGTCTAATGATAAAAATTTCATACTCATAGATGATGAGTCCACATTCTACTAATAGACTATGATGAGTCAAGGCTCTAATGGTTAGAGACTTTGAAAGTTGAGATATAATCCATGTCAGACAATCAAGTTTTGAATTTGATTGATCCATCAGATGGAAATACGGTTTTAAAAGGAAGACCGACATGGATAATGTGCAAACATATAATGCATGATTTGTGGTTAAGTTAAACTCATAGTATAGACTATGATAATATTTTTCCAAGTCATCATGCTTATGTATTTCAGAATTTTCTTGGGCATATGTTCATAGTATGACTATAAAAGATGCCAAGTGGATGTCAAGACGTTGTTTCTTAATAGAAACATATGAAAGTATGTATATGATACAACTTGAGAGTTTTGTCTATCCTAAAATTTTGAAAAGAGTTTGCAAGTTGCATAATTTAATTTATGAATTAAAGCAAATATCTCTAGGTAAATATTTATTATTTGATGAAATAACCAAACAGTTTGGTTTTATCAAAAATTAAAGATAAATCTTATGGTGACAAGAAATTCAGTGGGAGCATAATTACATATGATGTGAATTAAGTGTAACAAGCACACATAAGCTTAACTTAGTGAAAGTCACTAAATAATAATCAAGAGTATGATTATATACTTGAGAAGGATAAAGTATTCTTCTTAGATTATGGTGGACATAAAAATTATGCAAAGTATTTGCATATGATAATGTTTGATAATCCATTTAAGAACCCAATCCCTTAAATGATGGTGATCATGTTAGGTCAACTGGTATGTGATACCACATAGATCAATGAGTATGAGATACTTGGTTGATTTGGCCTAGTGCAAGTGAGAGATTAATGGTGTTATGTCCTAGGCCAAAGTGTTTGTGACCTAGATGATGAATTGTAATAACAAACATAATATTTATTCTAAGATATTTCATATAATATGTGCGTATAGGTTATTTTAATATAATTAAAATAGACCATGAATATGCAATTCAGATTTATGTCATCAAAGTGCGTGACTTTGATAGTAAAACTATAAAGTATTATGAATGCTATTCTAAATCGTCCTTGGTCATTTATAGATACTTGTGGAGACAAATATACTTGTGGATATAAATAAATATATATATATTTATATACAAGCTATAAATGTACACCAGTATATTAGTTGACTGATGATTATGTTTTACTGATCATGGATAAATAGTTATCAAGCCATTAATATAGGTATATGTTAGAGACCATATACTGGACTGATCCGCCATAAGAATGCTACATGTTTTATGTCATTAGCGATTCTTGTAACATAAAATATTTATAGTCCTTTGACCTGAGATTGTCTCGGTTCCCAGCATGAGTAATTTTATACTTTAATATAATCTAACACTGCCTTTAACCGGGTGGTCATAACAGTTATAATTAGGTATACAATGAATCATGTAGAGGGATGAGTGCAATCAAGACGGGATTTGTTCCTCTCATAAATGAGAGAGATATCTTTAGGCCTCTTGATGAATTGAACTGAAGAAATGTATGGTCATACTCAAATGAATTAATAAGAGTTATTAATGTTATTTGTTCTTGTTCAGTTTAATTCGGGATCAAGAAATATTAATCGATTAATATAAGGATGGCGTCTTACATGCCTTATGATCGATATAGATATCGCGTGACAAAGGGACTAAATACGTGATTGTTGATTAGGTAAATCAGATCACTGATATTCACTTAAATTGGGTAGTCATGATGGCTTGCTAGAGTCCGTTCATGATTTATAGACGGTCAAGTTTATTGCCAACATTAAGTGAACCTACATGGTCACACACAAAGAACAAACTGAAACGGGCGCAGAAAATCCTAGCGACTTATATGATGAGTTGCATAGGAATGTCACAAAAGATATTGTCATCTTATGTGATAAGATATGATATATATGTATATAAAGACTATGAGCACACAAGATCATGTAATCTAGAAGAGTCTAGATGATGATATGTGGATAATGATGAGTGATGTCATACATATCTTTTAGTATGAATAGACATGACTCTTCACCTCTATATAAGGACATAGAGGGCTCCAAATTCATTGTACCAAATGATTCTCTCTCTCATTACTTCTCATTCTCTTTTGTGAGACAAAAAGAGAGAAAATATCATTTCTCAATTGTGTGACAAAATTACTAAAGGGTGCTTTCCTGTTATATGACAAAATGAAAGGGTGCAATTATATGAGAGAATTATACATCTTTTGTGAGACAAAATAAGAAGAAGAAAAAGAGTTTTCTTGTGCAAGAGAAGAACAAGCTACTAGCATATATATTGTTCTTCTTCCCGTTTTAAGAATGTTCGTGTGGATACCGGTAGAGGCGTTCGTATTTTCGGCGCTTGTGATCTATTCGGCCTAAGAAGATGAGAACGAGTTGTTGAGAGTTTTGGTGGAGACCGATTGTGTGTGCGGTAGATGACTTCCGCACGATCCGACCTAGACGGCCTAGACGGACGTAAAATCGGTTAGGACGGTAACCGGTTTAGAGACGCATGGACAACACGTATGGTTTGAGCGTCACGGATTAAGCGTAATCCGAAAGATATCTTTAAGATTTATTTCTTTGATTTAACCGATACGCATGGATCCTCGGATTGGTTTTGGACGAATTTTGTTTTCCGCTGCGTTATGCACGTCCGAGACCCAACAGATATCGTATCCGATGCGTTACTGATACGGGGATACGGCAAATCTCAAAAAATTTAGGATACAGATACGGCTATACATATCTATTTTTTAATTATATTTATATAAAATAATAAATATTTCAAATTTAATACCAAAATATGTGAATGATATTAAACATATACTCGATACTTAATATTCGTAAAATTCAAGATTTGATTTAAGAAAAGTCAATTATTTCTGACTTTCTCGGGAATTGATTTTTTTTTTAATTATGTGAGTTGTAAACAAAAAAAGAATGTGATTTATAAAATGCAAATAAGTCTTTTATTGGTTTGAATGTGGGTTAAAATTTGATTTATGAAAAAAAAATGGTTAAAAAAAGTATAATTGACCAAAATATATAGTGAAAATATCCCAGAAGTATCCTGACAGAAGTATCTGAGCCGTATCCTGACGTATCCTGCCGTATCCTGAACGTATCCGAATTTTTTTATTATTAAAATAATCGGATACACCACTAGCCCTATCGCAGCCGTATCCGTATGGTATCCTCAGGATACCTCTCAGTTTTTGAAGTATCCGTGCAACATACCTTTTATCTCATATGAAATAACTAATGGCATGATTATTATTTTTAGGAACACAACGATCATTTTTTTTTAGCTTTTATTCATTCAAACGGATAAATGAATTATATGAGTTTGTTATCTCTACCCAAATTATAGCTCAAATTATTAAATTGTGTAAAAACTTTGTTATGTAGACCCAAATTATAACTCTTAAAACTCTTAATTATCTCTCAAAAAAATTTAAATATCATCTTTTTACTTTAAAAATATCAAATTTATCCTTAGTAAAAAAATATATTTCCGAAATAGAACGAGAGTTTTAACAAACATCTGACGGTTGTCATGCCTTAAATATTTTATTTAATTCTTTAATTCTAACCATCACAAAGATATATTTAGCACAAACTTTTTAATGGTATATTTATCACAAAAATTTAAAGATGTCATATAAAAAATATAAATTTTTTTACAATACCATCACAAATTTAATTTTTGGCTTCTCCTTTAATTTATTTATTCTCTTATAACACTATCAATTTTTTATTAATTTAATTCTCTTTATATATTTCTTAATTATTTTTATATTTGAATAACATATATGACAATCATAGAAGATCAAAATTCTCCTCTTCGGTATTTTATTGAACATCAATATAGAGCAGGGATAAATGGTCCAATTTTTGAGGTTAGTTTTGGCTTTTGATGCACCGGATATCGACACACCGTCTGAGGAATAAGGATATACATGAAAGCAAACATGACCAAATGCATCGACTCCATTTATCAAGCAACCCAATGCATCATCCAATATTTTAAGTAGATAAATATAAATTATATTTTACATTACCCAAAAAATGATAATAGTTTTTTTTCTTGAACAGTCCAAAAAACTACATTGTAGTTTTATGATGACAATCGTATTAATTTAGAGTTAACCATTTCTAAACTGATCGCATGGAATGCCGCCTTGTTTCCATTGCTTCTCCAACTTCTGCCTATATAACAATTCCAATTACCTCTCTCAAATCACACCCAAAAAAGGAAAGCTTGTTGACTCTCAAAGACACACACAAACACACACATTCCAATGGCTTTTCAATTTCTTCTTGTGCTTATAGCAATCATAGTGCCAATCCTCTCCATTATATATCTCAAGAAGGGAAAACAAGGTGACTTGCGGCTCCCGCCTTCTCCCCCGAAATTTCCGTTCATAGGTCATCTCCACCTTCTCAGCAATTTACCCCACCAATCGCTCCAAAAACTCTCTCAAAAGTACGGGCCGATAATTCTCCTCAAATTCGGTAGCGTCCCTACTTTAATCGTGTCGTCTGCTGAGACCGCGAAAGAGGTTACGAAGGATCATGATTTACAGTGTTGTAGTAGACCGCCATTGCCTGGTACGAAACGACTGTCATATGATTATGTTGACATTGCATTTGCGCCATATAGTGAGTATTGGAGGCAGATGCGGAAGTTGCTCATTGCGGAGCTTCTTAGCAAGAGTAGGGTTGTATCCTTTGCTTATGCAAGAGAAGCTCAGGTAATCAATCCCTGCCTACTTTATCTTTTCTTCAACCTTGTAATTGTAATGGGCGAAAAGTCTACTAAGATATTATTTCTTTTATATCATGCATATATGTATATAAGATCATAATTTTTTCTTTAGTGATGTCTGCTGAAAATATGTAGGTGGAAAGCTTGATTGACTCGCTCACAAACTCCTCATCTACTGTTGTAATCCTCAACGAGAAATTATTCGCCCTTGCCGATGGGATCATAGGCACAGTGGCCTTCGGAAATATATATGGCACCGATCAATTCAAAAGCAAAGAGTTACAACATATCCTTGATGAGGCAATGGACATGCTGGGCGGATTCTCTGCTGAGGATTTTTGGCCGTCAACATTTGGGAGAATGGTGGACAAGTTCAGTGGGATGGTAGCGCGGAGAGAAAAATGCTTTAAAGATCTCGACACGTTTTTTGAAATGATTTTGGATCGACATCTTGATCCGGCGAGGGTCGTCGAGCCTAAGGAAAATCTGGTAGATGTGCTCATCAGGCTGTGGAGGGAGCAGGACTCGCTAACCCTCACTAAAGACAATCTCAAGGCTATGCTCTTTGTAATGAACATCTATATCGATCATACCTTTTCTTCCATTGATATTTTGAGTTGGATTAATTTGAATAATGATTTGATACATATGTTTAGTTGTAATGACCTAATTAATTGATAACTGAATCTATTTATATAGTGATCCTGATATTATTAACTAATTCAATTGAACTATGAAATAGTCTCAACACATTCTTATTTGCCCCCAATAAGCACAAATTAGTAATTGTATCCGTTCACTAGAACTAACTCTTCAAGGGTGAATTGGCCTATTTTATTATTCAATGATTATTTTACCATTGGCATACAAATAATGACTTTAAGTTAAATGGCTAACTCGTTGCACAAATAATGACTTTAAGTTAAATGGCCAACTCGTTGTACAAATTATGATCAGGACACGTTTCTCGGTGGCATAGACACAAGCTCAATCACTATGCTATGGGCCATGTCAGAGCTCATAAGAGACCCTCGTGCAATGAAGAAGGTTCAAGATGAAGTAAGATCTGTCGTAGGAGAAAACAAAGAAAGAGTGGCTGTGGACGACATAACAAAATTAACGTATCTCAAAATGGTCGTAAAGGAGACCTTCAGACTGCATCCACCTGCGCCTCTGTTGCTTCCTCGAGAGACATCATGTCATGTCAAAATTGGTGGGTTTGACGTGCCACCGAAAACGAGAATGTTCATCAACGCTTGGGCTATTGGGAGAGACCCCAAAAGTTGGGAGAATCCAGATTCATTCTATCCAGAGAGATTCGAAGGGAAAGATATTGACTTCAAGTAAGATATCACAGTTCCAATAGAAATCACTTAACCTTTAATTTCTCGTACGAAATTTTATTCTATACATTATTATAATATATATATAGGGGAAAACATTTTGAGCTTATTCCTTTCGGTGCCGGTCGGAGAAAATGTCCTGGTC
Source organism: Juncus effusus (assembly GCA_027726005.1). Classification (NCBI taxonomy): domain Eukaryota; kingdom Viridiplantae; phylum Streptophyta; class Magnoliopsida; order Poales; family Juncaceae; genus Juncus; species Juncus effusus. The sequence continues at coordinate 2,810,709 of CM050897.1, read as the reverse complement.
TAGAAATGGGAGCTACGAATGTTGAATTCACGTTGGCGAACATGTTATACTGCTTCAACTGGAAACTGCCTGATGGCATGGAAATAAAAGATGTAAGCATGGAAGAAGAAGGGGGAATCACAGTTCACAGAAAAACTCCTCTTAAGCTTGTTCCTGTTGAGTACAGCACTCAAGAATAGAAGATATATTGACAAGATGAAGAGGACTCCTAAATTGAATTTGTTATGGTTTGTAATATATACAGATTTGTATTTGATTTTGTTTCCATTTCCTTCTGTCCTGTTGTGTTTTGAATTTTGATTGGATTTTCAGTGTTTACTCATTGCTAGACTTGAAAATAATATGGCTTGTTGTTACTTTTCTCTTTGTAGGTATGTGTTTTGATGAATTGAATGTTGTGTGATTTGAATTAGAGTTCTATTCTATTATCTAATTTGGGATTTGATGTCATAATTTCAGAAGATACACCCCCTTCCTCGGAGTTTTGGACGAGCAAAATAAATAGTTAGTGAATGCGAATGGTAGAGATTCTTATGGAAACTCAAAATTCCACCAAAAGTCAAGTTCTTTTGCGAATGGTAGAGATTCTTATGGAAACTCAAAATTCCACCAAAAGTCAAGTTCTTTTTGTGGCTGACGTACCATAACAGGATCAATATAGCTGATAACTTGAGGAAGAAGGGCTGGCCTCACGATGATACTTGCACATTGTGTAGAGTCACTCTAGAAACTAGGGATCATCTCTTTACTGAATGCACTTTTGGAGTTGCAACAAGACGGCTAGCTACTCGGATGAACAACTTCAACATCTCACATGATGTTCAGGGTAATTTCATTAGCTCGTGGCTGAAAGCGAGAAGACGGGTTGCCAAAAATCAAAGACCGAAATGGGAAGCCATTTGGGCGGCCTTGACCTGGAACCTATGGAAGGAACGAAATAATCATATCTTCAACGAGCACAAGGCGACGCCTCTAATCGTAGCTAGAAAGGTGATTGAGGATGCTTTAATGTGGATCCAACACTGCTAGGGTTCATAGATAAAAAGACATGGAAATTTCAGACTTACTTGTAACTAATGCTTGTAACTCGTTCTTAAAGTTTAATGAAAACTAGGTTAATGCCCGCGCTATGTTGCGGATATTTTAGTTTTTATATTTATTTTGATACAATGAACATCAATTGTTTTAAGAAAAAACACAACCAATTTAAAGTGTTCAACAATAGCATATAATCAAACATAATTATCCAATATGATTATGTACATAATATATTGTACTTTCTTATGGGAAAATGGAAATCACTCCACTGTTGGGGACTCCCAGAGCACGACACGTCATGTTGCACGACGTGTTTCCTAGCTGACGGAGTTTCCTATCTTCTGCCTGTCGTCTCTTTCTTCTCCAACGCGACGGGTCTGCTATATACCGTTTGTCTGAATTATATCATATCTATATACTGTTTTCATCTGAATAATATATACTGTTTATCAGAACATATAGTGATATATATACTATTTTTTTAAAATATATATATATATTATTTTCGTGTCGCGCCTCTGTTTTTACCCTGTCGTACTGTCATTGCTGTCTGTTGAGCTGGAAGACGCTGAGTGAAGAAGCGTCGTGCTCCCGTCGTGCTTTGGCTGACGTCAGCGTCCCGCACAGGTCACGACCAAAAGTGGCCAGCAATATCAGCACCCCTTTCTTATATAACATGATAATACAAGTATCAAACACCAATTCGTATATTAACTCTCCAATATTTTGATACAGTCAGATGAGTCTCTCCATCTCTCCTTACAAATTCAAAAATCATAGCCGAAATAGCTCAGCAACTTTTAAGACCATCAAAATATCCACTCACTATGAATGAAATTACAAACATATTTTCATTTAAATAAAGATTGGAATTTTTTTTCCAACTTCAATATGCCTTTCATTGATCCCATATGTGAGAGATGGATCTATCCTCATTATTTGAATATACTATCGTCCTATGATCGCCGAATTTGGAAAATACCAAATATGTAAATGTTTTAGATTTGTCCATATATATATATAAACAACAAGGCTACGGCCATAAACTATAGAAATACCGATCATTGACAGATGGCCTCACTCCGATCGCCGTAGACACTCCGTTACTATTCTTGAAAACGTTGTTCTCTCACCCGTTCATCCTCTCCCACATTTCCACCCGTTAAAAAGCGGGCCTCGCTGAGAATCAGAAGATGAAAGAACAACGATAAGGGCTGATTTCTGGTAAGTGAAGCTAAGTTTTGCCTGATATGAAATGATTTGGGGCTGATTTTAGGTAATTAGGGCAGAGTTTGGGATAATTAGTGCCGATGTGGTATAATTAGTACTGATTTGGGATTATTAGGGCTGATTGAGGCATAATTATCACTATTAAGGACTGACTCACTACTGATTTCGTGTAATTAGTATTGATTGTAGATAATTCTTAATTGTCACTCTTAATATGAATACAGGTCTATATTTCGGCATCTCTCTAGTTCGCCTGGACCACCGTCTTTCTAGTTTGCCGTTTATCCTTCCTCTTCCTCCTTCACGTCGAGATCTCGATTCTGATTTCCTCCCTGGATCGAGCATCCCCCGATTAAATACCCATCAGCCCACTTTTGTTACAAATTTAGTCACAATTAATAATTATCACATCAATTCCCCATTTTATACTGTTATGAAGAATGGAATGGACAAGGACTGTACAACTAGCACCAAATATAAGAATGACATTTCAATTTTTTCTCTTTTGGAAGACCATTGATCTGTTAGAATGTAAAAGGTAATGATTTGTCTACATTTCTTAATTGTTTATTATTATGAATTTATGTTGATATGTTCATGTTTTTTGGTGATAGAAATTAGAGAAGTAAGATAAGAGTTCACAGCCAAGATGAAGGACAGGCCTATATTTTGGATATCACAAGTTCTAAAATCGTTCCGGTAATTCGAATTACACTTGTGAGTCCGACTTATCTCATTTCTTATATGCATTTCAAAGAGTCTTATTGTTTGGCCTCTTTTTAACTATTGTGATTTCAGATCGACCACAACCGTAATGAGAGGAGTGGATTCATTGTACTTCACATCCTGCTTCGGCATCCCCCCCTCTAATCTGCCCTTCAGCCTCACACTTATTTGCATAATTTGAATGACCGAGAAAGCAGAGGCAGATTGACGAAATGAAAACAGGATCCAACCCAATAAGGAGTTGTGGGATTTAGGGTTCAGAATTTGTGACTTTTGTTTTGTTTTTTTGTATTATTGAGTATGCTAGGATGATGTGTATTCTTGAGCGTGTATTAAGATAATATTATACTGTATGAGTACGAATTCGTGTATTGCCTTTTGTGAATTTTTTTTGCTATATGAATTGTGTTGGAGAAAATGTGATATATCTACAAAAAAATTATGAGGAAATTGTAACAAAATCTAACAACTATTTATCAAAAGACAGAACATAATCCTACAAAATGAAAACTTGATATATTGACACTAAAAATATTATAAATGTGCATTTGATAAAATAATAATTATGAAAAATTATTATCGGTCTTAAAAATAAAAAACAGATTTTTTGAAAACAAAAACAGAAAAACGAAAATGATGCCAAACGAGTAGGGGTATACAAATAATTTTCTAACCCGTTCAACCCGCCCAACCCAACCCGACCCGACCCGACTTGTCTTTTGCGGGTTTTAAAGTTTTTTGGTTGGGTCCGGGTTTGAATATTGAATATTGAATAACCCGGAGTATGGGTCGGGTTACGGGTTTTAAGTTATAAAACCGTATTAACCCGACCCAATCCATACATACCAAAATTATATATAAAATATACTATATTCAGTTTATTTGTTTCTTATTCTACATCAAATTTTTATGTTATATTATATATTTAGTTTCCAATTAAAAACTTAACATAAAAGAACTTCTATACTGATTATATTATATCGGACAAATAAAGATAAAACGTTATAATCAGTAATTTTTTATATTTTCGCCAAAGGAAAAATAAAGAATAACCAAAACTTGTCAAGATACGTTGTACAAAAAAAAAAGCAAGCTTGAATTTGTTGTTTTGTTAAAAATAATTTCAATAATTTTTTAAAATAATAAATTATTTTCATCTTTTTTTTATATTTTTGTGTCAAAATCGTATATTTTATTTGGTCAATATATGTTATAATAATATATATTTAGTAAAAGTTCAAAATCTTATCAACCCGCCTAACCTGTCCAACCCCCCCCCCCCCAAGAAAATTATGGTCGGGTTTAAAATTGTTTTTAGTAGTATGGGTTGGGTCGGGACTCAGGTTGAAAAAATGCAAACCCGTTCTTATTGGGTGGGTTGCAACTTTCATACAAACCCGTTCAACCCGGCCACTGTACACCCCTACAAACGAGCCCTTAATTATTTATATGTTTGTTTTTTGAGCTTTTCATGACCATGTAGTTTTTGGAAGTGAGATTAGTAGAATTTATCAATTGTTAAGCAAAGGTTAGATTTAAATTAATGAGAGTCGTTCGTCAAATTGTTTTGTTTTTCTTTCAAGTGCGGATTTGCATCTTTTTAAGTTGTGCTTGACCAGAAAAGTGAGTGTTGTGTATAGTTCAGAAATTTTCATTTTTTTAATTCAAAATATTAATAGCAACACTAAATTTTTCATATTTTCATATTTTTGTATGTTAATAGATTTAAATTTTCAAATCAGACATGCATATTATATATACTAGTATTTAAAATTAATGACCGGTTCACTATCAACGGTTTAACCGGGTGACCCGCCGGTTCGACCGGTGAACCAGTGACCCGAGACTCGACCGAGTCAATGTCCGGTTCGGGTTTAATAACATTGCCCAAAAGAATACCTACACTACATGCCTTATATGTGGTAAATCACTCTCGATTCGGGGTTCATAGGCTGTGAGGCTCCCATATCCATGACCCAATTATTCTCAAAACTCTCCTTCCCATTCGCCATTAACGGTAATTTCACAATGGTTGAATTTCAAATGGCTTAGTAATTTCACAATTCAAAGAACTGGTACAATTAACGGCTGATCGTCAGAATTTCAAAACCAGGTTTGATTAATTTATGCGAAAACATTTTTCCTTCTGAAATTACATTATTTGAAAGCTTTTGAAATTACATTTGTTATATTGTTTTTAACAATACTTATTTTTCTTCTGATTTTGTAGACCTCAAAAGATGATCAATCTCAAACAATGAAACCTGCAGTAAGCCATTTGATTTTGACAAATAAATTTGTTCATCTGAATAAACTAATTCAAAATTATTACACAATTAATTACTTTTTTTCTTTTATTTTATTCAGGTTATGATATTCTACAAGAATTATTACGTTTCAGTCCGTGAAATTCATATAGTAAACAGTCCAGGGTGTCATTTAGAATTCGACAATTCTCGGTGGGTCAAAGTGAAAAATGTCACCATTTTTTCCTCACAAGAAAGTCTAAATACTGATGGGATTCATCTTCAAAATACTCGAGATGTGGAAATCCGAAAATCAAATATCTGTTTCAGTAATTTAATTTAACTCCAAAAATATTTACATATATTATTAAATTCATATGTAGTCATAAAATAGTCATAAATTTATTTTATCTTAGTTAGGTGATGATTGTGTATCTATTCAAACTGTTTGTTCAAATATCCAAATAAGAAACATTATTTGCAAACCTGGCCCTCCCCATGGAATCAGGTAAAAAAACTGGTACAAAATAATTAAAAAAATATTTTCAAATTTTCAATTTGAATGTAAATATATAATTTTCAATTTTTAAAATTTTTTTTTTTTTTTTATCTTGACAGTATAGGAGGGCTTGGAAGAGGCCATAGCTTAGCTTGTGTTTCAAATGTTTTTGTCAACAATGTGAAAATCCAAAACTCTCTATATGGTGTCAGAATCAAAACTTGGTAGGTTAATTAATTTCCAAAACAAAACAAAAAATTGAATCCACCATATGTTATATATCTAAATAAAATCTGATTTATACTATATTAACATCTAAATTTATTTTTATTTTAGGGGAGCATAGGAACTGTAAAGAACATAACATTCAACAACATAAAAGTCTCAAACGTCGGCACATCAATCTTAATCGACCAATACTATTGCGACACATCATCGCCATGCCACAACAGAACAGACTCAGTCTCAGTCTCAAACATCAAATACCATTCCATAACCGGTACTTATTCGTACCGATCGCCTGTAGCAACAGTTCACCATGTACAGGTTTGGAGTTGAGGGATGTTGAGTTGGCGCCGTCTGATTGGTCAAAATATTATGAGAAGCCGTTTTGTTGGAAAAGTTATGGGGAAATTCAGGGTTTGGTTGGGAAGGTGTGTTGGGTGTTTGGCGAGAGAGAATAATAGGTTGATTAAAGTTTTGAACAAGTCTCATAATTATACTTGTTGGTGATTTTTATGTTATTTTAGGGGTGTTTTGTTGGTTGATTGGTTTTTTATCATTTAGTATTTTGAAGGTAGTGTTGTTTTGAAAATTTTAACTTTGATTGCCTTCTTTTTTGGTTAGTACAATTGAGGAATTTTCTTTCTTTGCAATTTACTGTTTTTTTATCAAGTTTAATGGTAGATTTTGATTAATTACAAGCATTATTCTAATTTGAGATCATTTTGATCCTTCCAAATAATAGCATAAAAAAAGAAGAAACACAATAATAGTCAAATCTATCACTAAAAAGTAAAAACAGAAATAAAACATACCGGAAGTTTTACATAAACTACATTTAAAGTACTAACAACAAAATGCACATAAATAAACTACAACATATTTATTAAATCAAAGTCCAATTAAGGCCCCTAAAGGGTAGAGAACTAAGCTACAATTGAAACTAAAACTAGGGTAGTTGTTTCGTTACGCTACAAAATACAACTTTTACAAAATCTAATTACAACACGCGATTCATCCGGTCAAGGTCAACATCAGTCTCCATTTTTCGCACCACACAATAATTTATGTTATTTTTTTATTTTTATAAACGAAATTTCTCAGTTTTGACGGTTAAAGAATTGAGCTCAGTTAACAATTCCTGATATTCTCTTTTTGCCAATTCAAGTTGGCTTCTTAACATTTGTTCCTAAAATTAAAATAAAATAAAATATGTAAATATAATATCGTCAATTTGAAATAAAAATGTAAAAATCAATTCTTCTTTTTCTTTTATTACCTTAACAATTAGCTTTCTGTGTGCTGTCTCAAACTCGGCGCATCTAAAATAAAAATCCCAAAAAGGAAAATATATAGAATTTTGTAAAACAATATTGCGTAAAAAACCAAAAAATGTATAGAAAATCTACTTACTGTGATTTTAGAGTTTTATTTTCAAGAAATATAGTCTTCATTTCATGTATACGCTTCATTCCAGGGTTTTGCCGCTGCAAATTTTACAACAAATAAAAACATTATTTATCTTTCTTTCTTTTTTATTATTGTGTTTTTTTATATTAAAAATAAAATATACATAATAGTTTAATACCTTGCTTGGAATGCTTTCCTTTTTGGGAAATTCCTTAATGATGCTGACATCATCATCACTGTCATCAGTTGCATCATTATCATTGTATGTGGCAGGCAATTGGTTGAAATTTTGAGAGCCGTTTTTCCTCTTTACAGGTAGCTCTATATATAAATACATAATTTGCTGATATAAATAAACCATGTTTATGCTATATAAAAAAGTTTGATAAGTTTGTTCCTTCAGCTTTTGTATAAATTTTACAATCATAAGTTAGAAGTGTAGTTTCTATGTTTATTTGTCAAAAGAACACTAAAATAAAAAAATGTAAAATGATAGAAAGTTCCCTTACCACCTATACAAGTCCCAGCTACAGCCAATCTATTAAGTGAAATATGTATTACTAACCAGCAATACATGTTTCATTTATCATCTATAATTACAAAAAGACTTACCATAGTTTATTTTTTTTCCGGTTATAAGGCCTACACTCTTTTGCATATATACATTAATAACTCAAAAAAATATTACAAAATTGATTAAAAAAAAAAGACTTACTCAATAGAGAAGAGGATTTAGGGCTGTTTGAATGACTTGGTGTGGCCGTGCGTGTGGCCGCCAGAATGTCCAAAGGATTATTATTATTATTATTATTATTATTATTATTATTAGGAGGAGGAGGGGGCAATCTGAAAGATTGCCTCACATCTTTTGGTAGTTTTTTATTGTCGTAACCGACCAAATGACAGTGCAAATCCCTGATAAAAGAGGAAAATTAAGTTATTACTATTATTTTTTATTTTTTTATTTTTTTATTGCAATTATTATTATTATTTGTTGCTGGCTGGAATGGACACACACACTCCACTTGTTAGATAAATGATTCAATTTATTAATTAATAAATGCTAATTATATGAGAAACTGTACCAATATTCATAAGTCATTTCTTTCAATCGGGCCTCAAGTCTTTGGTACAAAACTGACTTCTCAAAATCCTGTTTGTCATGAGTCGGTTTTATGAAATTCGCCTCTAGAATACCTGCAAAATGAAAGGGCATAAACGTAAATATTTATTTTGCAAAATGGTCCCTATTCAAAGGTCAAACAAAATAAATGTAATACTTACCAACAACACCTCTTCCTTTACCGTAAGAGTTTGTAGCGACTTTCCAAAAGGGCTGCACAAAATTTTAAAAATGAAAGGACTTACTTGAAAATAAAAATAATAATAAATGGCTTATTGGCAAAAATACTTACAGAGATTAAGCGGTTTTTGTGATAGACATTAAATCCCTCAACATCTATATTGGGTGCTCCAATCTCATAACCAATCGTAGTAACAACTGCGGCCTAAAATTCAAATTTTAAATCGAAGTCATGCTAACTTGTGAAGTCAATCAGACTTAACGTTTGAAACATTCGATTGAAACATCATGCAAATAAGGCAAGGGCAGGCATTTTGGTAAACTGAAGCTAAGGTTATTTATAAAAGCAAAGGAAAAAGTAGAAATGAAGACAGACCCCGACGACGCCGGCGACGTTGGGGCGGTAAACGATGCACTCGCGGTACATCAAATCGTTGGCGATGCGGTGGGGCTCCACCACCTCCCCCCGAAGCTTTATCTTGAAGCTCTCCGGCATGTGCAGGTACAACACCGACGCATACGCCTGTCTTACCAATTCAATATAATAATAATAATAATAATAATAATAATAATAATAATAATAATAATAATAATAATAATAGTAGGAAGTACATACTAGCAAATAAGAGCAAATATAAATAAATAGTTTAATTATTATTAATAATAAATATATTACAAAATAAAATAAAATTATATAAATATACAAGACATAGAAACAAAGGACGATAAAATATGAAATAATGAAATCATGTGACGATAATAACATAAACACGTAATAACAACAATAAAACATATGTAATATTAATGAATGAAGAGTAAATATTAACAACAAAATAAATTAAACTAAATTAAATTATCGAATCATACTCTGAGAGAATAACGGAGTCTTATCGCGACGTTATTTTGTGTGAGATTCTGGACCTTCTGATGAATCCCGGCTTTCGTTAATTGGGCTTTCTTGCGGGCCCCACTTATTATTATATCCTAAACCAAAATTCACAAGTTAAAAAAAAATATATATTTTAAAATAAATAAATAAATAAATAAGTGAATTTGCTACCAAAGGGTTGGAATTGAAATCAAGTTCCATATCACCATCATCATTGTGCCAAAGATTATACACTAATACTTTCGTACCGCTATCTCCTATATCGTCAAACTGCAAAAAAAAAATAAAAAATAAAAAAATAAAGAAAGAAAATATTAATAATGGTAATTTTATTTGTATTATTAATTTTTGTTATTATAGTAATAGTAATAGTAATCAAAATAATAATAATAACAAAAATAACAATAAAAAGGAAGTTTAATATTAATTGAAAATTGATATATATATATATATATATATATATATATATATAGAGAGAGAGAGAGAGAGAGAGAGAGCATACTTGTTTGCATAATTCTTCTTCAGTAGAAAAAGGAGACCATTTGAAAAGAATTGATAAGTTAGACTGAAATTGCTTTTCATTACTTCTAATTAATCTATTTACAAAACCAATCTCAGGATCGAATTCATAATCTACCTGTAAATAGAAATCCAAAAAAATTTATAAAAATTACAAATTTAAAATTCAAAAATCATAAATTATGCAAAAAAGAGTTTAGGAATTAAAACACTTACAGTTGGTACGACTATATCGTCCAAACCAGTACGAGTCAAAAATGTATATGAAAGAAGCCCCACACTTTCAGTAGTTTTCCTATTTAAAAAAATGAAAAACAATTATCTATAAATTATATTCTTTTGAGGACTAATTGGTAATTAAGAATTTGAGGGATCAAAACACACATTTGCTTCTTGCATCTTGTGAAAACAATCACATCGGCTCCGAGTCTCATTGTACTTGTTTTAAAACCATTTCCATCTAAAATAAAAAATACATAAAAATAACCATCAACCCAGTATAACTTACGTATAAATAAATAAAGTAAAACTGAGGGGTAAAGTGAAAAATGCATACATTGACCAATAAAAGCATCGGAATGTTTATCAGAAAAACCAAAGCTGATACACCGCCTCAATGATTCAGGATCCATTCCGCCTCCGTCATCTTTTTTCCAAAATATTCAAAAATAATCAATCAAAATAATTAAAAATCATTTATTTAAATTCAAAACAAAATAGATAAATAAATAAATAAAGTACCTTGGATTAATAATGCAGGGTTTCGGTCGTGAGGGCAAATAAATTTATCTACTTTGACAAGTGTGGCTCCATTATTCACCTAATAAATTCAAGAAAAATATTACAAAAAAAATGATTATATTTCAAAAATATGAATAGTGTAAGAAAATATGAAATAATAAAAGATACCTAAACTGACCTCATCAATTGCATTATCTAGAAGCTCCGCAATTGCTACACAAAAAAATTAAAAAAATAATAACAAAATTTTCAGAAAAGTTAATATTACTTACTAAATCTTACAAAAAGAGAAATAATTTGTCTTTTTTTTTTCTTTTGAAAACTTACCGCCAAAGGCCCATTTGTGAGAAGTTGCATTTGAGTGAAGAAACCTTGGATTAATACGCAACCTGTTTCTTCCATCTGTACAAAAAAAGTAATTTAAATTACAATTTACAAATAAGCCCCTAAAATTTGCTCCTTTTTTCTTTTTTTGTTATGAGCCTCATATATCCATCAACATTTTAGGGTCTAAGCCTAAGGAATTGGTACATGCAGTACATAAAAAGGCAGCATTTTTTTCTCTTATTTATTTTTTATCTATTTTTTTTTATTTTAGACTACATGAATTGTGCAATCATGTAATTAAGACTCAATTTAAACTTAATTTCAATGTTTGATCAATTGTTGACTTATTTGTGCAATTAATCAAAAACCAAGCCAAAAAAGAAGCTGGAGCTTAATTGATACTTAATTTGGCTAAAAAAAAAAAAAAGTAACTAATGTATAAAAAAAATAAAACATACTTTGATACGAAGGGCCCACTGATTTCTTAACCTCATAATCCCCCGATTTCCAAAACTGGCGACAAACCATTCTTAAGCTTTGCGTTGAATTTCCACCATTCAGAGTAAAATTAGGGATAGGGTTTAGTGGTTCCGCCTCGTGTTTTACTAAAACGGCATTTTTGGTACTTTTGCTCAAAATTCCTGGCGGGGTTTCAGCCTGTGCACTAATTAAGGCAAGAGGTTGAAGAAATTTGAAATCTCGAAGTTGAGATTCAAATGGGTTGTTTGATTTTTGATTTGGGGCTTGATCTTCTTCATCGCTTGATAGATCTATTGCGTTGATCATAGCTTGAGAAGAAGAAAGGAACCTATGCAAGGAACCAAGTGCGTAATCGTATCTTCAACGAGCACAAGGCCACGCTTCTAATCGGAGCTACAAAGGCGATTGCAACACTGGTAAGGCTCATAGATAATAAAAATACTTACTTGTAACAATGCTTTGCTTGTAACTCGTTCTTAAAGTTTAATGAAAACTAGGCTGGGCAAATATAGAAATTAGAATAAACAAGCCTCTCTCTCTCTCTCTCTCCCCCTCCCCGCTTCGGAGTTATATTTTATTTTGTCAAATTATATATAATATATTAAAATTATATGTAAAAATTATACATAGTTTAGTTATTGAATATTTTTGTGGTATCACTCTAATTTTATAAATATTTTAATCATAGAACAATAAATATTTCTTTAAATAACTAAATATTCCAATTTGTCTATTATTCAAAATTACTATCTATCTAGGATAAATAAAAATATATTTTTTCAACTTACAAAATATGGATAATTTCATTAGATTTATATTTTCACTGGAAAAGAATATTTTGATTATTGTGGTTCGAGAATATTAAAAAATTGAGAGTAAAAACTAAAATTATTTCTGCATATCAAATAAAGTAAAAGAAAAAGAACAAATTAATAACTAAATTTAAATTAAAATATAATTTACTAAATATAATTCAAAACTAAACTATATATAATGTTTACATATCAAAATGAACAAGAAGTACATAGATATTTTGAAAATTTTGAATTTGGGCCTTCTCTCTTTTTCTTGAAAAATTTGAAGTACATAGGTATTTGAATTTTTCTTGCAAGAAAAATTTGTCAACATGGGAAATTGGGCCTTCTCTCTTTTTTAGAAACTTTGTCATTTTTATTGACCTTACATCATCCCATCTATTTCAAAAAACTGTCGAAAGAATACTTTCTATGTAATGAGTCATTTACAATATCAAATACTTGAAAAATGACTCGTTATACGAATATATATAAATATATGATCTTATTTTATTAACGGAGCCCACATTTATTTTTGATTCTCTATGAAGATTTTGCCACTAAAAAATATCTAATTAGTTTTCAATGAGCTTTAGCGCACATTTATTTTGACCCATTACATGAAATATTTCATAGACTTGATCAAAGAATATTTATGAATTTAGTGAGACATTAGATTCTTTGTGGCACTTAATTAATATATAATGAGTGTTGATTGAATGGAATCTTTACAATTGACTCATTATACGGTAAATATACTATAATTTTTTTTTTTGGAAAAGAAATGTGTCAGTCATATATCAAGTTTAGAGAATTATACTATGCTGTGGGTATTTTAGTTTTAATATTTATTTTGATACAATGAACATCAATTGTTTTAAGAAAAAACACAATCAATTTAAAGTGTACTTATACCCAAATGGATTATTTGGAATTGGAATGTCAGGGGGTTGAACAAACCCAAAAGGAGAAGACCTCGATTGAAAAGAGATTTGGAGTGCTGAGAAAATAGATATAGTTGGTATAAAGAAAAAAAAAAGGAACATGATCATAAAAAGACTGACGAGAATCTTCAAATAGTATAAAGAAGTGGGTTTGGCTTCCCTCTTGCGGGAAAGCAGGGGGCTGAGAGGCTCCAAAAAGTCAGAACCTCCTTTCATAGAATGGTCATGCTTTTCTCGAACAAAATAGCATATAATCAAACATAATTATCCAATATAATTATGTACATAATATATAGTACTTTCTTATATAACATGATAATACAAGTATCAAACATCAATTCGTACATTAACTCTCCAATATTTTGATATAGTCAGATGAGTCTTTGCATCTCTCCTTACAAATTCAAAAATCATTGCCGAAATAGCTCAGTATCTTTATCCACTCACTATGAATGAAATTACAAACATATTTTCATTTAAATAAAGATTAGAATTTTTATCCAACTTTAATATGTAGGCAAAGAGTTTGACTGAATTTACTGGGGGGGCCAAAAAAATTATTTCTACTAATCAACACTGTACATTTTTTTTAGGGGGAGAGGAGGGGGGTCAAATGCATAAAAATACATATATTTCAATTTTTTTACTAAAATACTATTGATATATACTATTCAGTCAAAATTTTGAGGGGGCCGTGACCCCCCGAATCTCTATTAAGCTCCATCTCTTTTAATATGCCTTCCATTGATCCCATGTGTGAAAGATGGATCTATGCTCATTATTTGAATATACTATCGTCATATAGTTGCTGAATTTGGAAATACCAAATATGTTTAGATTTCTCTCTCTCTCTATATATATATATATATATTGACAGATAGTCTACGTGACTCTTCTTTCTCCTTCACGTCGGATCAGGAAAACAAACGGGGAGACGCTCTACTAACATAATAACTATACTAATTAAGCATTAATCAATGCTCTAGTCTTCCCTGCTTTATTGCTATATAAAATAGCACGATAAAGAATGATAAGACTTTTCTCCATACAGGAAATTTTTTCTCCATACACAAAAACTGACTCTCTTTTTCCGACTTATTGGTACTTTTCTATTGCTACATGACGTGCTCCATATATATCTTCCCTGCATCATTCAACACAAGAATTCTTTTATGCCCAAGGGCAGGTTAAATCCGCAAAAAAAAAAAACACAAGAATTCTTTTTCATTGATTTGCTTCCTTCCAACAAAATCATTCTTTGTTTTGTTGTTCTTATCTTTAACAAAAAAAAAAGGCGAATATGCCTGCACATGTGCACTTATTATTTTTCTTAACTAAGCTGGTCTAAACATCAAATTCTCACCGAACCTTGTATACAAAGTTTTCAATTGAAACATATAGGCTAACAAAGGCTATCACTGAGATCGGCAGAGGAATATGCCTTTTAAAATTTCCTAAAGTTAAATGCTATTTTATCTCTTTTTTCACTACAAAGTTCCTTTCGTCATGTGATTCATGTCAATTAATTAATTCTATAATCAAATTATTGTCCTATTTCAAATGAAGCCTAATATTTATCTTCCACAACTTACAGAAGAGTTCTAAATGGCTCAGTATCTCTAGTCTTTCAATGACCTTTCAAGCGTAAGAAGGAAAATATTCATCAAATCATAATTTTATTGAGCGACTCTAAGAGAAATAAGAACAGGGTTTCAATTTAACCATTTTTAGGTGCTCATTAATGATTCAAGGCTTGATATTTCTGCACCTTATACTTTTCCCTAGCACACAAGGTAAAGTTTGATGAAGCCTCAAAGGACAAAAAAAAAAGAAAGAAATTTAAAATGTTGGAAATATTTCTATCTAAGAAATCAAACTTTCATAAAATTTCTAATAACTCATTTTGGTAACAAAAGAAAATATCTTTTTTTTTTACATATACGACGATGCATAAAAGCTCCATCCAACCTCGTATGGAATCAAAAGAAAGTATTTTGTTTTAATATTTTTACCTTGAGTAGGAGAGAAGGAAAAATCAAACAAAAAAATCTGTACTTCTTGTCAAAGGCTTTCTCAACCATCACTCTTGCTGAAAGGCAGTACCATGCTGGAACAACAATGAAAAAACTAATTAGCGTGCTTTCCCTGTAATTATTTTACCTTTTTTCTGAATACTTTTGAAAAGAAAACTGAAAATAGTTATGCACTTTTGTCCTCAACTTTATTCATGCAATATGGGACCTGAGCTCATTGGAACTATATAATTTGACTACATTTTTTTCAGCTTAATTAAAAAAAACAGCCAATTTGTGAACCAAAATTTCAAACACTAACAAAAATGACAAAAGAAAATATTTCAGCTTTGAGCTCGGACCTGTAATGAATTTTTTTTTCTTCCTTGACATATCTGATTGACAATCTAAAGAATTAAATCAGAAGAAAATAATTCAAAAACGACATTTATTTCTTTGCTTACATTTATTTAGAGAGAGAATTCTTATTCCTTTGAGTTTATCCTGCACAATCACATTCATCAAATCTACAATAAATCCATCTAATTACTCGACAAAAATATGCTCTTGTATATTTGCATTTTTAATAAAAGATATAAAAAGAAGGAAAAATGAAAATCACTCCAACATTTGGGGACGACCTGGTCACTCCAAGGTTGGGGACGACCTGGGCGCGACGTGTTCCCCAGTAGCCGGATTCCCCAACCTTCTTCCTGTCATCCCCTTCTTCTCCAGCGCGATGGGAACTGCTATATATTGTTTTATCGACTTAAGAATTTGTTATATTCCCCAACCTTCTTCCTGTCATCCCCTTCTTCTCCAACGCGATGGGAACTGCTATATATTGTTTTATCGACTTAAGAATTTGTTATATATATATATATATATATATATATATATATATACTGTTTTTTTGTTTGATTTATATATTGCTATATATATATATATACTATTTTATCATAATGTTATACTATCTATATATTGTTTGTGTCGCTGCGCTCTTTTTCACCCCGTCGTGCATCCATCGTTACATGTTGAGCTGTGAAGGTGCTGGACGGAAGCGTGTCGTGCCGCCGTCGCGTTTTGGCTGACGTGGTATCCACGTCAGCAGTGGCGCACGGGGCGTCTCCAAATGTGGCGCGCAATATCAGGACCCTAAAAAGAATCACTTTATAAATAAAATATGTTGGTAGGAAACAATTAATCTATCTTGAGTACGTATTATTCCCATACTTTGAATTCATTTGTACTGAAAAAAAAGCCGAAATAAGCTGGATAGAAAGCTCATAACACAAATAAATCATGTTTCATAATATTATAAATGTCAATCAAAGTCAAATGGCCTAAATTAAGAAACTAAAGAGTGAAAATTGGAGCAAATAAGAACCTCTGTGTTCCATTCCCTGCACATCTCTCCTCTCCTTCCTCTCCCCCAGTCACCTCATTCTGAATAGTTGCAACTTGCAACTCTTCCATCAAAACAAAAATAGTTAGTGATTTAATCTACATGTTTGCACTCCTCCTGACACTTCGGTCAAGATTTGCATTTGCACTATAAATATCTAATAGCGATCTCTATATATTCATTTATTCATCACGTTGTGAATCATGTTGCGAGTATGATAAGTAGATTAAGAAGTCAACTTTTGTAAAAGGACAATGTACATGAACAACAAATGTTAATTTCAGTACAGTTCTTGGACTGAAGAAAACTTACTATTGGGCCTCGTTGGGCTCTCATTTTACGGTTGCAATTGCGAATTCTAGTTTAACCTGACAAAAACTGCCTTTTGTAATGGACGATGATAGTTGATATTGATTGATATTGATAAACCATGAAGGCCTAATTTAGGCCCAAAGAACTCTTAATTCATCGCCCCCATAGTGAAATATAAACCCTCGTTTCAGAATTCTGCGCTTATACTTCGTTAATCTCCGTTTCATCCTTCCCTTCTTTAAAACCTCCATTGAACGATCAATCCATCAATCATCAATGGAGTTCTGTCCATCGTGCGGCATGTTGCTTCAGATCGAGCCAGCGAGGGACGGCCGAAGGATGAGACTCTTCTGCCCTACCTGTCCCTATGTTTGCCCTGTCCAAAACAAGGTTTCTTTCGTCAATTTGATTGATTTTGTTTTTGAGAATTTGATTGATTTGATGAACTGGGTTTGTGGTTCAGATAGTGAAGAAGGTGCCGTTGGTGGCGAAAGAGATTGAGCCCATTTTCAATGCGGCTGATGCGAAGAGGTTTGCTAAGAAGACCAGTGGGGGTGAGTTGTTTCTCAATTTGGTTTTGCATTTTTGGCTCAATTCATGCTGGTAGCTGTTAGATTATCAAAAGAAATTATAAGGAAGTTGATGAAGAAAGCAAGTGCATTGATTTTAGGTCCAACACCATTGAAAATTTTATTATCATTATGGAATTATCACAAAAAATATTTTGAGTTCCTAATCATGTTCAAAGAAGGAGACAAGATAACTCCTTGGAAATTCTTATAGAGATAAACACCGCCAGTCCCTAAACTTTAATTGGATTGCAATTTAGTCCTGAACTGTTGATTTAAATGTTTGGATCCTTGTACTTTATGAAAATATGAACCTTATTAAAACCGTGCATTTATTCCATTCTTATATGATATATCGGTTTACATACATTATTTAAATATCCATATATAACACAATTTTTTAATCTTGCATTATTAGACGAACTTTTTAATCTTTAGATTTTGATTTTGAGATATGTGGTTTGCATAATAAGCACAATTTCTTAAAGATGCATGCATAACACAAATCTTTAAGTCACAATAACGAGTAAAAAATTACAACAAGCATCATGAATCAAATACTTAATTACTTATTTTACCGTCACACATCTCTATATTATTCAAATTACTCATACTCTTCGTATGTACAATATGTCTACAGTATCATGCGAGAAATGTCATCACGATGAAGCGTATTACGAGCAGATGCAGACCAGATCTGCAGATGAGCCTGAGACCATATTTTACCAATGTTGTAATGACAAGTGCAATCACCATTGGAGGGAGGGTTAAACTCTTTATAAAACAACTTGTTCGGTTTATTGCGCTAAGGTTTTATCTGGATTTCCTATTATATTTTTTTAATTTGTTCACTAAGTTAGTTTTATCCAAATTTCTTATTATAATTTGAGTGAACATTGGTTGGGGTTAAGTATTTAACTTTTTCTTGTTACTTTGCTCACCTTTTATGATCATTGATGTTATAAGTAGCATTTGAGTTTGATTGTAATATTGAACCCTTTCGATCGGTGATGCTCCCCCGGGTCTTCTACCTCTCTCTCCGATCATCTTCTTGCTCCAACCACTTAGTACTACGACCAACTATCATGGCTATTTCTGACGATTTTCGATGACATTTTGCTTACCTTTTCCTTCATTTTTACTTACCTCGTACCTTCTCTTCTTCACCAAACATGCTCCTTTGTTCCTCCAACCTTTGCCTCTCCTTCTCCCTCTTCCTTCCTACAATTTACTCCCAGTCTCTTTTCCCTCTAAATTCCCTACTTTACTTTCTCACCTTTTACCTAAATCTTGACTCGTCCTTTTCTTCCAAACATTGGAGAATTAAGAGCATATTTTTGGAGAGAAAAACCGGCAACTCGCTATGGCGCGTCAAATGGAGCTTCGACAGCTCAATGGGGAATGTATTGCGTAATTCATGCCTTCAGACACCGCGGTGATAGAAACAAGGTGTCCTCCAGATCTTGAGAAGATCAAGGTCTTCATTAGGTTTTAATTTTTGTTGTGTGTTATGTTGATGTGCTTATATGCGATATCAATTTGATCAAATTGAATGTAACTCATTGCAATCACTTTTTAACATCCATGGAGAGTCTAAGGGCGTACTAAGCACACAAAAAAACATTTTAATCAGTCATTGTAAGTACATCTTCTCATAGAGACAATTCTCTAACTTCACAACACAAGACTAAAAAAACACAGAAAATATGATTAGTCAAACTATACATAAACCTCAAAATAATAAGATTCCGTTGTGATAACAAGCATCAAAACAACTATATATAAACCGCGGTAAAAAAATTATCATCTCTTATCAACGCATTATAAACTCATCAACCAACCAAACCAACAAACAAAGTGTTAACTATCAATAATACACATAAAAAATTTCAACATTCAAAACCCATCATTCAACATCTCTCAACTCTCACCAAAAAGACAAAATCGCCCGCCCGCCCGCACAAACAAATCAATCGCACATCTTTTTCTTAGCCAAATACCTTTTATGCGCATTTTCCAAAGCATTCTCTCGCATTTTCAGCAGCTCATCGATCATCTGATTATACCTGCTCTCGATATCCTCAAACTCAGCCCTCATATCCTCATCAATATTCTCAATCGACAGCAAACTGCACCCATTAAGAAGCTTCTTGCGGATATCCGCCTCGTCGAAATGAAACCCGTTAATCACATTTCTCCTGATCCTTTCAGAATCCATATGCATAGTAATCGACGACTCTTCCGACTCGCCAATAATTTCCTGACCGTTATGTTTCGCGTATGTCACGCTGATGTCAGCGCCACCATGCTCCATTTCCATTGTGGATCCGTTTTCATTTTCCAAAGCGGATATGTTTTCGTGTGAGGAGGCCTCGCTGATCGGGCGCCAGTCAGGCACGAGATTAATCAAGAGAAAATCGATGAAATCAGCGATAAATGCCACATCGTAATCTTCCAATTCGAGTTGCTCGACCATCTCGCTGGCCACAGACAGAGCAGTGTCTGAGTCCAAGAAAAACAAAAAGTGGATGTTTCTCGCTTCACCTAATAATGTAAACAAATAACAAAGTTAACACATATTATATCTAAATATAATTGGTAATTTAAGTTTTTTTTAATAATTTTAATATGTACCGGCTAAATCGGTGATACGCAACACAAGGGCGACTTGATTATCGTCCACGCGCTCTCCTTTAAGCCTGAACTCATTATCCTTACTAACTCTTGAAAATTCCAACTGGTTCGATTCAGATTTGACAGTATCAATTTCCGGCGAAATCAACTCATGACTCGAATTCATCGATTTTGGAACCGGAACACTTGATGAAGAATCCGTAATGGAGGCGTCCATTTTGTTGTTGCACTGGAAAAGAAAAGGGTCTTTTAGGAGCTCTTTTGCCGACTTTCTTTCCGAGGCGGGAACCAAGCATTTCTCTATGAATTTTCTCACTTCTATATCGGGTACCTTGTCCAATGCAGCTGGCTTTATTCCCTGTAAGGAGAGAAAGAATAAGTTGGTATTAGCGAATTGATGTTTTTTATGTTTGTTTTTTTGTATTTTTTGGAGAGATTTTGTACCGAAGTGACGCGTTTGAAAATTTGAGCGGCATTTTTGCATTCGCTATAGGGATAGTCAAGCGTGACCATTTCAAGCATGCACATTCCAAAGGAATAAATGTCAGCTAATTCGGTATATTCCTCTTCGTATAATTCAGGCGCCATAAATTCAGGAGTCCCTAATTAATAAACAAAGAAGAAAAATATTATTGTCGAAGAAAAAATAATAAAATAATCACAAAGAAAAACAAACAAACGAGGAAAAGAACTCTAACCAAGGACAGAACGGGCTTTGGTCTGTTGCAACACAGTAGCCAAACCGAGATCTCCAATCTTAACCTCTCCATGATTTCCGTTCACAAATATATTATCGCATTTAAGATCTCTGTGAATAATCGGAGGTTCATGCCCATGCAAATATTCCAAACCTTTCAGAATCTGTCTGGCCCAGCTCTTTATCGCCTTCAAATCAACGTACTTGTGCTTTTCCCGATATCTAAAATACATATATCAAATTATTATCGTTTTTGTTGAATCACATGTTTCGAATGTTAAGAAAATTTGTAGAGTTGGATTAAAAAGAAATTTTCAAATAATCACCTAACTTTCCAAATATTACAAAAAACCCTCACTTCTTAAATTTCTCAAAAAACCCTAAAAGTGAAATTCAGTCAATAAAAAATATTTAACCCCATAAATGTTAACTTTAACACCATAGGAGGGAATTTAAAACTGAAATTCACTTTAAGGGCTTTCTCGATAAATTCAAAAAGGGAGGTTTTATTTTGTAACATTCAGAAAAGTTAAGGGGTTATTTGGAAATTTGTCTTGATTGAAACTCACGATCGTAAGCTTCCGGAAGTGAAGAGCTCGGTGATGATGTTGATGCTTCTTTTCTCGTCGTCGACCCACGAATTGTAGAATTTGAGAATGTTTTTGTGCCGAAGGGTCTTGAGAAAGTGGACCTCGGAGTAGAGCCTCGAGAGGTTTTCGGGCGATTGGAGCATTTGATCGATGCACACTTTGTTCCATGCGACCTCGATTCCATCTACCTCATCAAAAGCCTTGTAACTAAAATGAAAATGAAAAATTGGTCATGGATTGGGGAAAATTGGAGGGGATTAAGGATATGTTCACTAATAGAAATTTAAAATTTCCTTTTTGTTGGTTTTAAATTTTAAATTCAATATAGTGTAAAGAGGAAAAAGACAAAAAGATGTGACAAAAATGAAGATGAGGTTAAAACATACACTTTTTTGTAAGCCCCTTTTCCCAAAAGCTCACGATACTGAAAATAGAGATCATAAAAAACAATTAATTGATGAATTAGGAAATTGTATCAAAAGAACGAGGAAATTAGGGTTTGAATTGAGATATCCTCCTACCCGGATGTACCGCCCGGTGGGGTCCACCTCGACACAATCCTCCTCCGGCAGCGTATTCGAATCATACCCCGCCTCATTCTCGCTCGCGCTGCCGCTTCCACTCATTTTAATTTACAGTAAACCAACAAAAAAACCGAAACAACTATATCTAAAAAATCGCGATTCTAAACAACAAAAAACAGCTATTCGAAGAAAGAGCGAGTTATGCACAGAGAAAGGAGGAAAAGAGAGTCAATTTTTCATGGAAGGCTTCGGATGGATCGGGTTTCGACCGGTGTGAAATCCGGTAAGAGACGCGATCCGACAAGCCAAGATCCATAACCCCAGTCACCACTTCAACACGACGACCTCTCATTGATTCATCATCATCATCATCATCATCTCGTCCTTGATTTGAAGACGGAACGAAAAAGATCGATCGGTTTGGGGTCGGTTTGGGGAGAAGGAGGAGAAGAGGAAACGAGAAGCGAGTTGGGGTTTTTAATGGCGGAAAGGAATCGAATCGAAGGATGGTCGTGAGGAAAAGGATGGTTGCTGTTGAATCAGTTTTGGGTGCGCATGGTGTATGCGGAATGTGCTGTGTTTTTTACCGAATTTGAATCGGTGTTTGGTGGACCGGGGTGGGCCGGGTTAAGGGGAGGGTTCCTTCTCTTTCTAGTAATGATTGGGAAATTTTGAATGGACTTGGTGTACGAAGACCGGGCCAACTGTTTGGGAATCTGAAGAGTAATTGTGAAGTTGGTGTAGTACGCGGGGAGTTGAGGGAAATGGGGATTCAGGTGAGGGACAGACAGGGCAAATATCTTTGTTTGCTTTTTTTGGCTAAAGCAAAAGAAAGAAGGGAAAGAAAGGGTCAGCAGTGTGATGTGTGTGTAAATGTCTCAACTTTTCTGGAAGAGCGCGTGTTGTTTGTTGGGAAATTTATCAAAAACCCTCCTAATTTTTCTCATATTATTAAAAACTCTCTATATTTTTAGATTCTCTCTTTTAGTCCCCCTATAAAGTAATTTGAGTTTTTTTTTTTGCACCCCTAGAAGAGTTAAATCTAATATATAAATAGTTAATTTCTTTTATTGACCAAACTGGTCCTTCTTTTTATATTCGATATGAAGATATAATTAATAGATAAATAATAAATAATACATAATTAACATAATTAAATAATAATAAAATAAATAAATAGCACATAATTAACATAATTAAAATATAATTCATATATAACTAAAAATTAATTAGGTCAAATATTACTTTCTTTATTTTTGCGTAAATATTATATTATTTTTTGTGTAAAAATATTATTCTCTCATTTTTTTTATTGCTAATTTTTTATTTATATTTTATGTAAAATATTATTTTTATACTTTTTATGACTTTGTATTAGGTAAAATGTTTATTATTTTATCTATTTTTTTATTTTATCTAAAAGTGCTATTTTTTCTTTAATTTAATTTTTTTATGATTTTGTTTACTTTTTCAATTCTACTTTATTTATATTTCATGCAAAATATCATTTTTTATTTATTATCTTGTTGTGTAGAAATTAAATTATAAAAATTATTTTAAAGAGGGCATTTTGGTCCATGTAAAAGTTGAGATGGATGGAATATATGTTTAACCCTAGTAAGGGATAAAAGAAAAACTCAATATGCTTTATAGAGACTAATAGAGGGAATCTAAAAATATGATTTTTTTTATAATATTAAGAAAAGATAGGGTTTTTTTTGAAAAAATTTTCTTGTTTGTTTGTTTGTTTGTAACCTGGTTTTCTGTCCAGATTAGGGATTTTTCGGTTGATCCTATTTTTAGGTATTTAGTTTAATTAGATTTGAAAATTTTTAGGATTTTTCTGATTTTTTAACCCTAGCATCCTCTCCTCTATGGCTGAATCACGGCAGCAACGTCGGCAAATCGTTGGCCCCACCGCCACCACCACGGAAGAAGTTCCATGTCGAGAGAGATTGGTCGGAACTCCCTCAAGAGATGCTTCACTTCATCTCAAAGAAACTCCGTGAGATACTCGATTTCGTCCGCTTTCGTGCTATCTGCCAACGGTAGCGCTCTGCCGTTTCTGTCTCCGATTCGCCCTCTCAACTCCTTTGGGTTTTCAAAAAGTGGGGGGTGATAATCCCAAAAGCCTCCCCTTATGTACAGCCCCGGCCCTAGCCTTAGTCCAATGAGACTAAGGTCTAGGGTCCATAATTTTTTAGGGACTCTTTTATTTCCTATATGTGTGCATATTTGTTAAAGATATGGATTTAATTTTTTTTTTTGAATCGGACTTAAATTATTCTTGTTGTTACATTGATTATAAAATAACTTATGATTATTGGTTTGACTTGATTATTAGGAATTATTAGAAAACTAAATTTATTGGAATTATTAGTATTGTTAGAAAGTTATGTTTAGAGTTTTATTATTTTTTAGGAACCTGATATATCACGAGGGTGTATACCCGTTGTTTCAGCAAGATGTACATACAAACTGACAAAAAACATATAAACTGAAAAACAAATAGTATATAAAAATTCATTCAGTAAAACAGTATATATTTTCAAAAATAAAAACAAAATATAGCATATATAGAAACGTGAGAAAAAAAATATACCGTCGTTACTGGGTCGCTATCGACCCGTCGTGATTTCAGATTTCCCTTTGTTATTAATTATTTAGTTAGTATTATTGATATTGTTTGAAAGTTATAGATTTTCTAAAATTTTTATTTTAAATTTTATAAGATTTGAAAAATTTTAGGGGTCCGTTTTGAAAATAGAACTAGAGTCATTCGAAACATGGGGCCGGCACTGCTTGTGTACTCAGTACTTTCCAACCAACAAAGACTTATCAAAAGTTATGGAAATTGAATTGCCGGGTAAGTCGATCCGTAGTGATTTCTCCGCATTTAGACCGAATTTCGCCTACTTGTTCGGTTACGGCGTTCGTTACATTCATTATAAGTCTTGCTCTTATCTTTTTAAGTTTGACATCAGTGCTAATTCTCACGAAAAATTGCTAGTCTCCAAAGATGTGGAGTCCTTTTTCTTGCCTAGTCTACAATAGGTCCTTATTTATTACAAATTAACTTTGTATTTTTTTAATCTATTTTTAGACTTTTCTTACAATGATTCCTCGTTTTTTCTAGTCATTCATGTGCATATCATGAGATGATTATCGAATTTTGTTGCCATGCCATTTATGTATTGTATGAGTTTAAGTCTGTTTTGATGGTGTCAAAAAGAAACTATTATTTGTGACGAAATGGCTATGTTTTTATGAGGTACATTCAAAACAATGAATTGCACCTTGGGACTTTAGAGAAACTTTAATTGTGCCTTTTTTAGTCTAGGTTGCCTTTCTTTTGGTTTTAATTTGAAGCCTTTTGTTAGCTATTTGTGTTTGTACCAGTATTCCAAGTTACAAGTTGTTAGAGCATAATGGTAAGATTTTGAATTTACACGTATTGGTACCAGTCTGTTGGTGGTACAACACCTGTATCATTTGCCATGCTAGTTCAATTATTATATGTTCAGCTTAACGAATTTTGCAATTGTATTAATTATCTTGCAAATAATAGTATCTCTTTGTTGTTTGAAGGGACATGACAACAGGACAACTGAAAATTCATTATGATGTTTCTTTCAATTTGAGAGCGCATTAATTTTATTATGATGTTTTCCTGAAAAAGAAAATAAAAATATTTGCATAGTTATCGTATTAGTATTTTATCTTGAGTTTAATCATAAATTATGAAAGCTATAAGCATAACTATACAATTGTGCAAATAAGATTGAAAAAACATAGGTCATCATGACATCATAGAGGATATAAATACAAAAAATTATGATATCATAAGGGGGTGTAAATACAAAAATCATGACATCATAGGAGGGTATAATTACAAAAACTAGGACATCATAGAGTTCAATGATAATGTATATGATGTTTTTTGTGGGGAAATGAGAGGGCAAGTTATAATTTTTCATATGAAAATATACAGTGTTGGAAAAACTTAATCTACAGTCTGTATAACGAATGCGTTTTGACCCACACCACATAAATCCCCATAAACATATTCACATTCGACTGGGGCTTCTATTTCCCACTTAACACTGCAAGTGCGCACTCACGTGCATCTTCCCAAACGCTCAAACGCCCGGCGTTAAACCAGTTTCCAGAATTTCCTTTGTAAAACTTTCTACATTCTACGCCAGGTCCAGCCAAATAAATACAATTTTTTCTCCATATTGAAGAATTTAAATAGACCTGGTTCACTTTCGTACCAAACAAACTGTTTCACTGTAAAACAGGTAATACGTCTGGTTATATTTACTTGTGTGTACACTGGGTGCAGGCAGAATAGGCTCGAGACAACAATATCGCCACAATTTGTTGTTCTTCTTCTTCCAAATTCATTCAATTTCTCATTAATATCTTCGAATTTCGAATTTAGAAGAGTTTTTCTCAAACAATGTCAATCGAATTTCTCGATTCGTCTTCCTAGTAGAGCTCGGATCGGTTTAGATTCTCTCATTTTTGCTGTAAACCACTTGGAATTTGAAGAAACCATGATTTGGAACTGAAATCCCCGTTGCGAAATCGATCAATGAGAGGCCGCCGTTTGTCTGTAAGCACAAGGGTTATGGATTTCGGATTCTCGGATTACCGGTTTGTTTGCCTGTTAGAAGCCTTTTCTGAAAAGATCTCGGTAAGTTGGTTCGTGAATTTTTCGCATTTTTTTGGGTTTTGAGAGGTTGAAATTACTGAAATGATTGATGTTTTTGTTGTGTAGATCGCGAATATTGGTCTCTAGATCTTCGTTTTTGCTGTTAATTTGTTCGAAAATGGAAACGAATGGAAGCGAGCAATTGGTTTCGAGCGATTACGCTCCCAGCGATGAGGATCGTGTAGAGATGGATCCCACCGGGCGGTACATCCGCGTAATGTTCTCTCAAATCAAAATCCATTTTATTTCAATCTAATTTTATTTATTTTTCCTTTTTTTTTTTTTTGCAAATTTTTGATTGTTTTCACAAACTAATACTAGTTTATGATGATTCTTTCAGTATCGTGAGCTTTTGGGGAAGGGAGCGTACAAAAAAGTGTAAGCCTTTTTCAAAATTGCCCCTCTTTTTCCCCCAATTTTCCCTTTTTTTGCAATTTCACCTTTTTTTTTTGTAATTTCAATTAACAACCAAACTATGGAGTCCTGATTTTCTTTTCTATCTTTTTCTTATTACAGTTACAAGGGATTTGACGAGGTAGAAGGAATTGAGGTTGCTTGGAACAAAGTGAGCGTAGATCAAATGCTCCAATCGCCCGAAAATTTGACGAGACTTTACTCAGAAGTCCATTTTCTCAAAAATCTGAAGCATGAAAACATTCTGAAGTTCTACAATTCTTGGGTCGATCATAAGAAACGGACTCTCAATATAATCACCGAATTATTCACCTCTGGCAGCTTAAAATCGTATGTCCATATTTAAAATATTGTGGTTTTTTTTTCAAAAATCCCCTATCATTAATGGTATTTGTGAAAAATCGCCTATCTCTTCGAATATTCAATAAACTCCACTTTAAATTTTCCATTTTTCACGTACTCCCAACTTTTAAAGTACTAAAAAAACCTTTATGATAAATAATTCGAAAAATGTGTTTACATATCATTTATAATTATTTATATATTATTTGAATATTACATAGTCTTTTCTTAAAACAAAAGTTAAACTTAAATACTTATAACGTTTTCAAAAAACCTAAACTCAAAACTATTTTTCTTAACATTCCAAAAGTCAGTACTTCATTTACAAATTCAACAAAACACACTCTGTTTTCTAAAACATCACCCTCTCAAATCTCCTCAAATGTTTAATTCTGCATAATTTTCTCATTTTTCAGATACAGAAAGAAGCACAAGCACGTGGACTTGAAGGCCATCAAAAGCTGGGCGAGACAAATCTTAAAAGGTCTAGAATATTTGCACTCGCACAATCCGCCGATAATCCACAGGGATTTAAAATGCGATAATATATTTGTGAACGGGCACCACGGCGAGGTCAAGATCGGCGACCTCGGGCTCACCACCATCATGCAGCAGCACAGAGCCCTCTCAGTCGTCGGTCAGTTTCTTCCTTTTTGTTTTTTTTCCCTTTTTTTGTTTATCAGTTTTACTCTTTTAGTTTTTTTTCGTTCTTTTTTTTGAGAATTTGCTAAAAGGTCCATGTATTATGCTTAAATTGCAAAAAGGCCCTCTTTTATTGAAAACTGCAAAAAAACCTTGGTTTGTTATTGTTTTTCATTTTTTTGGAAAATGTGCAAAATGCCCTTCCATTATGGAATATTGCAAAAAAAAAAAAAAAAAAAACTATTCCTTAGGAAGTTGCGAAAGAAACTCATACTGTCTTTTAACATCTAACACCGTTTTTTCTTTTTGCAATTTCTAACAACGGAGGGGCTTATTTACAATTTACGCAGAACGCAAGGACTTTTTCACAAAATCCTCGTCTTTTTCGTCCGGTCACTAATACTTAATACTTAATACAACATGTTTTATAATTTTTTTATCATTTTAGGAACGCCTGAATTCATGGCGCCAGAATTATACGACGAGGAGTACACGGAGCTGGCCGATATTTATTCTTTTGGAATGTGCATGCTTGAGATGGTCACTCTCGATTACCCTTACAGCGAGTGCAAATCCGCCGCGCAGATCTTCAAAGCCGTCTCCTCCGTAATAAAATAATTAAAATAATAATAATTAAAAGAAATAAAGGGATTATGAATGCTTGTTAGACAGTACCTCTACTTATTTTAGTCCGTGTACTATGCGTTTTAACTTATTTTAGTCCCTGTAGTTTATGAAATGTTGCGTGGTTACTGGTTAGTTCCTGACTTAATGGAACGTGTTACAGGTTTGCCCTTCAAAAAGGAAAAAGAATGAAATCCTTTCTAAATGTGAGAAATTATAAAAGAAAAATTATTTTCGAAAAATTGTTATGAGATTATTAATTTATTAGTAAGTATTAAAAGAAAAAAATCCTTTAAAAGTTCTGAAGGTCGAAATAGTCATTTTTGAAAAATATTTGACGGTGTGTTAACTGTTTTATAATGTACATTGACTACAAAGTTAAATGGTTGTTAGTACATAGACGAATTCGCAACCCAATTAAAGTACGTGGACTAACTAACGGCACATTAATCCCAAAAAAGGGAAATAATGAACGATTATTTATTTATTTATTCACAGGGAATAAAACCAGCGGCACTAGACAAAGTAACCGACGCCGACGTAAAACAATTCATCGAAAAGTGCCTCGTTCCCGCCTCCGACCGCAAATCCGCTTCTGAACTCTTATCCGACCCGTTTCTCCAGTCCACCACCGACCCGGACGTCTCCATTCTCGACTCATGCTCTGACAACCCGGCTTTGGAATCCGGGAATCCAAGTACTGAATCCGTCCTGACGGACTTGGACTCGGAGAATGGCAAGGAGGAGTCTGTTACTAGGGAGCTGGACCATTTTAACGGAGATGTGCCGGTTTTGGAATTCGAGAGGGTGAGCAAGGATAATGAGTTTAGGTTGAAGGGGCAACGGAAGGACGAGAATTCGGTCTCGTTGGTGTTGAGTATCACTCACTCAGCTGGTAAGTGAAAAGGTCTTAATGAACCCCGTAATTTTAACTTTTATGTTCGAATAAAATCCCGAATAATATGTAAACGTATTTTGCATATTCCAAAAAATAAATTTTTTGTTCATAAATACAAGAAAAGAAGGGTGTTTTCGGAAAATTCCTCTTATTTGAAATATCAACTACGTATATATAATTATTAGTATTATTATTTATTTATTGTTTTTTTATTTAAAGGTGAAACAAGAAACATCCACTTTCTGTTCTTCTTGGACTCGGACACGGCTCTGTCCGTGGCGAGCGAAATGGTGGAACAGCTCAGCTTAGAAGATTATGACGTGGCGTTCATCGCCGATTTTATCGACTTTTTGATAATCAATCTCGTGCCGGACTGGCGCCCTGGTGATGACGTCAGCATGACCCCGCCGATTCAGAACGGGGAGAGCGATGGCGTCATCAGTGATGATGTAAGCAACGATGACGTCAGCATGACCCCGCCGATTCAGAACGGGGAGAGCGATGGCGTCATCAGTGATGATGTAAGCAACGATGACGTCAGCATGACTCGGATGAATAATCAGAACGGGGAGAGTGGTGACATCAGCAGTGATGACGTCAGCATGACTCAGATGAATAATCAAAACGGACAGGCGGGATCAGGAGGAGAGTCTGACAGGTCGTCGATTTCCGTGCTGATGGATTCTACGGTGCAGATGGATTCTACGGATTTGGAATGTGAGGAAAATATTACGGAGAATAATGAGAAATTGAAGGAGGAAATTGAATATATTGAGAGGAAGTTTTATCATATGACCGTTGAGCTGGTGAAAGAGAGAGAGGAGCAAGTGGAGAAGGCAGTAGAGAGGTATTGGGATAAGAAGCTGAGAGAGAAGTGATAAAGGGTGGGAGTGTTTGTGTACGTTTAGATGTTCTCTTTAATTTAGTTTGTTTATTTTTTTGGTGGGTGATTTTTGGAGTTTTGTAAATTTTGAGTATAGTTGATATGCTGGTATTTTTTTTCATTTGTTTTTTTATTGGGTTGGTAGTTAAATGTTTTTTTCTTTATTTTAGTAGTGATTGGTGCATAGAGTTTTAGATTGCAACCTTTCATGCTATTTTTCTCTTCTTTTTTTTGAATAAATGCTAAGCTTTGAGTATGCTGCTTGGGGTTAGATCTATTTAATGAATTTTAGTGTAGTTATTATGTTTGACATAATATTTTGATTTGATGTGTTTTTCTTTACAAAGGATTCAATTTGTTATTTTATTAATTTCAAGCTGAATTTCAAAACATAGTACTTATGTTTTGGAATTAACTTTTAAGTAAATATTGGATACAGACAATTATATTTTTACAAATTTTTGCATCTTAATAATCTAAGATCTTCATAAACCAGTTGGATTGAGAATGTGACCATACTAGACAAGACACTAGCTCAACTCTTGTATTTGACGATCTTAAAATTAGTCATTTATCCGGATGGAATATACATTGTTAGTATGTTCAGCTTGCTCCGACATCTTAAAATTTATTATTATTTTTGGCTGATATCTCATATATTTCTGTATACCATGGCGAACTCCTTCAGAAACTAATAATCTAATTAAGAAATGCATGCATATTATTTAAAGTATGCTTATTTCATGCATAGCATGAGTATATATAATGACAATTAAACACATCTTGCATGAAGTGGAACAATTTTTTTGTGACTAACAATCATGCATTTACAATATGTACCCAACAAGAATCAGAGGAATATTTCGTGAGCAACTAATGAAATTCAAATCTTATGATTTCAATTATCAATTGAAAATGATGGAAAATTCCATGAGCAATTACCTCGTCCAAATCAAGCATTATCCTTCGCGATATGCCATTGTCATATATTTTTTGAAATTTTTATTAAAACAACATGCGAAATGTATTGTTTCTTAAAATAGTGTAATGAACATTGTAAAAACAAGATCCACATGATGTAAAAAATTGTAATAATGATATGGTCAGTTTCTTATCTTTTTTGTTGAAATGACTAATGAGATCCTCTTAGACTAACTCATTAATTATTTTCCCTTCACAAAAATAAAATAAAAGAACAATAGAGAAGTTTGAACATAAAAGATAAATTTACTCACAAAAACGATACAAGAACCAGAAATAATATTTTGAAACAAGAAATACTATATATAAAATTATATGAGTTCACCGTTTCATGAGAAAAATGAAAATATAAAATAGGCTACCTTCTTTGCAGAAAACATCTCACAAATGATACAACATGAAGTAAATAATATCATTTATATCACAACCCATGTGAAATTTAAACTCCCGTCCCTATGCGCAGATGCACGCGACATAGATTCATTGTAGAAAGAGAAACTTCAAATACAACAAAACACATTTTTATTACAACTTATTTTTCATTTACTCCAATATCTCACTACTTTTAATTTACTATTGGATATGTCATATTGCCATTAAACAATATCATTAGAAAGCTAATTCATCTTAAAAATGCATGTACAATTATTTTTAGTTTTTTATTTAATGCATTAATTTTAGTTTATTTTGCCTATGGGCTATTGTCAAAAAAAAGATCCAAAAAAAAATTCGAGAATATTTCATAAGAAAATATTAATAATATTGGAAATGCAAATCATTAGTGATCTAGTAGTAAATAATGAAAGTGAAATGTTTGGCCTGCCATTTCCCAATGAACTCAAATAAGCAACAAAAGGAAAAAAAAAGCATATAAACGGATTCAAATATAACCAAAATCAAAGAGAAAAATCATATAAATGGGTTATGTGAATATTTAGTAGTAGAAGCCTGCCTTAATTAATAAGCTATTGTAATAAAAAGAAAGAACAAATATATTATTATAGAAGTAATATATTATTTATAAAAATAATAAATATGTTTATATATCAATACGATATATATATATATTAAAAAATTGAACATTATACATGAACTTTGAACATACGAGCTAAAATTGTTCAATAGAAAAAAAAAACACTCTGAGCATATGAAATTATAACTACAATCAAGAATTATTATATAAAAAATATGAACTTATAATTTTTTTGTGCAAAACTGAAACATGGTGTTCAATGTTTCAACAAAAACATAACATATACAAAGATCAAGAAGCAGAATTTTACCGCTTATGAAACATAACTACTAATTGGGCAGCCAGAAAAAAACCCAAAAGTAGAAACAACAAAATTCCCTAGTAAGTACATCTGTTATGTCATGTGCCAATGCGCAAATATACATTTATACATGTATTAACAACATTACACTGGCCCAATAAGACATGATATTCTCTCCCTCGCGAACCAATGAAGAGCCGTCATGTGATTGTTGGCACTAGTGTTATGGACACTCAATAGCTCAACTTAAAGCAAGATTTAGTTATCTGACATACATTGTTTAAATAAAATAGCCGTTTGGACAGACGACTAATTATATTGCTATTATATTCAGTTTGCTCCAACATCTTAAAATTTGTTATATTTTTAGTCTCGCATCTTTTTTGGTCTGATATCTCATTCAGAAACTACTAACCTTAAAAAATGCATGCAGATTATTCAAAGTATGCTTACTTAATGCATATGATGAGTATATATATAATGGCAATTAAGTATCTATATGAAGTGAACAATTTTTGTATGACTAACGGTCATGCATTTACAATGTGTACCCAAGACGAACCGGAGGAATATTTCGTGAGCAACTAATGAAATTCAAATCTTATGATTTCAATCATCAATGGAAAATGTTGGACAATTTCATAAGAATTACCTCGTCCAAATCCAGCATTATCCTTCATGATACGGTATTGTCATAAATTTTATGAAAAACATATGTTACTATGAAAGCAATATATGTTTTTATTAAAACAACATACAAATTATATTGTTTTTTTTTTAAATAGTGTAATCAAAATGAGATCCTCTTAGTCTTAGACTAACTCATTAATTATTTCCCAAAAAGTAAAATAAAATAAAAGAGCAACAGAGAAGTTTGAACATAAAAGATGAATTTACTGACAAAAATAATACAAGAAATATTATATATAAAATTATATGAGTTTACATTTTCTTGAGAAAAATGAAAATATAAAATATGCTACTTTGCAGAAAACATTACACAAACGTACAACATGAAGTAAATCATATCATTTATCACTACTCATGTGAACTATAAATTCCCAGCCCTATGCGCATATATACAACATAGATTAGCTTCAGAAATAGAAACTTCAAATACAACAAAGACGTGTTTTTATTATAACTTATTTTCAAATTACTCCAATATCTCATTACTTTTATTTTACTCCAAAATGGTTTTTTCACGCCAGACCTATCTCGCCTGCTCCAATCCGGTCCTCACAAAGACCAATCGATTTTCTTTCTATTTATAAGTTTTGCAATTTGGAGGGAGTGTTGCAACCGAATTTTCCAAGAAAAGATGCTTTCAGGAGAAGCAATATTAGCGCTTGCAATGCAAGTAACCATGAATGGAAGTTGCGATCCACAATGCGAGACGTAAATAAACCTAATTAATAGCTGTTGAAAGGGGCAGAGGGCACTACTGGTGAAAACCGACCCGGATCACTTCTTCCTTATTTTGTCATTTTCTTCTCTCTTTCGTTTTACTTAAAATGTAACTTTTATCTCGCATTGGACACTGTAAAGTAACTGATATTTTGTTAATTAATGATTCAAGAAGATGACAACGAATTCAAATAAAAACCAGCAACAAAAAAAAACAAATATATTGGCTATGGGATTATATTTAGTAATGAGGCCTGCCTTAAGCATCATATGCTATTGTAACAACAAAGAAACAAAATATATATTATTGTAAAAGTAATATATTTTCATAAAAATAATAAATATATTTGTCAAAGGTGATTTTTTTGAAAATAGATAAGAGAAATATGAACCCATCGATCCTAAGAGACATATGTTTATATATCAACACGATGTATTAAGAAACTGAATATTATACATGAACTTTGGACATACGAGCCTAATTGTTCAACAGAAAGAAAAACACTCAGAGCATGTGAAATACAAAACAAGAAATATTATACAAAAGTATGACTTCTCAATTTCTTTTGTGGAAAACTGAAAAATGATGTTCAACGTTTCAACAAAAACATAACCCGAAAGTACAACAAAGACCAAGAAGCAGAATTTTTTACCGCTTATGAAACTATAACTACTAATTGGGCAGCCAAAAAAACCCAAAAGTAGAAACAACAAAACTCCCTAGTAAGTACATCTTGTATGTCATATGTGTCAATGCGTACGTTTATACATGTATTAACAACATTACGCCGGCCCGATAAGACATGATATTCGCCCTCACTGCAAACCAATATAGAGCTGCCATGTGGCAGTTTAGGAATCAGGCTACGGACCTTGAATTCGGTGTTTGATACTTTTTGTGCGTATATTTAACTCCTTCTCTCTCAACTTAACCAGCTCTTGGAGCTTCTGACCAAACATCATCTCAATCCCTTCAATCTCAGCCCGCAACTCCTCATCATGATTTCTACCATTGCATTGCACAACGTTGAGATTCATCTGCACGGAGGCCGACGACGACCCGCCCGACCCGGCCCCGTTCGGGTTCGCCGTCCCATTTTCCATTTTGGGATGCCAGGCTGGCACAAGATTGGTTATGAGATGGTCTATTAGATTGGCAATGAACACCACGTCATAATCTTCTAACTCGAGCTGCTCCACCATCTCGCTCGCGACGGACATTGGTGTGTCAGAGTCCAGGAAGAACAGAAACTGGATATTCCTCATTTCACCTAAAAAACATTTAATACGTATGTAAGTTAGATAACAAGAATTTATTCTTGAGTTCTTCTGTTAAATATGATTCTTTATTTTTAAATTGAATTTGCAAAAACAGAGTCCCCTTTTTCTAGCTAGTGTCTTCTTCATTCTAGTTTTTTTTTCTTTTTTGCTCTAAAACACATTTAAAAAAACGTCATTCTGGTTGGCGGAAGTCGTTTGCGTCATTTAAAATGCAATTTATAATTAAAAAAAACAATCCTATTTTTGCAAATTTAAAAAGAAAGAACCCTATATGACAAAAATACTCTACATTTATCAATATTATATCAAGTACATACCAGAAGAATCAATAATGCTCAAGACCAACGAGACAGAATTCGCGTCCGTCCTCTCTCCCTTGAGCCGGAACTCATTATCCTTGTTGATCCTCGTGAACTCGACATGCTGGCCGACGGTCGAGCTCCGGCTCGGCAGCTTCATCATCATCGGGACCTTGGCCGGGTCTGGGGAACTGAACCCGTTCATCCCGTTCTGGCACTTGAGAAATGGGTCCCTCAACAGATCCTTGGCCGAGAGCCTTTCGCCGGCGGGAAGCAAGCATTTGTCGATGAATCGGCGCACCTCCTTGTCGGTTATCTTCTCCAGTGCAGCCGGCCTTATTCCCTTTAATATAATAATAAAAATATTTTTTATGAGATGATTTTTTTTAGTTTTTTGAATAACTTTGAAATTTTTTATTTTTGAAATTTTTTTCTACCGCGGTGACGCGCTTGAAGATTTGGGCGGCATTTTTGCACTCGCTGTAAGGGTAGTCGAGAGTGACGAGCTCGAGCATGCACATCCCGAAAGAATAAATGTCGACGAGTTCCGTGTATTCTTCTTCGTAAAGCTCCGGCGCCATGAATTCAGGAGTTCCTGTGTTGTTAAACAAAAAGTAATTAACGCTTATGGTGAGAATAAGATTTAAGGCTTTGAGCAAGAAAACCCCTCATTTCTTGGAAATTGTAGAAAAGCCCCCTGCCCCCATAATGATATTGCAATTTCCTAAAGAATAGAGGGGCATTTTTGCAACTTCACAAAATGGAGGGGATTGTTTTGCAATTTCCTAAAATGGAGGGGCTTTTTTGCAATTTTCCATAATGTAGGAGTATTTCGCAAATTTTTCTATTAAATAAAATAAGGGGGAAAAAAATCTAACCAACGACAGATTGAGCGGTGGGCTGTAGCATCATGGTAGCCAAACCGAGATCTCCAATCTTAACCTCTCCATGATTCCCATTCACAAATATATTATCGCATTTCAGATCTCTGTGAATTATGGGGGGTTTATGCCCATGCAAGTACTCCAAGCCCTTCAATATCTGTCTCGCCCAACTCTTTATCGCAGTCAAATCCACCTTCTTATGCTTCTTCCGATACCTAAAACACATATCAAATCATTAACGTTTCTGCCGACAAGTATTAAAATGTTAAGAAAATCCGTAGAGCTTGGATCAGATTATTAGCATTTCTGCTGAATCACATGTTTAAATGTTAAAAAATGTTGTAGAACTTGGATCAGATTATTATCATTTCTCCTTAATCACATGTTTTAAATGTTAAGAAGAATTTGCAGGGATGGATCAGATTATCAGCATTTCGGCTGACTCAGATGTTTTAAAATGTTAAGAAAATTCATAGAGTTGGACCGGAACTCACGATCGTAAGCTCCCAGAGGTGAACAACTCAGTGATGATGTTGATGCTTCTCTTCTCATCGTCTACCCATGAATCGTAGAACTTGAGAATGCTTTCATGCTTGAGATTTTTGAGGAAATGGACTTCAGATCTGAGACGGGATTTGGCTTCCTGGCTTTGGAGAATCTGGTCTATGTTCACTTTGTTCCACGCGACCTCAATTCCTTCCACCTCATCAAATGCCCTGTAACTGTGAAAATACCACAAAAAAATTCTGAATATTTTCAATACAACAAACATTGTGATTAAATTGAATTGTGATTGAAACTTACACTTTTTTGGATGCTCCCTTCCCCAAAAGCTGATGATACTGAAAAAAATCATCACAAACAACAATTAGTTTACAAAATAACAAAATGGGATCAAATGACAAGTTATAACTTTTCAAACAGACTTACACGAAGGTACCGCCCAGTGGGGTCCGTCTCGACGCAGTCCTCTTCACGGGGAGGACTATTCCCGGATTTGCAATTCATTTCGGCCATTTGCAATATACCAACAAAAAGGGGAAAAAGAAAGAAGTAGAGAAGAATTGTTCGCAATGTAGACAAAGAAACGGGGAAATTATGCAGAAATGGAGAAACTAACGATGATCAGATTTTCAAAGGCTTAACGGGTCGGATTTTAAACTGAGCAGGACGAACGGGCGAACGACGCAATTCACAAATTCCATAACAAAACTCCTAACATTCAGTACTGGGCGATGATGAATATTGGGTTGCAGATCATTGTCTCTTCCAGGGCCGATCGATCAGCAGCTAGGAAGATGAAACGAGGGATTCCAACGACATTAAGAGAGAATGGTGCAATGAATGTGGAATTCTGCAAAGATATTATTCTACGAGGAGAGAAATTGTATTGAATTGTGCCGCTGGGAAGATGAAACAAGGAGGGATCGAAGGGGTTTTAATGGAAGAAAGGATGGCCGAGAGCAAAACCAGGCGTGGCAGTTCTCCTCATATTACATGCACTCGGTGTATGAACAGCTAAGTACATTTGGCCGTGTGATTTCTCTTTGGAGTTGGTAAACCGGGTTTATAGGATATTTTACTTTTACAGCGTGACGACGTGGAAGTAAATGTATGGACGTGGTGTATGGATTACTGGGGAATGGTTTTCATACGGTGTATGAAGACCTGGTGTAGGAATAATGGTGTGTGGGTAATTAAGTGTGTAATTTAGGACAGCAAAAGCTGGTAGTGTATTTGCTTAATTTAGATAAGTGAAGGAAGGCTGCGCTGCGTTAGTGTAAGGCGCGTGTGTTTGTTTGTTATCTGTTTTTGTTTTGATAGTTTAGTTACACTTTTATTTTGTTGTGCAGATAACAATCCAGCTTTAACGTGGCAAGAATTTTAGGTACAGATAAATCCAGCTCCCAGTCTCCAACATAGTAGCATTTTAAGGAGAGCTAAATCCAGCTCTAACATGGTAATATTTTTAGTACAGATATAAATCCAGCTCCAACATGGTAAGATTTTAAGTACACTTCTATGGAACCGTATAAATTCAAGTGTTATGTTTCTGTAGGAATATTTGTGATATTTCTCATCTTATCGGGGAGGGGTTATTGTATATGAAATATTTTGAGATTTTTTAGGAGTATTTGTGATATTTTCAGATAATTACATCTTATGTAATTGACATACAACAAGAGGTTTCGTGGTGTAGTTGGTTATCACGTCAGTCTAACACACTGAAGGTCTCCGGTTCGAACCCGGGCGAAGCCATCCAAATTTTTCCTCTTTTTATATTTTTTTTCTTCTTCAAGTGGGCCTGATATAAGCATAACCAGGCCTCCATAATTTCTGTATTTTAGTTTGTTCATTTTTCCTTTAGTTTCAGCCCAAATATTCATCTGAATTCTTATATTCCAGCCGCTTGTTAATTAAACTGGGCTTTAGATTTCTATTTAGAAACCTTAGGCCTTTTGACGTAATATATATATTAAAATTGATAATATACCCTTTTTTTTAGTCAGAAACTAAAAGCTAATAATGGAACTATATCTCTTTTACTTTCAGTCCGAATCCTGACATGCAGCAAGTCATTAATATGTTATAATATGTTGACTCAACAATCTTCTTAAGTTATTAGAACATAACTTAATTCTTAGGATTATAGGAACCATATTCAAGTTCCTAATTGTCAATTTTTTCCTTGCAACATCTATCTATTTAAAAGTTAAAAATAAAATAGCACTAGTTTTTGTTTCTGGATATTTCATGTACTTTTATGTACGTCCTCCTACTAGTGATTAACATTG
Source organism: Juncus effusus (assembly GCA_027726005.1). Taxonomy (NCBI): domain Eukaryota; kingdom Viridiplantae; phylum Streptophyta; class Magnoliopsida; order Poales; family Juncaceae; genus Juncus; species Juncus effusus. Next base: position 2,771,157 of record CM050897.1, on the reverse strand, counting down.
TCAAAGGATATCCTTACCTAATCTCAGTGACGCACTATCTTTAATTCGTTGATTGCAATCATAATCATAACAAATTAATCCATTGAACCTAGGTTTTTTGTACCGTACATGGTATGAAAATCTATCGTACCTGTGGAGTATTTCTTTGTCAACCATCTCTCATTTTTTCAAGATAATAACATTTTTTCCCCTTCAAATTTTAATTCACTTAAATTTAATGCAAGTCCAATTTGAATTCATCAGTTGAGAAACATGACATAAACCAAAGGAAATAATATTTTGACTTTTGGATCAAAGATAGTACATGTTTTGTTAGATGGCACATTGTTTGCTACGTACTCATAACATACACATTTTTTTTCTCTCAAGTGCTTCTCATGTGTAAGGCAACAAGCAAGGATAAAGAATGAAGCATGCATCAAAAGTTCTTTGCACCAATTGCCAATTCGTACTTTTCTTAAAGAAATTGTACTATAATGAAAATTCAAAAGTAAACGCTAATTAACAACAAATCAATATCTCTGTCTCTTGATATATAAGTAGCTTTTGACAAGCTAATAACTGTACACAGCTAAACATATAAACAGAGTTGCATATATTAATATAGCTAGACATAGGTTAATGTTTATAATTTAGGAAATAACATAGCACCCTAATATTATCTTTATTTCAAATAACCTTTATGTTCTAATTTAAACTTCTTGAATAACCTTCATGTTCTCATTTCCTTCTTCATCACTATCTAATGGATTCACTTTTTCGGGTTTTTCATCCTTTACGGGTTTGAAACCCGATAAATTTGCCAACGTATCGACCGAATCGACAACTGTTTCGATTCGAACTGATATCTCAATTAACAATGAACAAAACGTAATTAGCGGTAAAGCCTCCATTAATGACATTGCATTTGTTATATTGTTCTTTTTATCTTGTTCCTCCCCTTGTGTGATTTGTAATCGGTTCGGTAGCAATCGTAACGCGTCTTGTAAATCTCGTACTGCATTGTTCATGTCGGATACGAGTAAATCGATACTTCGTGAAATTTGCATTTCTTTTATTGAATTGGAAAGTTCTTTTAGTACCATCGAACATTGTGTACTTAATCTCTTGCAGTCATCACTCAAATTCTTCTTTACGGAATGCATTGCCTGAAAAATAAAAATAAAATAGCATAAATATTAAGATTTTTAATTCAAAAGTAATTACATAAATTAATTCTGCTGATTTTGTATTATTTTTACCTGAATTTCTGAGTGGATGGATCCACTTAGGGCCTCAATACAATAGGCAGTGTATCTCATAGAGACACCAACTTTGAGATATTGAGTCCATGGATGCCGAAAACCGAACCGACCGTGAGCCGGTTCCCATCTCGCAAGATTAGCTTGAGACTCTTCTGAGGCCTTTGCGTTTAAAACCGCTTTGTATCCTTGCGACTTTTGCGAAAAATTCTTTTTATCTGAATTTTCTTCCGCGTCAAAATACTCCTCCATACAACCTATTTAACAAAATTCGATGAACGATTAATTCGCATAAAACATCATATATATATATATATAGAGAGAGATAGAGATAGAGAGAGAGAGAGAGAGAAATATATATTTAATCAGATAAAAGTATAAATACCTTCCAAGGAAGTAGCCAGTTTTTCCATGTTACGAACGATAAGTAGATGTAGCTCCTTACCGGCCCAAACAGGTCGGATCAAAAGGCAAACACAGAGACAGATGAAAATTCCAATGGCTATAGTTGAGACCCGCTGTTGAGCCAATGCAAATAATGCTTCGACTCGGTAACCTGACACAGCGACCAAGCTGTACGTGAGGATGAAAATTGTTATACCGTAATCAAACCGGGTCTTAACGATCGGTATGAACCTCGAAAAGGTGGCTACTGATGCTGGATTAATTTTGATTAAAAGAATTATACAATGTTAGTCATATTTGAATTTGAATTATATATTTTTTATTGAGATATATATTTTAGTAATATGTCTAAAGAGATATGTACCTACGATAAAGACGGAAGTACTGAGAATGACCGGCTCTAATTTGTCGCCTGATTTGCTCGCCACCCAATGCACGCCCAAGGCTATGGACCCGGCAACCAGTGTCGCTGTCGCTCTGTTGAAACCTTTATACAAACATCCTCCTACAATCATATAATTTATGTTCATGCCCTCAAAATTTTGTGATCATCCAATGAAAATGGCAACTTAGAATAATGTGGGATTATTTAATGTTTACTTACCGACGGTATATTCAAAAACCACGACGACCGTCATGACGGCCCACATGGCGGCTCCTCCAACACCGTCATATAATGGTCTTGTATAGTAAAATAGAGAGACTAAGGAGAGAGCAAGGCCAACTTTTAAACCATGTAGAACTCTCCTTGGATCTTCAACCCCCAAATTCCATGCTTTCTTCATGAAATTCACAAACTTGTCCTTCACCATTATCAAAAAAGAGATGAACCAAGTGTAGATTCTCATGGCTAGGCCATTTTCATGGTTGATTTTCACCGATGAGCCGTCAGACACTGTCACCCTCCATTCCAGACCAGACCAGACTTTTGTATTTTCGGCCATTGATGCCCCTTCCCCGAAAACCGGAGGTATTGAACGGATCTAACGGGTAATAGATTGGACCCTATTTTACTGGGCTAGAATACCCAATGGTTATGGAAGTTGCTAGAAGATGATTGTTTGAGCTTCTTGTCATGTAATGGTGAGGAGATTTGTTGGGTTTATATAGGGGGAAAAGAGGGGTAAATTAAGGTCATAAATTAATTTAAATGTGAAGTGACCGATTAATTTGGGATGGCTTTTTGGAAAGTTGACATTTGTGAAATTGTATAGTACTTTGAAGCTAAATTTTGTTAAATTTGACATGAGACGGGGACTGGTTTGTGAATTTATTTTGACATATATTCATGATTTTCCAATTTTGTGTACGGGCAGGAAGGAAAAAGCAGACCAAAATAATCTACATTATATATATTAACTGCTAATTGTGGTATTGATAATTGATGTAGCAATAGCAAGAAAAAGATCTCATTTTCATGTCAGAAGTAATTGGAAGAAATTGCTCAAAATACGATCTCGTTTATATTGTGTTATAATGACTGGCTTTTATATATTTAAAAAAAAAATGACTGGCTTTTATGGCACAAAAAGTACAGAGGAAAGACAAAAAATTTATACAATTATTCCTATAACAGTGGCATTTTAGTAAAATTGGTCATGATGATCTATTGCAAGTAAAACATTTCTCCAAATAGCGGTTAGAAGCTATGGGCATCTATCTGAAATAAAAAGCAGATAAATGTAATTTCCTGATAACTTCTCAGTAAATGGAAATAACAAATTGTCACTATCTTTCTCTGACTCTTTTTACATTTTCCTAAACCTAATATTTGATAATTGATCTAAAATATTGTCTCTAGTACTGTAATACTTGTAGTTTAGTCAAATTCGCGTGTACATTGTTGTATTGGCGCACCAAGTTGATGTGTCAATAGCTGATTGGCCGACATGGCTAGCCATGGTCGTGATGGGTGATGGGGTGGCCAGACCAATTTGATGAGAATGATTTGAAAAAGTTATTTTTTCTAATAAGGTTAAGGCAAGGATCTTGGAATTTGAAACGTTTCCAACTTAGATCTCTAAGTTTCTTTAATTGATTAGAGTGCTTAGAGAATATAAGTTCGAGAGATTTGTATTAAAGAATAAAATCTTTGATTTGTTTTTGGCATGAGAGTGCGAAAGAGAGAAAAAACACATAAGCACAAAAAAATAAATTTTTTAAGAGAGATTGTTTTCCTCTCAAATTTTTTTTTCTTTCTTATGTTGTTTCATTTACAACATACATAATGAGGAGGTTGGATTTATTTCCCAACTCATGCAATCTATTTATAGCTTATTACACATTTTCAAAGATACTCCTATAATTGAACCATTTCAAACACTCATATAGATATATACATGTTTTCATACACACTTAAAGATATATATCATTTCACTCACACCATTTAGATATAAGGTTGTATCTACTAACACACTCTTTGAATGTAAAAGTGTATATCCATCCACACTAAGAAAATTACTTATGACTTATGGGCATGAGCCTTATTATTACAATTTCACTCACTAGTTATTTTAATATAATTTTAAATAAATAAATATTAAGGCAAAAGTATTAATTTCAATATTTGATCCACTAATTATTTTAATTTAATTTTAAATAAATAAATATTAAGATAAAAGTATTAATTTCAATAAAGTGCTAGTTAAACAAAAATGGCTTGGAAAATCTTGACCCATATCAAATCCAACTTGGGTTGTGCTGCCATTAGTGTGTTTCTACACAAGATAAGATATCATGAGTCAGATAGATTTAAAAGAGAAATTATTCGGAGTGCCCAGCTTTTGGAGTGTCCAGAAACGTCCACCATCCAGTTTTAGTTGTACACACATATATTTGTACTTTGATATACTTTTTTGTGTATATAAATATGCATTTTTGTAATTTTACTATACCTTTTGTGTTTACAAAAATACCATTTTATAATTTCATCATACCTTTTGTAATCGGACGTTGCTGGACGCTCCAAAATACTAGTACTCCATATCTGAACACCATTTAAAATTGTGAGAAGTTTCATTTATTGAGTCAGTGAAGTTTGGTATCTTCAAGAAAGTATGGCATGCAGTTTTCAACCATTCAAATGCGGCAAACGTTTTTGTAAACACACTTCAAATATGGAATCATCAACGATCCCACAAATCAAAGGAAGAAAAGAAGAAGATCGATGTCATATGGTTATCGGGATGTTGGAACATTTGGAAAGAACGAAACAATCAGATTTTCGACAACCAACAAAATAGAGTCGAGGGTGTAGCAGCAAGGACATTAATGGATGTTCAAAAATCTTACTTCAATATTATAGGTCCATTAACGAATTATATAAAATTGTAATAGGAAAAAAATTATCAAATGTAAAAACAACTTTATTAACATCGTAAGCTAAAATTCTATAAAAGAGTCATTTAAAGTTCATTTTTACTTCTCTCTTTCAAATACGTGTTCAGTTTGCTAATAATACTCGTGTATTTCTCCGACATATGCCCTAACAAACAATCTTATACTCTATGAAATTTTCTGAAAAAATAGGTATTATACAAAAAGATTTAAATTAGGATTTGATTATTAAAATAACAAATAAGATCTAACTTTTGAACAAGTACTAGACAATGAATATCACAACAAATTTTCTAAATTTCAGGAATTAATGTATTTATGGATTTTAATATGTTTTTTATGTATCGAATTATTGCATTTGTATTATGTAAAATAAATTTAACTATATGCGAATTATCAAATTTACTATCTTCGTATTAATTTACCAAATATATGACCAACGAATAAACTTCCAACTCAAATAATACATAAACTTATCATGTACATATCATATGTATGCTGAGTTCGGAAGGATTGACTACTTGGTCCTGAGTAGTTATTATAACTTGTAAGATCCTTGTGACTAACAAATAGTATTGAGAGCAAATTCTTACAGTTATTATCATTTGGCCTAATCTTTACGAATGTAAATTGGGGAACCCGGGTACCACTATCTTATAAATGGAGTTTCTCATAGATGTGTGCTAGTACGAGATTGAAATACGTGGTAGTTATGACAAAAATGTCTGAAATTTGTTAAACTCCAAAAGTTATTTGAGAGGACAGAATAGCAAAATAATATTATTATTAGTATAGTTTGATTTAAGTATTTCCATAATTTTGAGGCAATTGTTAGGTTTAAGTATTTGTACTGGTAGGTCTTTGCGCTCTAACACAATCAAGGGGTCATGATTCATGACCATCAACAGTTTGAGATCTTCAACAAACAGAGCTCTCTGCATTTTCAAAAAAATGTCAAGATTCGTGTTTGCAAATTTAAGGCCATGCATGCATGCCTAAGACAAAAGAGTAGATCACTTTCTTGAGGATTAACAGAATTATTAAGTAGTGCAACTAAATTAGTTATAACCAAACTTGTGGTTAGGTCGGTTGCCTCTATGACTGTTTTAACTTTTAATTTAATTTACAGCTTTGGCATCTAATTGGTCCACTTTTTCCGTTTTTGGTCAGAGAAGGGGATAACATTAATTAGCTCATTTTATCTCATTTATTTATATAGTGATTAACCAACCTATTACTTAAAAAAACGATGAATTAACCAATGTTTTCTCCCGAGGTATATTTTTAACATTTAAGTTTAGTTCTATAATTTTTCATCAAAAAAAGTATAAAATATTTTGTTTTGAATAAGAAGTTCAATGAAATATCTTATGTTTCATATCATATATTTTAGAAATAGCAGTTTACCAAAATTAGTTACAAGAATTAGCATAACAGCATAACGTGATGTTCAAAATGATGTAACTAATCAATCTCATGGTCATGCACTTTCTTACTAAAACCAATGTGGAACTTGATCTGACCTCTTGTCTGTTTGGATGCAATCCAAGCCGTCAAATTGATCTTCAAACTTCTCCACACTGTTCAACATTAGCCATTAGAATACTGACACATCATTTAAGGTTTGTAAATGTAGTGCGCCCCATTAATGGCATAAGGTGGTGCATCAGCAGCACCGAGTCGGATTAGATTAGGTTTTTGGTCAGACTTTTCTTTTATTTTCTTTAATAAGAAATTTGATTATTTTGATTTTTTGAGTGAGTGCAATAAGCTTCTAGTTGCTTCTTTCCAATTTAGAAAGACCTATTGGAAAGACCTACAAAAATTCTTTATTCTATATCCGTGTAAAATAATTGAAGAATCGATGCGGTAGTTATTTCATTTTGTTTCCAGTATTATAAGTGGATCAGTAAAATAATGTTTTTTTTATTTCGGAACAAAAAAAAATGATAGAGAAAATCAATTAATTTTTTTCTTTGAAAACCGAAAAATTCATTAATTCGCTCTGTTTTTTTTTTCTGAGAAATACCCAATAGGCACCTATTAGTACTTTCAATTTGTTCGTACCTACATGGATTAGTTACAACTAGAGTCAAAATGAGAAAAGAAAAGAAATGATTTATTTCACTCTGTTTTATATTCCATCATTTTAATTTTTCCAGAATTATTCAGAATGTCATGCGAGAACCATTTGATTTTTCTCTTGATTTCTCTTTCTTGATGTAATATAACAAAGTGCTTCTTTGATATTACTATACTATAGTATACTGAGACGTAACAAAGTGCTATGCATACTTGGCTCAAAAACGTCACCATTGGGCTCTTAATTCTATTCCACCTCATAATATAGAATACAAAACACATATCACCCAAGAAATTATACACATCAAATACCACACCCAATGTAATATTATTAAATAAAAATACTTTGTTTTAATTATATATTTAATAGTAATACAACAAAAAGTTAATTACATCTAAGTTCAACATAATTTTTTATTTTATTTTAAGGAGTAGACTCAAAGTCTTACACTCTCACATATTGATCAGAAAAGTATTACAAGTCGTAATTACAAGTAAGATTGAAGCTAATTAAGTTCAACATAGTATTAATGATATAATAACAGTTTTTAAAGAACTTATGCCTCATTATTTTATTAATTACCATATCCCTACATGATAAGCAAAGGTTAATTGCTAACATCAAAAGGAAATTTTTTAAGCATAAGCTAATTTAAAGATTTGCTTTAAAAACAATTAATCTATTTATATCTTGATATATACTACAAGTGACACACTATCTTATATTAATATAACCTAATATAACCTTTCCTACTTATAGTGCGTGCATTTCAATATAAAGTTACCAAAAGTAGATGCATATTTATTTGAAGATATTCTTTTTCGGTACCATTTTTTAGAATTATACCCAAGACAGGAACCAAACTTTTCATCTTCGTGTGGTTTTTCTTGAAAAGGAGTTCATTACAGTGACACAGATTTGTCCCCCACTTATCTCTATGTGGGATTTACTTACCATTTTTATTCACTGTACGTGAGTCTCGCTTACCACTAAAATCAATTTTTTTTTCCAGCTGTGGGCTCCACTTACCACTACAGTCCAAAATTGCTGACTGCATTATGGTAAGTGGGGGACAAATATATGTCAAGTTAGAGTTTTTCTTGAAAAATACTAAAAGTATTATAATAATTTGACAATTTATACTCTGAGAGTTATCTAATAATTATTATGAGAGGTGCATGACAGTATTTAAAAGCAACTGCAGAGTATTTTAACTCAATCTGTTGCCTAATTTGTACACTACTGATAATGATAGGTGCAACATAAAATAATTATTTTCCAAATAAATGGTGTAAGCAAGCATATATATTGCAATATTCTCACAAGAATATAGGGTTTTCCACTTTTAGTCTCTATCACGGTATCACGGATAGACTGGCGGTAATACAAAGAGCAGTATATGACAGTAGCAAATTAGAGACGAGTCTCACTGCGATACAAAATTATTAAAAATTGATCTTAAATATGCCCCGCTAGAGTATTATATTGACTTTTGAATAATATATGGAGTGATGATTTTTTTTTAAAACATTAAGCCGATTATATAGTGTTTGTTGGATGCGATCATATCAATACTAAAACATTGGATACCATCGGAATTCCACAGTTTTAAGAGAACAACAAAAATTTACATAATGTTTATTGGTTTATTATACTATAAACGGCTCATATAACTAATGTGAAGGAAAAATAGAATCAAAGTGGCAAACATGCAAATCCGGTTAATTATACTATATACCAAGTTGAGCACTCGTCTAAATATTTTGCCCAATTTGAGGATGTTTTCAAAGAGTATACCATTCAATTTGTAATAGTATATCTTGTGAAAATACCCCAATTTAACAATATGGAGCCGAGCAAGTGAGGGCTAATTTAACCACCAGTTATCAAACCTTGTATAGAACAAACATAATGATTGAACCATGTGTGATGCAACACCAAATTGGAAAACAGCCCAATTCCTATGAATAGGGCTCTCAACCTATAACATACACAGCTCTTAATAGTGGCTAATTCTTCCAAGTTGCAGCCCATGTAGGAGATACTTGAATACTTTTTTGAAGGATAAAATACTAAAATTCATAATGGCTAGTTTAATGTTCAAATTAATTACTTCACTTTCAATTGTCGCTGTGTTAGTCTTGAATTAATAATTTGTATCAATTATATTAATTTATCAAATTTTCGTCGATGATTTGACGAAATGATTATATGATATCAAAATGATCATTCCTGTTAGTGTGTTCAGCAATCTAATTAACCTTTTATATCATCTTAAAATATCAATTTGATTGCGAAAATTTTGGATGATAATTTGGATCTTATGTTGAATTAAATTTAACTAATCACATATTATAAATGAGATGTTAAGTATATCAATTTGACTAACTTTTATCAAGAGGATTAAAATTGATACAAATTTCAACATGTGACAGTATGATTTCAAAAAATATGTCAGGAAATATATAGATATCAAATTCAATCATCAAAGCTAAACATTGTCGCATATGTTATTTACCAACTTTTCCAAATTTTCTCACCAGCGCATCCACTTAATGGTAGAATTAGGTCATCACCAAAAATCTAATAACTTTAAAGCTCTTTTCTCACTTTCTTTATTTTTTTATCATGCAAAAAGCTGATGCATATGAAAGAGAGAGAGAGAGAGCACTTATATGGATTTTGGTGATGCATTTGAGTGAAAAGCCAACTTACCTATCAGGTTAAAGAATGAGAATCATTTTATTTATTTCAACTTTAATCATGAGAATTTGAATAAATATTTGAGATTTTAACCACCAAATTTGACCCTACAATTACTTTGGAATTTGGATGAGACTGCACCACTATATACTACAGTGTGTTTGGTGTGGAGACTTCTGGAAAACTCTAGATACCGTATAAAAGAAAATACTGCGGAAGATATGGAAGATCTCCATATTTGGTTGATACTATTCCTTAATTGATAATTAGAATTTGGAATATGTTTATTTACCTTATATTTGTTTCCATGAATTAGGTGTTAATTGGGGCAGTAATTCTTTGGGTTATTTCTTTGTATTAGGTATGACTATCCTATAAATAGAGGGATAGGGGTAGAATTTTATTCATTCCAACAACCACAAACAATTGTATTGTATTTTCTCTTTCTCCAAGTATAAAGAAAGTTTGAGTGCCGGCGGCCGTGGTTTTTACCCTTTAGGATTTTCACGTAAAAAATATCTTTTTGTTCTTGTGTCTAGCTTTCTGTGTTTGTTGTTGCGTCTCGGTTCCTAACAAGTGGTACCAGAGCCAAGGTTCGAAGAAAATTCCCTTTGGGTGCAAACGAGGAGGCGATACGTAGACGAGCGATAGATGAGAGCAAGGTGTCGGTGAGTCGGTTTGATGGACGAGACTTCGGCTACTGGAAGATGCAAATAGAAGCGTTGCTATACCAGAAGGATCTCGAAAACGCGCTACTCGAGACGAAGCCAGAAGAGATCACCGACGACGCCGCATGGAAGAAGATGAACCGCAAGGCACTAAGCTACATACAATTGTCCTTAGCCAAGAACGTGGCGTTCAACGTGGTAAAGGAGACGACGGGTTTTGGAATCATGAAGGCGCTATCCAACACGTACGAGAAGCCGTCTTCATTAAACAAGCTGCATCTGATGCGCCGTCTTTTCTATCTGAAGATGGCAGAAGACGGATCTGTGGTCGAGCATCTAAACTCTTTTCAGGTTATTTCAAACCAGTTAGACTCATTTAAATTGAACCTGGGCGAAGAGACGAAGGCTCTTATGTTGTTGTTATCATTGCCAGAAAGCTGGTCGACGACAGTAGACGTTATCGGTGGCAAGGAAGATCTAACTTTTGAGGAGGTACGAGACGGCATCCTGAACGAGGATATTCGGCGAAGGGAGCGAGCGAAACCTCGGATTCCATGAGTTCAGCCTTGAATGTGGAGAGTCAGGGTCATGGAGCTCAGAGACACAACAATCACGGACGATCCAAGTCGAGAGGTCGCAACGAGTTGGAGTGTTGGAACTGTGGCAGAAAGGCCACATGAAACGGGACTGCAAATCCCCGAGAAAGGAGAAAAGGCCGGAAACAAGTTTCGCAAATGCAGCCACTGAGGAGAATTCAGATGATGCCCTAGTTCTATGTATCGAAAGCCCTATCGATTCATGGGTTCTGGATTCAGGCGCATCCTTCCATTCTACCTCACAGAAAGATAAGTTTTTGAATTTTAAATCTGGAGAATTTGGAAAAGTTTACTTAGCGGATGGGAAACCGCTATGCATATCGGGCATGGGCGATGTCGAAATAAAATCGAGTAACATATTTAGATGGACTTTGCGGGGAGTTCGATATATTCCGGGTTTAAAGAAGAACTTGATATCCATTGGGCAGATGGATAGTGAGGGCTACAAAACCATGTTTGGGAACGGGTTGTGGAAGATTGTAAAGGGTGCAATGGTTGTGGCTAAGGGTACAAAAATAGGAACTCTTTATCTCACGGAAAACAAGGGAGATTTGTTAGCGGTTCCGGGAGCGACAGTCGAGCCGATATTGTGTCATAATCAGCTCGGTAATGTCAGTCACAAAGGACTGCAAGTGCTGGCTTCAAAGGGTTTGTTAGCCAAGGTGAAATCGGTAGAAACCGGTTTCTGTGAGAACTGCGTGCTCGGCAAGGAAAAACGGGTTAGTTTTTCGAATGTCGGACGAGAACTCAAGATGGGGAAGCTAGATTTGGTGCAGAGTGATTTGTGGGACCAGCTCCGGTCCAAGACGGGTCACGCTACTACAAGGATAGGACAAATGACGAATCTGAGGACTACCATGAGGCGGTAGAGACGAGAGATTCTGTCAAGTGGGAGCGTGCAATGAGAGATGGGATTGAGTCTCTCGGAAAGAACAAGACTTGGGTATTTACCTGGTTACCAGATGGCAAGAAGGCGCTACAAAACAAGTGGGTTTATCGAGTAAAGGATGAACCAGATGGCAGCAAGCGGTACAAGGCGAGATTTGTAGTAAAGGGATTCCTACAGAAAGAAGGAGTTGACTACACGGAGGTATTCTCGCTGGTGGAGAAGCTAACAACCATTTATACGGTGTTAAGTATTGTAGCGGCCGAAAATTTGCACATCGAGCAGATGGATGTCAAGACAGTGTTCCTCCATGGCGATTTGGAGGAGGACATCTATATGGTGTAGCCTGAAGGTTTTGAGACCCCGGGAAATGAGGGTCTAGTATGCAAGCTAGAGAAAAGTTTATACGATCTAAAATAGGATCCTAGACAGTTGACCAAGGAAGTCCCCATCGACAAGCTGAGGTTGTGCACTGCCTCAGTGGAGCTGGTCGAGTGATTCAGTGGGAGCATGTCGCCGGGCTCAAGGAAGATACATGGGAGAAAGGAGAATGGATTCAATGCAAAGGATTCGTATCTTTATGAAGTCTCCAAATAGGAGATTGTTTGGTGTGGAGACTTCTGGAAAACTCTAGATACCGTATAAAAGGAAATGCTGCGGAAGATATGGAAGATCTCCATATTTGGTTGATACTATTCCTTAATTGATAATTAGAATTTGGAATATGTTTATTTACCTTATATTTGTTTCCATGAATTAGGTGTTAATTGGGGCAGTAATTCTTTGGGTTATTTCCTTGTATTAGGTATGACTATCCTATAAATAGAGGGGTAGGGGTAGAGTTTTATTCATTCCAACAACCACAAACAATTGTATTGTATTTTCTCTTTCTCCAAGTAAAAAGAAAGTTTGAGTGCCGGCAGCCGTGGTTTTTACCCTTTAGGGTTTCCACGTAAAAAACTTTTTGTTCTTGTGTCTTGCTTTCTGTGTTTGTTGTTGCGTCTCGGTTCCTAACACAGTGTGCAGATATTCTTGCTGGTGCCGTATAGTTTTTTTCTTTTTGTTTGTTATTTTCATTTTGTATAGTAATTCTCTTTGTTTTTTTTTAAATTCAACCCATATTTGATGGGTTGAGTGACTTTGCTAAATATGTGTTAAATAAGATTGTGTTTATCGAAATTTGAACACATGACGTCTTAATCCATATGCAATAAGTTCTACCAACTAATGAGCCATTTGTATAGTAATTATCTTATATAAGTGTACTAATTAGAAAAACAGATTAAGAAGTCTGAATAAATATCTTTAATTCCAGCTATATTTGTGATCAACCTATTTCTTTTTTTTATAGTTGATTCTTGGTAAACTTCGATTTAAAGTTCATATTTTGTAACTTATAGTTTGTCATAAAATCTTTTTAATCCTTATTTGGTGTCAGCTTGGTCCATCTGAACTCACGCAATGAAACATGAAAAGTCAGCAAATGAATGACGTGTCATGTTTTAATTGGCAGGTTCATAATAGACCGCATCCATAGTAATTTCTCCGCAAATAGAAACAGGCTGATTATCAAGCTGAAAAATCTCACAGGCCTTATGTTTTTCAGCCCCAACTAGGATTTATCTGGGCTGGATTATTATGTAAGATGTAGTGATTTTGTTAAAAATAACTTAAAAGTCAATAAATATATTTTGGATCAGATCCAAATAAATGAAAGATGGGCCGGTCCATCTCTTTAGCAGCTTTTTCTTTGCCTAGAGCAAAAATTAATTTATTAACTAAAATATTGCTAAATAGCCTTACAAGCTATATCTAATCTACTAATTAATGACACAATCAATAAACTATTTATTATATTACTTCCTCCAATTAATATATATTAAAAACGGAATTAACTTAGAAAAATAATTCAAACAAATGATTTTCATGCATATTTCCAACTATTTTTGTTTACTCTTGTTTTTACATAGGCACAATAATTTTCCTTGGTTAATATATACTATAAAAGGGATATTTTTAGTATTTGATTGCAAAAATATACATCCTCTCTAGATTGAAAAAAAAAATAGTAATTGCTTTAATAATAACGCTACCCATAAATAAAAGTCTAAATATAGCAACAATCTAATTGAAACTAATATAAACACATTAGTAAAAACTAAACACAAACAAAATACGGTCTTCAACTCAAAACTCTACAACAATCACACCTAACAATAAATAATACACCTAGTCTACCCAAACAAGATCTAATTAGCAAACGATCATGCCGTTTTTTACGGTTTTATTATGTCAAAACCATAAAAGGCATATTTACAGAAAGGTCCTCTAATTTATGTAGCATAAAAAACTTCCTTTGACAACATTACTTAATAATTTAGCTGCAAATTTGGGATTGTTGGTAATACTTCAAATTTTGAGGCCCTTTATCAATAATCTTGGCGAGCTGGTCGCTCGACCTAACGGCGGTTGTTTGTTGCAATAACTGAACAAGCGAGAGAAATATATCCATCCTAGTCACTTCTCGGTTCGCCTATATAAAAATTGAAGTTCAACCACATATTTTAATAAACAATAAAAAATCGCATAACTTAATATTTCTTAATATATTGTTTGTTACCTCAACTAGGAAGCGAGCCCATATTTTTCTTTCACGGAGCTCCATGACTCCTTTAAGAATTGTCAAGCCAAATCCGCGTATTATATCCGCAATTTCAAGAAAGAACCCTCTTTCCTCACAAAGCATCTAATAAAAAAATAAAGGAAAAAATATATATATCACACCAACAAATTATATAATCTCTTGGAATATAAATAATTATTAATTACTTAATTACCTCGACAAGCATTTGGCCAGGTGGCGAGAGATCCTCAACTATGATTGGACAAACCATTGTTTGGCCCGCCACCTCATACGCCCACGTGGCGCCTCCACTTCCATTACTTCCTCCATTTGAGTTGTCTTTCAAAACCACCCCACTTTCTTCACCAATCATCTAATCATTAAAATAACATATGTTCATAAATATAATTACGTAAATATATTTTTATAGTCAATAAGAGTAGAGCATTTTATACCTTTGGTTCGTCGACTTGTTTCACCTTTTCGGCGTATTTAGTCACGCTTTGTAAAAACAACATATGCTTTATCGTCCGATCCAATAAAGCATCTATGCTACACTGTTTCATTTAACCAAAAACAAATCCGTAATTAGTTCAACAAGATCGTTACATAATACTAATATTAAAAAACAAGTTACATCATATTAATTAACAGAATAATAATAACACAAAAACTTAATTACCTTTGCGCCATTGGGTACGATTTCTCGGAGTTCTTTAACGCGGTCCTGTATCTGCTGTCGGTCTTTCGGTCTGGGTCGATTGCTCTCGCCAGGTCGAGCTCTTTTCTTTATGACCTTCTCTCCCATTTCCTCGCTTTTCTTCCCGTTATTGTTGTTATTCATGCTACAACTATCTTCCAATGATAAATATCTCGCGTTTTTACCCTTCACACCTTCTTGCATTATAACCCCGCTATTCTTATAATTGTTACTGTTGTTACTATTACTATTACTGTTACTATTTTCAGACGTGAGGCTAAGTTGGGGTTTTGAATGAGATCCTGATGCAGATGCTGATGTTTTATTTCCATTTTCAGTAATTATCGCACTGAGTAATTGTTCTAAACTCGGTTCGGACGGATTGAAACTTGGCATGTTTGGATTTGAACTCGTAATATCTTGAGGAATTAGGCTTTGGTCATCCCACCAATCTTGCATGAACGAGTTTGAGTTAAGTTCGGTAATCATACTTTCGAGTAAATCATTATCAGGAAACTGGACTTGATCCGACGTGAAATTACTGAATTGGGAACTCGCGCCGAGTAAATTGTTATGATCATTTGGTAATTCTATTTGAGGGAAGGATAATTGATCAAGGGTATTTTGGTCATTTGATAGAGGGAGAGGGAACTCGTTGGATAGCATTTGACACGATGGGTTTGGTGCAATTGAGGGGTTGTAGAATGGATTGGATTGTAGAGTTGGCGGTATTTGTACGGTTGGAAATATGTTGTTTGTGTAATTATGATTGTTGGAAATTATTTCTTTGTTAGAGAACTCCAATTTCTCAAGCATGTGCTTGGCTTTGTTAGAGAACTCCATGTTTTCAGCCACCTGAAGAAAGAAATTAATAAATATATAACTAAAATTTAATCAAATCTTTAGTATGTATAAATTTAATTAAGTTAATTATTAACAAAATTTAGTACTAACCCTTTGTATGGAGCCGAACTGAATTGCACCAATCCATGGAAGTGGAAGTATAGCAATTGTCTGTCGAAAATCACTAATTAGGAATATATATATATATATAAGGTAATTAATGTAGATAAAAATAAATATTTCCATCATAGACAAAAATAAAAGAATTTACTTTTATCCCGTCCAAGAACTGATGCTGCCACCAAGTAAAGCCCTGAAATATAAACGTTTATTGAAATTTTGAATTGTAATATTATTATTTTTATACTAATATGTGTATATATACCTGAAAAATGTCTAAATTGTCGATGCAGCTGAAACCGATTCCAAAAGTATCATAATAAATCCACTCAGGTTTCTTGCTCAGCACAGCTCCTCCTATTATTCTATAAAATAAAAAAAGAAAAAGAAAATCAATGAGCAATATACAACTGAGAATGCAGGTCTGAGAATGTGCTCAGTCTTTAAAAATAAAATTCAGTCCGCAAAAAAATTTGTTCAAGTAAAATTTAAATTAATTAGCAAAAAACAATATTTAATCATAAAATACCCTTCTCCAACAATGTGGACTTGATTAATCATCTTTTCTACAACTCCTCTCGCCTCATCTTCATAAAAACTTTCTTCCATTACTAGCAACCTGAATTTTAATAAAACATTAATAAAAAAAAAATCAAATAAAAAAAATTCAGAACTTACAAACATAATATAAAGCATTCACACAAAATAAAATAAAAAATATCTGTAATATGGTATTATTTAACTGTTGTTGAGCTTTTCTCAAAGAACCTTGTAGATGAGACTTGAGCAAGTAGTCATAAAAAATGTTGCAATTTTATAGTGACAAGTTATCATGAGAAAGAGGAAAAAAAATGAGTACTGACAAAGAAAGAATCCAAAGATGCTGAAAAAGGGCCAAAATGCAAAAAAGAAAAGTCTACAGGTTCAAATTAAAGACAGTACTGTTGAATTGTCAATGGCCAATAAAAAGCAGCGCTCGCCCAAGAAAGGCAGACAATATTATACAGAAAATGGAATATTCTTTGTTAAAGTCGATTTCATGAAAATTTTGCACATTTACCCTTCAAAAAATTTGGAGGTTCAGTTACAAAGAACTAGAAAAAAATAAGGTATAATATTTGCAAATATGTTGGAAATAAATTTTCTAGCAAAAAATTGTTGCTTACTGGAATTACATTAATTAAGAAGAATTTCTGTTTTTGAACAGTTCGATTTCCATTAATGCCATATATACATGCATCCACAAACCTTCAAAAATGTCTGATGTTTCTCACAAAATAAAAGAAAAAAAAAATAAAAATAAAACTTAGAGATTCTTTCTTCAATCGAAACCAACAATCAAACCTCTCTCACTACCAAAAATTTCCAAATAGAAGAAAAAAAAACTAAAACAAAGTCTCAGAGTTAAAATGCCAAATGCTCTCCATAAACCAAGAAAGAAAAGCAAAAAAGAGAACCGACAGAGAGAGAATCGAAGCCGCCGGCTTTACCTCGGTTCACGGTTGTCAGCGCGCCAAGTCACGGCATAGGACCAGCCGCCGCCTTGGCAAAGCATCGCCAGCGCCTCTCTCAGCCCCTTCTTCTGCCCCATCATCCTCCTTGTCTCAAAGCACCAAACCTCTAAGCTAGCTCTAGTGTACACAAGAGCTAGGTCGTTTTTTCGGTTGAGAGAGATTACCAACCAACTCTAGCGCGAAACTTAATTAGTTTTCCCAACAAAAATGGAGAAGAGTCGAAAGAGAGAGAGAGAGAGAGAGAGAGAGAGAGAGAAAGGAGAAGGCGTAAAGAAAATCTTTCGCCATTGATGTGCAAATATAGTGGCATATTATTTTGGATTTGGCCGGTTGCTTTCACCGCCTATAGCCAGTCTTGTCACGTCACATCTGTCTCAAAGAAAATCAGGACCCACATGTCAGTCTCAATATAAAATAGTAATGAGAGTTAATCAATTGTGGATTTGATTAATTAAAGTTGGATTAATTAGTGGTGGAAAGGGAGATAGATACAGGATCTGCTGCTTTGACGTTCGTATATTTGTCATGTTAATGTAACGATTTGTTAGTTGATTCTGAGAAGCTGATTTTATTTTATGTAGTTATTTTTTGTTTAGTTGGTTTTATTATTTTTGGGTGATGATCGTCGCCTACCAATTTGTAATTTTATATCGTATAGTATGTTCACTATTTCAAAGGGAGAAAAAAGTGACGACTTGAATATAAAAAGTTGACCATCTAGTTCAAGTTGTTTTCAAGACATGTATTTTATTGTGTAAAAAAAAGTGAAAGACAATGACTGGTTTAGATAATTCATTGTTCAGAAAAAGAAAAAAAGACAATGACTGGTTTAATATGTACAGAGTAGCTAGCTAGAATATGAATTCAATAGAGAAAAAAAACAAGTAAATGCAAAAAACATAACATAAGTTTCTCTACTATATCAAAAGAAATTAATATAAGTTTCTATACTACAAAACCATGAAAATTACAAAGTAGAAGAAATATTTTTGATTCATGTTTACATCAATTTTGATCTATTTGTACGACTACATGTATTCACAGATAAACAGGGATCGCAACGGACTGTATTAAACGCAATACATGCAGACTAGTTGAAATCAAGAAATCAAGAGAGAGAGTGACTCATTAATTATTCAGTAGTGTGTTGTAATAGGTAATCATTCTGAGGAAACTACATGTAATTTTATTTCTATTTCTTCTAGTTTCTTATTTATTTTTCTTTCAATAGATGTCAATTCTCGTGGCATCTCCTAAGACTTGCTTGGTTTAAAGATAAAATGGGGAAAGTAATGAGAAGGAAAATTATTAACCATGTTTGATTTAAGAGTAAGTAAATGGAAGAGAAGTAAATCAAGGGGATGTTTACCTTACATAATAAATGGAGATGATGAATTCTGAAAAAAATAGAGAACATTAATGTTTATATTATTTAGAAAATTTATTCACTCACTCTCACCATATTTCATATTACAAAATTTGAAATCATCTCCATTTCCCCTCATTTACCTCTCCCTCACTTTACCCTCAAACTAAGCATGGAGAGAATTAAATTTTTCCTCCTTATTACCCCACCTCTATTCTCCTATCTTTACTTCTCTCTCTTTACCCCCAAACCAAGCAAAGCCTAAGACTTTGTAATACTTTTATATCATTGTAATATAATTTTTTTTTGAAGTAGTAGGCGAGAGTTTACTAAAAACTTTCATTAATAAAATAAAAAAATAATTACACGATTTTTGCCATATTATATTCACGCAATTCAAAACCTAAACTTGAAATAATAGAAAATAGAAATAAGTACTTATGTCCTAAATCTCTATCTCCATTAAAAATCATCATAATGTAATTGCAGGATTCCAGGCTTAGACCTAGATTCTTTTATTAAAAAAAAATCGCAGAAAACATACACATCAAATTAATTAAATTATTCTGAAAAGTCATTCATTTAATCTCTACCAAAATTCAAAAGATAGCTTGTGAGAATGTCAATTTAGCTATACCATAAAATGTGTTGACTGCATATCATAAGATTAATTGAGATTAAAAACATGCATTGCGAATTTTCAGGAAAAATCATTGAACTAATTTTTATACCACCAGTTAGAGGTGTAAACCCTTAATTAGATGGTGAACAAAAAGAAACAAGCCATGTGAGCATGTTCATGCTGAAAAAGTGAGCTTTCTAGGGTTTTCATGGAAGTGCTCCTCATTTATGTGAAGAAAAACTTTAAAAGAGAAATGAATTTAAAGGGGTGCATATGCTATACCTACCATGAAAACTCCATGTGAACCAAAAAAGCTTCAGATGGCCCTATATAGTGAGGCCACTTACGCCTTTCAGCCTTAAAATTCCTTACCCTTTTTCTCTATCTACAGTTCCATATGATTTTTATTAATTGTGCATTTAATTTGTTTATAGTAAAATATTCACAAAGGACAGAAGAATATTTGGGACTGGCTCAAGCTGTAAGCTATGATATTACTTCATTCTGACTGTCTCTATGAACAGCCTTAATTTGTGGGGATTTTTTTACGGCCCACCACCCTAATCTCTCTCTTTATAGAGGTCTCGATATAGACCAATTTTGTACCTAAATAATTACACATATACACCCCACCAATGATAAAATGTTCTTAAATACTCAATGATACATTATTTTAAGTAATTCATGTAAGGTGGAATTTTTAGAAAAAAATTGCACTATGTATGAGTATGATGAAAACAAGTTATCATATGAATTCTC
Source organism: Juncus effusus (assembly GCA_027726005.1). Taxonomy (NCBI): domain Eukaryota; kingdom Viridiplantae; phylum Streptophyta; class Magnoliopsida; order Poales; family Juncaceae; genus Juncus; species Juncus effusus. The sequence continues at coordinate 2,750,692 of CM050897.1, read as the reverse complement.
TCTCTCTCTCTCTCTCTCTCTCTCTCTCTCTCTCCTTGCAAGAAAACTGCTTTTAGCAACGGTATAATATTCACTATAGACTATTAAAACCCGAAATGTTAGGCATATCTATGATCTATGCATATGTCTGAAATTTCGGTAGCTAATATATTGTGAAAAACTTGTAAGTCCAACATAATATTGCACTCTAACGTCATTAGTACATACAGGAGCATCAATCAATGATGGACCAAGCATATTCATTACACTATGTGGTGTGTGTTGGGGTATCCTAGGTCCAAAACTAGAAATCTCATGAACCAACCATCATTCGGCATAATGGTTGTCTAGAACAAATGTTGCACACCACTTTCCCTTGAACCAAACAAGATAAGGTACCTTCCCTCAAAATTAAGTTAAATCCCACATTAATTTCACATTGTAGGAATCTTGACTAAGACCATTAGTCATGCCATTAACAAAATACTCACATCTCATACGGCCCACACCCCTAGGTGTCCCTAATTTTAAATTTTTGTTTAGAGCCCCACAACCCTAGCTATGCTACACCTAGAAACCCTAATCAAAGGGCATTTGTAACATTATTTTACAATATTTGGACCACAAAAGTGATTATTAATCTCTTACTAATCCAATGATATTTGCTCACTTATGATTGAAAGACTAGCTACCAAAGGAATATTTCTAGGGTTTCCCTCCCTTTGTCTATGTAATGCACCCTCTTGTATATATTTAATAATTTCCATCATTTTTTGTATAAAGTTTTCTTTCTTTATTAATTTCTTTTTAGGGGGTGTGAGGTCCACCAACAGAGGTACTATTACAAAGCACAAAGCAATGCCCATTAATTCTTGGCATTAAGGCCTATAATTTTGTCTCCAAAAGCTTTTCAAATGTCCCCTTTTCATCATAGCCATCCACTGCAAGGTCAATGGCATCTAAAGGGCTGCTTGCTTTTACTTCTCATTTTTCCCCTTAAAATTGTATGTACTCATCTTCTTTTTATTTTGTTTAAACTCAAAAAATAGTTAAAAAGAAATCAAGTTTTTGTACTATATATAGGGAGCACTTGATGATGAGACTATACATGCATGACATGCTGGAGATGCCACTTCATTTGATCTATAATTGGAGTTTTCATATTATTGGTTGATCTTGATTTACATAAAATGTTTTTATTTTCTAGAATACGTCAGCATGCATAAATCTTAATTGCAAAAAATATACTCTATATTTATCTCAACTTTTCTCTATTAAGTTTATATTCTAGTATCCACCCCTTATTTTTCACCTACTTTTGAGCTTTCTCAAAAATGTCATATCATCACTTTTATCTCGATCGTTCGATCAAATTTTTTATCAAATCTTAACCATTCATTTTCTCAAATTTATTGATATTTTATGGTAACATTTATGTGGTTATTAAAACATAATCATATAATTGGTTGAATTGGTGTTTTGTATTCCATCCCCGATTTAGTGAGAACCGTTGAATTTGTTTCTGACTATCAGATCTTAATCAGATGGTTTCAATAAACCATAATTCAAAGTTATGTTCAATTATTAATACTAATAGTTAATAAAGAGTTCATTCATTAAAATATAAATAATTTTTCTTTTCTTCTTTAAAAAATTATAATTCTTAATGAATATTTTATTTCTCATGTTAAAATCATCAAATATAAATTTGTTGATATTTTCTCTTTATTTAGAGTTTCATATTGCTATGGTTTCAATTTTTTTCTTGCTAAAATATGTGAATATAGACTATATAAGAGAACATGTACAAAAATGATACGTTTATTAATTAATACCTTATTTTTCATCTCTCTTTAAGCATTCTCAAGAAAGTTATTCTCAATTTTATCTCGGCCGTTGGATGAATTTTTTCCAAATCTTAGCTTTTCATTAAAATTATTACTACAGTATTACATGATCAATTAGATTAATATTTTGTGTTATATCTCTAATTACGTGAGAACTATCATATCAAATAAAATTTCAGAGTATTAAGAACTATATTGTATTACTTAATGTAATACGGATTTTAAAAAAAGTATGTGATCAATTTATACATAATCCTTATTATTTTAACATATAAAAAATAAAAAATAAATAAGAAAAATAGTGGTGATAATTTTTTTAAGAAAATACGTCATATTAGATTTTCTTATGTATAGTATACATACTTTTTCCATATATATAGTATCATATTTCTTTTTTACAAATCATGTTAAATGTAATTATTATTTTTATCTTTTTTAAAGTTAATCATCTATAATTAAATCTTATGTTATTTCAACTAAAATCTATGAAATAAATTATCCTGCCTGATTAATACTTGATTTTTTTCAAATATAATATGTCAAGAGATAACAACATAAGAAACCAAAGAGAATAAAAAAAAAGATGACATTTTAATCTTAGAAATCTTAATGCAAACATAAATTCAGATCATAAATTATTATTATTATTTTTTATTTTTATGAATTTATTATTATGTTATTTTATTTTTTTTATATGTAAATTTATTGGTATTGAGTTATATATCCTTACAAAATTAGGTGTGATATAGAAAATATTTTTGAATGCATAATAAATGAATATAATATCTTATGATGTAATTCAAAATAATTTTAAATATAAACAACTTACTTAATATAATTATTATATATAGTTTTGTACTATGAATTTATTTCAAATTTTTATTTTGAATTTTCATAATTGCAATTTATATATAGATTGAAATGAATAATAAAATTGAAACATTCGAGCGCGAGTATTATCCTAGTTTCCTTCAAAATCTTATATAATACAAGAAATATATTTCTAGAAATAAAAATATTTCTTCAGAAGGTTCTATATAATATAATGTAAGATATGCATTTGTTTCCTTAATTGTAGAAATAGCTATACCCGTAAGTGCCACAGGATAAGTATTTTTTTTCCTTGGTGATGAATACTAATTATTTCATACCTTCTACTGTACTTGGTGAAAACGGTGACAAGTGACAAAGAAGGATAAGAGTATATTTTCTCTTTTTGTTCTTTTCTTTTAAATAAAGGACTGTTTTATCATACAGCTCTTTACTCTTTAGTGAGGTGTACATGCTTTGAGATTTGTGATCTGAGAGAGGAAATGATGAGAGCAAGAGAAAAAAAAAAAAGGTAGATCCATCTCTCCCTGTTGTTTCCTTTTCTTTGAGTAGTATCGCTTCTGTTTTTTCTTACAACTTAACATATTCCAATCAAATCGTTTATGTTTTTTTAGATCAAATCATTTATGTTGGCCAGCTAAATAGTTTCAGAAAATACGAGAAATGAGATCCTTAAATACATTCAAAGTAATCAAAAGAAGTAATGTTACAAAATGCTCTTTGATTATGGACTCAGGAGCCTACTCCATTTTATTCAAAAAAATAAATTTCAATTTAAGGTTTATGTAATTTATCATTATGCACATTTTTAGTAAGCAATATGGAATTGTACATTTTGCAATTAGAGAACAAAACAGGTGAGATGGGCATGAGGTGAATATACTTGAAATGCTTCTTATAATAATTAATATATTTACAACTTCAAGTGAGATACTCATAGTTCTGTACATGAGAGTAAAACTTTGTTTCCTCGCTGTCTAACAACAAACAGACAGTGTAATATATACTAATTATCAAAATAATGCTGCTAGGTATATTAATATTACCAATTGGCAATTGTATTAATATTTCCAAGAACACATGCAAAAGTGAAAAATATTTCCTTTTTGTTCAACAAATATAATGTAGATTTGTATTATCACTGGATCTGATGACCCACATAGATATAATGTCATGTCAAAAATAGAATCCCTTCTTTCTTAGCAAAGTTGATTAACCTTTTTGAAATCATTGTAAGCATTAAATTAGTAGCCTTTCATTAATTGTATATCTAGTTAATGCCATTTCACTATCCCATGATGCCACTTTTAGATATTGTGCAGCACAACATTTAGAGAGTGCTCAACTATGGTTAATGAAGGATATATATAGTCAAAGATTATAATGAATTACCTAGATATTATTTAGTGGAAAATCATCTTGCATGATACGATACCATATATTAATACCCCAAAAAAGTTTCAAAAACCCTAACTACAACCATGATCAGGAGATCTAGAGAGTGGTTTGAATTTTGAAAACCCTAAATACAACCATCAAAATGGTTGGTGAAACGTATAGTATCATGAATGACTAACAGACTATGGTTTGATTAGTGCAAAAGGCCAAGAGGAATAAGATGAAAACTACATGGCGAACTATACTTGTGATAAATGCAGTTCACATGTCTTATCTGGCCGTCCATTGTCACAAGACAGAGAGAAAGAAAGGGAATACATAAGAGGATATAAAGGGCACACACAGATACACTTGTAATATATCTCTGTTGAACTTGTCAGAAGTTTAAATATACTCACAAAATAATGAAATATTATCATCTAATAATTGACTCTGAAAGTCTAACAAGTTTATTGTATGCTTCTATTTGGATTTTGTTAACATATATATCCCTATCCTAGTCTAGAAACCCTAGATATATAATGGATGGCCTTTATTCATTAGTTAGGAAAGAAATGAAGGATTGGATCTATGTAACAACCAGCGGTGTAATTAAGTTGTGTAACCTGTCATAACTCTATTGTATGTGTACAATATGAATATAACGTGGGAAGGTAACTACTACAATGTGCATGTCTTAATGCCGTATAGATCCCGTAATAAATCATGTCTCCCTATACCTAAGAAGACTATTATATGTCTATATTGATAGTTAATGAGTTGAAGGAAAGAGGGGTAATTAAGAGCTGATCAGTCCATCACAATCAAATTGGATTTTATTCCATTGGAGGCTAGCAAGCAATTGGGTAGAAAATGATGCGAAAAATTGAGATAATTGTTGAGGGACCAAATTGCAATTGGGTTAGCCGCTCTATGAGACTGAATAGTCATGACCCTAGGAGCCTATATGGAGACAATGCATGATCTTTTGTGGTGCTTGAGAATATATAGGGCCATCCTTTATTTATATTTTGGCCATGCTTTTGTATTAATAATAAGAAATTATAAGTACTTGTTGTGGTGATTAATTTATCATACAGTAATTAATACGAAGATCAAAATAATTATATACCAAGCAAGAACTGGCTAGTTATTTATAGATATATTTAGTTTATAAGTAGTGACGGACCTTAATACGGACTGGGGCAGCTACCCTCTAATATTTTGAAGTGATAGTGTATATATGTAGTTATATTATTGTATTTTGTATAGAAATTGAAAATATATATATATATATCGCCCTCATAGATTTTTTGTATATTTTTCATGACCGCCGCCCTGAGTTTTGGGTCAAGATCCGCTACTGTTTGTAAGATTCAAATATTATAGTCATAGATATTGTGATAAATGTATATATACTTATGTTAAATTAGTATTGTGAATTTTTCTATCAAGCTAAATTTCCTACACTTCTTCTGAATTATCAATTTCCTATATTTGATATAGTTACTATAAAAATTTATTAATTTTATTTTTAAATCATTACATGCAAATTATAGCCAATATAAATCATCTTTCATATGCAAACTATCTAGAATAAGCATATGCAATGCACATAAACATTGGTTGTCCGGCCAGACACACAGATGGACATACAGGTACCAGTCACAGAAGAACTCTTGAAATGATAGAGTGTCCGAAACAGCGAGTGTGTGAGGCCCACATGGTTAACAGAATGGGATTATGGCCCGCCAACAGGGCAACTTGAGGGAATGTTGAGTTAAAGATCAAATCTATTGCAATTGATATTTTGTCCTTGTATATTGCATATGCTTAGATATCTGTTTCATTTGTTTTAAGGTTTTGATAGTAGCTAGAAAAAATCCAGTTAGTTTGTGCATGAAATTGGAAGAAGTGGATTTTTCATGTGCATATGTGTTAATTATTTATTTATTTATTTTACTAGCTCAAACAGTAAAACCCCATCAACCAAGAGTTTGTGGGTTCAATACTCGTCGAGAATGATTTCTTTTAATTAAACCTCCTCACTTGAGGAGTTCAAAAAAAAAAAAAATATTATTTGGTTTTTTTAATGAATATTGGATCTACTTAATAATAGATAAATGAAACTTATTCATGATTTTTGTATTGAGCGGGGATTATGTTAGATGTGTAAATTATTGCTTATTTAACCCCAGAAGATGAAATGGATGTTGAAATAGTATTAGATAAAGGAAAATGATCATATACAATGATTATATCACATCAGAAAAGTTGTTAAGTAGAAATATAGAGGAAATGTGAAATCAAAATTAAAATAGAGGAAAATGGAAGAAAATAAACGAGGAGACATCTATTAGTGGAAGAAGGATCGTAGACTAGTAATAGGTAAGCCTCGCCATGTCTGCAAGGAGAGATAATGAGGTCTGGATTGCTCTTTGTTCGATGTTGAGTCGTGCGAAATTGAAAGGTCACCGCCGCCAGTAACTACTAAATCGTCCTTAACCTTCCAATAGAAAAGATGATATAGTCACTCAACTGATGCATGCATAATTGTAGAGGCGGCAAATTGGTGGGTTGAGTCGGATTCGGGTAGGATCATTTGGATCTCGGGTCATTCAGGTCTCGGACAATTCAGATTCCATATCATTTAGATCTCAATCCCGGATCATTTGAGTATAGGGTTGTTCAGATCTCGGATCATTCGGAGTTTTTGGGTCCGTTGGGTATCAATCGGTTACAGGCCAGGCCGGTTTGGCTTATGGGTCAATCGGGTGCGGGCCATTGGGTTTAAGTTTCGGACAATTCATATCAATTTTCAATTAGGTCTAAATTTCGAGTAATTCGGATCTGTGTTCAATTTGGTTATGAATCATTCGGGTCTAAGTTTTGGATTTTTTGTGTTAGTGTTTCTGATTATTTTGATTTGTATTATGAATCATTAAAATATTTTAGATCAATCAAATCAGTATCACGAGGTTAATCAAATCAATGCTTCTGGTGAGTCAAATTTTAATTTTATTTTTGGATCATTTTTTTTATTATTTGTCATACTAACTAGTCATTCAGTTAGCCCTGATTGTATGAAGAATGCTCGATTATTATTTTATAGGTTTATAAAAAAATGTTCAACTATAATTACGTTTCTTTAACAATACATGAATATTAGAAAATAATATATAGATTTCTAAAATAATATATTGGCATTATAAAGAACATAATAAGATATTATAAATTAAACAAATATAATGATAGTATATGAGTGAAATAAACAATTTTCATAACTATACATTTAGTACATTTAAGTTTAGATCATTCGGGATTTGGGTAAACGCGGGGTCATTAGGGTTCGGGTTACAAGTCGTTTAGATTTGGATCGTTTAGCTCTCAAATATTTTAGGTTTCAGGTCATTCGGATCATGAGTATTTTGACTTCAAATTATTTGAATTCTGTATCATTCGAGTCAGGATCATTTGAGTCATGTTTTCAGTCGTTGAATTGTCAATATATATTTTAGAGTCAGGTTTGTGTCCAGAAGGATTTTTGGATTGGATCAGATTTTGTGAGTTCTACATAATTTACATGATAGATTATGGGTGCATGTCCTTTGTTTTGGTTTTGTATCGTTAATAACTTATTTTTAATCAGCAATGAATGTTCAGATTTTCTGCGGGCTTTGATTGTCCGAATAAGATGGTTGAAGAAACAATTTTAATTAGATGAAATATATGCTACGTCCTAATTTTACTCTTCATAATTTTTTCTTTCTTTCATTTTAGTCTATACATATCTCTGATTTCTCATTAGGCTATCGTACTTATTGTTAATTTAAACTAATCATGAGGTTTAATGCATTATTTCTTAACCATATTCTTCTGTCTCGTAAACTGTGCTAGAAAATGTGAATAATAGAGAAACCAAAGTATCAAAATAGCATGAAAGAATATGTCTGCACAAAGAAAATTCAACCTCGGTTAAAGAGCCAGAAAATAAAGAACAAATCACGTGGCTGGTTCAGAACCGGCGGTGAATCAAAAGAAAATTACTTCTCCCTATTAACTGGGACCTCTCTGAATCTACACCCTCGATTACCGGACCGACCGGTCTGACTCACCGCCGGCTGTCGGATCTCTGCCGGCTCATCCTTGTGCAAAACCAGCTCCGGCGAAATATCTAAAATGATGTTTGTTACAGTATTTATATGTAAAATATTGAAACAAACTGAAAAAAAGGAACAATTGCATTTCTGCAAATTTAAAATACTACAAAAAAAAAGGAATTTTTATATCCATTCAAATACACCAAAGTGACCAAACTAAATATGTCCGCGACAAAATTAATTGAAAGAAAAACAATTATAAACAGATTTTTTTTTTTTTTTTTTTTTTTGCTGATAAACCCGTAGGTGCATTTCATTAATGATGGAAACGATTACACTAATGTATTGAGATATACTCACACATTTGTTGATGAACATTTTCTAGCTACCCTAATTTCGGCTGTGCATTCTACAACAGCCCCCAAATAGTCTCTGAGTACGTACAAAATACCAAGAAAATTACAAATATCAAATAGATTAAAATTACAGCCGAGACCAGAATAAAAGACATATTAGAGAGTGAATGATCTTCTAGTTCGACTCCCTTGGTACGGTAGGGAATGTTGCTCCAGCTACCCCCTTCCTTGTCTTCCTTGCCCACTTTGCGATCGCATCCGCTTCCGTATTGCATTCTCGTCGTAAACAGATTTAAAAGATGCATATATGACAAAATGTACTCTTTTTGAGATAATAAATAAACAAAGAAAGAAAGAAAAGATGATGGGCGTACGGAAGGTGATGTGATGGAAACGTAATCACAAAGCCATTAAATGCCAAAAGATCTATCATCCTCTTTTCTGAAAATTCATTTCATTTCTTTTTTCTTTTGATTTTCTTTCACTTTTTTCCTCTTTTTATAGCTTTTAAGACTATCACTGTTCAGACATTTTAGCGTTTGTGTTGTGTTGTTTTTCTGTTGAGGAATCAAAATCACTGTGGCTTTTGTTTTATGTTTGTCTGGTGATTTCAAAGCAAATCCATTGCTTTTGTTTGGGCTTTTTTGGGCCTGTTGGGAGCTTTTCTGAGAGTACAGAGATCTTATGTGTCACTTCAAGTGTGTGTGACATCTCATACAATGATACAAGGAATCAAAAATATGTTTCCTTGATTTCAAAATTAAATGTCAATTTCAAATGATTCAATTTCATACATATAGTTATCATTAATATCTAGTTGAATCATTACCATGAAAGGTAGTTTAAACTTTAAATTAATGAATCAGTACCATAAAAGGTAGTTTAAACTTTAAATTAATCGTAAGTGAAAATCAGTAAAAAAAAAATTTCATTCTAACAAAGTGTATGACATGTTTTTTTAATGCAAGGTATGACAAGTTTAACCTTACAAGTTTAACCTTGAGGGTTTTTGTGATTTATGGTTTTTTTCTTATTAAATTTGCAAAAATAGTGTTACTTCTTTCAATTTATATAAAAAAAAGAAGTATTTGATCCCATCTCAAATAAATATACTATCAAATTATCATTTAAAATGGCGCAGCAAGATTACTTTTTTGATTAGACACGTTTCAAAACCAAATGAGAACAACTCATTTACGCATAAAAAATTGCGCAAAAACTATTATTATTATTATTATTAAAACAAAGCAAAAAGGAAGAACTCTATTTTTTCAAGCTCGAAATAAAAAAACTCTACTTAACAATATAGGCTCCTATGAATTGGGCTTTTTACGGGCTTCATGGCCGGAAACATATTAATCCAATGAACTATATACATCTGAACATTGGGCCCCATACTTCAGTCTAAGCTCCTCCTCCACCAACCACCCTCACCTTCTCCCTCGCGTTTTTCCCTTCTTTCCTCCTTCCATCCCTCAACAATCCATACAAGTAACAATCCCTCTTCTTCTCCTGGCTCCTCCTCCTCTCCCTCCTCCCCTGATCCGTCGGCGCCGCCTGATCCCTCCTCCACCTCTCCCACTTCGCCGTACGCACCGTTTATTAATATCTGATGGAATCTGGGGCTGACTGAATCTGATGGGATATGGTATTTGGGTTGTAGATCACGTACCACTTCTTCCACTGGAAGAGAGGCACGCCGTTTGCAGATGATCAGGGGATCTACACGCAAATTCCTCACCGTCGTACAAGTCGTTCTGTCGTACCAGTTTAATATTGAGTTGTTTTAATCATTGTAGTTATTTTAACGTGTTAGGGTTTGTTTGGATGAGTAGTAATATTGTGGTTTAGGCTAGTATTGGAAATTTTTTCCAAAAACTTAGAGGTGCAAGTTTGGATACATAGTTTGGAAGCTATAGTAATATTTAGTATAGGAATTTTTTAGGAAATTTGTATATAAAGTTGGGCAAAAAAAAAACTTGAAAATTTGTTAAGTTTCTTTTGTAGTAACTTTTTAGGAAAAATTAGAACACATAAAAAACATTATTAATTATATAAAAATGACGTTAGCTAAATTAAAAATGACAATTATTTTTAATTAAATTAGTAATTAAACAAAATTAATTAAAATACTTATTAATGACTATTTAGTAATTACTAATTAAATTAAATTTGTAATAAAATTAAATTAAAATGGAAAATATTACTTAACTAATCAATCAATTAAGCTACTAATTAAATTAAATAATTAATGAAACTAAATATTACTTAAATTATTAATTACATGAAATAACGAAGTTAATAAATTATTAAATAAAATAAAATTAATTATATTATATTATATTATATTATATTATATTATATTACATATCATATCATATCATATTATTTTTATATTATATGATATTTATTATATTATATTATATGATATTTATATTATATTATATTATTTTATATTATATTATATTATATTATATTATATTATATTATATTATATTATATTATATTATATTATATTATATTATATTATATTATATTATATTATATCATATGATATTATATTATATTTATATTATATTATATCATATTATATTATATTATATTATATTATATTATATTATATTATATTATATTATATCATATTATATTATATTATTCATATTATATTATATTATATTATATTATATTATATTATATTATATTATATTATATTATATTATATCATTACATTACATTACATTACAAACTCATATAAACAAATTCCTACAAATCTACTAATATATATCCAAACGCATCATTTCTGCATACATCCTAGAGTTTGTATTCCTCTAGTATTTGAATTTTGCAAATCCTAATCCCTAAAAATATAGTAATACTATCCTAGAAAATTTGGCACATCCAAACAAGCTTTTAATCTCAAATTTACCCAAAAAACTTTGAAAAAACTCCAAACTAGCGTGTTGTTAAACTTCATTCTCATACCAAAGTACCGAACTTTTTAATTGTTACATTTTTATAATTTAATTATTTTAAGGGAAATTAGCTGAAATGCCCTCCATTATGCCTAAATTGCAAAAAAGCCCCTTCATTATTGGAAATTGCAAAAATGTTAATTAATATTTAAAAATTATTTGTCAATCAGAAACTATTAAACTAACGGTAGGAGCTTTTTTGCAATTTCCAATAATTTTTTTGAAGCTCAAGTAGGCGATTGCCTACTTGAGATTTCATTATATTTAATAAAATGTAAAAAGAGTTTTTGAAGTAGGTTAGTTGCCCGACAGATTGCAACTTTCGACCAAAAGAGTGAAAAAGAAAACTTTTCCTTTCTATCTAACTGATTAACTCACTCACAGGTGAGTAGAGCTATCAAATTAAAAAAAATAAGACAAGACCAGACTACTCTACTGGACTAAACGATTAGTAGTGATTTGCCCATAATTCCGCCTCCTTGCTGCTAAGTTCATATGCAATTATTGGAGGTGCCCGCCTCGGCATGAATATTCTTTGGTTCCGTTGTTTCCACACGTTCCAGCAAATCGATATCCGGGTGGTGTCCCATTCCCGTTTCTCCGCATCCATGGTAAGTTGTTTCCTTCTCGTTTGCCAGAAGTCGATGGCTGAGTCAGTCGTGTTTACTCTCGGAGTCGCCCCTGCTGAGGTCCATACCAGCCTTGTGTAAGGGAAGTCGACGAAAAGGTGGTCAGCCATTTCCGTCTGTCCATTCGTGCACAGTGTGCACGCACTAATACTCGTCCATCCTTTCCGTTGGGTTGATAATCGGTTTGCTTCTAGTAACCATAGAAAGAACCTCACTTTTGAGGGTAACTTTAGTCTCCAGATCTTTTTGTTATAACGAGATTTCGTATTTGTTTTGAAGAAGAAGTTGTAACCTGATTTGGAGGAGTAGGACTCGTTTTTTGTCCATCTCCAGTTGCCATTAGGGACTGTAATTTGAGGGCTTGAGAGGCTAGGGGGAGGTTGTTTGAGGTTGTGAGTGGCAGTAGGTTCCATCCGGAGTGGATAATCTGACGGATGGATTCCGTTTTGTTTGTGGCCCATGTAAATACTCCCGGAAATACGTCCCTTAAGTTGTCTATTGGGTGCCACGTGTCCGTCCAGAAGTGAGCCGGTACCTAGTGATGCCCTTGTTGAAAGCTTGAAGATAGGCAGTGCCGGCCCCAGCTTTTCCGAGACCCTAAGCCACTTTTCAAAAAGGCCCCTAATAATTGCCTATTCAAAATTTTCAAATAGAAAATTCACAATAGAACTGTAATTAGAAAAATTATTAATAGAATGAAGAGTCACATGTGTAACCCCAAATATATACTTATACTCAATATCAAATACCATAGTTATGAAAATCGGAATCGAAATGGGAGTCGTTCGATTCCCACAGAATGAAAATCGCCTGACTCGGATCGGAATTGACTGAACCCGATTTCTTATAAATTATTATTTTAAATATAAAAAAAATTAGATAAAATTCAGAAATTATTTAAAAATATAAAACAATGTAAGAGAACAAATTTCGCCTATATTATATATGTTTGTAATGTTAATATCTTTTTGTAGCGTTGTAAAATCAGAACTCGCAGTTAAATAATACAGGCTCTAAGAAAATAAATTAGTATTGAAATCAATTGAGTTTATTCAAATTTTAAATAACCAAAAAAATTCATTAAATTATATTCTAATTTTATAATGATAAATTTAAAAAAGAAAATTATTTAATGACAAAATAGTCAAAGAATTATTTTTTTCGGGTACACATTGGGGATCTTTTTAATATCTCTCTATTTAGAATTGAAACATTTCTTTTGTACTGATAATTAGTGCATGACCCCACAACAAAAAGAATAACTGATATTGTGTGACAACTCTCTTACTATCTAAGTCTTTTATAAAATAAAGTGTCACAGAAAATCCAATGCAAACTCTTTCTTCTTCTACAAGCTCCAGGAGTCCAACAATGTCGCTCGTTCTTCCTCTTTATGCTACAACAGCTAACATTCCAAGCTCTTGTCTTCGTCATTTCTCTCTTAATCTTTTTTTTTCTTCTCCTTCGTTAAAAGTTGAGTCTGACTGAAAATCGAGATTCCGACCATACTAAACAATATATAGAAACGGACCCTCTCAAATTTTCGGACCCTAGACCTAGGTCTCACTGGACTAAGGGTAGGGCCGGCCCTGAAGATAGACATTAAGAGTAGCAGTTCTTGTATGAAGAAGGAAGCACGATTTGGGTCTGGACGTGTAAAAGATAGTGGAGAGAAGTTATACATTGAGATTAGGAGAGAACCAGATGTGCTCTCGGATTTTTTACGTGCATGCCATAGCCATCTCATGAGCATGGCTATGTTTTGATTTTTGATGTTGAGGACCCCTAAGCCCCCTACCTCTTTTGGTCGAGAGAGACGAGGCAATGGCCTCCCTAACACAGTTTATCTCCTCTCTATAGAAAACTCCGTACGGTTCTGTCGTAGGCGGTTATGAACCATTGTGGAATCGTGAAGACTTGCATATAGTAGTTAAGTAGTGGACCGAGTACCGCTTGGATAAGTGTTAGTCTACCACCATATGAAAGTATCTTTCCTTTCCATCCCGCTAGCCGGTTTTGAACTTTGGCGAATAACGGAATGAAGAGTTGCTTATGAGGCTTTTTTATAGTAAGAGGGAGGCCAAGGAATTTTATTGGGAGTTGATTTTGGTTGCATCGGAGAGTGGATGCAATAGGAGGGATGAGATCATCGGGTATTAGGAAAGTGGAGAATGAGCTTTTTTTCTGAGTTGACAAGGAGCCCACTCATTTTTCCAAAGATATCTAGGATGGTGATTAGGATTTTGAGGTTTTGTGTGGATGCCTCGGCGAAGTAGGTAGTGTCGTCCGCAAATTGGAGCATTTGCGGTGTGATGATGTGGTGTTGGATCATAAGGGGGTTTACCCTTGCTAACATTGTTTGAAGGACATCGACGACAAGGTTGCAAATTAGTGACGATAGGGAGTGCCCTCAAGGCTATTATGTTTTATAAAGGAGGATGATGATTTTAAGAGGTGATAGATCCATTGGGTCCATCTTTCGGGAAATCCCCTAGCAAGTAACATTTTATTCATAAAATCCGAACTGACGGTGTCAAAAGCTCTCTTGAAATCAATTTTGAAAAGTACGGATGGGATATTAGCTTTGTGAACAAAAGACGAGAGTTCTCTTGCTACGAGGAACGATTCAGTGATCGACTTTTTCTTAATGAAGGCTGATTGGTTGGGATGTACCAATCTGTTCATATGAGGTTGTAATCTCTTTATGAGAAGTGACAATATAATTTTAATGGGTGCACAAATCACGCTTATAGGTCGAAATTGGTTAATGTAAACGGCTCTTTGTACCTTTGGTACTAGGGTGATTGCTGCTTCGTTCAAGCGGCAAAGGTCAAGCTTGTTATTTTCAAAATCACTTATCAACCACATAATATCTTGTTTAATGATGTCCCAAATTTTTTTATGAACTCATTCGGCAACCCGTCCGGACCCGACGATTTTCCGTTAGGAAGATCATCAACCACATTTTTGACCTCATTTTCCGTAAATGGTGCGGCTAGTGATTGTATTTCGTTTTGAATATTTTCTACGAAGGAGAGGTCAATGGACGAGTTTGTTGGCTGGTGGTAACCAAGAATTTGGTTGTAGTGTGTTTGAAAGGCATGAAGAATATCACTTGAGCCCTCTAACACTTGGTCAGATTCTGTGGACGTTTTGATTGATGAGATGAAATTTTGTTTTTGTTTACTTGATGCAAGTGCGTGAAAGTAGATTGTATTTTTATCGTCAAGTTTGAGCCATCGACATGATGCACTTTGTTGTCATTTTATTTCACTTATGTTTGCGAGCTCATGTATGATTTCTTTCATATTGAGCCTTAGAGTGAATTCGATAATAGTCAGTGGCTTATTTTTCTCAACTTTGTCTATTAGTTGGGTTATCCATTTAGCCTTTGAGAGGCTTGAGTTCCGCCCCTTGTTAATGTCCTTTGACCACTCTTTAAGGTCACGTTTGAGCCTATTTAGTTGGCTTGGTAATTCTTTGAGGATAAGATTGCATTAGCTGCACTCAACGAATTCTGCACGAGTGTGCGAAAAGATTCGCAGTTGAACCACCATTTTTCGATTTTGAAACGTTTCGAACGTTTTGTGTCATGGGAGAAGAAAAAGAGAAGGAGAGGTACGTGATCGGATTTGTGGCCGGAAGGTCTGAGAGAGTGTAGTTGAGGTATGAAGAGATGAATTGAGGTGACACGAATACTCTGTCTAGCCTCGAAAGGCATGGATTTAGCCTTTTATTTGTCCGTGTAAATTTCCACCCTCTTAGCGAAATTTCCATGAGATCAAGGTCAAAAATGGTTTGGTTGAATTCAAGAGCGATTGCTTGATTGAAAGAAGCTGAGGTGGTATCATTTCTTTGTCTTAGGAGGTTGAAATCACCGAGAAGTATCCAAGGATATGTCGGGTTATCGCTCCTTATTTGTGCTATCTCTAGCATGAAATCTAGTTTATCATTATGATCCGTTGGACCATATGCATTTGTGATAAGGAAAGAGTTGAGAGATTGAGTATCTTGAAATACTACGTTTGAGCAGTGAAGAGAGGAGAAGGATTGAATGAGTTTGCAGGTCTTTTTTGTAATTTAGGCATAATGCAGGATATTTTACTTATTTTAATTATTAGGTATCTAATCGCATCACACACGACAGATTATCAGCAACCAATGCTTTTCTTCAACACAATTGCAGTTAGCATTTTGGTCATTGCAAAATTACCAAACATGCACAAAGTCCGTATTTTTGGAATTAATTTCGGCAATTAAGCACTCAAGTCCCTCTTTTCTTTCCTTCTTAAGTTTAAGTCCTTTTCTGTTTAGTAAGTTTTTGTATAAAAGGACAATTGAGTTTATTTTTTTTTTACTCTGTGTTGATACTTTGTACAGTTTTTGGATTATTTAAGAGGGTATCTTTTCTTTTTGGTTTTATTGTTTATGGTACTGTTTGGTATAATGTGGAGTAAATATAGAGAAAATGCGATTGAATGATTCGAGGGAGAAAATTTAATGGTTAAATGATTGGAATAGTGATAGTAGTCTGGTATGTTGGTACAGTGCATAAAATGGAGAAAATTTCTGTTTGGTATGTTGGTTTGATTAATTAGGGTTTATTTGGCATTCATTCTTGTTTGAAAAATATTGTTGGTTATATGCAATGTTAACCCTTTGACCAACTTAGTTCTTTGTACATTACTTCCTTTTGTTGGTTATCTAAATGCAAATAGTTTCCATGTGATAATTTAAAAAAGATGGGGCTAAATAGGTTAATGAGAATAAAAATCTCAGATAGTTTATATTTGTACTATTATTAGGCAAGTCATTTAGAAAAATTACTTAATGAACATGTACTAAAATAACTGTTATAAAGTCCAGGTTTATGTAATAATAATCGACTCTCTTTTAAAACTACCCTTTTATTATTTTGTCTCTAAGAAATAATATTCATCAAAACTAAAGAAAAGTGTAACAGATAGGATAAATACTAGAATTTGAATCAATATAATCAATAATATTGTTTTACATATCATCAATTGAATAAGACTCCGACTTATTGAAAGGGCTAGAAGTTGAATGTATAATAATGACATAAATTTCTAAAAAGAAACATCAATTTTTAAAAAATCAATGATTTATTTTATTTATTAAAATTTAGTCATACCTTGTTATATGATAATATGAGTGATATGATCAATTAAGTATCATATAAAATGGATGAAAAATAAAGAGGGGGGTAAATGTGAGTTGAACAGTTTAGAGAGAAAATGACTATACAAGGTTTTCCAATAAGGAGGCCCAGTCAAGTTGTTAATATTGAACAGTGTAAGTTGGTTTGTTGAAGGGAATCAAACATCTTTAAATGTCCATCACGTTTTTTCGGCCTGTATACAGTGCACAAATATTTCTATGCACAGAATTAAAAAGCATTTAACTGTAGTAATTTCATTTCAGCAGGTGTAAGTAATAATTTATGCCATGTTCATTTGGTACTACAGTTGTTTCTTAACTAACCCACTTGTAGTGGGTAAAATTAAAGCCAAAAGTTTTTATAAAAAATGGATTATTCTAATAAAAATTGCTTCTTTATTTGGAAGACAAAATGCATTCCTTCTGAGTAGGTGTTTTATAACTAAACAATTTGTGGAGATTTTTGCGATTTCAAATACTTGAAATATTCTTCTGAATCAATATTTAATCACATTTATTCCTCTTCTAGAGCTGCTTAACCAGTCAGTAACTTGTAATACAAACTTCTTTTTTTATTTTCTCAAAAAGATTCGGCTACTATTCTCTGATTTTTGAATATTATTACATGTAAATTCAAAACATGATCTGTTATTATTGTGGTTACTAATTTGGTTGTCTGTAATATATTTTTTCTCATGATACTGTCCATGTGGGACGGTCCCTCTTTTTCTTTTTGTTATTTTCTCCCTCTTTATTTCGTTTAGTTTTTTTTCTTATCTTTAAATCACCTAAAACTATTATTAATGAAGTTGTATAACTGAACTTTGATTAATAAAATTACGCGAGAGATATTTAAAAGCTCTCCGTTTTTATCAAAAAAAAAAAAAAACATGACCTGTTCATGTTGTAAAAAGAATAGGAATAAAATAAATGTAGCTGTTGACTTGGTGATAAATGAAATTCGGAATCCTTCAAAAGTTGGCAATGTTTTTCTGTAAGGGTCCCCAGACAAAAGTCAACCTCTCTTTAGCTAAACTTTTCAATTGCCACCTTTTAATTAATTAATTAATTAATCAATTATAGAAGGGAAAAAGCATTTATATTTTTTCAAAGAGTAATGAAAAAAGAACATATAAATTAATTTGCCTTTATGAAGATTTTATATATTTCATAAAAATGAACATATAAATTTACAGTGTGATTGCATCTCAATAAAGATGTGCCCATTAAGCCAAAACAGAATCCAATCAATTGCGATCAATTAATAGGTACAAATAAATGAATTGACAGGAAGCTGCTTACATTCTTTTCCCTTTCATATTTTGTAGATGCTTCTGTAAATGTCAGTGATTGATACTATATATATAAGATAAATTCTATGGTTGGAAAATATAGTACAAATTTCATGTCAAAATCGATCTTTTTTATTTTTTGGTGGCAAACAAGAGAGAGTGGAGCTCCATGCTTATTTACCTTCTCTCCAAGAGAGGCATCAATCAATGCTTGTTTCTCTTCCATTATTGAATGGCCTCTTGTTGATTAAGGTAAGACTTAAGAGGCCAACCAATCAAGATTCCCTTTTTATTTAGTACTTGTGGTAATGTATATATATTATATGTTTGTTCCCTTAGGATATTATCCATGTAATAGATCCGTATCTTATAAAATTTATATCATAATCATTTTAGTTATCAAGATCAGTAAAATGAGCCGAGCTACTATCACTAATTATTTCACTAACATTTGTCATAAATATACAAGTCATATGGGCCCCAAAATTCAGTAGAAGACTTAATGAATCATTTAGTAAGGCTAATTATGTAACAGTGAATAACATTATGCATGACAAATTATTGAGTATTAGCCTTTTGAATATCAGCTGCATCATGACAATATATTTTTCGGACATAATACAATTGATATCAAAGCAATCCCAAATTTTCTTCCGTTCAACGAAGTTGCTAAATTTTATATATTGTAGTTTTTTTAACGAATAAATTTTGAGTTCTGACGATAATGTCAGAAATTTTAGCTAACAAATATATATTAAGCACCGATTACGTGAGAAATTAATCTCGGATAAATTGTGTGATAGAGACTTAAGTATTTATATCATTATTTTTTATAAATTAACATTTGATATTGTCAGGAAAGAATATCAAATATTAGTATATTTTCAATATGATTTAACTTCAATTATTCAAATTTTTGTTTCTTTTTTCGTGAAAAGCATAGAATTTACACACACAACATCAACCCATTGCTCACAACTTAACACATACATTTACAATTTTAAAATAAACATCCGAGTAAGAAATAATTCTTTGTGAAAGACTGAAGCATATTCCCAAATCTTCACTCAATTGTATATATTAATATATAATTGAAAAAAATATTATACAACTAATCAAAATATACGATCATACTATTATCCTCTTTAATTAATCCCAATAGGCGTACATATATTTTTCATATATTTTTTAATATTATAGTAAAGCAAGCTAGATTACTGTCCAAATTATTGGATAAGTACATGAATTTAGTTGAAGAAAATAAATCTAAAGTGGTGCAACGAAGAGATAAGATATATGTGTTTTAATGGGCAATTCTAATTGTGGTAAAATGTTCTATCAGCCCAACTCTACCTTTACCCCAATTTGGTAGATAGAATACCCAACTTCTCTCCTATATATCTATGTTTTTTTACTAAGTTTTGACAAAATTTTAGTTCATCTATGAAATCAATGACAAAAAGTTCTAGTTGAACCAAAATACATAACAAATGCAAGTTGAACCATTTTAGGTTTTCAATAATCATATTGATTTGCTACATATTTTGTCACATAAAAATTCCAACAGATTCATACAAACCAAAAAAGCCAAAATGAAGCATGTGGAAAGCTAATAATGAGTGGCCATTGAATTCTATAAATGATGATCACAGCCACTGCATTCCATGAAATTTTGATTTAACATACTCTCATTCAGTGCTAATATCTGACAAAATTTTCTTTTTAAAAAACGGAAAAATAATAATACAAGTATAGGTTTTGGAAGTAGTGATGTAAAGAAAGTTTTTGTTTGATGCCTCACTAAATAAAGAAGAATGAATAATTCCTTTGGATGAAAGCTCTGAGGAAGAAGGACAACAAACTGACACATACTTGTAAAAAGCACAAAAAGAAATGACATGTAAATGGAAGCACAGATCTGTAAAGCTGCACCTTTTTTTACATGCAATTTCTGGAAATTAATTTAATTAACTAGATCTCACTTTAACTTATCTCTCTCTCCCATGCATTCTTAGATTAGTTGATCTTATCATCAAACTATTAAATATAAAGTTACACTACTGGATAATCTAGTGGTTATGGTACCAACTCCATCTTCCATAGATGAGGAGATCGAATGTTTCAGCAGGATTCTAAAGAAATTTTTACTGGAATTTCAGATAGGATTAAACATGGCCTCTTTGCGTGTGTGTGTCTGCGCGCGTTTGTTGTGTACGCCTACGGACAATTGTCAAAAAAAATAATAATTAAATATAAAGTTGTTTACCCTTTTCTCTCCATTATTTTATTTTCTTCTTCTTTAATACTGCATAAGTAGGCACAGAATTCTCTAAACCCTTTCGAAAATCCCTAAACGGAAAATTGTAAATGAAATTATAAGCTACTAATCAAACATGTGAGAAGAAAGAACGAGCGGATTATCTCTCTTTTCATATCTCCAACAAAATACTATTTATTCATCCATTTTTCAAATTTTCATTATTTCATGGAATAAAATGAAGCATGCTCCAATTTTTTATTCGGCCATATTAATTTATATCATCCATCAAGACTCAAATGTGGCCGAGTGCACAACTTCCCTTGATTAATAATCCATTATAAATTTATAATAACACACATGCATTTGGGTTGAATATTTTATAAACTTGAAAGAAGGGGGGGGGGGGGGGGGGGGGGCCGAACAAAGTGAGGGAATAATTCCATTAGCTCGTATCCCTATGAGAATGTTTTTATTTGGACCACATTTGAACCTTACAAGAGGTGAATGTATGGAATTAATTTGGCTTTTGACATTTTATTAAAGAAGAATAAACTCAAAAGTTCAAAATTCAAAACCAAGGAAATAAGAAAAGAAAAGAACAATTGGTGGGTAAAAACGAATCGATAGCTTTTGGTTGAAACATTGAGTTGGTAAAAGGAAAAATAAGGCTTGCTATAATGGTGGATTGAAAATTAATACCACACAGTGATAAATAACTTTTGCATGTATACCCTTAAATACTTTCTCCATTTTGTATGTAGCAGTGCCAACATAGAGTCTGTCGTTGGTAACAGCAAAAGCTAATCGATTAAAGTTCCAAAAAACATAATCTTATGTAACGAATTTTGAACATAAATTTATCATTTCATCCAATATGGGTTGAATCCAAAAAAAAAAAAAAATCAACAGCCTAATCAAGCCTTATTTTCTTCTGTCTGGCAATGCATGTGAAACTGAAAAACTGTTATGTTACTGCTAAGTCACACGACTAACATGTGCTCTTCGAGTTCTTTCTTATTTTTCTTCTTTCTTGTTCTTTTTTCCTACACTTTTCATAAACTACATATCTGGTTTACGAAGTTTTATTTTGTTTAACAATATTTCGATAGATTTATTTGGCCACTATTATATATTAGAAAAAACAATCAAAACGTATTTCAAGAATAAGAAAAACCCAACAGATTAACATCTATACATAATTTACTTTTTTTTTCTTGAAAGGGAAATCGAGCCTCCTTAGATTTTGAGAATAATTAAGTATATATGGTTATATTATTGTAATTTGTAAAGAATTAAAAGTTATATATATCACCTCCTAGATTTTATTGATATGGGTCGAGATCCGCAACTCTCCATAATATTAATAACATACGCCCCGACACATATTTATAATATGTAAATTAAGATGATGTATAATTATCCATAAATTAACCAACCTATTTGTAATAAAGATTATGAAAAAACTCTTAATTCGAATATGGGGCAAACAATTTATATGAAAATAAAGTCAAAATGATTGAAAGGAAAGGACTTCAAAACCACACTTCCATTAATTTCATGAAGTGCAGATATTTCTCTGAAGGACTAGAAAAATTCAAAATTTAAGTTTTGAATGGTATTTTCTGCTCAAGTAAAAGAATGGAGAGGACTAAATAGTACATACGCACTTGATGTAAAAGTTAGGTTAGTGTACCTTTTCTGTTATTAAAATAACATAATACAAGCATGTGGAGGGAAGTCATTGAGTGTGAATGAATGAGTGCGTGGGTCTGTGTTGTCATAACACACAAGACACACACACTGCCATTCTGATTCTTCATTATTCATTCTTGCATGCTCCTTGTTTAGTGCTTTCATGGCTGGAAGAATCTTGTTGGATGGACGGATGACGAGACATGACCTCCCTCTCTGCACAGAAAAAGAGTGAGAGAAACTAGAAATAAATATGACAAGATAAAATCCAAAACCACATGTTATCATTAATTCTAATTAATCACACTCAAAACCCCTTGTTTTTCAATAAATAAATACACAAACATTAATTTATTCCGTATCCAAATAAACTATGATCCACATGATCATAAGATTATAACAAAGCATTACTAAAGCTCAAAACAACTAAAAATTAAAGAAAAAAAAAGATTGAAAGAACAAGAAAGAAAAATATCATGTCCATTCTTCTTTCTTTCCTTCCAATCCGTACAAAGAAATAGGGTTTATCATCTCCATGCATGTTTATCCCTGCAAAAAAAAAGGAAAAAGAAAAAGAAAAAGAAAAAAAAAGTATAGAAGCACCCTAAACCCCTTTTAAACACACCATAACAAACGAAGTTCATATGTTAAGATCTAGACAAAATAAACAACCAAGCACACCATTTGATTCTTGAAGCCAACTTAATAAAAAAGAAGCTTCTCAAATCCCTAAACCTCATATATGAAACTCAAATAAACTAAAGGCCATTAAAAATGCAAGCGAAAGAACTCCATGTATGTATACGTGATGTTAGTAATTTATAACTTTTATATCCCTCTCTCCTTTCCCTCTTACACCGCATTACCATGAAGCACCACCGCCTCCATTTACATCCTCTCCAGTCTCCCCTCCAGTTGCACCACCACCTCCTCCACCCATCATTGCATTCCAAAACATTCCTTGCTCTTTATTTCCGTTTTGATCATTTAAAGGCTTTGAATCATGGAAAGGAAACAATAATCTACTTCCCGTAACGGTACCGGTCTCTTGTACCGATTGCATCCCCACAAAACCGGTTCCAACAGAGCTGGTATTAACTCCATTTCCAGCTCCAATGGTTGCATCAAGGGAGAATCCAAGTGAAGATGGAACCCTAAAATCATAACCAGTTGTGTACTCTTGCATCTGTACCGGCATGAAACCGGGCCCCAACCCTCCTGCTCCAATCGTACCGCTCCTCAACAGTTCCATAGCAGAAATTGCACCAACAGTACCAGTGTTTGTACCTGTCACACTGCTACTCTCCAAACTGGGGAAACTAAACTGATCAGGCACCAAACTACTGTGCGGAAAAGCCAAGTTAAGGTCGTGAGCTTCGTGCATGAACTTCCTCCCATGATTTGACATTCCTGACGAAGAAGAGACATTCGAAATGGACGCAGCATTGTTATTTGTTGCGTGATTTAAAGTCGCACTGCCTGGATTTCCAGTATTTGAAGAAGAAGAAGGTCTCTTGTTCTTTCTTGATCCGCCTCCAACCGGTACGTTTCTGAGGGACCCGCCTTCAGTCCAGTACCTTCGGCAAGTTTTGCAGAAATATCTCGGCTGAGTGAGGCTGTAATTGTTGTAGTAACAAAACTTGGTGTTTGTTGAGTTGCACCTAGGGCAATTCAGGGCTTTTTCCTTCTGCGGTCTTGCTCGCCTCTCCATTAATGGAGGAGGTCTTGATTGGTTGCCTGTGTTGACAGAAGTTGCACCCATCATTTCCTCCATGGGCTTCACTAGCCCTAGCTCCTGAAAGAAGAGACATCAAAGAATGATTCATAATTAGGGTTATAATTGAGTGAGTTTTGAGCTTTGATTTGAATTTGAGATTTTGGGTTTGTTTTGTGTAGAGGATTAGAAGAAAGAGGATGCATATTTATAGGATCTAAATGATCGAAAGGAAACAAAGAGGAAAAATACAAGGAGAAGGGATTAAAGTGAAGAAAAGGGAATTTTAGTGGAGAAAAAAAAGTAAGATAAAGAGTATGAAATGAAAGAGAGGCCACACAAAATTAACTCTTTTGTTGTTTGTTATGTTGATTGTACTACATCAGAAACATATGGTTCTTTGTTTGCACCTTTTGATGCGTCTTCTGCTTTTCTGAGCTACATCTTTGTGCTAAAAAGAAGAGAGAAGAAAGGAGAGAGAGAGAAGATAAAAAGGAGAGAAAAAAGTGAAGGAAAAAGATGAAAAAGAAAAGAAAAGATAGAAAGAAAGTGGTCTGCTGCTTTCAAGGTTTAAAGGAGAGACTATGTGACAGAAATTAAAGGCTTAAAGCCAAAGAAAAAGGAAGAGAAAGAAAGAGATGAGATAAATAGAGCGAATATACACATACACCTCTCTCCTCTCCCTTTCTCTCTCTCTTTAAGATCTAATCCCCAAAAAGGCTCAGCCATGGATGATACAAAGGAGCCCTTTATTTACACAACCCCCCAAAAACCCAAAGATCTTCATCACTCCAATTAATAAATCAAAGACACAAAAAACAATATCAATTTATCAATTCATCTCCTGTAGCACTAGATCTTTCTCACCTGGGGCCAGTGCGTTGCATCCATGCAAATCTTCTAGGGCTTGCGTCTTCTTCAAAACAGAGAAAAAAACCCAACAAAGAAAGAAAGCTAAACGGAGTAGTAGAAAAAGAAGAAGAAGAAGAAGAAGAGTTAGCTATGCAAAGCACGGAAATGAACGAAGTGGAATTGGTGATATCATATCATACCGCCTCTCTCTCTCTATCCTCTCTCTTTCTCTCTCATCAGAGGGCTGCTGCTGAATGGACAGTGGAAATATTTTATTATTTCTCAAATATTCTCGTTTCTTATTTTATCCCCAATATATTTGTTCCGGTGGCTCTTTGTCTGTTGCTGTTTGGACTCGTAGCAAATTCTTCTCTCGTATTTCTTCTCAACAAATGAGTCAAGCCCGGTTTTCATTACGTGCATGAGACTCATTGGTCCCGTCACTTTTACAACCTACCCCCTCATAATTTTAGAAATTACCACTCAACATTAATTGCTGACAGCATGTGCGAGGCACGTGTAATGGGGTCCGCCGACAAACGCGCAAAAGAAGGCACGCCTTGTGGGTCCCTCGCAGAAAATATTTGACTGGACTCGGTGTATAGTAGCTATTTCACTGACATGTGGAGCCGTATGTTGGGATTTTTTTGTTGTTTTAGTGGACCGGAGAGATAGTAAAGGGAAATTTGTGGTTGACTACAGTTGACCAGTGGCCGCCTGTTGTTGACATGATATGGTGTGGTTATTTCTTTGTAAAGTTCTGTGTTGCTATAAAAAAACCACTGAGTTGTTTTTGTATTTAATGGAAAGAATGAATGATACTAAGAAGATAGATTGGTAACTCCGGATAATTTTATATAACACTAACTTCTTTTTAGTAATACTTTTTCGGTTCCTCGAGTGAGAAATATGTTGTAAGGAAAAAAATAAAGAAATACTACAGGGAATTGACGGAGTTTGAATCACAGATTCATAATTTATAGTTATATTATCTCAAGTAAAATACTTAATTACTAGATCAGATAGATTTGTAACTCTGGATAATTTTATATAACACTAACTTCTTTCTAGTAATACTTTTTCGGGTTCCTCGAGCGAGAAATATGTTGTAAGGAAAAAAATAGAGAAATACTGCAGGGAATTGACGGAGTTTGAATCACAGATTCATAATAGTGATATTATCTCAAGTAAGATACTTAATTACTAGATTATGCAAGCACTGATCCACCCTATTCTTTCTAGGCATTCGAAGAGGTCGCCAGTGCAGAGCAAAATATTTTATAATAATTACTAACTTGGATACAAATGTTAGGCTTTGATCGTCTAGCTAAAATTGTTTATGATTGATTTTAGATTGTTCTCGATATGAATATATTTTCAATAATTGAAATGAAAGGCTTTTATGTGTATCTTAGAATTTTAGAAGATGTCTTAAGTTTGAGTCATGATAAATGTAATTTTGTGTAGTATATATTTTGTAAAATCTATCAACTTAGAAATTTTGGATTCGATCTAAACAATTTTGAAATGAAATATAACATATAAAGTGTGATGCATTCAAATAAAAGTATGTATGACATAATTTGAAGTTAGGAAGTAAAGGAAAAGATAAGCTTTTGTGCAAGAAAGAGATACCAGACAAATCCGAACTCAAAAGCACAAGTGATACCATGAGAAATAAAGAAAAAAAAAAGAATAAATAAAAAATGGATTATCAAGAGGCAGAAAAGGGATTAGTTAGAGCCTAACAATTTGGACAGGGAAGATATATGGTCCCAATTAAAACCCCAATTAAAGTTGGCTGCTTTTGGGATTAGCAATCAATCTAGGGCTTACATAAGAAAAAAACATTTGGAGAATTTGTATTTTTCTCCCTTTGACTTGTTAAAAAGTAATGGTAGGGACAAAACCAAGTGACCTAATACTCACCATATGTGTGGCCAATGAAATATTTTGGATACATACAAATCCATTAAATTTGTTAATTATCACTTTTTGTTACCTTATTCTTTTTCGGAAGAATGTTACTAAATATTAATATTTTAGATGATTAAAACAATTGTTCATAAAAAAGTAGCTAGTGTGGAGTGAGGTGTGGTTTAATAGCACGAGCCACCTTATTCAAAAACATTGAAAAGAATTAAGGCAGAGTTGGTACACTGCATTAACATAAATGAGAGCAATTAATGGTGCAACATGCTTGATAAGATATGATTAACACAGTTCGTCCAATTGAACAGGACTTAACATAATTAAAATGCAGCAACACATGCCATGCGCTGACTAATTAATTAATGGGTAAAGAATAAGACTATACACTTGTACAGTAGAGTTTTGAATAAGGAAAAGTATAATTTTTCTTCTCATTTCCTCACAAAAATATCATATACATCATCATTAAACCCTATAATATCATGATTTTTATATTTACACCCTCTATGATGTCATGATTTTTATATTTATACATCTGTGATGTAATGATTTTTGTATTTATTTTTCTATGATGTCATGGTGATCTATCTATATGATACTTTTGTGGGAAAATAAGAGACATTATAGAAGTTCTCTTTGAATAATGTTTTTTCAGCGAGACAAATGGCAAATGAATGAATTAATGTGTCATTATCAACAAAAAAAAATTGAAAAAGCTTGGTTGAAACGGCTTCATTAGCGTCCTATCGTGTGAGAATTCAAGAGGAAATTTAGGGTTTAGTGGGATGGTGAGAATAATGTTGATGTGATACTTCATGTCTTTAGCAGAAAAGTATGCTATGGTGGTTTTTGAGATCAACATAGAATTAGTAAATGGTTTTGGGTACATTTTAGATAGTAATTAGCAATGATGGATTTTAGTAGAAACTAATGGCGGCATTAGCATTTTCTAGATTTTGAAATAATACCAATATTTATAATTATACCACTTTATTTTGTATAAAATTAGAAGTTATATATACATCGTCATCTAGTTTTTTGGTGTATTTTCGTTTACAGCCACCCTAGCTTTTTAGTTAAGATTCACCGCTGGCAATTAGTAACCATATCATATTTATATCCATATTTTTTTTCTCTACGAGTCTGGATCCAGATACGAATATATACATCTAGATTTGGATACAGTTTGTATATTAAATGAATATGAATACGGTTAGATATATAAAATATAAATATAGATCCCTTAAGAATGACCAACATATATTTAAAGTACAAAAAAAGTATTTACTCCATAGCTTTGAATTATATAATTAAAAAAAAAATCAGGAACTAGCATACAAAATAAAGTTTGTAATTCATAAAAATTATCACTATTTGATAAATACATGCAACTATCAAGAATCCGTAGAAAAAATACATTAGATTCAAAATTATCGGTCTTTGACTTACTATATTCCTAAATGGATTAATATTTAAAGAAAATTAAAAAAAATATATTTGAAGAAAAGGTTCACATTAAATGATGTCTTATGAGATTCTTAAATGAATCTGAATTTCATAAATATTTAAAAGATTATATTATTAACTAAATAGATGCACATGGGCTATAGCTTAGTTGATAGAGTCTATTGCATATGGACCAAGAAGAGGCAAACACAATTTTATTTAGTATATATTTAGCAAAATCTCTCAATCCATCAAACTTGGGTTGAATCTAAAAAAAATAGATATCTTCGTTCATAAATGGGTATTCATAGTTAACAAATTTGTACTCTCTAAAATATTATTCTGATCAATTTTTTTTTTTGAAGCTTCAGAAGGCGATTGCCTCGACTGAGATACTATTTAAATAAAATAAAAAGTTCTTACAATCTAGTCACCACAATATTTACATCTCATGAACCAAAATAAAAGAGGAGAATAATTAATTAAAAATCTAGGGAGAGGTGATCATCTAAGTTGATGCTAGTAGAACCCCTTCCAGAGAGCAGTTTGCGCCCTTTCTTCAGCGAGGATGTGGGGGATAAGCGTGGTTTTTTTTTCTTAGATTTTGTTATTTCTAGCTTTCCAAATTAACCAACACGTACTTATCCATTCAGTGTCCCATTTTTCTTGTCCTTCTTTGTCGAGGTAAGCACTAACGCCGGTCCAGAATTGTTCGACGGTTGTGTAATTGGAGGAGTTATGGTTCTTCAATGTCCATATGCTGAAGAAAGAGG
The DNA here is from genome assembly GCA_027726005.1 of Juncus effusus. Classification (NCBI taxonomy): domain Eukaryota; kingdom Viridiplantae; phylum Streptophyta; class Magnoliopsida; order Poales; family Juncaceae; genus Juncus; species Juncus effusus. Next base: position 2,721,462 of record CM050897.1, on the reverse strand, counting down.
TGAGATGCTGTTTCGATGGAGTGTTGACGGCAGAGGAGACATTCACCTTGGTTCGGCCATTCCTTCTTTTGTAAATTATCTTGAGTCATTAGCCTTTCTAACAATATCAACCACCCGAAGAATCGTACCTTTTCCGGACATTTTATCTTCCACATTGTTGTGTTTGTTTTTGAGGTTTGGCGTGAAAGGTGTAGAAGCTTGTATGCCGATTGTGTTGTGAATTCACCCGACACTTTCCATCTCCATTTCGGCCTATCGGGGCTGGCCGTCGGGTTAATAAGCGCGAGAGTCAAGAATATGTCTTGGGCCTCCGTTCTTATTGAATGGATGTTGGAGGCAAGTAGCCCCTGAAAATCAATGGCTCCATTTAAGACCTGTGCTACAGTGACTGAATCATCTCTTAGGAGTTCAAAAATGCTCGAGAATGATTGTTTGAACGTGCCCTCGAATGCCCATCTATCATTCCAAAAGTTGATTTTCTCACCGTTGCCCAAATCATAAGAGATGGAGACCTCAAAGATTGGCATTAGAAGCATAAGTTGCTTCATGAAGAACGATAGAGAGGCGTTGTTATTGTTATTTAGATCTGATGGATCATCATAACCATAGAGAGTTTTTTAGTAATTTTGCCCATTGGCTTGTCGGGTCGACTTTCCAAAGCCAAAGCCATTTTAAGAGAAGGGCAATGTTTTGATTTTTGATTGACATGATTCCTGTCCCGCCATTTGATTTTGGCAAACAAGTGCGTTCCTAATTTACTAAGCAATGCCCTCCAAGGCTCTAACCGTTTTGTTTATCTCATTTATTAGCCATTGCGTGAAGAGAAAAACTTGCATTTCATATGTGATTAAAGGAAGGAGCATCATTTTAATTAGTGTGATCCTACCTCCAAAAGAGAGTTTTTCCCTTCCATCCCGCTAATCTAGTTTGGACTTTTTGTAGTATGAGCATGAAAGTATCCTTAGAAGGCTTTTTAGTAGAAAGAGGTAGCCTGAGGAATTTGAGAGGGAAATTCTCTACTTGGCAAAAGAAAATTTGAGGTACTAAGGCGCTAAGATTATCCGGGATGGCGATGGTCATGCACGATGTTTTTTCCCAATTAACTTGTAACCCGGAGATAGAGGAGAAGTTATCAAGTGTTACTTTGAGAATTCTTAACTTTCTCGGATCCGCCTCAGAGAGGATGGTAGTATCATCCGCAAATTGAAAGAGGAGAGTGGGAAGAAGATGCAGATTGTTCAGTGCGGGTGTTATATTATGGAAGAAGGTTTGTAGGACATCCACCGCTATGTTAAATAGCATTGGTGATAGCGGGTCACCTTGTCGTAGTCTCTTCCTATGGTAGAATGGGATCCCTTCCCAACCATTTATTTTTAGGAATGAAGACGACGAGATGAAAGGATTTTTAACTCACGAGATCCACCTTAGAGGAAACCCGCGAACTTGGAGTATTTGTAAAAGGAAGTCCCATGAGACTGAATCGAACGCCTTTTTAAAATCAATTTTGAAGAGGACCGAGGGGATTTTTCTATTTTTCAAGAAGCAAATTACCTCCCGTGTATTGACAAACGTTTGCGTGATTTGCCTTTTCTTAATGAAAGCGGTTTGATGTGGATGAATTAATTTGTCAAGAAAAGGTTATAACCGTGTGGTCATTAGTTTTGAGAATATTTTTATTGGGCCGTTTATCACACTTATCGGCCTATAATCTTATATTGTATTGGCCCCCTCTTTTTTTGGAATTAGGGTTATACACGCTTGATTAATTCTTCATAGGTCAAGAGAGTTATTAAAGAAATCATGGACTATAGCCATTATGTCATCTTCTATTATTTCCCAAAAAGTTTGAAAGAATTCCGCCGGCAAACCATCGGGCCCGCACGACTTTCCTTTCTTAAGCGAGTTCACGACTCTTTTTACCTCTTCAATAGAGAACAGGTGATCTAAGCTAGCAAGATCAATTGAATTTTCAAGGTTGAGAGGGCAGGGAGTTACTGATTCATTTTTTTCACCTAGTATTTGTTTATAGTAGGAGGAGAAGTGGTTAAGAATTTGCTGAGAGTCATTGATTGTATCATCTTGAATTCGGATTTGAGAGATTGTATTTTTCTTATTTTTAAAGGATGCCAATCCGTGAAAATATTTTGTATTTTTATCCCCCAACTTAAGTCACGTACATGACGAACGTTGTTGCCACTTTATTTCTTGGTCTGTGACTAAAGTGTGGATATGCTCTCTAAATTCAATTCTAAAGATGAATTCATCTTGAGAGAGATTTCTTTTGATTCTTCCGTAAGATTCTGATCAATATTTAGAGCTGGCAAACATGGCCCGGACCTCAAAGACCTGCTCGAAGCTTGATATGATCTGATTCAAATTTTTTGAAAAGGTCAAATAATCTAATCCGTCCGACTCGAACCCGAATAACCCAAATCCGAAATGATCCGAACTGACTGGAATAAAAAGCCACTCGTATCGCCCAATGGATCTGCACATACACTATCTTTCATATTGTGGATATTCTTCGGATATGTGGTTTGTCGGTTTGGATATTATCTGATCCATACATCCAAATAGAGGATATCTCCATCAACATTCATTAAAGCAAGCTTGTCATTACAATACAAGTCAAAATATAGTTATGTTCTTTTTACTCTAGTTTTTAAAATGTAAGCTTGAAGTAAAAATGCACAAAATATCCGGTGTATCTTGCTACCACCTTGCCCATATAATAAAATGACTTAGTTACTCAATACCTATAATCACCACAAAATTTATGGTCAAAGTGGTCAGCCACCTCTAACTTAGTCATTAAAATTATTTTTTTTATTTTTAATAACCGAATTTTTTTATCTAGCACTTTTTTGAAAAATAATTCAGCAAATAGCATCCTTTTGAAAATAATTCAGTATCTAACACTTTCGCCAACTTTTCAAAAAAATATAAGGGTGCTGGCGGAACAACCCATTTTTTCAATTTTTGTGATGCTGAACATTTGGAGGCCTTCCGCACTTAATTAGGGGAAAAAGTCTGTTCTGCTAGACCTCTTGGCGGATTAGCATATAATTATAATTTAGCAAAAAATATATATATATATTGTTCACTGTTTCGCCAAACAGTGTGGCGCACAACCTATTTTATATTTTTTGCCCCTAAAACAGAATTGAAAATTTACCCAAAAAAAAGTCACTGTTCTGTCACACTGTTTTACGGAATAGTGAGCAATAATTTTTTTTTGCTAAATCTCCTTAGTTAACGGAAAAATTATAATTTTACGCTGTTCCGCCAAAAGGGCTGGCAGAATAGATTGTTTTTCTCTAATTAAGCATGTTTAAGGCCTCCAAATGGCCGGGATTGCAAAAATTGAAAAAATGATTTGTTCCGCCAACACCTTTGGCGCAACAGCCTCTGTTCCGCCAGAAAAGTTGGCGAAAGTGCTCAATGCTGAATTATTTTCAAACAAATGTTATTTGCTGAATTATTTTTCAAAAAAGTGCTATATGAAAAAAAACAAGTCTTAATAATTATCTAATATTTTAGAATAACCACATATAATAATTTTTTTAATAACCATTAATTTACAATAATCACTTATCTCAATGACCACCTATTATTTAGAAAAAGAATAGCAAAATTAAAATTTGATGGTGATTCCAAAAGTTGAGTATATTTTCTCATGACAAAATATAATACTAACAACTAGAATTATGCTCAGTACTGTTGTGAAGTCCCCGTAGACCCTCCCCTTGTTAATTTTGTCTATCAAATGTCAGACACTATCATTGTTTCGGCCCACACTAGAACAACTAAGGGTCAATTTGTATTTGACAGCCAACATATTTATGGCAGGAAATGTGAAAATATAACTACTTTTACTCTAAAATAAAAACTTATGCATTAGTTATACAAAACTATTATGTCATTAAATTACAATTACATGTACAGTTTTTTTTTAAGGAAATGATACATGTATAGTTACATATACATATATGATTATAGGCAGAGATAATACTGAACTTCACTTTTTCTTTCCTTCAATCAAGTATATGAATCTTGTATCATTATGACTAATTTAGACCTTAAATTTAGACCACCTCACATTGTTTTGTTGCGACTTGAGAAATTCCTCCTAATAATTAATATAACCTAAAGTTAGATTCTCATCTCAAAAGGCTATTTTTTTGTCCAAGGCAAAAGGAAAAAAAATCAACTCTCATTAAAAGGTTGTTCCTTTTTGTCCAAGGACACACTCAATTAACCTGGAGACCTATTGTTTATATATAAAGGGCAAGTTAAATTGTAATCCTTGAAATTTAGGTAGTTCTTATTTAATCTTCAAAAGTTCAAAACATCGATAAATTTAACCATTCAAATTAATATTTTTGTATCATTTTAACTATACAAAGGGATTGGTTTATGAAAGCTAATATGTCGATTTGACTTTCATGCACTATTAGTCTATTACATAATTATAATATAATTAATGTATCTATTATTCAAATATCTGATTTTGTAGCTTTCGATTTTGACCTTGTAATAAAAAGTCTTGTTGTGCTTGTCTTGTATCTCTTGTTCTTCTTTCTTTTTCAATTCCTGTCTGATCATAACATGGCTTCTGAGGAGAAGGTGGGGATGTTTGTCAAGTAGTATCTTGTCTATTCTTATTATCTTCAGGCCTTATTTGGTACCAATCAGTAAGAACAGTTGGTACCTACACGCATAGCCCATAGGAGGTACTATTTTAGTCGTCCTCGTTTTTTTTAAATTAAGAACTCAAAGGGTTAAATTGAAAATGTTTTGCCTTTTTCTTTGTCATTTTGTATTTTTGAAACACCATCACCACAGAATTTTCTTTTTTAAGGAACAGCAGGCTTACTTGTTCTGTTCGATTTCATTGAAGTAAATATAGTTATAGTACATAGTATTAATGAATGAGTACAACATGCTTATAAAATTGTCAGCACAAGAGAGTTCGGAAAATCGGTACAAGAAGACGAGTATTAGGATTTAAGGTTGTGGGCTTGAGGCTCCATAAGGTGGCTAACTCCTTTGCTTCCTTGACAATGAACTTGTGAGGCCTCGATTTGGAGGTGAAAATCCAACAATTGCGTTCCTTCCAAATGGCCCACCAGATGACAGCACAAGTGACGTCTGATCATTTGGGTTGTGTCTGGGGAGATGAGCTTCCGTTGGGTGAGCCAAAAGCCGTGAGAGGTGGACTGTAGGTCGATGAAGTTCCAGTCTACTCTGAAATGAGATCAACTAGGATAATGATTGTGCTTCGCTGTGAGTATTTCAATTTTATTATTTATTTCAATATGTAATGTATAAATTACAACTATGAAAATTAAAAATAATAGTTTGAAACGAATTCATAATACATAAATAATATATAATAATTATGTTATGTAAGCTGGATATGTTTAAAATCATTTTGAATTATATTATAAGATATTTTATTTATTTATTATCATTCAAAAATATTTTTTATATCACATCTAATTTTGTAAGGACGAATAATTCTATACAAATAAATTTTTATATGAGAAATAAAATAACATAAATAATGGATTCATAAAAAATAAAACATAATAACCTACTAAATAATTTGGATAATTAATCTATGATCTCAATTTATGTTTGCATTAAGAATTCGAATATTAAAAGATCATCACTTTTTTTTTATTCTCTTTGATTTATTTCTTATATCTTTATCTCTTTTCATATTATATTAGAAAAAAAATCAAATATTAATCAGGCTTAGATGAAGGAGACCGAAAAAACAAAAAATTGCAAAATAATTAATTTCATAGATTTTAGTTGAAACTACATATGATTTAGTTATAAATGATTAACTTTAAAAAAGATACAAAATAATACCCCCTCCCCCCCCAAATTCTAGCATCCAAAGGAGTCCCCAAAAGAGGCCACGTCACCCTCTTTTGGGGACCGTTGGATGGAGTGACGTGGTTTGATATGGACCGTTCGATCGTTTAGAGTTTCTGATATTCTATGGCGGTTTCTGTGTAGTTTCTGTATAGTTAAATAGTGTAAGAATATGATTGGTTGAATTCGGTATTCTGTGTTCTATCCTGATTTAGTATCAAATATAATTAATTAGTTTGAAAACTAAGCTGTGTAACTTATGTGTTGTGAGTTATAATATCAATAACCAAAGAATACTCGCTACACATAATTCATTCCCAAATAAAAAAAAATAATGATTTATCAAAAAAGAAATGAGTCCCACGTATCATTCTCGTTCTCTCTCCCTCAAATAAATAAAAAAACAGATTAATGATTTTCAAAAAAAAAAGTGGGCCCTCTCTTTCTTTCTCCCTCAAATAATTAAAAAAAGAAAATAAATAAATTATTTTCCAAAAAAAAAATGTGGGCTCCATGTGTATCTTTTAGGTAATTTTTTCCCAACGTTTTCTTTCAAAATATGATTTTTCGGTAGCTCAATTTTTTGTGAAAAAAATGAAAAATAGAACAAGGATGATGAGATCTTTCATTCAAGATCTCAATTGTTATACTTTCGAACGCACCATTATGTTTTCTCATAATGACTTTCAATATCTCGTGTCTTCAATCGACTGGATTGAATATCACCATGTCAGATGACAATATGACTCACTCCTAAATAATAAAAAATTGGGTCCCACGTGTCATTCTCTTTCTCTCTCCATCAAGTAAATAAAAAAATAGATTAATGATTTAAAAAAAAGTTGGGCCCTCTCTTTCTCTCTCCCTCAAATCATTAAAAAAAAGAAAATAAACAAATCATTTTCCAAAAAAAAAAGTGGGCCATCTCTTTCTCTCTCCCTCAAATAATTAAAAAAAAAAGAAAATAAATAAATCATTTTCCCAAAAAAAAATGTGGGCTCTATGTGTCTCTCTCTCTTTCAGGTAATTTTTTCCCAATGTTTTCTTTCAAAATATGATTTTTCAGTAGCTCAATGTTTTGTGAAAAAATAAAAAAAAATAGAACAAGAATGATGAGATCTTTCATTCAAGATCTCAATTGTTATACTTTAAAAAAACATTTGGGCCTCCCATCTTATTTAGCTCTTATTCAATTCCAATAATATCGGAGCTCAAATTGGGAGCCGGCACATATGCTTAAATATTTTTTAGGAAAATGTTCAAACACGACGGGTAATCACGCCCGTCGTGCAGCACTCCCACCAGCTCCTCCCATCTTTTCTTCTCGTCGTTCTTTATTCTCCAGCACGATGGCTATATACTGTTATTAGTAGGGGTGTGCATTCGGTTGGTTCAGTTCAAACCGAACCGAATAAGACCAAACCGAATAAAACCGAACCGAATAAGATTTAAACCAAACCGAACCGAATAAATATAGAACCGATTTAGAACCGAACCGAATAAACCGATTTCTTATTCGGTTGAACCGAATAAAAAATAAATATTCTTTAATTTATAAATTTTTAAGAACAAAAATTATTCTAAATTAAATTAAGATTACAACTAGATCAATAAAACTCATGATTAATTTATTTTAAATATGATTTTTTATTTTAAAGATGTAAATTCGAACAAAACATAAAGAAATGAGAAAATAATAACGTTTTTCCAAATCAAAATCGAACCATTTAAACCGAATAATCTCAATTTTCAAACCGAACCGAACCGGATGAACCGAAAAACCGAACCGATTAAACCGAATTCGACCGGTTCGGTTCGGTTCCCGAATAAACCGAACCATTTGCCCACTCCTAGTTATTAGCTAATTTATACATTGTTATATATACTGTTTTGTCTGTATGATATACTGTTATATCATATCTATATATTATTATATCATATGTATATATCACATAAATATACTGTTATATTATATCTGTATACTGATATATATATTGTTTTATATGTGATTTATATATTGTTATATATATATACTATTTTGTCTGAATTATACACTGTTATATCATATCCATATACTGATACCATATCTATATATCACGTGTATATATATATATATATATATATATATATATATATATATATATATATATATATATATATATATATATATATATATATATATATATATATATAGTTTTATATGAGAATTATATAGTATTATATATATGCTGTTTTGTCTGAAGTATATTGTTATATCATATCTATATTTTTTTTTCCTCAGAACCCGTAGGTTGCTTTATTAAAGCTGGGAAAAGCGCCAAGTCGCAAAAGTACATCAAAATTAAAGAAAAACAAACAGCTCAAAGATTTGAATGAACTACATAAAAAAAAATAAAGCAATCAAGAAATATTGATTCTCGGCATCACAGAAATATCATATCTATATATATATATATATATATATATATATATATATATATATATATATATATATGAATTATATAGTGTTATATATATATTGTTGTCTGTGTTATATATTGTTATATCATATATATATATTACTTTATTAAATTATAGTATTGTTTGAGTAATGAGCGTGATGGGAGTGTTGCATGACAAATGGAGATGATTATTGGGAGCCGGCGTGATTAAAGCCGGTTGATGTTGGTCGACGTCAGCCGGCGTGCTCTATCAGGACCCTAATTTTTATTACCGACGTTAGCCGACGTGCTTTATCAGGTCCCTATTTTTTTATTAGCTCCTAGTGACTCCAATATTTTTATTTCTCAAATTTCAACCGGCGTATATTGTTGCTCCCGGACTCCCATATATTTCAGTTCAAAGTTTCATAGTGTTATTTTGGTTTCTATTTATATCTTTGTATTTACAATAATATATCTTAGATTCTAAACATTATACCTTTATGTTTTCAACAATATATCTTACATTCTAAACATTATACCTTTATATTTATCACTATATATCTTACATTCTAAATAAGACAAAGGAAATGCTAAAATAGTTGAAGGTATTATTTTCATCATACATATATAGATGATGAGATTAATGAAGAGATCTCTCCGCAAAAAAAAAAATAGTATACATTTATATCACAACAATATATCTTAGATTTTAAATATTATACTCTTATATCTCAACAATATGTCTTACGTGAAAAATTTACTGGGAGCCATAGCGAGCTACTAAACAAAATAATTAGATGTTGAATTTCGTGGGAGTTATTTTGGAGCTGCTAATCTCGTCAGCAAGATTTGGGAGCTCGGAAATATATAGAATCGGGAGCTTCGAAAGACAATTGACTCCCCATTCTGTGGACATGTGACTGGCAGCATCTCCTTGGACGGGAGCCACAATTTGTGGGAGGTAATTAATTAGATCGTACGTCAAAACCCGATAATATCGACGGGTTAGACGGATTGACCGGGCTGACCATGCTCAAAACTTTATTAAGTTTATATTATTATAATATTGATCGGACGAATGAAATTAATGATTTTTTACATTTTAATTTTTAGTAAAAAAATCTGAAAATTTTATAATTTTAATACTAATCATTAAAAAAATTCTAATAAAATATAAAATCACTCACGAATAACTATGTTGAATCTTTAAATGGACTTACTATCAATCTTAACTTTGATGAACTTAAGTTCTCGTTATTATGTTTGTATCTTCAAATTACACTTTTAGGTTTTATTTCTTATTTGTTGTATAAATTAATAGAAATATTTATTTTATATAAGTTATAATTGATAAGTATTAATTATGAATCATGTCAATAAAAATTAATAATATAATATAACATGTGTTTCAAGTAGAATTAAAGGAAATAAATTAATTAGAATATGATATATTTTGAAGTGTGCGGTTGGGTCGGGTTAAGTTGGGTTTTAATTTGAAAATCATAACCCACCCCCAGTAATCACGAATTTTTAAATTCGAACCCGACGAAACAACATCAAAACCTGCAAAAATAGGGTCTGGTTGGGTTGAGTTGGATGTGTTGAGTAGGTTGAAAATTCTTTTGTGCACTCCTAGTTTTAGTTTTCCAAATTAAGTTTGCTCCATTCACATGAGATGGCTCGTTAAAAGCTTGTTGTAGGTTGAGAATGTAGAGAATAATTCTATTGAAGGTCTATTTCCACTGAATTGTTGGGATGGCCTAAGAGATGAGACCCAAATTCAGATCAATGTTCATTTTTCACAAGGTTCGGAAAATCAGAATCGGAACCGGAGTCGGTATCTTAGAATAACAATTTAGAATCGGCTGAATCAAAACCGGTCAAATCGGATGAGGATTCGGACCAATTTAAATAAAACTAATAGTTATATATAATCGTAAGAATCAGATATTAGTCAGATCGGAGCTTGCCGATTCCGACTCGAATCGGCTGAATCGGAATCGATGATTCTCAGAACCATGATTTTTCAAATCTATTTGGTCAATAAGAATTTGTTTTGTAGGTCGAGTTCCCAAAATATTGGGATCTCACATTCGTTTTGGGTTTCGTTACTTGGTCCATTGGACTCCAACTATACAAAAACCATGTCTTCTCCGTAAAAAGGTTTGTCGAATTATGTTGATATGATTAAGGAGTCATTTAGGAGGAGAATAGCTTACACATAATTCATCGGTATCATATTAAGCAAAGTTAATAAGGATTATTTTATCACCTAAAGAAAGCACTCTCGTCCCTTCCAACGAAATGTCTTCTTTGCATGTTTTGTAGAAGGGGAGAAATAAATATATTTTTTGTTTGTGGATTGTCAGGAGATAATCTAAGATAGTTGATGAGAAGGAATTTATGGGGATAGCCCATGGTTTTTTTCATGCAAAATTTTGAGGAATTTTTCATGCAAGATATTACATAATAGCAGCAAACCTGATGTATATCACTTCACCCTATACCGAGCCAAAATGTTAGCAAAATGTGAATATTATGGAGATAAAACTTTTTTGGACCTCTGGTATATTTTGCTAGATTTAGTTTTTCTACTATACTGTGATGTAAAAAAAAAAATTCGAGTAGTACAAAAATGATTAATAAACATGCTCTATCTGATTCAAACGGCTTGCATGTTGCGCTTGGGCTTTTGTCATTTTAATTTATTTTATTTGCTTAATCTATATGGTATAATTGTGTATACAATCATGAGGTTTGAACACACTTAACTGGCTGATGGAAAGAATGTTGGCTCTTAAAAAAGTTGATAGTTGGAGCTTAACCATTCAATAATCACTTTACTTGAAGGAAAATTCATACCAATTTTACCAAAATTAGAAAGACTTAATCAAAACTTAAACACATTTCAATTTTCACATGTCTAGAGATTTTGAAGTCGAGCCTAAAACAACTCTGAACTTTTAATATCTTGAATTGATATATCATCTGTATATATTTTCTTTTTTTTTACCCTTTTTTGTCCTGAATACATATATTTTAGATTTTCTTTTTGAAACACAAATTTTCAAATTTTGAATGTAAGTAACTTAGAGAGAGGATATTTTAGAGAGAGAAAGACAAGGGGGGGCTCGAGGGAGAATTTAAGGTTTTGCAGTTGTCAAAAGTACTGGATGAGTCGTATTGTTTTGATTGGTTCTGTTTTGAACCAAGACGCAACAACAAACACAAAAAACAAGACACAAGAACAAAAAGATATTTTTTACGTGAAAATCCTAAAAAACATAAAAAACTACGGCCGCCGGTGCTCTACACTTTCTTATACTTTGAGGAAAGGGAAATGCATTACAATTGTTTATAGTTTTTGGAATGAATAAAACTCTACCCCTACTTCTTTATTTATAGGATAGTCATACCTAATACAAAAAATTAACCCAAAAAATTACTGCCACAATTAACACCTAATACATGAAAATACAAATATAAGAAAATAAACATATTTTCAATTCTAATTGTCACTTATGAAAATAAGTCATGTCGAACAAATATGAAAAACTTTCCTATCTCCTGCCGGGTTTCATTTTTTACGGTATCCAGAGTTTTTCGGAAGTCTCCACACCAAACAATCTCCCACTTGGAGACTTCATAAAGACACAAATCCTTTGCATTGAATTCATTCTCCTTTTCTCCTGTATCTTCCTTGAGCCCGGCGACATGCTCCCACTGACTCACTCGACCAGCCCATTGAGGCAGCGCACAGGCTCAGCTTGTCGATGGGAACTTCCTTGGTCAATTGTCTGGGATCCTGTTTGAGACCGTATAAGCTTTTCTCGAGCTTACACACTAGACCCTCATTTCCCGGGGTCTCGAAACCTTCAGGCTGCACCATATAGATGTGCTCCTCCAAATCGCTATGGAGTTCTCGGGAATTTCGATTCCCATTTCATGTGGCTCTTTCTGCCACAGTTCCAACACTCCAACTCACGGCGACCTCTCGACTTGGATCGTCCGTGGTTCTCTGACCTCCATGACCCCGACTCTCTACATTCAAGGGTGAGCTCGTAGAACCCGAGGTTCACCTCCGCACCCTTAGCCGAATATCCTCGTTCAGGTTGCGGTCTCGTACCTCTTCAAAGTCAGATCGTCCATGTCGCTGATAACATCTATTGTCGTCAATCAGCTTTCCGGCAATGATGACAACAACATAAGAGCAATCGTCTCTTCACCCAGGTTCAATTTAAATGAGTCTAACTGGATTGAAATAACCTGAAAAGAGTTCAGATGCTCGGCCTCGCATCCACCTTCTGCCATCTTCAGGTAGAAAAGACGACACATCAGGTGCAGCTTGTTTAATGAAGACGACTTCTCGTACGTGTTGGATAGCGCATTCATCGTTCCAAACCCGTCGTTTCCTTCTAAAATTTACATGGCTTTATCTGGTGATGTGAGTATCATTTTTTTTATTGATTTTATCTTTTTTTAATATTTCACGTTGAACGCCACGTTCTTGGCTAAGGACAATTGTATGTAACTTAGCGTTTTTCGATTCATCCTCTTCCATGCGGCATCGTCGGTGATCTCTTCTGGCTTCGTCTCGAGTAGCGCATTTTCGAGATCCTTCTAGTATAGCAACACTTCTATTTGTATCTTCCAGTAGCCGAAGTCTCGCTCATCGAACCGACTCACCGACACATTACTCTCGTCCATCGCTCGTCTACGTATCCTCCTCGTTCGCACCCAAAGGAAATTTTCTTCGAACCTTGGCTCCGGTACCACTTGTTTGGAACCGAGACGCAACAACAAACACAGAAAGCAAGACACAAGAACAAAAAGATATTTTTTACGTGAAAACCCTAAAGAGGTTAAAAAATCACGGCCGCAGGCACTCATCACTTTCTTATACTTTGAGGAAAGAGAAATACAATACAATTATTTGTAGTTGTTGGAATGAATAAAACTCTACCCTACCTCTCTATTTATAGGATAATCATACCTAATACAAGGAAATAACCTAAAAAATGACTGCCCAATTAACACATAATACATGAAAATACAAATATAAGGAAATAAACATATTTCCAATTCCAATTGTCACTTATGAAAATAAGTCATCACGAGCAAATATCGAGAACTTTCATATCTCCTGCCGGGTTTTTTTTTTTACGGTATCCAGAGTTTTCCAGAAGTCTCCACACCAAACAGGTTCGTCGAGCATGATGTGATTTTATCGACCGAATTTGAATTGTTTTTAACATAACCGGACTTCTCTAGTTTTAATCGAATTTATATTAAATAATTTTATTTTTGAATCAATTATATTAGAGAACTTTGTATTTTTGAATAATTATATGATATTATTTTTTGATGCTCGGTAGGCGATTGCCTACTGAGATTTTCGTTTAAAAAGAAAGAAAAAGTTTTGTTACAATACTGCCTTATAGGTAGACAGTTATCTGAACCCTGAGACTAGAGTAATATTACAAGGTAATGAGAAGAAAATTTAGACCAAATAAGTCGAACAGAAAAGTCAATCCTAAAAGAACAGAGATTTTAGCCATTGTCTCTCCAACGCCGTGCTTCTTATTATATGATATTATTATTTTGTATAAGTTATAAGAGATTAATTCCGAAAATCTTAATCAGTTGAACTTTAAAATAGAACTGAAGAGTGATCAAACATGATTAGCAGGATCGAGAGAAACTTAGAAGAGTTAATTATAAGATAAAAGATATAACGTTAGTATATAATAGCGAGTAGTTGTTCCTTGTTTGCATGGGCAAGTAAAAAGTCTGTGGGGCAAGTAAGAGGGCAAGTAAAAGGTCCATCAGAAGTAAGTAAAAGATTTTGGAGCACACATGAGGATAAGAAGATTCACGCATAATAGCAAGTAAGAGGTCTACTCGATATGCAAGTAAGAGGTTTTGGGTGCGCACGAAAATTGATTAGTATTTTAAGGGCATGTAACAAGCATGTCAAAACAACTAAGAAGTTTTGGAGTTTATAAAAAGTTTAGAGAAGCATTGTGTGCCATGGCAAGTAAGAGGTGTCGAGAGCACACAACAATTTTTTTTTAGAAATATGAAATGGATTTCTAAAGTATGATTACAATTGTTTGATATATTTATAAAATATCTTGATTTAGCTATATCTCATATGTCTACTTTTGCAGAATTTATTATTATTATTATTATTATTATTATTAATTCATAAATATAAATTATTTAGAATTTTTAATTAGTTCGATTATTTATAAAGAAACTGCGTCAATTAATAAACCGGTTACTGAATTTTAAAACCCACATCATTCATTTGATTCTTTTGGTGTAGGTTTGGCGGGCGGTACGGAAATCGAAACAAATATGACATTTTGGATGACTCAAAAATGGAAACTCGCTTCGTAGATTTCTAAATTATTTTAGAAATATACGGTGACCACGTATATATATATATAATTTTCAACTTCTCCTACTAATCTTATTAGGAGTTCCAAATTGTCTCTTAGATAATGAAAGGTTTAAATTTCACCAAAACTTTTACGAGATCTGTTTAGTATATTTAAATATGTTAGCCATGAACAGATTTGAATTTCCTTTTTCTACTTTAAGATGAAATTTGGAACTCCGGATTGAATTAGTAAGTTATAAATCAATCTATTTTGAAAGTCGAATATTTGAAAAATTGGAGTAGTAAGGTATTTTAATTGACTTTTGAATCAAATCTTAATTAAGACTTTTTGTACAATTCCAAAATTCTCCGGCCAGAGATACTTCTGAAATAGTTTTGAGGTTCAAATTCTTACCCTAATCATGGGTAGGTGAAATTTTGTACACAAGTTAAAAAATTCACAATTAGAAAATACTAGGATAATGCACGAATATTTAAATTTGTTATTCATTTGAATTTATATATAAATTGTAATTATGAAAATTCTAAATAAAAGTTTGAAATAAACTTATAGTACATAAATAATATATAATAATTATGTTAGGTAAGTTGTTTATATTTACAATTATTTTGAATTACATCATAAGATATTATATCCTTTATTATTCATTAAAAAATATTTTCTATATCGCATCTAATTTTATAAGGATGAATAACTCTATATAAATAAATTTACATATAAGAAATAAAATAATATAAATAATAAATTCGTATAGATGATTAACCCAAAAAATAATTTGCATTATTAATTTATAATCTTAATTTATGTTTGCATTAAGATTTCTAAGATTAAAATATCATCTTTTTTTTGTTCTCTTTGATTTTCTTGTGCCGTTATCTATTGACCTATTATATTAAAAAAAATCAAGTATTAATCAGGCGATGAAGGAGATCAGAAAAACTAAAAATACACGATAATTTATTTCATAAGTTTTAGTTGAAACCACATAAGATTTAATTATAGATTATTAACTTTAAAAAAATATAAAATAGTAATTATATTTAACATGATTTGTAAAAAGAAAATATGATATTATATATATGGAAAAAAGTATGTTTACTATACATAAGAAATATAACATGACTCGTTTTCTGGAAAACAATTGTCATTTTTTTTTTATAGTTGTTAAAATGATATCGATTATCCGTAATATATTAAGTAATATAATATAGTTTTTAATACTCTGAAATTTAATTTGATATGATAATTCTTACGTAATTTGAGATATAACACAAAATATTAATCTAACTGACCATGTGATATTGTGATAATAATTTGAATGAAAAACTAAGATTTGAAAAACAATTGTTCCAATGGCCGAGATAAAACTGACGATAGGTCTCTTGATTATGCTCAAAGAGTAATAAAAAATAAGGTATAAGATATAAATTAATGAACATATTATTTTTATACATGTTTTTTTATATAGTCTTTATTCACATATTTTAATAAGAAAAAAATAAATTGGAACCATAACAATATGTAACTCAAAATAAAGAGAAAATTCTAACAAATTTTTTTTTGTCAAAACTTAGCCATTCATTTTCTCAAATTTATTGATATTTTATGGCAACATTTATGTGGTAATTCAAACATAATCATATAACTCGTTGAATTGGTGTTTTGTGTTTCATCCCGATTTAGTGAGAACCGTTGAATTTGTTTCTGACCATCAGATTTTAATCAGATGGTTTCAATAAATCATCGTTCAAAGTTATATTCAATTATTAATACCAATAGTTATTAAAGAGTTCACTCATTAAAATATAAATAATTTTTTTCTTCTTTAAAAAATTATAATTCTTAATGAAATATTTATTTCTCATGTTAAAATCATCGAACAGTCGAGATAAAAATAATAATGTGATCTTTTGAGAAGCCTAAAAAATAGGTGAAAAATAAGGGATTGGGATAAACATTTTGATTAGTATTATAACAACCCTCTCTTTTTCAGAGAATATTGTGTTAAGATCTGTCAATGAATTTGGACAGTATGGACTATGCAAAAATGATTCCATTAGATTATGACTAATTTTATTCTAAACTCAAGTGCTTTATTTGAAATGTGGCACCTAACATGCTTTCCTGCCAAACATTTATTAAAATAAAATTTGCCAGCTTGACTCTGAAAATCTCAGTGGGTTTTTGTAGGCCCAACTCCTCAAACAAAAGTTAATTAAGTCATCTAAGCTTAATTAAAAAAAAACTTCGAAACTTACATTACAAGCATAAGAATAAGAAAGGTGGTACTTAATTAGCTAGATTAGCCAGCTATGTCTTTTCTAATATCATAATTAAGAAAAGCACTAGAGTATGACTCTTGTTTGTGGCTGTCTCTATCCACTTTTTCTGAGATTGAAACTGCGACCGAAACAACTCGATTTTAAAACTCGAAAACATTCGTAAAAAATGAAAGAAATACAGAACTCGAAACTTCTCTCTTGACCCTTTTAGGTTGATTCAATCGGGTTCAAACATTCTCATTTTCTTTCAAACCAACAAAAGAGATTTGGGTGAAGTGAGAAGTTACATGCTACCCTGTGGCTTTCTACATTTGTTAACTAATGATAAAAGTTGTTAATTATTAATTATTGATAAAAAAAACTGTTAAGTTATATGATGATTTCAATGAACAGATATTCATATTCATAATTCGTATACATATTTGCAACTTTTATAAAAAAATTTACATACTCTCTTATCTGTCCTAATTTTACATGCTTATGCGAGAGAAAAAAATTAAAGCGGGACCAAACATTAAGTAACTGACAACAAAGAGTATTAAAGAGGTTTTGAAGAATCATTATTTTTTTAAAAAAGAGGAGAAAAACTATTTAGGTTTTGATAGATGAATTCTTCTATTAAGCTTGAATTTAATATTTTAATTCTAAGCGAAATCTGATATCATGACAGCACTATAACATGCCCAATCATGACGGATTGTATATATACTGTTTTTTCACTTTCACTATATTATTTTTTTCTATATACAATTTTTATTGTTTTAAAATATTTTTATTCTTTATGCATTTTTTATTTTCGATATTTGTATATATTGTTTTAATATGTTATTTTATTTTTGATATATTGTTTTCACTTTTTATGTATATATTGTTACTAAAAGTAAATTATATATGCTGATTTTTATCGTGATTTCAGCGTATTATAGTGCATCATGACATATTAGATCCCTAATCCTAAATAATAAACAACTGAGTCATATGTCTGACAAAAACTCAGTGATTTGGCTTTCTAAAAATGCTCAAAATAGATAAAAAGAATAAGGACAAAGAATATCCAAACAAAATTTAAAACCATGAAAAATCAATAGTGCATAACTGTTCAAATTTTGCCAAACATCCCATATTATTACGGCTAAAGCAATTACGATGATGTTGAATAATAATAATATCGAAATATGGATGGAAAATAAATAAATAATATAGTGGGGGTAAACAATAAGCTTCAAGAAAATCATAATATATATAATTCAACTACTGGCCTGTTGGGTTGTTCTCATTTTAATCCATTAATATAAATGCCCAGTTTAGTTAATATAGAGGCCCAATAGTTAGTATATAGGCCTAATAAGTTCTGAATCAACATAAGAATATAACTTGCCTCTCTTCTTTCTAAATATGTATTGCATTTTTGGGCCATGTCACAATCATAATTTGCCATCTATCGTATGGAAATTATTGGGCTATAATTACAACTGACACATTAAATGATTCACGCGTGAGAATTAAAAGTATATAAATTCTACAAATAAATGCGATGAATCCGACCAGACATATGATTTTGACGTGATACACCTACCATTATGCATGAAATCGAAATCTATATCTGTTTCTTTCCATCTTTTCTCTCAGCTCTCACGTCCCTCTCTTCTAAGCTGTTCACATAATTTGATGTCAAAGAATTATTGTATTATATATTAATAATATTTTCATGCACATATAAGTTTATTTACAACATTCCATCTGTTATACGTTCAGAAAATATAATGCAATACTATTAATTTTTGTTCGGTAACACATTATTTCCACCAGAGTTATTATTAATATGCAACATGAGTATATATAGTAGACATAATTGACAGGTAGCGATATATATAAGCTGAAACTACGTACGGAATGAACTGAAACACTAAGACAAAGAGCATATTTACAACCTGAAATCAAATAGTTAATCATTGAAGTATCTTAAATAATTGATAAAACAAAATTAGTGGTCGAGACGAACCATGCATGTGGGAGGCAACATTATTCCACGTAGAGCAAATCAATTAGTATAATAAAACAAGTTCATTAACCGAAAATATTTAACTCGTATAATTTTAATCAGTACAAGAGCTTCTGAAAGTATTTTTAAATATTAATAGAACATAAATAGAGACTTAAACTGTAGTAACCAACACTAATAATGGAAATTTTGTATGGATGCAAACTAATCATGAATAATTAGGTCGTTCATACATGCATACCATGAACATGCATAAACCAACTATTAATTACGACATATCAATAGTTTACAACTGATAAATAGTCATTTTCTCTCCAAATATGGATAAACAATTTGTGACTAATCATAATATCTTTGATTAGTCCTTGTCAAACTCTAGGCCGTAGTACTAAATTTCTAGGGGTTTTGTACAGAACATGACTAAGACTTGCCTACTTATGTCCTTTGTTGGCTCAAATTTAAATCTCAGCCATTCAAAATAAACACAAAAATGGAAATAAAATCTTGGTAGATTTCAAATTCATGTTCACAAAAAGTTTTGAATAGTATATGATTATTTTTTTTTAATTCATACAGCGGAAACAACTACTAGACAACAAAAGCATGTCATGTGAGAGATAGATCTTTCCTTGTTATTTCCTTTTGATTAAACCTTAAATCTTGATCGTCTACATTGAATTAGCATTATTCGGTACATTCATAAAATGATAAACCTACCATTTTGTCTTAAGATCTTGATTTATAACTAATAATCTTGATGTAATAATCCCTCAATCATTTGATTGTGATTTAAGGTGTTAAGATGTCATTTTGCATCCTTCTCATTTCGCGTCTCGTCAATTTAATTTTGGGCCACAATATATCGTACATCTTTATGGTATTAATTATTATGATCGAAAATATAATGATTGGCATAATCAGCATGATTAATATCTCGGAAATATTATTTTCATTTCGTAGAAGAAAAAAAGATCTCAATTCCATTAGCTCCTTGTTTTAAATATGTTATTAAACTATACAGTTGAGAAACCCATATAAAATATCATATTCAAATCAGATCCACTGTACATAGAAGAATATTCATGCATTTTTTACGTCAACTTGACAAGATATGCATAAGTTGCATGGATCTATATATGATTGGCAGTATAATTCTCTGTATATTATTCAGAGGACCCATATCTCATTGCCTTTCATCAAATTGAAATTTGAAATCTAATCTTTGTGATATTTGTCTTTACTTTAGACCTAATATATCAAGAAATTATTGCATTCGTGCAAGCTGCCATGGCAGTATTCCTTTGCTGGAAAGCGGTCATCCAGCTAAAGATACTCATTTATATGAACCGTGCGAATATAATTATTAATTATATATATTCTATTTTATTTTTTTTGAGACAATCCCAGATCGATAGGTTATTAGACTCAGTAAATATTGAATTAAATATATTCGCCGTTACTTGAACTTGATTTTCTTTCAAATTTGACAAAATGTCTTACCACTTGAGATATCAAGATTTGGCAAAAAAATATTTGATGTTCAAATTATTGAGTTGAGAGATTTTACTAAATATATTTTATATGTGTTTGTTTGGATTTTAACTGATAACTTCTTACTATATATGCAAGTATTTTAATCAATTATGTTATGAGCCATTTGAAATTGATTTTTAAAATCTAATCTTTGTGATATTTGTCTTTACCTTAGACTTAATTTATCAAGAAATTATCGCTTTCGTGCGGTACGTCAACTTGACATGATATGCATATGCATTGCATGGGAAAAAAAATTAGTAGATTCAATGTATCCTAGTTGTTTCAATTTAATTGTGCCATATTCTTAAAAGAATACAAGAAAGATAACTTTTTACCTCCATGCGACATGTGTCATTTGATGGGATTTTCTGTAGTGAATTTTATACTTCCAAATATATAGCGGGTCATTTCCAAATAAACAAAATAATCAATACACAATTCGCTACATAATAATTTATTTTACTGATTTATTGTGGCATCGATTTCCTTTTAAATATTACCCTCAAACTTTAGTTTTATTACCATGCATGCCATCAACTACTCTACATTAAAAGAAAGTGGCACAATTGTTATTTTTTTATAAAATTGAGGGTCTTTTTTGGGGTGTGATTTGTTAAGTAGAACCAAGTTATTTCTAATGGTACAAAAGATTTATTATGTTGTTCCAAATTGTATCTCCCAAAAAAATATTAATTATATATATATATATATTTCATATTATCCCTTCAAAAAATTTAATATCAATTTTTTTGTTTTAAAAATATCAATTTATCTTTATTAGGAAAATACATCCCCGAACCGGAACAAGGGTTTGTACCATTTTTTTTTTTGCTTTAAAAATATCAATTAATTTTATTCAAAAATGTCTTCATTCAATAAAATTAATATCATTTTTTTTGCTTTAAAAATATCAATTTATTTTTATTAGAAAAATATACCCCCGAAGTGGAGTGAGAGTTACATCATTTTTTTTTAAATATATTAATTTATGTTTATTAGAAAAAATACATCCCCGAAGCGGAGTGAGAGTTACACCTAGTATATTACAATATCTTTGCATGTTTGCCCATGCAAAATTCATATTTTTACATACACAATCTTTTGTCCTATTAAGCCACAATATATAGTATTTATTCTTCGGAGAAAACACAGAAATCTTATACCCATCATTGGAAGTCATATAAGTCAGAGAGAGAGCATACAAAACTGACTCCACTTATCACTAGTACTTAATTAAGTCATAACTTCATAATCTTAAATAAATAAAATAAATTATACATTTATAACGTCACTACATACGCATTAGAACTACTAAACTATAAGAAAACTAATTATTCTTCCAAGTTTACCAATTCGAGGTTCATGCATGCATGCAAGCGTGTTTCGTCAAATGCACGTCCAATTAATCTTGGTTCATGTTCTATGCACAAAATCTTATTAGATTTCAAAATAAAGTTGATTAACCTTATATTAAAAATAAATTAGATTAAAATAAAGCCTCTAAGTAAGAGAAATCGATCTGAAATCCCTGAAATTATGGTGACTTGAAAAGGACACGTCGCCAACCTTGATGACTTGTTGTGTTAAAGGCAAACAGATTTATGAAATTAAAATATTAATCTTAGTTTGTTGGTTAAACCTCCACTAGTTAGTGTATATATGTTAACTGGTTTCAGAGTTTAGTGACATAATCATGACTGTTGAAATAAATAAAGAGATAAATGATGTTCAGATTATATTACTATTAATTACATAACTAAAATATATGAGATACATTTTGAAGAGGAGGCGAAAGGACCTCAATACAACTAGAGCTACAGCTACAAGTTTACCTTGTGGGTCACAACTCACTCGTTCGACTCAAAAAAAAAAAAAAAAAACTCGCTAGCAGTTTATTCGATTTTAGCTCGAATTAATTTCGAGTCGAGCTCGAGTTGATCCAGCTCGATCAATATAAACTCGAAATTATTTCGAGCTAGGTCATTTTTAATAGTCTATTTATGAAAAATAGAAAATTAGGTCATTAAATTTAGATTATTTGAGGCATAAAATAATATTATATTGGTGGCACATATAGTTTTTGGGGGTTAAATAATTAATTTTGTTGTTTAGATATGATTTTGAGTCGACAATCGAGTTTAGTTTCGAGTTGAGACAAGCTAATATGAATGCGGGATTTATTTTCGAGCTGATATCAAGTCGAGCCAATCTGTCTCGAGTCAAAATCTAGTTGAGTTTGAGCTAGACTTTTTAGCTCGAACCATTAAGCAATTTCGAACCGAGCCGCTTCAGGTTCAATTTCGAGTCTATTTTGAGCTAAGTCCAGCTCGCTCGAACTAGACTCATTTGAAGTCCTAAATACAACATGAATATGTCACTAATATTTATCTGATTTCGAACTATCATTTAATTTTCAATCGACATCATATTACAACTGGATAATTTTCCAAATTATATCAATCTGTTAAAAAAATAGTCAATAATTTGCATTAATAAAAAAATTGTCAATAATTTCAAAGAGTTTGTAGTATGATATTATAGTTATGAGTCAAATATTACATTTAAGCTGAATTACTGACTATATTTGTATAAATATGTGCTATTTTAGTTGCAAAGTTTTGCAGTGTAATGTAGGCAAAATTTAATTGAGCATGTATGATAATTAAAGTGTTAATGTACTAATTTGAATGATTAATTCAATATAATATCATAATTTTTTTAATTAAATAATGGAAATTATTTTCATAAAGTAACTTGATTTATATATAAACTAAAAACTCAATAATCATGAAAAGACGTCTAAGAGCCTAATCACTTAATTTGAAAGTTGGCTGACCTTCACCTATGTGTGGTTATAGCGTTATGATTTTGATGGCCCAAAATGGAACACCTTTTATCTCTACTGTTTACCCTTCTTCTTCTTTGATTAATTTAATATCCCAATTAAACCACACTTCAAGTGACCTTTCCTTAATTAATCTCCACTGACTATAAATAAACAACAAAACTAGCAATTACCTAGAAAGACTCACAAACCACAAACAGACACCAGAACTATTCAGTAAACAAACAAAACACATAAATAAATTGAAAGATTCCAAACTTTATGCTTTTCACTATTTCAGCCTGCATTTATTAAAAAGAACTATGTTTGGCAATTAATCAACGTGCATTGAACCAAGCTAATGGCTTGGCTGTCAGGACCCTCCCCTCACACGTGGCAGTCTCTCGTACCGCCACGCCGCTAATTACTGTTTAGTTATAGTAAATAAATACGAGCCATATAATAAACGCCGACTGTTGACTTTGTAATGCTTATCATTTGATGATTTACGAAATTGACCCTGCCTGCTGGGAGTCTGCGGAGTGAATGGCTGGGTAAAACGGTCATTTGGTTACGGTTTTAATTTCGGCTTTGTCGTTGTGGTGATGTTGGTCCACGTGGCAGACATACGGCCGTTTGTATTATTAGTTTATTTGGTGCTGTTAATATTACCAAAAAAAAGTCTGTTTTACATTTCAAGAGAAGAGAACATAGCAAATGTTATTTTTTGGACTAGGTTGATTAAATTTTATATGAATTATAGCTTGCTCCTTCGTTTATCTGCAAAAACGTCACATATATTATCATTGAGGCATATGATTTCATGATTTTTGTACTTAAATTTTCTATAATATCATGATTTTTGTATGAATATTTTTAATGAATTATAAGGATAAGATACATATTTAAAAAACGAAAATAATTTAATCTGTTTATCATTTTATAATAAATACTTTTAATGTCCTTAAATATTTAACTAGAATAATAATATCAAGTTTCTTAAAAGATGATTAATATCAATAAACATTGTTACACTATCAAATTATAAAATCACACTTTCTAATAATATTATATCATAAAATTAATACAGCACATCACAATGAATTTTGGTAAGTGCCAAAATATGCATTATATAAATCATACATATTTATAAAATAATTCTTATACAAACATTAACTCCACATGCATTTAATTTCACATAAGTTTCCTTCAAAAAAAAATCCATATAAGTTATAACTAATAAAAACGCACTACCCAAAATCTACACTCACATTCACAGTAATCAAAACTGAGTTGCAAAAAGAGACTCAATTCGGAGCGCCGAACCAAATCCCAAACACTCCAATACAAAATCCAACGGCCAGATATTCCCCATCTTCATTTAGATCAAATCTCAGCCGTCCAAAGATAACGCCAAGAAGAAGGGAACGCCCAAAGTCACGCCGAGCAACACGCGCGCAGTCTCAGCGGCCCCACAAACTTACACAACTTGTCAGTGATAGATGATTTGTGGATTTTGTCTGTTCTGGTTTGAGGATTTGAGGGATCTGTCTTGTCCATTTGCCTGCCTTTCTTTGGAAAACAAATTTTGATTGTATGTGACCTGGTTAGTATATATATTATATATTTTATATACACACGTAGTGTAACATTTTTGGTTTTTTTTTGTTGATTTTATGCATAGGTTGTATTGCATGAGGAATTGTTCTGAAATAATTTTGCTTTTCTGTTGTGATATGTATTTTTTTTGAAATTAAATAGTGGAGATGCTTCTCTTTATTGTGGTAATGTTGATAAAAAATATTGTGTTATTTTTAAATGAATTAAATTGTCTAATTAATTTAGTAAAAAAGGAATAAAATATTGATAAAAATAAATAAAAATGAGAAAATATGTGTATGAAAATCATTTGTTTAGAAAGTAACTCATCATTTTGTGCTGACCCACTTTGAGAGAACTAATAGAAGATATGGCATTCTCACATTTTTATGTTTTTTATTGTTTTCTTTTTTCTTTCTTTTGCTTGTGGTTCTCTTCAATGTAGCAATCATGTGTATTGCTGGCAAAATTTTATTTTGTAGAAATTAAATAATAAATAAAAACCAACCAAGTGTCCACAAACGGCAGTTACCAAAAATATCAATATTATCATTTAATTAGTAGATTATTAGAATAAACTAGAATAATGCTCGCGCTTTGCAGCGAGTATTTCAATTTTAATAATTATTTTAATATAATAATGTATAACTTACAATTATGAAAATTCAAAATTAAAATTTATGAATCCATAGTACATAAATAATGCATGAGAATTCAAAATTGTTGTTTTTGCTTTTTTTATGTCATTATGTCTTGACATATTATATTAGAAAAATAAATTAAGTATTAATCAGGTTTAGATAAATGAGATCAGAAAAAATAAAATACATGCTAATTTATTTTGAAGATTTTAGTTGAAACTAAATAAGATTAAATTATAGATTATTAACTTTAAAAAAAATAAAAAATAAAAAATAATTATTATATTTTATATTTTATATATGGAAAAAATATATATACTACATAGCAAAATATAACATTGCTATTTCATCTAATAATGTATAACTTGTAATTATGAAAATTTAAAATTAAAGTTTGTGAATTCATAGTACATAAATAATATATGAGAATTCAAAATTGTTGTCTTTGATTTTCTTATGCCATTATGCCTTAACATATTATATTAGAAAAACAAATTAAGTATTAATCAGGCTTAGATGAATGAGATCAGAAAAAATAAAATGCAAGATAATTTATTTCGAAGATTTTAGTTGAAACTACATAAGCTTAAGTTATAGATAATTGGCTTTAAAAAAAAATATTATTATAATTAACATTATATACATGGGGAAAATTGTTGGGATTTCTTAAGCGTTCTTGACTCAACGGAAGTGGATTAAAAATTCAAGACATTCAAGAATTCAAGAAAACCAAAAGAAACAGATCAGTGGAATACAATTAAGTCAACGAAAAATAAGAACTTAAAGTTCATACCTATCGGATCGAGAATTGTTCCGATCTCGAACTTGAAGCGGTGATAATAATTTAAATTAAAAGCTAAGATTTAATAAAAAAAAAATTATTTGACGGCGGAGAGAAAATTGATAATAGTTCTCTTGAGATTTTTCAAAGAGGGATAAAAGAACATGATAAGAGTAAATGAGCTTATTATGTTATTAGATGTTCTTTTATATAATCTATATTCACATATTTTATCAAGAAAAAATGAAATTGGAATCATAACAATATGTCTTTATGTGATATTGTGGTAATAATTTAAATGGAAAACTAAGATTTCAAAAAAAAAAATTGATACAACGGCCGAGATAAAATGTTCAAAGAGAGTTGAAAAATAAGGTATAAAGTATAAGTTAATGAGCATATTATTTTTGTATATCTTCATTTATATAGTTTACATATGTTACCAAGAAAAAAAATTGGAACCATAATAATATGGAACTCAAAATAAAGAGAAAATTTTGAAAAATTTATATTTGATGATTTTAACATGAGAAATAAAATATTTCATTAAGAAATATAATTTTTTAAAGAAGAAAAGAAAAATTATTTATATTTTAATGAGTTAACTTTTCATTAACTATTGTTACATGTGATATTGTGGTAATAATTTAAATGAAAAGCTAAGATTTCAAAAAGAAAAATTGATCCAACGGCCGAGATAAAATTAACAATAGTTCTCTTGAAAATGCTCTAAGAGAGATGAAAAATAAGATATAAGATATAAGAACCAAATTATCTGATTTTGGGGCTTCGAGATCAATTCCTGATGATGGCAAAACTACAACGAACACTGCTATCCAAGGTACTTTAGGTTACCTAGACCCAGAGTATTATCAAACTGGCCGATTGACAGCGAAAAGTGATGTCTATAGCTTTGGTATCATACTTTAACATATCATTTTTGTACTTCTTCTTTCATATAGTCCATATTCACATATTTTAGAAAGAAAACAAATTGGAACCATAACAATATGGAACTCAAAATAAAGAAAAAATTCCAACAAATTTATATTTGATGATTTTAACATTAGAAATAAAATATTTTTGAATAAGAATTATAATTTTTTAAAGAAGAAAAGAAAAATTATTTATATTTTAATAAGTGAACTATTCATTAACTATTGGTATTAATAATTGAGCATAACTTTGCACCATGATTCATTGAAATTATTTGATTAGGATCTGATGGTCACAAATAAACTCAAAACGGTTCTCACTAAATCGAATAATGGAACACAAAACACCAATTCAACTAATCATATGCTTCTGTTTTAATAACCACATAAATGTTGTCATAAAATATTAATAAATTCGAGAAAATGAATGGCTAAGATTCGATAAAAAAATTGATCGAACGGTCGAGATAAAAATGATGATGTAGCCTTTTGAGGAGGGGTTAATGATTGACAAGTATATATCACACAAAGATATAATAAATAAATAACATAATTGAGTGTGAGATAATGTAGATATAGTATCATTATTCATTACTTTTATTAGTTTATACATTATTATAATTAATGATTGACAAGTATATCACACAAAGATATAAAAATATAACATAATTGAAGTGTGAGATAAATGTAGATATAGTAGTGCATCAAAGTTTTTGAAAACAATCGAACATAATTATTTGATGCATGCACTTACATATTTTGTAGTGAGAAATTATCAGGGTAAAAAATATAATTGGGCACATGACAGCCAAGAAACCAAGGCATGCTCCTCTATAGGTGCACATTAATTAATATATGTAATTTTATTTTACTTATTAAGCCAGCTAGATTTAAGTAGGTAGGCGGCTAGTAAAACATACTTATATGTTGATATAAGAACAGATATGTGACACATCATTGACTACTTAATGCTCTCTTGTCCACACTTACATTTATATTAAGCTATTATCAACTCTATTCTATTTTTTTTAGTTAGGTAAACAACATACACATTCTTCGAACTTCTTTAAAAATAACAATTAATTGAATTTATTGTGTCTGTATGTAAAATTATATTGGTTGATTCGTTGACATCAAATATGCGGCAAAACAATTTATTCTACTACTTTAAAAAGAGAATTATGTCAGTGTAATAATTTTTTTTTTTTGCCAATAACACGAGTGTAATAATTAAATTTAAGACATCATTATTTTCTTAGAGGTATTGACGTATAAAAAATAAATAAAGAAGAACTACAGGCAATCGTTTGATGTTCGTTCTCATTTAAGTGGGGTCATATACTTTTTTCTAAACTTTTAAATCAATCATGGTATACGCGGGATTCGAAAATCTTACATATAGATAATTGAGATTGATATCATGATCACTAGATTAATCTAGTGGTGGTGATGTATTGACATATAAAGTCTACATTGTCTGTTTTTGGGGAAATTTAGCATATGTGAACATTTTAATTAAATACTTGTGCACAAGTTGTCTTTTTTAATACAAACTTACAACTTTAAGTTGTTTTTTGTCATATTAAATCTAATTTTTTTTGCATATTTAGATTGCTCATGATCACTAATTTTAGCGCTTTCATAATTTATAGCAAGAAACATTCAAACAATAATTTTAGATGGTGTAATGTCTAAATTAAGCTAAAAAATAACAACAATAATTTTCATTTTGATAAACCCTAGGATTAGCATAGCATGCAAAGATCCTTCCAACCAACAAACCTTTATAACGATATAGCAAATGATTAATGGTCCTTCCTTTCTTTGCCACCTAATATAATCAAGACATCCCTATTGTCTAAACTATATTATAGATAGCCCCTATTATAAATTTCTTTAATAATTACCACCTGTTATTATCATTATTATTAATGATTATAAGTTCAAAACTCGTTATTTGAAAATTATTTTCCGTAGAATCAGTAAGACATGGCTGATGAGCTTCTCTTTACTTTTCTCTTCTTTTCTTCCGTGTTGACTTTGACCATTTTGGTCTTATAATTCATGCAAATATACCCAAACAAGTGTTATAATTTTGATTTATACCCTTTCAAGATCTTTAATTTTGTTTCATATACTTGGTGGATCTTAATATGACAAATATTTTTTGTATAATTTTAGTAAACAATCAGAGGGGCATGATTGTAAAGTGTGAATTTGTAACAGTGTAGAGATTTGGAAAAAGTCATCAATGAGAGAAGAATGAGAAGAGACCAAACAGTGTAGGGGTACATATGTAATTTGAATTATGTATAGAGATGAGATTTCGGCAGGGTAAAGAGGAAACAGCACAAAATAATACACAACTTGACACAGGAAAGAGAGAGAAGAGAAAAGAAGAGAGAAGAAATTGGAGGAAGAAATAAATTATCTGAGAGAAATAGCAAAGGCTTCTCTCTCTCTCTCTCTCTCTCTCTCTTTGTTGGGCAGAAAATTTCTTACCCAATCCCTATAATCTCTCTGTTTGAGATTGCTTGCTTGGATTTCACGATCAATTTTCGCGCTTTTTAATATATGGTGAGTTCTTAGTCTTCTTCTAGAAACCTTCTGATTGAAGAAGCTCTGGTATTTACGCTTAACTAAATCTATTTTTGGTGCATTTTTATTTGATGGGTCTCCTCTCATTTCGAGATTTGTGCCTTATTTTTTCTTAATTTTGTCGGGGAATAGGATTTTCTGTGGATTGAGGCAATTTAGGGACAATTAGACTTTGAATTTTTAATTGATTTGGGGTCTTCTTTCTCAATTTGTTCGGACTAGGTTCGTCTCCCCCTTCTGTTGGGGCTTGTGTTGCAATCCAGAGCTAATTGAATTGAAATGCGAGATTTGCTCATTCAATGATATAGATTTGGTCTACTCTTTATTCAATTTAATTTCTCTTATTCTTTCCATTTGTTGCGCAGGTAATTCAGGTCATTGCACACTGTTTATAAAGTAGGCTTTGGAGTTTGAACTCTTTTCTCCACTATTCATCTTCTCTCTCTTTCTCTCTTTCTTCTTCTTCAAAACTGATTTCAAACAAATGGGGTGCGAGCAATTCGCCCAAAATGAAGATTTTTGCCAAGAAGATTTGTTCTTCGATTCGAAAGAGGAAATCTCATCTGTGTTTGATTCGTGCCCAAGCGGCCCGTCCAGACCCGAATCGAACCAGGCTCTGATTTACCCCAATTGGGTCTCTGACGTGTGGGCCCAGAATCCATCCACCATTCAACAACGCCGCGAGAAATTCACCAAACTCATCGGTCTGGATCTGAATCGCAATTCAAACAACGAAATCAAAATCGAAATCGAAATCGAGCGAGAAAGCAATGAGAGAGACTCCTCTGTTTCTCCTTCTTCTCCTTTTCCTTCTCCTTCTTCTTCAAGCTCAAGTTCGGATTCTTCAAGCTCGGATCTTTCTTCATCAATCTCAGAGGAGAATCTCCAATGCAGAATCAAGAATCTAGACACCGGTACGACCTTCGTACCGGCCGAGTTCGGTACGGACGGTACGCTGACCATTCTGACCGAAATCGGCTCGAACAAGCGACTCTCTCTCTCCGAATTCGAAAAGACCTTCAGCTCCTCTTCTTTCACCAAATCTCTCATGAACAAACAACAACAACAAGAATCAAATCCAAATCCAAATCCAAATCCAAAAAACAAACTAAACCAAAAAAATCTAAAAAAAAACAGAGTAGGCTGGCTGAAAAGACTAGGAATAAACGCCTGCATTATGAACACACCAAAAACAGAGGAGTCAAAAACAGAGGATTCAGAAACAGAGGAAATTCCAACACCAAGTTCATCTAAATCCAACCAAACCACAAGCTTTCAATCCAGATCACCCAGAACCTTCCGGAAGGTCAAAGTCAAAGTCAACAAAAAGAAGTCAAAAGAACTCTCTTCTCTTTTCGAGGGGCAGATCGTAAAAGCGCACGACGGTGCGATCCTGGCCGTCAAATTCAGCCCTGACGGAAAATACCTCGCGACAGGAGGCGAAGACGGAATAATAAAAATATGGAAAATTCATTCAACTGGTGATGATATTAATGATATAACTGGAGATGATATTAATGATGAGAAGGAGTGTTGGTTTAGGGTGGATGGGAATTGCGAATTGGTCCCTGTGAGTTTGGGAATCGAAGAGAATAAGGGCAAGAAGGGTAAAAAGGGAAAGGAGAGTAGTAATAGGGTTTGTGTTGTGGTGCCGAAAAGTGTTTTTAGGGTTTGTGAGGAGCCGGTTTGCGAGTTTTTAGGGCATGAAGGGGAGATTTTGGATCTTGACTGGTCGAATGATTTGGTTAGTGATTTAATTTTTGATTGATTGATTGGTTTTTAAGTTGGTTTTGATTTAATTTGGATTTTTTTATTTTTTTAGAGGATAATTTCAAGTTCGACGGATAAAACGGTACGATTGTGGCAAATGGGGAGAGAAGATTGTATTAGGGTTTTTCAACATAAAAATTACGGTAAATAAATTTTATATCAATTTAATTATTATTTATTTATTCAAGTTGTTGATTTATTGTTTAATTGTGTAGTGACGTGTGTGCAATTTGACCCGAAAAATGAAGATAATTTCATAAGTGGATCGATCGATGGAAAAATTAGGGTTTGGGC
The DNA here is from genome assembly GCA_027726005.1 of Juncus effusus. Classification (NCBI taxonomy): domain Eukaryota; kingdom Viridiplantae; phylum Streptophyta; class Magnoliopsida; order Poales; family Juncaceae; genus Juncus; species Juncus effusus. Next base: position 2,689,484 of record CM050897.1, on the reverse strand, counting down.
GATGAAAAGCTGCCACGTCAGCGATTGGACTGATGTGAGAGAAATTGTAACGGCCGTTTGTTATCGCCCTGACGGAAATGTAAATTTTTTTAATTTTTGTTTGAAGAATTGTGCATTTGTAATGAATTAAAAGGACTAAAATGTATTTTTGGTTTATTACAGGAAGTTGTGGTTGGTACTATTACTGGAAACTGCCGTTTTTATGATGCATCAGGTAATTTTATATTCAATTTTAATAATTTTTTTCATTAAAATTTATAATTTTATTGATTAATTATTTTAATTTTGTTTAGGTAAAAATTTGCAATTAGAAAATGAAGTGAGTCTGAATGGCAAGAAGAAATCGCCTCTTAAGAGAATCACAGGATTTCAGGTTCGTAAATAAAAATTAAAAACTCATAATTTCATAAAAAAATATTATTTAATAATAAATTAATCAAATATATTCTAATTTTTTTTTTATTTCGCAGTTTTGCCCAAATGATGCCAAAAAACTCATGGTCACTTCCGCCGATTCAAAGATCAAAATTCTCGACGGAATTGAAATAATTTCCAAATTTAAAGGTATAAATAATTAATTAAATAAACAAATAAATAATAAATAATAATAAAACTAAATAAACAATAAAACTGAATAAATAATAAATAATAAGTAATATATAAACTAATTAATATATAAATAAATAATTAATTAATTAATTAACTAAAATTAAACAGATTAATAATTTAATTATTTTTTAATTTCAGGACTTAAAAGCGGGAGCACAACGCCAGTCCCAGCGCGCTTCACCTCAGACGGGCGCCACGTCATCGTTTCTGACGAGGACTCAACCGTCTATTTATTCAACCATTCAAACCCGGATCCGTTAACCCGTTTAAAACCCACTTCATCTCACGAGCGTTTCTCCTCCCAAAACTCCTCAATCGCCGTCCCCTGGACCAATCCCATCTCGCCACCTCATCATCATCGTCAGGAGGGGAATAAGATTGAGTATGTGTCGCCGTCAGGGAGTTTTAGTTTGAGCGAGGATTTTTTGGCGGCGAGAGGGAGCGCCACGTGGCCGGAGGAGAAGCTGCCAGGTGGCGGGATGAGCAGGAGCCAATTTAGGGTTTTGAGGGGGGCGTGTAGTAGGAGTGAGAGCGAGCATATGTGGGGCCAGGTGGTGGTGACAGCTGGCTGGGACGGGGTGATTAGGGTTTTTCAGAATTACGGATTGCCTGTTGGGTTATGAGGGGGTAGAAGGTTGGTGCGTGGTGGACCGGGAGCAAGCAAGTTGGGGTGGTCCGTGGGAGATTTGGGAACGTGAAGGGAATCGGTTGTGGGGATGGAAAGGGGAGAGGGTTTTTGAGGGTTTGTAGATCTGTGCAGTGTAGATTTGTTGGGGGATTTTTTGTTTTTTGATATTTTGTGTTATGTTTTTTTTGTTTTTATTTTTGTTACTGACAAGTAGATATTGTTACAAAAGTGTAGTTGGTTAGCGGATGTATAGAAAATGAAAAACGAGAAATGAGAAATGATATTTCTGTGGTGAAATATGAGAGCTGGAAATATGTTCAAATTGTATTAAGTTATTTATTTATTTACTTAATTTGTTTGTTTAAAATTGGGTTTATGGATTTTCGGATATTTGAGATTTTGGGGTGATGATTTTTTATTTAATGGAGATTGGAATTGAGTGTGGTGCCCATGATCATGTGTTGGTGTAGGGGACCAAAAAAGAGGTTGAAAATTAATTGAGTTGTTTTAATTATTTTTTTCTTTTGTGAAATGGGGGACCTTGATGAAATTTGTACATTTTATAGGACCCAAGATGTGTGTATGATCTACTATATATGTCCTTTTTAGATTGGCTTTTTTTTATTTCGATGGTTGTTTCGATCTTTTTGTGTTTAGGCCACGTTCCGTGTCTTTTATGCTAGTTTTGATCTTTATCTCTTGTTTAAAGCGTTCATACTTAGATCTAATTTTGTATACTTGTATTGAATTGAAGGGTTAGAAAGATATGCTAGTACCTTGCATTATTGAAAGTAACACAAATATATGAAAATGATGTGATAGCCAAATTTGGTGGTAGTTAAAATGTCATGTTACTTGATCATTGTTCAACTTGTGGCAATTTCTACCCTTTTGTCTGGCAATTAGTTCCATGAAAAAGATTTTTGAACATCGAGTACTTAAACGCAAGTTGATGGTGTCGTTGGATAAAATGAGCCTGCCAATTTTCAAAAACACTACGTAACACGACAATGAAGCAAGATGGTAACATGACAGTTTATGATGCAAATATTATTACTGGTTAAAGCTAATTAATCAAGTAATATTTGTACTGTAGACCTTGCCGCGTTGTCATCATAGTTTAGTGTCATATTGTGCATCGTTTTGTGTCAATTATCCAACAGGGCATTGGCACAATATACAGAACCATAATACTAACTAATGCAATTGAGAAACCGAGTTCAAATGTCGGATTTGATATCATTGCCCCGCTTCATTGTGCGTAACTTAATTATTTATTTTATAGCATGACCACAATTGAATTATATTTATATATAAATAGAACATTTGTGTATTTTATCAAATTTATGCATAATTATATAGAATGATCATAGATTATAATTTGTTTTTGTTAAACTCCTAAATGTTCATTACAATATGATATGATTATTTAAAAAATTAATATATATATATATATATATATATATATATATATATATATTATTACTGTTGTTCTCAGTTTGATGATGTTTAAAATAATTATGTACTACTAACCTTTTGAGTTTCTATGAATAAGATCTAGTTTGAAAAGAGTTCAAGTCGATACACGTGATAACTTATTCAAAGTGGACGATCTCCATCCTCGTTAGAAGACCTAGAAGAATTCAAGACGCGTCAAGTACTGGAGCTTTTATTTAAGTGTTTTCTAGTTAAGTTATCTTTTGGGTATTTATTTTGATCACCAAAAAGAGAGTTCCTGCATGCATTTCTTACTGCATGATCCATTCTAACGGATCCCCAATCCATTGGAACAGATTGGACATCTTTTCTAATCATTTTTGACAGAGCTGATCCGTTTGAACGGATGAGCTTATCCGTTCGAACGGATGAAATAATTTGTAGCCGTTTGAGTTTGATTTCGCTTTAATTCCATTCTTTTTTTTACTTGGTCCGTTCGAATGGATCGAGCAGGCTATTTACTTTTCTGTTCGGTCTCTCATTCCCTCTTGGGGCCGACTCTACCTTCTTTTTCAAGCAATTTTTCGGATATATTCAAGTAAAACTCTCTCTCTAGTGACTACGAAAATTACTCTAAATTTCTTGTGAGATTAGGGAGAAATTAGTGAGCGATTCAATTGATTGTTGTTGAAAGATTGAAAAAGATCTCTTGTAAGTTTCTGTTCCATCGCATCACGAGTTTTGTGAGGCGAAAGTGGATCGGCCAAAAAACCAAAAAAAGCGGATTTGAACCACTGCCCGAAGAGAGGTTGGTTTTTCCCTCTTTTCTGCTCTAAACAACTGAGCTATTTTTGGGGTCGTCCCATTCATTATTATATTCACTTTCGACCAAAGTGTAGCTAGCAAGCAGTTTTAGTAATAACGTCGGAACGGGGGATCCGAAGAAGCTTAATAGCCCCCGATCAAGACACACCTTTAAAACTACGGTGAACTACTAGAATAGATACATCCAGATTCTTTTTTATCAATTTTTTTTCTATATGAAAGAAAATCAGTCGCGCTCATTCTGGTTCCTGCTCCGAAAAAGGTGGTTTTTGATTTCCCGGTTCTAGTAGAAGTTGGTGGGCAAACCAAGGCTAGTGCCCTATGTGTCCGGTTGACGGATCGAAGTCCGAGGATAAAGGAGGATCCTTGAAACTGATTGAAGGGACGGAATTGGTAACCTTGATTTGGAAGAACCAGGTTAAGTGGCTGGCCCACATGTTTTAAATGGAAACCAAATCCGAAGAGGAGAAGCTGAGTCCGAAATGACAATTCCTAGTCGATAACTAGTCACCCCCATTTTCCAGGAACCAAAATCTTTTCCCCTTAACCACAACACCCTATTCCGTTGAAGGAGGGAATGCACAAGACTGAGATCAGGAAGACCTAAATCTTTCTATGATGTCATCTTTAGATAGCAAGTGCGCCAAGTGTGATATCAATTAGTACAATATACAGATATGACATCCCCGTGATTTCCTTCTGCCCTTAGCCCGGCTCCAGGCCATGAAGCTTCTCCGCCTCATATAATAGGTGGGGAAAGTTGACTCGAAAAGTACAAAAGGTCAAAGTACCCGCCCGAGCTAGTCTTCTGACCACCTCGCCTACTTGAATACCAGGGAAGCCTAGTTTTCAGCCATGAAAAGTCCTCCATGGATTTGAGAAGAAGGAAACTCAGAAGGGGAACGAAACAAAATAAAGCATTTCTAACGGATGAGCGTCTCCCAATTTGGTCTCGTAATAGAATAGGACGACTTGCTTTGATTAACACTCCACTTTGGGCTCTGTCCATGGAGCGGATGAATTTCCTGGAATGTATCGTGGTTGTATAACAAGAATACTAATTGGATTAGTGATTATCGGAGCCGAAAGAGTCCCGGAGTGTAGGCACTCGTGAACGCGGTAAGGGCCGCTTGCGAGAACGGGAGGTTAAGGCTCACGCAACCTCCTTGCAGAACTTCGTCAACAAGTTCGTGTGTTCGGTATCGATTTATTTTTAGTTATTTACTTTTTGTTGTTTTAAATTAGTTAGAATTAATAGAACCATCAATTAAAAGTCTAAAAATAATATAAAATTTAAAACCCAAAAACAAGTTTAAATTCACACTTCCACACTTGTTAGGCATATTCACCCCTCCTCAGGCCTCAATCAAACAACAATTACAAATAGGAAAATTGTAGATAATCATATAAGCAAATGCATCTTATTAATCTCAATTAATCAATCTGTCAGTCTCATATATGCGGGGCATGTCATATTGTAATCCATTCGATTTCCGATTGCTAACTAATTTTATACCTAAACTAAAATAATTTGTGTTTCTGAATCTATCATGTGTGCCTTTCTATAATTTTAAACTAATTAATTATCATCATCAAGCATTTGCACAAGTTCTTACTTTCGTTTATTAAATAGGCAAATTCACAATATTATTCTAGGATCAGCTGGGAATATTTCAATTTTATTATTTATTTCAATCTATAATGTACAAATTGCAATTATGAAATTTCAAAATAAAAGTTTAAAATAAATTCACAGTACATAAATAATATGTAATAATTATGTTAAGTAAGTTGGTTATGTTTATAATAATTTTGTTATATCACAAGACATTCTATCGATTTATTATTCATTTAAAAAAAAATTATATCACATCTAATTTTGTAAGGACAGATAATTATGTGCAAATAAATTTACATATGAGAAATAAAATAACATAAATGATAAATGCATAAAAAATATAATAACCAACTCAATAATTTGGATATACTTTAATTCTTGACATATTATATTATAAAAAAATAAAATATTAATCAGGCATAGACGATGGAGACCAGAAAAAATAAAAAATGCAAGATACTTTATGTCAAAGATTTTAGTTAAAACTACATAAGATTTAATTATAGATAATTAACTTGAAAAAAGATAAAAAGATAAAAATTATTTTTTACATGATTTTTAAAAAGGAAATATGATATTATATGTATGGGAGAAATATGCATACTATACATAAAAAATATAACATTACTCAATTTCTTCATAAAATTGCCACTATTATTTTTCTTATTATTTTTATTTTTGTTAGTTGTTAAAATAATATGGATTATGTATAAATTGATTAAATATGTTATTTTCAAATCCGTAATACATAGTAATATAATAGGAAAATTTTTCAAAAACCCCCTAACTTTTTTGGAATTTATCAAAAATCCCCTATCTTTTCAAATTCTTCAAAAACCCCCTATAAAGTGGCTTGAATTATTTTTTTACTCCCTATGGGGTTAATTCTAACATTTCCATCCAAAATTTTAAAAGACCAAAATGCCCTTCATATATTTATTTTTATATTTTATTTTATTCAATTAAAAATGAAAAATATATTTTTTTACATCAAATATAAATAATTGTGAACTAATATACAAAATCATAATAAATATTTTATGTAAAATAAAATTATAATTTAATTACGGAATAATAAAAAATATTTTTTTGTAATATAATATCATAAAAGAAAAAGTAATATATCATAAGATAATACCATAAAATATCATCACCAAAACATATCGTCAAAATAATTTAGTCAAAACTATAATTTGTAAATAATAAAAAAATAAAAATAATTTTTTTTGTAATATAATATAATAAAATAAAAAATAATACATCATAAAAATTTACCGTAAAATATCGTCAAAAATAATATCGTAGAATATTATACTCAATTTATTTATTATTTTTATTGAATAAAATAAAATATGAAAAATAAATAATTGAGGGGCATTTTAGTCTATTAAAAAAATTGAGTGGATGAAAAAGTTAGATTTAACTGTATAGGGGGCTAAAAAATAATTCATAGGGGGTTTTTGAAGAAAATTGAAAAGTGAGGGTGTTTTTGATAAATTCCAGAAAAGTCAGGGGGTTTTTGAAGAATTTCCCAATATAATATAGTTCTCAATACTATGAATTTTTGTTTACATGACAATACTCACGTAATTGGAGATATAACACAAAACATTATCTTACTAATCATGTGATATTGTGATAATAATTTAAATGAAAACCTAAGATTTGAAATTTTTTTTGATCCGACGGTTGAGAGAAAATTGATGATAGGGTTCCTGAGAATGCTTAAAAAGAGATAAAAAAAGTTAAGATAGAAGTTAATGAGCATATCATTTGTTTATATTTTTTTTATGTTGTTTATATTCACATTTTTAGCAAGGAAAAAAAATTAAGTTTGAACCATACAATATGAAATTCAAATTCATGAGAAAAATCCAACAAATTTATATTTGATGATTTTAATATGAAAAATAAATTAAAAATTATTATTTTTTTAAGGAAATTTTTTTTTATGTTTTGTGAACTCTTCATATTCTATTTGTATTAATATTTGAAAATCACTTTTGATCATGTTTCATTGAAACCATCCGATTAAGATCTGATGGTTAGAAACAAATTCAACTATTCTCACTAATCTGAGATGGAACTCAAAATACCAGCTCAGTCAATCATATGATTATGTTTTAATAATCACACACATGTTGTCACAAAATATCAATAAATTTGAGAAAATTAAAGGTTAAGATTTAACAAAAGTTTTGATCGAACGGTCGAAATAAAAATGGTGGTGTGGCTGAATGAGAGAGCTCAAAAGTAGATGAAAAATAAGCGTTGGGGTTAATTCCATCTTGGGTTACTGAGATTGAATCTGGGTTTTCCAAAGAAGTTGTCAATCTCGTTATATACCTTGGTCCATGTATGAGCTGGTTAATGGGCCCATTAAGCCCAATAATCAATATAGTATATTCCCTCAAATATTAGTAGGAAATAGACCGAGAAATATATCATACTGGGCTGAGTGCTGACTATAATTCTTCAAAACAGCCTACTTTTATTCAATTTCTATATCTATTCTATAACTACATTTAAAAGAGGCAGTTACCGACAAATCGTTGACACTTAGCCGCCACACAACAGTGCACACGTGGCTGGGTCCCATCTTAACATCAACTAATAAATCAACACCTATACAAGGCACTGTAATAAAATTAAATAGTCGAGGTCCATGTGAACAACCTTGAAAACATATTCGGTCCACCCACAGTCCACAGACTCTGAACCGATCCTTCCTCCTCTCTCATGCCCTTTCCCAATCGAATCAAAACAGAAACTTAGAATCGCCACCGTTCAGATCGGTAATAGGAGCCACCGGTCAGGCGCCCATCTCCGATCGGTCAGTCACCCCCGCCTCCTCAGAGCCACCAAATTCACCGTCTGTTCAGCTGACGTGGACACCAGCGCCGCCGTCCAGCTCCTATGCCTCTCATGAACTGAACAAACATCATTCGCATGTCAGTGTCTTTCTTTTTTGTACTTCTCTTTTGAGTTGATTTTGGTAAATTGGAGGTTCTGATTTGGGTGGAGCGAAATCATATTAAAACTTTGCGACAAAATATGAAAACGTTTAACTAATTTTGAATTACGGTTTGATGAATCTGTGCTTATCTCCAATTGATGCGAGTAATTATTTGGGAAAAAAATTCACTAATTCTGTGTAACTATTCAACCATCCTAGTGAAATTAATTTCTTTGAAAATATAAAATTTAATCCAAATTGGGCACGAAATGACAATCTGAGGCTCGATTTGCTTTTGCCAAATTCAATTAGGGTCTGTTTAGAATGAGGGGTTTTGGGTAACGAGTACAGCAGCCTAAGAAGTATAAGCTTCTCGGATTTGCCTCAATTGGTATCTTATTTTCTTTTTTTCCTCAAATACATGAAAGTAATAGGGGCCAGGATTAGTGTTTTTTTTTTTCATATTTGTTTCCTAAAGATTGTTTTCATTGAGCTGTATTAGCCACTCAAGTAAACATGTCCAGTAACAGTAACATTTTCAGATTTAAATAAGAACAGTTCGGTATTTGAAAAGATAAAATTTAAACTATCCTTCATATTTTGCTTGTGTTTGACTGATTTTTCAATTTCATGAAATAATTCTTTTGAGAATTTGCAGATATTGACATCGAACCAGTAGACCTGAATTATTTAAATCTGAATAAATGGGTGTTCTTATAATGAGAAATAAATATTAATTTGGATCTACCAATTGCACCTGAATAGACTGGAGTTGAAGAAAGAGGTATTTCCTTTTTGAAAGTTCAAATTATTATTTTTAGTTTTTATTATCATTTTTCCATGCGGTTCTTTTTTATTTTGTACTTATTTTCTAAATGGTGCATTTTTTGTGTTATAAAATGAAAAAGGCCAATTTAATTTTATTATTTGTGAAAATCAATAAAAAATGTACCAAACAAGACAAGTGTAATTAATTGTACAATTATTAATTTTAATAATCGTATGATAAAAAATTGTTATTTCATGCAATTAGGAGACTCAATATTTCTTCTATTCAGTTACAACCTTATAGGATGGAACATTTTATTACTGCTAGATGAAGCAGACAGATTGTTTGAATATTCCAATCAAACAATATTTTTCTGTGGTGATAGTTTCTTCTATTTTCACTGGAAATGATATTTTTTTAAAATAACGAATTATGTTTTTTTTTGTTCAAAGTGAAATTGTATGATTGGTGGTAGAGTTTGTCCTTAATTTGCATCTCATATAAAGTATGTGTGCAATTTCAATTTATAATTCATTTTTCTGATATTTGTGTTGCTTTCTCTGGTGGGGATGGTATGTTGATAATTTTTTATTTTATTTTATTGAGTGATAATTGCTTAAAGTAATACCTCATTTTATATCCTTTTCTGGTTGATTAGTGTTTGATTCTTACATTGTTGTAGATAAATCGATATGGTTAGAATTTTAATTATGATAATTATGATTTTTAATTCAATAAGTTAGTTTCAATTGATAGTGTTGTAAGTAGTTTTCTGATATCGAAATGATACTGCATTGTATTTAGTTGAATGGGTTGTATTTAAGGTTTGGATAGATGATTGTAGTTTGATTTGATTTTTTTATATTTGAATCAAAGTTTATTTGTTCTTTTCTTGTAAATTTTCGTAGATGTGTGTCTGTATGTATTTCATATGGATTTCAATTCGTGTACTTACATCCCCATGAATCAATTACACAATAACATTAGATGTAAAAAGTATTGAGAAAATCTAATAACATATGGATAAAAAATACAAATCAACCAAACTTTTGAATTGAACAATAAATTAATAATCAGCATTTTGGCAAGTCCGCCGGCGGATGAGGCAGCGTCTCTAGAGGTCCCACTCCATTCTTGACGATAAACACATTCGCTAGACCCCATGACTGATGCACATCGAAATGACAATGCATAAACCACACACCTAAACAAATTATACAATACATACATAAACCCTCATAATATCAAAAATATTTAACATATATAATCAAGTCGAATATAAGATAAACTCACCGGGATTATCAGCTACGAACCGGAGCGCAGCCCATCCTCCAACTGGCACACCGATTGTATTAAGAAGCGGTGGATCTACAAGGTTAAGGTTAGCGGTTGACGGGTTGTAATTACCGGATCCAAACCCGACTACATAAAAACTATATCCATGCAAATGGATCGGGTGGTTTTCGGTTGTAACCGTGCCGGTATCTTGCAAGACCAGTTGAACCTTAGCCCCATAGTTCAAAACCCTAACCCTAGTTCCATTGATTGAACTCGTATCGATCGGACTATTGTTAGGTGCTCCGTTAACAAAATCAAAAATTCTCATCGGTAATCCTGGAAAATCATCTGTATATATTCCATGCAAACTGTTGTAGTAGGCTTGAAGGATCGATATACTCGGTTTTGTGAAACTAACATTGTTCATGGATGCAGCCAGTATGCCACCGTTGGGTCCTTGACAGGTCTGATTAGGGTTTTGGCGGTTGCATTTGTCGACATTCAATCCGATGGTTATGAAAAGATTTTCATCAACCGAAAGAGGTAGATTATTAGTCACTTGAAGGCTCCTTAAACCCGCCATGTTAGTTTGAACTATTTGACTGTTGTTATAAAATGGGAGGATAGCGGGTCGAGACAAAGATGTCAGACCCCCACCCTTGTAACGAAAGTGTGCTATGGAAGATATATTTTGGAAGGTTATATTTTGAGCGCTCTCGTATGGGCCTAGCGCCATTTGGTATGTTGAGATTGGCTGATCAGCTGTGACTAGGATATTCGTTGTCTGACCTGGACCTAACATGAGGTGGTCCACTGTGTATGGTTTCGTGTAACTTGAGTCGGCATCAACCACGGTTAGTTTGTGACCGGCGATGGAGAAGAAGTTCTCTATTTGGAGAGCCGCATTGATTAGTCGCAGCATATATGTTTTGCCCGGTACAATGTCAATATTGTACACATCTGAAATTGTTTTATAATACAATATTCAGTGAAACACATTTATAATCAAAATAATTTCTTGGTATATGTTTTGTATTACCATCTTCGGAGCAATTGTAGAGTGGGCCAGGATGGCCATTGATGACATAAGCCTCAGCTGGCGGTGCTCCACCACCGCTCGCAAGCGTACTATTCTCCAGTTGAAATGGGTTCTTACTCCACCATTCTCCTGAAAAAAGAAAACAATACAAATTCCTTTCTTAAACCCTAGACCTTTAACGAAGTAAGTAAAACCCCCCACAAAACAATGCTTTAATACCAAATATAATAACATGTTCTTCATAAGGATTAGGAAAAGGGTATGGAACGCCCGTCTTTGGATAGATGACGATCGCGCCGTAAAGAGTCGCGCGGAGCCAGGAGATGTGTGCATGGTAGAAAAGTGTGCCCTTCTGCTGATAAAGGGTGAACTCATAAGTGAAGGTCTGTCCTGATTGGATCGGGCATTGCGTTATATACGCTGGCCCGTCCGACCAACACGACAACTTTTGTTTTACACCATGCCTATATGTCAACACAAAAATCATAGATTATTATCGTATCTTAGTGATATAACTTATTATATTTTTGTTATGCGCATAGTTAATAAAAGTTTGAACTAATCTGTTTGATAACTTGAAGTATATAAACTATGGCAAATTATATGCTACTCAAAGCACTAAATGGAGGGCTGTGATTAAAGGCTATTTTCTAATCAAACGGCTATTATTAAAGGCAAGAACACCCCAGCCGGTAAAAATTCTCACAGCCGGTTGGTTACCTTTCTATTACAAAATGAGTTACTTGAGAAAGGCAAAATAGTAAAATTTAATTATAAGATAGCAGGTCATCCATTCTTTCCCTGTTCACTGTTCTTCTCTCTTCTCCAGTAGTTTCTTTCCCAAACCCTCGCTCCAATTCTACCAAGAATGCATTGCAAGCACCAGATTGTGCATCTTTTTCCACTGACCAACACCGGGTTCTTTCAGGTACATAATTTTTCATTGCATCTTTTGTGTTAAAAATTGGACAATTCAGGGCATTTTTAGTCTTAATTGAGGCATAGTTGCACAATTTGGTGCAGTTATTTTTGAATAATCTTCACAATTCGGTGTTAATTGAGACAAAATTGGGGCTTAATTGTAAAATTGAATCATCTGTTGCTTAATTTTGTTGGATCAATTTCAAACTTGGGTCATAATTTTGAGGTACTAATGAAAGAGATTGAAAATTATGAACAAATTTGTTTAGATTAAAAGATGTGAATCCACTCCCCAGTCCATAGAAAGGAAAGGCTTATATGTACTTTTTCAACTATGTAGATGCTAGTTACTTCAGGCCTTCTATATATTGTTCAAATTATATAGATGCTAGTTAGTTTGATGTTTTAATATTTGCAAGTTCTATGTTCTGTTATTATCTTTTGTTTTATTCATTTATAGAATGTCAATCTCTCTGAAGGCGCTACTGCAACTAATGAGGTACTAATGAAAGAGATCGAAAGTTGAATGACTGCAACTAATTTGTTTATGGCGGCCAAGGGTGTGAGAAAGCTTCCCGTCTAATTTTCAGATCCAAATTTGTAAATTTACAATGTAACATTTTCATATAAATTGTGAATTTGAGATATTCACTTCTTAAAATATGGTTAGTATGGAAATGTAATGGATGTAAATGTAATAGTATAGTTGTTTTTTTTTGAATGTATTGGATTTAAGATGAAACATTTGAATTTATTCATTTAGGTTTTGTTGCAATTTTTTAATGTTTTTAATGTATTGAATTAGGGGGGGCTTGCAGGAGCCTTGGCCCCCCTTATAAATCTGAAATTTATTTATTAGTCCTATATAATTTAAATTTTAGTTCTTTAAATGTAACATTTAGCTCCTTTTATATGCTACAAATCAAAGAATAAATACTAATAAAGAAAGGTTATACATGTAAAATCAACAATTCATGCAAAAAGCAGAATAAGTCCATTCATATTGGATTATCTACGGTCTAAGTGACATGTGAATAATATAGATATGCCTCAATATAAATTACTTTTTTGTGTTATTCTTACTCTCACTATTTTAAGGGCACAAAGAATCAAATTTATCTCACTTCCAATGCTGAACGTTGCATAGTTGAAAGATTCCAAAAAAGTAATGATGACTTCCCAATGAATTTTTTATACATTTCTATTGATACAATAATTTTTAGTATCAACAAATAATCTTATACATATCAAAGAATTGCACAAAAGCCTCATCATTTAATTATTTGGAAAAAAATATTTATTTATAAAGTTTAAAAATCTAATATCTATTATAATTGATTATATAGTTATTATAATTTAAAATACATTTATTATATTATTTTAAAATATCAATATTATGTTTTTTAGCAAAATACTATTCTACTACAATAGAGTAAACCATTTCAATTTATAACAATCTTGTTGAAAATAGCATTAATTATTTGATCAAAATGAATGGATTAGGACAAAATGAACATGTATTTATAGATAAAAAAATCTTATTTTTAATCAATAATTATAAAAAAATTAGCAGAATTTGTATATGGCTTGCCCCCCCCACCCCCCCTAACATCAAGCTCTGGCTCCGCCCCTGCCCAGTTAACTAAGAATTAAATACATAACTAATTACACAATAACTCATTATCTTGTTTGTACGTCTGACTATCTATTCTCACCTCTCTATTCCATCCTCTCCATTTCATCTCATTCTTTCCAAACGATTCCTATGTTTATTTTTTATCATGAAACCATATATGGCCATAAACCATAACATTCACCTAAAACCTTAAAGATTGATTGATTGATTGATTGATCATTATTATTATTATTATTATTATTATTATTATTTAACATGAATATGAACAAATATTTTATTGTGTCTATTGTTAGGACAAATCAAGTTTTATTGTGAAAAAAATATTTACATACAAATTTTTTGATGAATAATTTAAATTTTATTTTATTTGTTTGATTTTATCTACTTGTTGAACAACATAAAGTTACAAAAATAAAATAATACAATAAAAATGGCCAAGTTATCTATAACAATGTACATATCAAATGAAGAGTTAACCGTGTATTGATTTCCAGGTTAACGGGGTTAAGTTCTTTGCTAAATGTCAAGTCTAATATTTGGGCCAAATCATAGAGCCCATCTATCGGACGGTGCATAACAGCGAAGCAACCACTACACTGTTTCACTAGAAGCACAATCCTCCGTCCTCCTTTCAAGTTGTAGAGCCAAAATTTAATCCATTATGAAAATTAAAAGCTTTGGGTATTAAATAAGAGCTCATAAACTATTATATACCAGTGTATAGTTGCGTTGTAAGGAGACTCATTAGTGACTTTTACAATGACTCGATCATCTTCTTGAGCATAAATGACTGGGCCAGGATACATCCCATTTATCGACACGATGTCTGTGGTGTTGCAGAGCTTTGTCACCTTCATGGTTTGCACCTTCATGACACGCAACAATATATTCATACATGCTTCATAGTTATAATGATCATTAATCATATACCACCATATATATTATTCATTCAAATCTATATCTACATGTTTTATTCTTGAAAATAAAATATACCTACACATGTTAAGGGACTTTTGATGAAGTGACTAGTTATTAAAATTACTCTCGAATAAAACGAGAAACGTAATTACATACCTTAAAATCGTAGAACCTGGTGGTACCGCCACTCGGCCAGTCTTTGGATCGACGGATTGTCGCTAAAGCCGTAGGAGAGTAACTGCATGAGAATAACAAGGCTAGCCATATGATTACGCGACAAGTCATCTCCATACTCTCTCACCCTTCGCCCCGCAAACTAAGTTTCTTTTTTCTTTGAATAACAAATTGAAACACAAGAGGGAGAGGTTCTGTTTTTATGTTTGGCAACAAGTATATATATGTTCAAATGATGTGTGAAATAACTTTTTCTTTCATCATATTCAGAATTTCCCACGCCTATGCATATTAGTTATTATTATAGATGGGAGAGGTTGCAACCTCTCATTATCATATATAGGGTTTTTGGTACACTTGTTGATTTTGTATTTTGTATTTATTTTTCACTTGTCCCGTTAACCCGTGATGGATTTTTGGGATAATTTATATACTAACCCTTTTTAAACATGTATAGGATAATAATTTAAAATATAACTGTCTAGTCAAGACCAACCAAAAGTATGATCAGAAGTTCATTAAGGGAGAGCTTGAGACATTTTTTAGAAATGGCCAAAAAATTTAAATCAGAAACTAGCTCAGTTTTCAAATTATTTGCAAAATTAGTCGTTTCATCTAGTCAACAGTGGCTGTTTCGCTGAGTGAGTGAGTGAAATAGTCATTTTTTTTTTATTTTTGCACCCTTTAATAAAACAACTGTTAATTAAGACAAAAATTGAAAAAAAAATGTTTTGCCCCGTTAAATTTTTTTTTTCTTTTGCTCTAAATTGAAAAAAACATAAATGATTGTTTTGTCTAGTGAAGGGCCGAAACGGCTAGTTTGTAAATAATCTGAAAAACTGGGCTGAATTAGAAAAAAATTTGGCCATTTAAAAAAAAAGTCAGAGCTTGACTGGCTACCTGTGCTAATTGGATTAGCTCA
Source organism: Juncus effusus (assembly GCA_027726005.1). Classification (NCBI taxonomy): domain Eukaryota; kingdom Viridiplantae; phylum Streptophyta; class Magnoliopsida; order Poales; family Juncaceae; genus Juncus; species Juncus effusus. The sequence continues at coordinate 2,673,754 of CM050897.1, read as the reverse complement.
ACTTAATAACTTTGAGAAATGATTGATGTTTCCAGCTATTTTTTGTGCCATTTTTTCTCTGTGAATACTGAATAGCTTTTGTACACTTTACTGTATAGCTTTTCTCATCTAAATATGTTTCTAGAGAAGTATTTTGTCACTGCAACAATATACTGTAAAAGTTTATGCTAGTCATAATGTATTGGTGAGTGAAAAAAAGTATAATTAGTGGTTAAAACACAATAATATGACAACATTTTTGGAGTTATTGAATCTTATCAGGCCTTAGATATTTTCTACATTTAATGACTGATTAAAATGCAATATTAGTTAGTACCATATGCTTAAAACTTAAGAAATTAAGGCCAGCCCCCCATGAAGTGATCAATTCTGTCATAATCAAACACAATTAGAAATCACATTCTGTAAAATTTCCTTTATCAGTTTTCTTACGTGTATGGCAAGTTGTAAATTGTTCAACACGCTATATTAATATATTATATTGTATTAACAAGCCTAGAGAGTCTACTAGTTAAGATTGGTCTAGCGTAACTAACTTTAGAAATTCAAGGAGTGGCAGTAGATTTCTTGCAACAAAAGCGAAAAGATAGAAAAGAAGGCCATAAATCAAGTTGACTTCTCTTGTCGTACTTAATATAATATGCAATATTATTAACGAAATTCGTTTAATTTAAGCGAGCCAAAAAAATAGATATTATAAAGCAAGCATAACGTCTTTTATTTATCACATTTATACAATTATTTTTGGGAAAGTTTAGTTGTCCCCTTATTTTTTTATATAGTCACGACATTACTGAAGTTGTTACTTGCAAGCTGGCTAAGAAAAATATACAAGAATTGAGAGACATGTAATGAGTAGTCGTAATATGCTTCGAATATTCATTCATATGACTTTGAGTAAGACAGAAGACACTTGGCATGTGCCAAAGTTGCACTGTTTGACTCTTTTTTTTTTTGTTTGTTGTTGTTGTGAAGCTTCCGTAGGGGATTGCCTGATGAGATTTCATTAAATAATAAAAATTCAAGATACAAAAGTTTTCTTAAAAATAAAATTTTAAAAGAAGTAAAAGGAAAAAATAAAAGAATAATTACAGACAATGAGTGAAATTTAAGAAAGAAACAAGGAAGAAAAAAGAAACTATTGAAGGAGGCCACGAGTAGTTGTAGCAGTAAAAGAGCCTCCAACTCTTTGACTGTTTGTGTTTAATATAAAATTCATTGATTTATGTACGGAGAATTTTGAACTTATATATATATATATATATAGCTTTTCCTTCTCTCTTTTTTCTTTTTCAGTTTTTTGAAGCGAGTTAAAACAACTTTGTACAGCCAGAGTTGTTCTTGTTTTGGTTCATCCACCAAAAAATGATATATTAAATCGCGGTTAGTATCGAGTAGAAATCTTAATTATATGGAAATATGACAATAATATAATAATATTAGCTAAGTTGGTGGCAAGTACAAATCTTAGAGGCTCAAATGTAAGTCTCAAACTATTTGGTCAACTGCCACATTGACGTATTTTGTACAATGGGTCCCAAGCTCGACATATATTCCATCAATTATATATACAGTTTATACTTTAGGGAATCAAGTGATTTCATATATAATATTATGAGACGTGCTACAACACGACGTACTGTATTATAGTACGATTGTTCACGACGGGATCCAACAACAATATATATAATTTATTTTCTAATATCAATATATACATAACAGTATATATATAAAAAGTGAAAATAGTATATAAAATGGGAAAATAGTATATAAAATGAGAAAACAGTATATAAAAATAAAAATTAAAAAATATACAAAAAATAAATAACAGTATATTAAATGGCAAAATAGTATATAAAATGAGAAAACAATATATAAAATGAAAAATAACAGTATATCTACAGTGTGTCGTGCTACAGTCAAACTACAGTGTGTCGTGTTTGCACATTTCCCTAATATTATATATCTCGGTTGCTAATACTAGAGTTATATTACTTGTTAGATATTACGGCTTCTAATTCCTCATTTTTTTCAACATAACTACTGTTACTAAAACAATCCAAACTATTAAAAGGGAAATGGAAAATCACGACGGAGACTGTAGCGACCTTGTAGCGACGGATTGAAATTATATACTATTTTCTCTTGTTTCTATATACGCTATATACTCTTTTCATTTTTTAAAATATATATTGTATACCGAATGAATTTTTATATACTGTTTGTTTTCAGTTTATATATTTTCATATACTGTTTTTATTTTTTTAAATATATATTGTTTTACCGAATGAATTTTTTATATACTATTTATTTTCAGTTTATATATTTATTTTCAATTTTTATATACCGTCGCTACATGATCGCTATAGTACCCGTCACGTAGTATCAACTCCTCTGTTAAAAATAGGGAAGTTTGTAAAACACCTCTTATATTTTCTCCATTAATAATACTATATAAACAAAACTAAAGCATGATAGTAATAGAGCCCCAAGGTGAACATGTCGACATATTAAAAAGATCCCCTTTACACACCTTTGTAATTTTTGTAGTTTTGTTGCGTCTATAAAACAGGCAGGTTTTAAATATTGATATGAAGGCCCATCTAGGCTTGCCTTCTTGGACCTCAATAATGTTATCCTGTTATAAATAATTAGAAACAACCAATTGATTTTAGTGCTCAGATTAAAAAAAATTATTTGTCAAAAATACGAAATTATATCTAAATACATTTGATTAATATCAAATATAGACAAAACAACCCCAATTCGGATTTAGGAGACGCCATTGAATCAAATAATCGAAATATCTCCGAAGAAACGATCAGAACTCTGGCAAGAACTAATCCAATCTCCTCCAGAAAAATAGTTATGAGTGAAGAATAAGAGAGAATTCTGATCATTTTGTTGAAAGAATGAAACCAACTTTAGCTAATATCATCATATCTGACATTAATATAGATAATTAAGGAGGTACTCACAAGCATGAAAGTGTACTATTGTACTTCATAGCGAATATTATCATGATTAAATAAACTGTACTTAAAGAGGAGCTTTGTTAAATGTCTCCATTACATTGCCTGTGTCCTGATAACCACTTACGTATGGAAGATAAACAAAATTTGACTTAAATAAACTATTAATTTTGTTTAATCTTCATATAATTCGGAAAATCACTACTACTAGATTAGTATAGAGGTAATGATATTAAATTCGTCTTTTCATAAGTGAAGAATTCGAATCCCGCGTTTTGCAGGATTAATTTAAATTATTTAGACTAAGACATATGAGTCCACCTAAACATAACAAAATAAACAATTGTTTATAGTTCTCCCTCATAAGCTGGAAATTCTTGAAAAGAAATACCAGAAATATTTTTGCCTCCATCTTCTAGAAATGTTGTCATGATTGACAACAACGATTTTCATGTTTCGTTTATCATAATACTCGCTGCGCCGCTGAAAATTTTCTAAAAATAGGAATAAATCCTTCAATTCACATGCAAAATTAACAGTTCAAAAACAAAGCCAAAGCTTCTTATCTGACTTAACTAGCTTCTTCTTTACCATCATCTCGTTAGAAACTTTATCCTCTTTAGGAAATGATATCCCTTTCCGTTTCAAGCATTCACTTGCACGTAAATACATCATCTCTACATAAAAACACATCTCTCAATAATAGCTACCACAATCTAATCTTTCTTTCTCATTTATTTTTCTGAGATAAATTAACATCTTATTACTTCCCATTAAAATGGGCTCTAGAGGGAGGAAACAGAACGATTTTAGTGACAGGCGGAGCCGGCTTCATAGGCAGCCACACGGCGCTTCAGCTTCTTAGAGAAGGTTATAGCGTGCATATAATTGACAATCTTGATAACTCAGTTGAGGAATCAGTGAATCGAGTCAGATCGCTGGCCGGTCCATTTTTACTTGGTTGTTAATAAATTTTTGTTTTGATTTTTCTTACTTTGGTTTATTTATAAGATTTTTCAAGTATATGTAGTGTCCCAATTAATTTTTTTTTAATTTTTTTATTAGGGAGATTTGCGCAACAAAGAGGACTTGGAGAAGGTTTTTTCGCAGACAAGGTTGAGTAATTTTTTTTGCGAAAATTATGATAATATGTAAGAGTCTAGTGCATTAACTGGCACAGCACAACCTTCAGGCCCACACTATATTATTCTGAAAAAGGCTTAAGTTTGGTTGGTGCTAGTAGTTAATGCACTAGCCTATTTAAGTAACACAATTTCACATTCACAAGTGAAGGTGGGACTAATCACTAGCCCCCTTACGTTTCGGTCCGGGGTATTACAACTAATCTATATATCCTTGCAAAAAGTGGAGAAATATAATTGTATGCAAGATAATTAATGAAGTATATTGTTAAATTGTGTAGATTTGATGCGGTAATACACTTTGCGGCGTTAAAAGCTGTCGGTGAGAGTGTCGAGAAGCCTGATTTATATTACAACAACAATATTATTGGATCGTTATATCTTTACGAATATATGGCAAAGTATGGTTGTAAAAAGGTATATCAATAGCTACAAATGAACGCGATATATAAGATAGTTTTTTTTGTTTTTCACTTAATATATTTTTCCTAAATTAAACACAGCTTGTATTTTCATCATCTTCTACTGTTTATGGACAACCAGAAAAAATTCCATGTGATGAAAATTTCCCTCTGAAAGCTGTTAATCCATACGGCCGAACCAAGGTAATTAACTTCAACACTTTATATACATAGTAATTAATTTACAACACAACCTGTCTTAATTAACATAAAAACATTTAACATTCATTCCAATAATGTTTGTTTTAGCTTTTCCTTGAAGAGATAGCTAGCGACATGCAAAACGCGGATTCAGACTTGCAAATCATACTGTTACGATATTTCAACCCAGTTGGAGCTCATGAGAGCGGTGAAATAGGAGAGGATCCGAAAGGAATTCCCAACAATTTAATGCCGTACATTCAACAAGTTGCGGTTGGCAGACTCCCTGAATTAAATGTATATGGTGTTGATTATCCAACCAAAGATGGAAGCGCCGTAAGTTCATTAATAATTTTTATAATTATATAATTTAATATGATATATTTATAATATGTTATGTTTTTAACATTAGATTCGAGATTATATACATGTAATGGACGTGGCGGATGGTCACACTGCTGCTCTTCGAAAGCTATTTCAGACTGAAAATATCGGTATCTTTTACCTTATAATTTTTCAAGTTTATATATGTTTTTATGTAGATGAATAAAATTATCATATTATTTTCATTTTTTGTTAGGATGTGTGGCGTACAATTTGGGAACGGGTAACGGTACATCAGTTCTTGAGATGGTTTCAGCATTTGAGAAAGCATCAGGAAAAGTTAGTTCAAAATATCCTTACAAATTTCTATTTTATTATTTTCATTTTTATAATTGGTTACATTATTTGAATAATTTAGAAAATCCCGATGAAATTATGCCCAAGACGGGCCGGTGATGCTACAGAAGTATATGCTTCTCCTGATAAAGCTTTAAGAGAACTCAGATGGAGGTACATTTTTTACTTTTAATTTTATTTTATGGTTCAAGCTTTATTTTTTACTTCAATATTTTGTTTCTTAAATTAATTGTGATTTTTTATAGGGCTAAGTATGGAATAGAGGAAATGTGCAGAGATCAGTGGAACTGGGCGAGCAAAAATCCGTACGGCTATGAGACTAAACAAACATGACAATTGAATTGAAAATTCGAAACTTAATTTGTATTTGATTCATTTTCTCATTATAATTGTTTCGAGGACCGAATATTTATATTTGTATGATGCAAAGAAAGATTGTTATTCATGTGGTTACTACAATTTCATGGAGACCATGATATTTTCCTCATAGGTAAGAATCCAATTCTGAACTTTTCTAAAACCGGGATTTGGATTCTCAGTTGTTACAAAAACCAGGAAAAGAGAAGAGCAATAACTTATCTTTTTTTCTCTCACTATCTCACGGTCACAACTCCGGCGAGTGAGCGGAGAAGTGGATGGATGAAGTGGAATATAAAGTTTTAATCTGTCGGAAATGAATTGGAAAATATGTAATAAAGTGAATTAGAGATGGAAAAGGTATCTTATATTAAAGATGGAATAGTGAATTTTTTTCTAGATTTTTCTCAATAAGTAATATTAATTAATTTTTCTATTTTCTCTATCTTGTCAATACATTTGGAATAAAATGGAATAGCTAATTATTCCCTATTTCACAATTCTAGTATTTCAAGCATTGCCCATATTGCGTCACATAAGGCCAATTGTTTCAGTTATTGGATATTTTGATGTAAATAAATCTTTATAATTTCTTGATCATTGATATGATTATCATTCGTCTCTATACTCTCAACTCTCATGTGTCTTTATTTTACAATTATTTTGTATAATTTTAGAAGATTACATCACTTTATATCACTTTATATTAATGACATGACTTGATATTATGTTGGACTGAGTTCACACAAATGTGTATTACTTGAGATTAAGTTCAAATGTTCAAATATTAAGTACAATAGGATTCACAATCAAAGCACACAAATAATTTGTTCGCCTCTTCAAACAAATAGTGATTATTAATGAAGTACTATATTTTTCTTGCTAAAACTTTTATAACTTAAATTTGTTTGAGTTTTCTTTGTTTTGAACTTTATATTGGCATGATTCCAGTTTAATTTCTTTCTTGATTAAGTATAATAAGATGGACAATTATGAAAATATTTTAGAAAGATAAGACTATATAAAAAGTATGTGAAAAAACTATTATACGAAAATATACTTATTTGAGAAAAAGTATATTTAAATAATTGTAGTTAAATAATTACATTTATAAAATATGTTTTTTTTTAATCGAACTTATAAAATATGTTGTATTCAATTATTTTACATTCTATCGATAGTCAATTTTAGAAAACCACATCACATAAAAAATTTCATAGTACAAGTAGGGAAAGGAAGAAGAAAATTAATGGACACATTTCGCATACAAAGGATAATAATGACATTCATACATACAAATATATGAATAGAGCAAGTTGTCTATTCGTAACATAACATACTAACCGAAAGTTAATTTCATTAACAATTCTGAAGAATTGCAGAATTGTTAATGAGGAATAATGTTCTGAGAGAAGCTGAAGGCATAACATAGAGAGTGGCGCGAGAGGTATAAAGCAGCTTCTGACTTTTCTTAATCCTTAAATCAATGGAGGTTACAATAACTCTTCTTCCCTGCCTAAGTACTTGTCCCTCCACCTCCATTTCATCCTACCCAAAAATTCGAATCGAGATTATGGTTCTTCAAAAGTAAAATCAATAGAAATCTGAGTCTTAAAATTTCTGCCTCTCAATTAACCCCTGAATCATCTAAGTTTGCAAATTGTCTTGTAGCAACTTAGTAATTAAATATCTTGGTTAAGATATAAGAAGTTGAGTCTTCAAATTTCATTGCTATCAGTTGAATTGGAATATGTTCTCTTTCTTCCTTTACAACAAATTTTTCTCTTCAAATTTCATGAGCCTATCAATTTTCAAAAACACTACATAACATGACAATAAAGCCTGATGGTAACATGACAAAGTTTACGACGCAAATATTATAAGTAGGTAAAGCTAATTAAACAAGTAATATTTGTACTGTAAACCTTGCTGCGCTGTCATCATTGTTTATTGTCATATTGTGCATCATTTTGTGTCCATTATCCAACAGGGCATTGGCACAATACACGCAATATACAGAACCATAATACTAACTAATGCAATAGAGAAACCGAGTTCAAATGTCGGATTTGATATCCAACAGGGCATTGGCACAATACACGCAATATACAGAACCATAATACTAACTAATGCAACCAGGTTTGGTCGTTTCTTCTCTTTCGGATCTGGATGCGGCCGAAATCCTAAGGGCCCACAAACTACTTCTGATGGCGGCTCTTCCTCTCGTCGACCTATACCTCCTCATCTCTCTCTCAGGCTTCGTAAAGGGGAGAAGAAAACCCTGCTACCGGCTGCCGCCAATTACGGTATAAAATCCTATAACGGCGGCTCCTCTCATGAGCTTGGTCTCTCTCTCTCTCTCTCTCTTTCTCTTGTGGATCTGAGAAATGGTGCCGAAACCCAATAGCTGCGTCTCCTCTCTGTCTCATACCGGTCTGAAACCCTAGAACGACGACTCGTCCCTTGGTTTGGCCTCTCTCTGTGCCACTGTCGTGGGGAACCGGTCCCGTGTGGCGGTCGTTTTCGTTGATCTATTGGGTGTGGTGCTGACTCTATTCACGCCAATTTCTCCTTTTTGGGTGGCACCGCCTTTGTGGCGATGACCGAGTGTTGTCTTGGTGGTTCTCTCTGAACGAGGCGGTAGGCAATGGCGATCTTCTTCTCTTCCTTGTTGTTGCGGCATTGACGAAGTTGGCAATGGCGGAAATTGACCTGAATCTATCTATTTTTCTTTTCTTTTTCTTTTTTTATTTTTATTTTCTGAAGGTTGTAATGAATTTTTATTTGTTTAATGAAATGCGGCAAGCAATTTGCTTACCGCCCTCAAAAAAAAAACTAATGCAATAGAGAAACCGAGTTCAAATGTCGGATTTGATATCAAATTCGATCTTGGGTTACTGAGATTGAATCTGGAGTACCAAAGAAGCTGTCAATCTCGTTATATACCTTCGGCCATATATGGGCTGGTTAAAGGGCCCATTAAGCCCAAAAATCGATATAGTATATTCCTTCAAATATTAGATTTGTTTTTTTATATACTATTTTTTTCAAAAATAAACTAATACTTACCACTGTTTTGAAAATAATAGAGTAACTGCCATTTCCGCCACTACTAGTGGCGGAACAGATGTTATTCCGCCACTAATAGTGGCGGAACATGTGGATTTTATAATTTTTCATAAACGGGATTAATTAGTGAACAAAACGTGTTCCGCCACTGCCACTGGCGGAACAGGGGAAAAATTTACCTGTTCCGCCACTTTCACTGGCGGAACAGAAAAAAAATTAACTTTTTCTCAAAAAAAAAAAAAAAAAAAATTTCCTATTCCGCCACTACCAGTGGCGGAACACTGTTCATTTGCACTAATTAATCATGTTTAGTCAGTCAAATGAGAAATTTTTGAAAAAAATGAAAATTCACATGTTCCGCCACTGGTAGTGGCGGAAATGGTAGATACCACATTATTTTGAAAGGGATGATATTTACTGGTTTATTTTTGATGAAAATGGTATAAAAACAAAAAAGTCCAAATATTAGTAGGAAATATGCCGAGAAATATATCATACTGGGCTGAGTGCTGGCTGTATTTCTTCAAAACAGCCTACTTTTATTTATTTATTTTCATAATTTTGTATGAAGAAAGACAAGCTCTTGGGGAGAAACTTGGAACTTAAACCTCTTATTTTCATGATATATATGCTTCAAAGCCACACATGAAAACCCTCTATCACCAATGCAAATAAAAAGGGAAAAAAAATTAAAATCAAAACATGCACACAACAATTACAAATCAACCAAACTTTTGAATTGAACAATAAATTAATAATCAACATTTTGGCAAGTCCGCCGGCGGATGAGGCAGCGTCTCTAGCGGCCCCACTCCATTCTTGACGATAAACACATTCGCTAGACCCCACGACTGATGCACATCGAAATGACAATGCATAAACCACACACCTAAACAAATTATACAATATATACATAAACCATCATAATATCAAAAATATTTAACATATATAATCAAGTCGAATATAAGATAAACTCACCGGGATTATCAGCTACGAACCGGAGCGCAGCCCATCCTCCAACCGGCACACCGATTGTATTCAGAAGCGGTGGATCAGCTTAGCGGTTGACGGGATAACACAATGCCCGATCCAATCAGGACAGACATTCACTTACGAGTTCACCCTTTATCAGCAAAAGGGCACGTTATTCTACCATGCGCACATCTCCTGGCTCCGCGCTACTCTCTACGGGGCGATTGTCATTTATCCAAAAACCAGCATTCCATACCCTTTTCCTAATCCTTACGAAGAGCATGTTATTATATTCGGTATTTAGCGTTGTTGTTTTGTTGGGTGTTATACTCGTTTAAGGTTTAGGGTTTAAGAAAGGATTTTGTATTATTTTCCTTTTTTCAGGAGAATGGTGGAGTAAGAACCCTTTTCAACTGGAGAATAGTACACTAGCGAGTGGTGGTGGAGCACCGCCAGCTGAGGCTTATGTTATCAATGGCCATCCGGGCCCGCTCTACAATTGCTCCGAAAATGGTAATACAAATCATGTACCAAGATAATTATTTGATTATAAATGTGTTTCCTCAAAAAAAAAAAATGTGTCGCTAAATATTGTATATTAAAAAATAATTTCAGATGTGTACAATATTGACATTGTACCGGGCAAAACATACTTGCTGCGACTAATCAATGCGGCTCTCCAAATAGAGAACTTCTTCTCCATCGCCGGTCACAAACTAACCGTGGTTAATGCTGACACGAGTTACACGAAACCATACACGGTGGACCACCTCATGTTAGGACCAGGCCAGACTGCCAATATCCTGGTCACAGCCGATCAACCGATCGCAACCTACCAAATGGCGCTAGGCCCGTACGAGAGCGGTCAGAATGTAACCTTCCAAAATATATCTTCCATAGCACACTTTCGTTACAAGGGTGTGGGTCTGACGTCTTTGTCCCGACCCGCTATCCTCCCGTTTTATAACAATAGTCAAATCGTTCAAACTAACATGGCGGGTTTAAGGAGCCTTCAAATAACTAATAATCTACCTCTTTCTGTTGATGAAAATCTTTTGATAACCATCGGATTAAACGTCGACAAATGCAACCGTCAAAACCCTAACCAAACCTGCCAAGGACCCAACGGCGGCATACTGGCCGCCTCCATGAACAATGTTAGTTTCATAAAACCGAGTATATCGATCCTTCAAGCCTACTACAACAGTTTGCACGGAATATATACAGACAATTTTCCAGGCTTTCCAATGAAAATTTTCGATTTTGTCAATGGAGCCCCTAACAACAGTCCGATCGACACGAGTTCAATCAATAGAACTAGGGTTAGGGTTTTGAACTATGGGGCTAAGGTTCAATTGGTCTTGCAGGATACCGGCACGGTTACAACCGAAAACCACCCGATCCATCCCGTCCGACCAACACGACAACTTTTGTCTCACACCATGCCTACATGTCAACACAAAATTGTAGATAGTTATCATATTTTGTTATACACATAAGAAAAGTTTGAACTAATCTTTCTTTTATTATTAACTTGGAGCATATAAACTATAAATACCAGTGTATAGTTGCGTTATAAGGAGACTCATTAGTGACTTTTACAATGACTCGATCATCTTCTTGAGCATAAATGACTGGGCCCGGATACATGCCATTTATCGACACGATATCTGTGGTGTTGCACAGCTTTGTCACCTTCATGGTTTGCACCTTCATGACACGCAACAATATATTCATACATGCTTCATAGTTATAATGATCATTAATCATATACCACCATATATATTATTCATTCAAATCTATATCTACATTTTTTTTTCTTGAAAATAAAATATACCTACACATGTTAAGGGACTTTTGATCAAGTGACTGGTTATTAAAACTATTCTTGAATAAAACGAGAAATGTAATTACATACCTTAAAATCGTAGAACCTGGTGGTACCGCCACTCGGCCCGTCTTTGGATCGACGGATTGCCGCTAAAGCCGTAGGAGAGTAACTGCATGAGAATAACAAGGCTAGCCATATGATTACGCGACAAGTCATCTCCATCTCTCTCTCACCCTTCGGTCTTGCACGCTAAGCTTCTTTTTTCTTGATAACAAAATGAAATACAAGAGGGAGGTTCTGTTTTTATGTTTGGCAGCAAGTACGGGGTCTTATATAGAGACCCCAACTATCCACTATTTTGTCGCAGAGTTGTCATATGACTGAGCTGATAATTTCATAAAAATATTTGGGCTGTATTGAAAGATGGTTTTGATGGAATGGAATCTGTTCTGGAATTACCAGGCCAAGTGGGTCAGAGATGTGAAATTCAAATTACCATCATTTGAAAAGAAAAAGCTCTAAAATTACCAGTAAGACCTCGGAAAAATTCAATTATAAAGCCCAAAAAAATAATAAAAACAAATCCCTCCTCAAATAAAGCTCTCACCCTAGATCTGTCAAGCTGTAAGATCACGGAGCTCACTGACAATGGGTACATATGCACCTGTAAGTATTAGTTACCAATTTCTGATTAATTTTATCTTTTTTATATTAATTAATATTTTTAAGAGCTCGTCTACAGTATTACATATTGATAAATTTAAATCTAAAGTAGAGCATAGTTGACTTTTTTTCTTTCTAAAATATATGAAAAAGTGGAGCATAGTAGACGGTCCATATTTACGTAAATAAGTAATTTCATCTTACTAAATCATTTTCTTCATTCATTTCTATTTCTACCGTTTATCTCCTCTCCAATTCAAATGTTTCTTCTCTCTCTCCTAACTCGCTTTACATTTCCCTTCTCTCAGCTCGACTCGTGACAACTAGATCAATTACCGCTCTATCAAATTCTCGTTCATATATCATTATAAATGTTAATATCGATAAGCTTGTCCAATTACGAAGGTTGTTGATTTATTCACTATGCATAATAGAATTTTAAGAATTCATATATTTAATTAAAATAGTGAATTTTTCTACAATTAAACTAACTTTTTAGATCTATAAGCACGTATTATTAATAATAATATTTTATGAATAATGAATATGTAATAAATTGAATTGCAGCCAAAGATTCAAAAAATTTCCAACACGTAATAATGTAAAGACTAGAAAAAAGATATCCAATAAAAGAAGAATTCAGAAGAGTCTTCAATCAAATAAGTTCAAATATATATATTTTTCTGCTTAGAAGCTTAAAGACTTGATTTAAAGTAGTGGATTAAAGAGACAAAACAGACGTGATAAATAAGGCAAATGATTCTCTGAAATCTAAATAATAGAGAGAGATATTAGGATGAGCATTTATTATATGAATTTAATTTCCTTTTTAGCTTACTTGATTGTCACACAATAAAAAATACGGATTGTGTTGTGCTGATGGTAGAAAAATAAATTTAATGGAGAACACCTTGAATAAATCAAATGGAGAAGAAATAAAACGTGTATATTATAGAAACAAATTAAAGACTAAATCTTTAATTAATATTTTATATACCGAAAACACCCCTACTAATTCAAGGGTCTCGATTAGATCTTGAAATCATTAAATTAAAAACGTAGAGTACTGTAGACGAGCTCTATTTTTAAAACTCAGCTTCTAAAACCTGCCTGTTGAAATTGAACAGTTAAGCTGAACCTAAATCATCAAAATAAATTATTTTTTAAAAAAACGGCCTTGTATATTTTTACAATTTAGTGAATACAAACGTCCTAATTATTGGCAAGCTGGATAAGATTTCGAGCTTGTTGTAAATATGGACGAAAATCCAATTTATGGTATTTATAAATATTTACAGTCAAAGCATCAAGAGGTTTCAGTTTTTGAGTTAATTTACCAGGAATCTGTTAGTGAAAATTAATTTATTAGCATTTTTTTTTCCTGAATTATTTCTGATTTTTTTTTTATAAAAACTCAATTTTCAGTTCATACTTCAGATTTAGAGTTTAAAATTTTCATATTCAATTCTTTCACATGGTTTTTATTCCATGGATCTCTATTTATTGCAATACCCAATATCTTACCATATTTTCTGATTATAACTTGATTTTCATAATTTTAATATGGTAATTAGATTTTCTTTTTTGATTGCAATTAGAATTTTGTTAGAATGCTAATTAGAATTTTTTATGGCTTAATAATCTCAGGTCGGGTATAAAGGATGGAGGGGAGGATATGGAGAGGAATAAGATAAATTATTATCTATTTTGCAATTAAAAATTGGAAGCAGGCATTTTTACTAGCATTTTGAGGATTCTTAATTTGTTCTATTTTTTAATGAGAATTTGTAAATATTTTTTGCTTATTTTGATAATTGATAATTTAGGAGTAATTTAGATGATCACTGTTATAAATTTTTGTGTAATTATGTGGCACGTTTTATTTAAATATTCATAGAAGGCAATATTGTTTAATACCATCTTTATATTAATTATCATGTTTGGATATTAATGTGTTATAAATATGATTGATATGGATGTGTAATATTTTGCTCCTAAGCAATAATAAATTAGGAAATACTTGTAAAAATGGAATGAGATATCGCAGGATATTATTAGTATATTTTTTTTATTATATTTTAGGTTAAATTATTTCTTTTATTATAATCCTAAATCAGGCAAGAAATTTCTGGGCCTACTATATAAAGGGGACAGTGCCTATTGTACTCTTCATCCCACAATTGAATACACAATTTGTCTCCTCCAATTCTCTCTTTTATTGTTTTTGTTCTTTATTTATTATATTTTTTAATGACATATTTTTTTATTTGGATTCTCTTCTTGCTCTATTCGAATTTTTATTTTATTTTAGAGAAAAGTCTATTTTTGGCCCTTCAACTATTCAATTAGTCCCTTTTTGGCCCCTCAACTTTTTATTGGTCCCTTTTTGACCCCTCAACTATTAAATTAGTCTCTTTTTGGCGCTTCCATCTGTTAAATGCTTACGTGTCCGTTAACTTGACACGTAAGCGATGATTTGGCATATATTTATGACGTGGCAATTGTGATATGACAATTATTTGAAAAAAATAAAAAAAATTAATCCCTACTTTTTTTCACTCATATTATTTCTATCTTATATTTTTCTGAAAAAAATTTAATTAATGAAAAAATTCATATCGAATCAAACTTAAGGGCAATTTTAGAAAAATTTAAGATAGAAAGAATACGAGAGAAAAAAATGAGGGGATTAAGAATTTTTTTTTTCAAATAATTACCATGTTACAATTTTCACGTCATAAATATACGTCAAATCACCGCTTATGTGTCAAGTTAACGGACACGTAAGCATTTAACGGATGGAAGGGCCAAAAAAAGACTAATTCAATAATTGAGGGGTCAAAAAGGGACCAATAAAAAGTTGAGAGGCCAAAAAGAGACTAATTGAATAGTTGAGGGGCCAAAAATAGACTTTTCTCTTTATTTTAATGCAAGTTTCTTTTAGTACATATTGCACCAAAACTTGCATATCAATTTTTTTTTACTATGCCTGAAGTTGTATTTCTATTTTATTAATGCACTAGAAGTTGCATGATTATTTTTGATTATGTACCAGAAGTTGTATGATAATTTTTATTTATGCACAAGAAGTTGTATGTTAATTTTTATTTATGCACTACAAATAGCATGCTTATTTTTTTTTATGCACCTGAAGTTGCAATATATTTATGTGCTTGAAGTTGCAAAATTTATTTTTATTTATATGCATTTATTTTATGTACATTTACTTTTATGCACATTTACTTTTATGTACATTTATTTTCTGCACATTTATTTATGCAAATTCATTTTTATTTATGCATATGTAGTTTCAAAAATTTAATTCTTTGAACACAGGCTGCAAAATTTATTTTATGCACCAGAAGTTACAAAATTTAGCACCAGTATGCAAGAATATAAATCATAAGTATTATTCTCAATCTCCAAAATTAGCTCTCAAATAATAATTTGAGAAAAGATAAAGAATATATTTGTTAAATAAATGCATTCCTTACTTTTTAGTTTGCTCTTGAAGCAGCAACAAGTGGAATAGAACTATAAGATATATTGAAAACCAATGTCATATCTTATTGTGAATAACCAAACTAATGAGTTGCAAAAAGAAGAAAATTATGAATATAGTCTAACTAGTTGCACTCAATCCCAGAAGTGAATTTTGCAATATATAAAAATGACATGTACGAGAACATGGCCAAATTTCATAACAAGAAAGTTATACAAGAAAATGAGAAGATAAAACAAGATATCATTTGTAATTGATTCCAAAATATGTATTTTAGATGTTATATGAAAGAGTATTGGTTAAGTACATGTTGTACATCAAAATATTTTGTTGAATTCTTTACGGTCTCTTTAAAGGAGAAAAAATATGGTTAATTATGTTTATGCATGATTGAAGATCATTTTAGTTAGCTCTTATAATATGACATGCCAGTGTGCCACACTTCTATGACAAACTTTCTTAACCATATAATTATTTAATTTATAAAGAAATTGACATTTCTCATTTTTTATGGAAACTAAATGGATGATAAAAGCATATGTCCAACAAACAATGTAACAACTCATACATTACTTAGAAATATTAAATATTTATCGAAGTTGAAAAAAAGGGGGCAGTTGTTAATATTATCTTATGTATTGTAAATATAATTGAAGACTCCTAGAGAGTCACTAGTTTGTCGTGAGCATAAATAAAATTTATAATAGATATTGCTCTGAAATACCATCAAATTTGTTTCGCACCATTCCCAGAAGTAAATGAGGAAATGGTACCACACTAAAATTGTAAGGTCGAAACTATATTTGGCACTCCGATGGTTAAAATAAGAAAAATAGAAAAAACTCATAAAAGATAATTTTTAAATTGTCTAAAAGTTTATGCGGTAGTTAAGGACAGTTGGTCCGTCCATGTTGCATGCCTTACTATATTGTGCGGCTTTATTAATCTGCCTTAATGGCAAAGAGAAGATAATATTATCGATTTTGTTTATCACAATAATGAAAATGTTGACAATTGATAATGATATCATACGCTGGATCTAAAGCGCACTAACAAGAATGAGGTAGAGAAAGAACTAAGTAAGAAATATTTATTTTATTGCATTTTATATTTTATTTTTATTCTTATTATCATTTTCTTTTGATACTACTAATATGAATAAAAAAATTTGGGCACAATAAGAGTTATAAATATATATGCCTCATTGTAGTGGATAAAATAATTTTGAGGACATAATTACATTTTGAAAATATATGTATATTATATCTTGGTAGAATTTATTAAATTTCCATAATGTCTGCAGAAATAATTGTTATATCGAAACTGTGAATTACATGGTATCAAATATTTTTGCCTTTTGAGAAATGTTCATGAAAGAAATATATATTAGGAAAACCTGCAGTTTTTCTATTGATTTATATTATGAAGGACTAGTACAATTAAGTCGAATTTATTGGTAAACAAGAATAATACACTCTTTTTTCTTCACTAGGATTTTTTCCATAGGGTTTTACCTAGTAAGATTTTCCGAGACACATATTAAAGATATGAAATAATGAGAAATGACCATAATACGTGATGTACTTGTTTTCCCTTAGTGGTGATTTTGTCCTACTAGGTTTTCTGACAAGGTTTTTAAAGAGGCAGATTCTAATGTAAATGAAATATGGACATTTAAGAGAGAGTGTTATGAATATGATTGATATGGATGTCCAGTACTTGGCCCTAAGCAACAATAAATTAGGAAATACTTGTAAAGATGGAAGGAGATGTCGCAGGATATTATTAGTATATTTTTTATTGTATTTTAGGTTAAGTTATATTATTTATTGCAATTCTAAATAAGATAAGAGATTTCTTGACCAGCACTTACCATCTACTATATAAAAGAGACAGTGGCTATTGTACTCTTCATCCCACAATTGAATAAACAATTTGCCTCTCTCAATTCTCTTTTTTATTGTATTTGTTCTTTATTTTATAGCATAATGCAAATAAAGCAATATTATTAGTAGAAATAAATGCAATATATATTTCATTTTTTATGGTATTTTTTTCATTTGAAATGAAGTTATTAAGGAATTAATCTTGGAAATGATTTCATTAGAGATTTGATTACGAAAGTGATTAGTGAGATGATTTTATTAAGATTGTATAATTTGAGCCATCATTGCATAGCAATACGAGAGGTCCAAATGGTAATACCGGCCAATTCAATTGAAAACCGCCCTTGAATGGGTTAGGTGGGGTCCACCATACCACCCAAGATTTGATCAAAATTACTGCGAGAGCATACATGATATCCTCTAATTTTCTCAAAAAATATCTTATGGATAATTATGACATCATGTGAGTGAAAATATATTCTATATGGATGTAAAAAACACCCCGATGTAATAAAATAATGATGATGATATCATGAAAGTACCGTGATGGGAAGATGATGTATAAGATTTTTTTTTTGGGAAAATATGGAGGCAAAGTGCACTTTTTCAATTACCACCCCCTTATGTCATGCTTATGCACAGTACATTTGTTTGGAGCAATAGAGGGGCAATATATAATTTTCCAACAAGTATATATATAGAAAAACTCTAACTTAACATGTATTTGTCCCCCACTTACTATGATGCAGTTAGTAATTTTGGACTATAGTAGTAAGTGGAGCCCACAGCTGAAAAAAATTGATTTTAGTGGTAAGCGGGGCCCACATGCAGTGAATAAAAGTAGTAAGTAACCTCCAAGTAAGAGGGGGGCTGGGGGAATCTGTGTTATTGTAGCAAGGGTTTTTGGTAGACATGTAGATTTTGTATTTTGTACTTATTTCTCTCTTGTCCGTTAACCCGTGATGGATTTAAACTTAATAACTTTGAGACATGATTAACGTTTCCAGCTATTTGTGCTATTTTTTCTCTGTGAATACCTTTTGTACACTAAATGTTTAACTTTTTTCATGTAAATATGTTTCTAGAGAAGTATTTTGTTACTGGAATAATATATTGTAAAAATTTAATGCTAGTTATAATGTATTGGTGAGTGCAAAAAAAAGTATAATTAGTGGTTAAAATACAATAATGAAATGGCAACATTTTTGGAGTTGGTGATTCTTATCAGGCCTTCAATACTTTTTATGACTGATTAAAATATAATATTAGTCAGTACCATATACTTAAAACTTAAGAAATTAAGGTCCCCCGTGCATGAAGTGATCTATTCTGTCAAAATCAAACACAAATCAGAAATCACATTCTATAAAATTTCCTTTATCACTTCTCTTACGTCTATGGCAAGTTTGTAAATTGTTACACAATACTGTGTATTATGTTAACAAGCCTAGAGGGTCTACAAATTAAGATTAAGAGTCTAGTGTAACTAACTTCAGAAATCCAAGCAGTGGCAGTTGATTTCTTGCAACAAAAAGCGAAAAGATGCCCACAAATCAAGTAGACATATCGTACTTATAATTAATATAATATGCAATACATATTAAACAAATTCGTTTAATCTGAGCGAGCTACAAAATAGATATTATAAAGCAAGCATAATGTTTTTTATTTATCAAATTAATATAATTATTTTTATATAGTCGTGATATTACTGAAGTTATTCCTTGCAAGCTGGCTACGAAAAATGTACAAAAAGTGAGAGACATATTATGAGTAATAATGTAATATATGCTTTGCATTCAATTGACTTTAAGACAGACGGCACGTGGCAGGTGCCAAAGTTACACTGTTTGACGCCTTGTATTTTTTAATATAATATTCACTGATTTATCATATATGCATGAAGATTTGAGAACTTTCGGTTGAACCTAATGGTTTGATTTGATGAAACATGAAACAAATCAATGGTACGATTAATAATTAAGATTAAAAAGTTAAAACTTTTCTTTCTCTTTTTTTTTTCTTTTTCATTTTTTTTGAAGCGAGCTAAAAACTGTGTGGAACTAGAGTTGTTCTTGACTTCTTGTATTGGTTCACCCACCAACAATGATATATTAAATCGCGGTTAGTATAGAGTTGAAATCTTAATTATATGGAAATATGACAATAATAATATAATAATATTAGCTAAGTTGGTGACAAGTACAATCTTAGAGGCTCAATGTAAGTCTCAAAGTATTTGGTCAACTGCCCCCATTGACGTATTTTATTCAATGGGTCCCAAACTTAACAAATATTCCATCAAGTATTATGTTTTACACTTTAGGGAATCAAGTGATTTCATATATATGTCTCTGTTGCTAATATTAGAGTTATATTACTTGTTAGGTATGGCTTCTAATTCCTCATTTTTTCAATATAACTACTCTTATTAAAACAATACAAACTATCAAAAATAGGGAAGTTCATAAAACACCCCCTATATTTTCTCCAATTTGTAAAAAACATAAATTTTAATTTTTTTTAGAGGTTAGGGGGTTTGAAAAATGAAAAGTTTAGTTTATGGGATTTGTTGAATATTCCAAATTATATAAGGGTTTTTTCATAGATATATAACGGGTTTTTGAAAAGTTCCCTTAAAGATACTCATCATATCAAATCACTACAATAAAATCGTTTATCAGCTGCATGGGTCCAACAATAGCTAGGGGCTGTAGCTATTGGTACACTCAACAACCACGGCCCATGACAATTGAGAAAAATCGTGGCTATTGAGTATACCAATAGTTACGGTACTGTGGCTATTGAGTAATACTGTGTCTGTTGACTATAGTACTGTGGCTGTTTTTCATGCAAATTCCTTAATCAATTTTTTTCTTTAATTATCATTATTATCAATATTTTTTTGATTATTTCAAAGGTTAAATTTGGTATTTGCAACTTTTGAAGGGTAAATTTGATATTTTTTCACTTTTAGGCTAAACTTAGTCACATAGCTTTTTTTTTGCAGCTTAAGTTTAGCAGAATAAGATGGGAAACTTGATCTGACTTTCAAAGTGGGAAATCCGTATGGCGGTATGCGCGGCAAGTTAAGATGATAAGTTTATGAGTTTAGAGATCGAAAGTTAGGGTTTCAGAATTATATTTTCGGAGTTAGGGTTTGAGTCTTTGGTATAGCGGTTTGAGTGATAGGGTTAGAAGTTTATGTCTATTAATCATTTTAAAGTTGTGCTGATATTGTATGATTTGGGTGAATTGGATATGCGGAGTCATGAAATATTTAATGAGGGTTGATTGTATTTTTTTCTTTTCTAATTCTATTTGTGAATTTAATTGATTTCATTATAATATTAAAATGGAGGATATAATAAAAATTGCCCCTGCATAACAATTTTTTTTAGCAATAGCAACAATAACATCGCTATTGATGGTGGCAATTGCCACGGTGCCGTGGCTATTGCTCAAAATTTCGACCAAAAAAATAACAATAGGCACGGTATTCCCTATCAATAGCTACGTTAGTCCCGTCGCTATTGATCTATTGATATACCGTGGTTGTTGCTTATCAATAGTCACGGGACTGACCAAACCGTGGCTATTGATTGCAATAGCAACGGAACTTTCAGTCACGGGACAATAGCCACGGGATCCGTGGCTATTGACAGTAGCCACAGTTTTTTGAGCAATAATCACCGTTTTTCCCCGTGGCTATTGTACTGACAAAATAATTTTTTTACATGATAGTAATGAAGCCCCAAATGTATACATGTCCATCAAAAGAAGGACATATTCAAAATCTCCACTTTACATAGACCTTTGTAATTTTTGTTATAAGTTTTGTTGCGTCTATAAAACAGGCAGGATTTTAGAAATTGATACGAAGGCCAATCTTGGCTTGCCTTCTCGGGCCTTAATAATGTGAGCCTGTTATAAATAATTAGAAACAACAAATTGAGTTTTAGTGCTCAAATTAAAAAGATTATTTGTCAAAAATACGAAATTATATCTAAATACATTTGATTAATATCAAATATAAACAAAACAACCCCAATTCGGATTTAGGAGACGCCATTGAATCAAATAATCGAAATATCTCCGTAGAAACGATCAGAGCTCTGGCAGGAACTAATCCAATCTCCTCCAAAAAAATAGTTATGAGTGAAGGAAGAATAAGAGAGAAAAAGAGAGAATTCTGATCATTTTGATTTTTTTTTTTTTTTTTTTTGAAAGAAATCTGATCATTTTGTTGAAAGAATGAAACCCATTTTAGCTAATATCATCATATCTGACATTAATATAGATAATTAAGGCGGTACTAACAAGCACAAAAGTGTACTATTGTACTTCATAGCGAATATTATCATTTGATTAAATAAACTGTACTTAAAGAGAAGCTTTGTTAAATGTCACCATTACATTGCCTGTGTCCTGATAACCACTTACGTATGGCAGATAAACGAAATTCAACTTAAATAAACTATTAATTTTGTTTAATCTTCATATAATCTGGAAATTCACCACCACTAGATTAGCATAGTGATAATGATGCTATACATAAGATTAAATTATATATGATTAACTTAAAAAAAATTAAAAATAATAATTATATTTAATATTATATATATATGGGAAAATATGTATAACTACATATGAAAATGTAACATGGTTCATTTTCTTCAAAAATCTGTCACCGTTATTTTTCTTATTTTTTTTAGATGTTAAAATAATATGGATTACACATATGTTGTTGTGAGACCCGTAATACATTAAGTAATATAATATAGTTTTCAATATTCTGAAATTTTGTTTGAGATGATAGTTCTAACATAACGGAGATATAATACTGAACATTAATCTAACTAATTATGTGATATTATGATAATAGTTTAAATTAAAAGCTAAGATTTGATAAAAAAAAATTATTCGACGGGTGAGGAAAATTGATAATAGTTCTCTTGAGAATTTTCAAATAGGGGTAAAATAATATGATAAGAATAAATGAACTTATCATTTTATTACATGTTCTTTTATATAGCCTATATTCACATGAAATTGTAATCATAACAATATGTCTTTATGTGATATTGTGGTAATAATTTAAATGAAAAGTTAAGATTTAAAAAAAATTAATCTGACTGCTGAGATAAAATTGATAATAGGTCTCTTGAGAATACACAAAGAGAGATAAAAAAAATAAAGTATAAGGTATAAGTTAATGAGCATGTCATTTTTATACATCTATTTTTATATAGTCTATATTTACATATGTTAAAAAAAAATTGGTACCATGACAATATGGAACTCAAAATAAAGAGAAAATTCCAACAAATTTATATTTGATGAATTTAACATTAGAAATAAAATATTTCATTAAGAATTATAATTGTTTTAAAGAAAAAAGTAAAAATTATTTATATTTTAATTAGTCAACTCTTCATTAACTATTGGCATTAATAATTGAACATAACTTTGCATCATGATTCATTAAAACAATCTGATGGTCACAAACAAACTCACAACAGTTCTCACTAAATCAGATATAAAACACAAAACACCAATTCAACAAATTATATGCTTTTGTTTTAATACCACATAAATGTTACCATAAAATATCAATAAATTTGAGAAAATGAATGGGTAAGATTCGACAAAAAAAATTGATCGAACGGCCAAGATAAAAGTGGTGATGTGGCTTTTTTTAAGGAGACTCAAAAATAGATGAAAAATAAGAGGTTAGGGTTAATAATTTAATCTTTTTTTCTCATTTATTTTTCTGAGATAAATTAACATCTTATTACTTCCTTTAAAATGGAGAGGAAACAAAACGATTTTAGTGACAAGCGGGGCCGGCTTCATAGGTACCCACACGACGCTTCAGCTTCTTAGAGAAGGTTATAGCGTGCATATAATCGACAATCTTGATAACTCAGTTGAGGAATTAGTGAATCGATTCAGGTCGCTGGCTGGTCCAGAATACTCTCACAACCTAAATTTTTACTTGGTTGTTGATAAATTTTTGTTTTGATTTTTCTTACTTGGTTTATTTATAAAATTATAAGTATTTTCAAGTATATGTAGTGTCACAATTAATTTTTTTTTTTTTGAATTTTTTTTAATAGGGAGATTTGCGCAACAAAGAGGATTTGGAGAAGGTTTTTTCGCAGACAAGGTTGAGTAACTTTTTTTGAGAAAATTATGATAATACTAATCTATATATCTTTGTAGAAAGTCGAGAAATATAATTGTATGCAAGATAATTAATGAAGTATATTGTTAAATTGTGTAGATTTGATGCGGTAATACACTTCGCGGCGTTAAAAGCTGTCGGTGAGTGTCGAGAAGCCTGATTTATACTGTAGGAATCCAATTCTGAACTTTTATAAAATCGGGATTCGTATTCTCAGTTATTACAAAAACCGGGAAAAGAGAAGAGCAATTACTTGTCTTTCTTCTCTCTCACTATCTCACTGTCACGACTCCGGCGAGTGAGCGGAGAAGAACGATGGCAGCACCGCCGCCGAGCGACTCCGTCGCCAACCTGAGAGGCTTCTTTCACTCACACGGCATCCATCAGAGCATCCCGGCCAGCGCCGATGGCGGAGATTTCTTCTCCGACATGATCCGTTCCCTCCTCTCCGTCGATCTCGTCGAGCCCGGCCGCGTCGTCTGCTCCCTCTCCGCCTCCCCTTACGTCCTCGTAATTTCTCATTACCACTCTTCCATTCGTCCTGTAATTTCTTGATTGAGGCTTAGTTTTTGTTTTTGTTGGTTGTAGAACCGGTAAGACTCTCCTCAATTTCATCTTTCGTTCTTGTTTTTGTTGATTGTAGAACTCGTATGACACGTTGCATGGAGGGGCGGTGGCGTCGGTCGCGGAGAAGGTGGCAGTTGCGTGTGGAAAGACGGTCGCCGGAGACAAGGAGTTGTTCCTCGGCGAGCTGAGCACTTCCTATCTCTCTGCTGCACGTGTTGATGTAAGCCATCTAATTTTTCCTTCCATTAATTTCACAATTTTGCGTTAATTCAGCATCAATTGAGGGTGAATTTCACAATTGAACAGCTCAATTTCAGTTGATTTGAAGAAGAAGAAGAGTAATTTAGGTTTGAATTTGTGTAGGATAAAGTGGAGGTGGAGGGAAGAGTGTTGAGGCGGGGAAGAAGAGTGATTGTGACCTCCATTGATTTGAGGATTAAAGAAAGCAAGAAATTGCTTTATACCTCTCGCGCTACTCTCTACATTATGCCTTCAGCTTCTCTTTGATTATTCATCGAGCTATTGTTCAAAATGGCTAATGAATTTCAGTTCGTAAGTTTTGTTAAGAATTGATCTTCCAAAAAAGTTCTGTTAAGAATTGACCTTGGAATGAATGAAGTGGAATAAAAAGTTTTAATATGTCGAAAATGAATTGGAAAACATGGAAAGTGAATTAAAGGGGTGGAAAAGATATCTCATGTTAAAGATGGAATAGTGAATTAGAGTTTTTCATTAAATAAAAAAGAGCGAAAATCGTATGTTACACTTGTTGCATTGCCTTTAGACTGTGTTTGCTCTAACTAAATCTCACTAGTTCTACCCCTTAATTCTTTATCTTTTACACAACCTAAATACATTTAAACCAATTGTTGAGGTCGGTGGATGCGCTTTCCACTCTAAGATCTACATTAAGCGATGTTCTTCGGAAAACGACCTCATTTTTTTTGCCTTTCATATCCACCAACAAATGGCCATCCATCTTGCGCTCCATCTTCTTTGATTCTCTCTTGTGGTGTTTTATCATTGTTCTAGATGACTATTGTTATAACACGGTAGGACGGCGGGTCGGGACAAAGACATCAAACCCGCACCCTTGTAACGAAAGTGTGCAATGGAAGATATATTTTGGATGGTTATATTTTGAGCGCTCTCGTACGGGCCTAGTGCCATTTGGTAGGTTGCAATTGGCTGATTGGCTGTGACTAGGATATTGACAGTCTGGCCTGGTCCTAACATGAGGTGGTCCACCGTGTATGGTTTCGTGTAACTCGCGTCAGCATCAACCACGGTTAGTTTGTGACCGGCGATGGAGAAGAAGTTCTCTATTTGGAGAGCCGCATTGATTAGTCGCAGCAAGTATGTTTTGCCCGGTACAATGTCAATATTGTACACATCTGAAATTATTTTTTATATACAATATTTAGCGAGACATTTTTTTTTTTAGAAACACATTTATAATCAAGTACATGATTTGTATTACTGTTTTCGGAGCAATTGTAGAGCGGGCCTGGATGGCCATTGATGACATAAGCCTCAGCTGCTGGTGCTCCACCACCGCTCTCTAGTGTACTATTCTCCAGTTGAAAAAGGTTTTTACTCCACCATTCTCCTGGAAAAAAAAAATAATACAAAATTCTTTCTTAAACCCTAATCCTTAAACGAGTATAACACCAAACAAAACAACAACACTAAATACCGAATATAATAACATGTTCTTTGTAAGGATTAGGAAAAGGGTATGGAACGCCGGTTTTTGGATAAATGACAATCACTCCGTAGAGAGTAGCGCGGAGCCAGGAGATGTGCGCATGGTAGAATAGTGTGCCCTTCTACTGATAAAGGGTGAACTCATAAGTGAAAGTCTGTCCTAATTGGATCGGGCATTGCGTTATATACGCTGGCCCGTCTGACCAACATGACAACTTTTGTTTCACACCATGCCTACACATAACAAAGATTCAAAACCAACAATTTTTTAGTTTGTTATGCATAAAAAAGATTAAACTAATCTTGTTTTTTGATTTGTAGTATATAAACTATATTATATACCAGTGTATAGTTGCGTTGTAAGGACTCTCATTAGTGACTTTTACAATGACTCGATCATCTTCTTGAGCATAAATGACTGGGCCGCCATTTATTGACACGATGTCTGTGGTGTTGCACAGCTTTGTCACCTTCATGGTTTGCACCTTCATGACACACGCACAATATATTCATGAATGCTTCATAGTTATATGTATACCACCATATATATTATTCATTCAAATCTATATCTACAAATGTTCTCTCTTGAAAATAAAATATACCTACACATGTTAAAGGGACTTTTGATCACGTGACTAGTTATTAAAACTACTCTCAGAAACGTAATTACATACCTTAAAATCATAGAACCTGGTGGTACCGCCACTCGGCCAGTCTTTGGATCGACGGATTGTCGCTAACGCCGTAGGAGAATAACTGCATGAGAATAAGAAGGCTAGCCATATGATTACGCCACAAGTCATCTCCATCTCTCCATCACCCTTCGGTGTCACACACTAAATTTCTCTCTCGGATAACAAAATGAAACACAAGAGGGAGGTTCTGTTTTTATGTTTGGCAACAAGTATATATATGTTCAAATGATGTGTGAAAGAACTTTTTCTTTCATCATATTCATAATTTCTCACCTGTGCATGTTTGTTATTATTATAGATGGGAGTGGTTGCAACCTCTCATTATCACGGACGGAACCAAGGGTGGCAAGCAGGGGCCTTAACCCCCCCTTATTAAAATGATAATTAAATAGAAATCCTTACATGATATACTTCTAGTTAGTAGGAATGTTTGTACTCCTATTGTTTAATGCATAAAAGCTGGAAGGTCGTATGAGTAAAATTACTAAAGAAAAAAAAAGCTGCCGAGTGCCGACACTTTGTCATGGTACAAATTAAATGATAGTGTAGATTTTCTGTGACTTCACAATAAAATAATGCATGAACTGAATTATAAAAGTTATATAAATCATTCCACGAAATAAAATCTTTCAATCTTTTTTATAGTTTTGCATATAGTTTAAAAACTTCAATGCTTTATCAATGTGATATAGACTATATCTTCTTATAGTAGTTGCAATTTTCGTATTGCACATAAATATCATATTTAAATATCTGTGAAGGTTTTTCTTTTTTATCAAAAAAAATTAATTTTAGTGATATATCATATAATTGTCATAATTTAATCTATGTTATATTACTTTAGGAATGTCAAAATTAAGTTTTATTGTGTCATCATTTCTTAAAGTTCGTTAAGTATTGAACATAGTTTTTTTTTTTTACTAACTTAATTCGTTAATATGAATGAGACCCGATTAAGTTTCAAAAACTTTGTTTTGATGAAATATATAAATAATGTATTGAGGACTATTTTTCAGGAACTATGATAATATTATAAAAAATTATTTTGTCCGTGTTCTTTATCATATCCCTGCTCATTATCATATCTAGGGTTTTTGTTACACTTGTAAATTTTGTATTTTGTACTTATTTTTCACTTGTCCGTTAACCCGTGATGGATTTTTGGGGTAATTTATGTATTAACCTTTTTCGACATGTATAGGATAATAATTTAAACTATAACTGTCTAGTAAAGACCAACCAAAAGTATGATTAGAAGTTCATCAAGGTAGAGCTTGATTGGTTACCTAACTGGATTAGCTAAACTTAATAACTTTGTGAAATGATTAACATTTTGAGCTATTTTTTGTGCTATTTTTTCTCTGTGAATATCTTTTCATCTAAATATGTTTCTAGAGAAGTATTTTGTCATTGGAATAATACATTGTAAAAATTTATGCTAGTCATTATGTATTGGTGAGTGCAAAAAAGTATAATTAGTGGTAAATATATAATAATTAAATCGCAACATTGTTGGAGTTGTTGATTCTTATCAGGCCTTCAATATTTTCTATACTTAACCATGAAGTGATCAATTCTGTCACAATCAAACACATTCAGAAATCACATTCTAGAAATTTGTAAATTGTTCAACACTCCATATTAAGATAATTATATTGTGTCAACAAGCCTAGAGGGTCTACAAATTAACCCCAACCCCTTATTTCTCATTTAATTTTGAGCATTTTCAAAAGAACACATCATCACTTTTATCTCAACCATTCCATCAAATTTTTTGCCAAATCTTAGTCATTCATTTTCTCAAATTTATTGATATTTTATGGCAATATTTATATGGTTATTAAAGCATAATTATATAATTGGTTGAATTGGTATTTTGTATTACATCCGATTTAGTGAGAACCATTGAATTTGTTTATGGTCATCAGATCTTAATCAGATGGTTTCAATGAATCATAATTCAAACTTATGTTCATTTATTAATATCAATAGTTAATGAAAAGTTCACTCATTAAAATATAAATAATTTTTTCTTTTCTTCTTTAAAAAATTATAATTCTTAATGAATATTTTATTTTTCATGTTAAAATTATCAAATATAAATTTGTTGGAATTTTCTCTTTATATTGAGTTCCATATTGTTATGGTTCAAATTTTTTTTCTTGCTAAAATATGTGAATATAGACAATATAAGAGAACATGTACAAAAACGATACGATCATTAACTTATACCTTAATTTTCATCTCTCTTTTAGCATTCTCAATACTCAATAGAGACCCATTCTTAATTTTATCTTGGTCATTGGATCAAAAAATTTCTAAATCTTAATTTTTCATTTAAATTGTCACCACAATATCACATGACAGTTTCGTGTTATATCTCCAATTATGTGAGAACTATCATATCAAACAAAATTTCAGTGTATTAAGAATTATATTGTATTACTTAATGTATTACGGATTTTAAAAATATATGTGATCAATTTATACATATTTCGTATCATTTTAGCCACTAAAAAAATAAAAAATAAATAAGAATAATAGTGGTGATAATTTTTTTTAAGAAAATGAGTCATGTTACATTTTTTTATGTATAGTATACATATTTTTTCCATATATATAGTACCATATTTTCTTTTTACATATCATGTTAAATAAATATGAAGAGTTTATTCGTTAAAATATAAATAAGATTCCTTTATTCTTTAAAAAATAATAATTCTTAATGAAATATTTTATTTCTCATGTTAAAATCGTCAATTATAAATTTGCTAGAAGTTTCTCTTTATTTTGAATTTCATATTGTTATGGTTCAAATTTAATTTTTTTTTTCATGTTAAAATATATGAATATAGATTATATAAGAGAATATGTAAAAAAAAATGATACACTAATTAACTTCTAGCTTATTTTTCACTTCTTTTTTAGCATTCTCAAGAGACCTATCATCAAATCTCTCGGCCGCCAGATCAATTTTTTTTCAAATTTTAACTTTTCATTTAAATTATTACCACAATATCACATGACCAGTCAGATTAATGTTTCGTGTTATATCTCCAATTAAGTGATACTTATCATATAAAAAATACAGAGTATTGAGAATTATATTATATTATTTAATGTATTATAGATTTCTAAAATATATATATATGTGATCAATTTATACATAATCCATATCATTTTAACAACTAAAAATAAAAATAATAAGAAAAATAGTGGTGACAATTTTTTAAAGAAAATAAATCATGTTATATTTTCCTATGTATAGTATACATATTTTTTTCCCATATATATAATATCATATTTTCTTTTTAAACATTATGTTAAATATAATTATTTTTTTATCTTTTTGAAAGTTAATCATCTATAATTAAATCTTATGTAGTTTCAACTAAATTTTATGAAATAAAATATCTTATATTTTTACTTTTCTGATCTTTTTTATCTAAGCATGATTAATACTTAATTTTTTTTTTCTAATATAATATGTCAAGAGATAAAGGCATAAGAAAATCAAAGGGAAAAAAAAGGATGACATTTTAATCTTAATGCAAAAATAAATTAATTATCCAAATTATTCACTAGATTATTATTTTTTGTTTTTTTATGAATTTACCATTTATATTATTTTCTTTCTCATATATAAATTTATTTGTATAGAATTATCCGTCTTTACAAAATTACATATCATATAGAAATTATTTTTAAATGAATAATAAATAGATAGAATACTCTATGATGTTGTTAAAAATGATTTTAAAAACAACCAACATACTTACTATATATTATTTATGTAGTTTGAATTCATTTCAAATTTTTATTTTAAATTTTTATAATTACAACTTATACATTATAAATTGTAATAAATAATAAAATTAAAATATTCGCAGCCGGCCGAACATTATCCTAGTTAAGATTAAGAGTCTAGTGTAACTAACTTTAGAAATCCAAGCAATGGCAGTTGATTTCTTGCAACAAAAGGCGAAAAGATAGAAAAGAAGGCCATAAATCAAGTTGACTTGTCTTGTCGTACTTAATTAATATAATATGCAATATATTAGCAAAATTCGTTTAATTTGAGCGTGTCAAAAAATAGATATTATAAAGCAAGCATAATGATTTTTATTTATCGAATTAATACAATTATTTTTATATAGTCATGAATGATATTACTAATGTTCAAGACCGGTCATGTAATTTTAGAGGTACTTGACGGTTATCAAAATGGGGTCTTAAAATTTATAACCAATATCACTAATACAAGTTTGAAAAAATTGGGGTTTTCTACAAAAAATATTTTTATATTAATTAAGATAACAAAATTTAAGAATGTATATTAGTCTATTAGATAATAATAAAAAATAGAGCATTAGTCAAAAAGATATACTGGATATATAAAAATATACATTAAACATACAAGAAATATATTTATAATAAAAAGAAGATATTTGTGCATGATAAAGTTATATCCCAATATTTGAAAAGATAAAGTAAAATATATTCACTTAGTGAAAATATGAAGTAAAAAGATATTAGAAAAAATAAAGTAAAAGATATATTAGTTCTATAAATAATGGAAAAAATATAATGATTATTGAAATAAAATTATAAAGTGAAATAAAAAATCATTTCTTAGGACACATGACACTGTAAGAATGAGTGATTTTTTTATCTCGTGTAGTTATTCCTGTGCAAGCTGGCTAAGAAAAATGTACAAAAAGTGAGACATGTTATGAGTAATAATGTCATATATGCGTCACAATTCACAAATATTCATTCAGTTGACTTAAGACAGACGACCCTTGGTATGTGCAAAAGTTGCACTGTTTGACCCCTTGTATTTAATATAATATTCACTGATTTATCATATATGCATGAAGATTTGAGAACTTCAGGTTGAACTAATGGTTCGATTTGATGAAACATGAAATAAATCAATTGTACGATTAATAATTAAAATTGAAAAGATATAACTTTTCCTTCTCCCTTTTTTTCTTTTTTTGAAGCGAGTTGACAACTTTGTGCAACCGAAGTTGTTCTTGTTTTGGTTCACCCACCAAAAAATGATTATATCTTGTAAAGAACATAGTAATTTGCATATTTTGGATAACAAGAATGAAACAAATTTTTCTTTCAAAAAAAAAAAAGAATGAAACAAATTTCGATCATTCTCGAACTCTGTTTCCGAGGAAGCTTTTGAATAGGAAGAGTGCAATGGAATTGAAAGCTAAGCTAACCAAGAGAGAAAAACAAAAACGGAAAGTAATAAGTAAATAAGGAGAGAAAATCTTATTAAATAGGGGTAAAAACGGTCTAAACACAAAATATAATGATTTTGCGCTCAACACACAAAAATTTTCCATCACAAAAAAATTTTAGCCTCACAAAAAAAATATCATCACCCATATTATTATACCGCGGTTAGTATAGAGTTGAAATCTTAATTATATGGAAATATGACAATAATATAATAGCATTAGCTAAGTTGGTGACAAGTACAATCTTAGAGACTCAATGTAAGTCCCAAAGTATTTGGTCAACTGCCCACACTGGCGTATTTTGTACAATGGGTCCCGAAGTTAACAAATATTCCATCAATTATTATGTTTTACACTTTAGGGAATCAAGTGATTTCATAAAGATGTCATGGTTGTAGAACGCACTTCCTACCTCTCTGCTGCACGGATTGATGTAAGCCATTTTTCCTTCCATTAATTTCACTATTTTGCACTAATTTAGCATCAATTGAGGCAGAATTTTGCAATTGAACAGATCAAAGGTAATTGTCAATTCAAAAGTCAGTTGATTTGAAGAAGAAGAGTAATTTAGGTTCGAATTTGTGCGGGATAAAGTGAGAGGTGGATCCACCTAGAAAATTGAGCATGACTCATTTTTTTTAAAAAAATATCACTAATATTTTTTTTATTTTTTTAGATATTAAAATGATACGGATTATGCATAAATTGATCACATATTTTTTTTAAATCCGTAATACATTAAGTAATACAATATAATTCTTAATACTCTGAAATTTTATTTGATATGATAATTGGTAATTGGAGATATAATACGAAACATTAATCTAACTGATCATATGATAATTCAAATAAAAAGCTAAGATTTGAAAAAATTTGATCCAACGGCCGAGATAAAATTGAAAAGAGCTTGTCTACAGTACTCCACATTGAAAATCAGTACTTGAAACTATAAAAGAAACTCTTTTGTTCTGAGAAACGGAGAAATAAAGAAAGAAAATATTTGGAATTAATTTGTTTCTTCTTTTACTGTCTACATAATTGATTGTTATTCTAGAAGATTGTATATATCTATAGTAAGAAATAAAATATTTGATATGGATTTGTTTCTTCTTTTTTAAGCATAACAATAATTAATATATTATGACACAATATTATATTATATTATATTATATTATATCATATCATATCATATCATATCATATCACATTATACTATATTTTATCATATTATATTATACTATATTATACTATGTTATATTATACTACACTATACTATATTATATTATACTATATTGCACTATATTATACTACATCATACTATATTATATCACATTATACTTTATTATATTATACCATATTTTACTATATTACATTACACTATATTATATTACATAATGCTATATTATATCATATTATATTATATTTCATTATAATATATTATATCATACTATATTATATTACATAATATTATATTATATTACGTAGTACTATATTATACTATCATATTTTACTATATTACATTATACTATATTGTACTATATTATATTACATTATACTATATTATATCATACTATACTATATTTCACTATACTATATTATATCATACTATATTATATTACATAATACTATATTATATTACATAGTACTATATTATATTACTTTATATTTATACTATCTTAAATTATTTTACAATATACTATATTATATTATAGTACATTATATTATATTGCACCATACTATACATGTTGCTATCGTACATTAGATTATATCACACTATACTATATTACATTATACTATATTACATCATACTATAATATATTACACTATATTGTATTATAATATATTATATTATATTATATTACATTATACTATATTATAATCATACTTTGTTATATTAGACTGTATTATATTATATTGTACTATATTATATTATACTACATTATACTATTTTACATTACTACATCATACTATATTATATTACATTATACTATGTTATATCATACTATATTTTTAATATATTATATTATACTATATTATATTACATTATACAATATTAGTATATTACACTATATTATTTACATTATTCTACATTATATCATATTATACTATTTTACATTATACTATATTTTATCGTACTATATTATATTACATTATACTATATTTTTTCTTACTATATTATATTTATATTATATTATATTATATTATATTATATTATATTATATTATATTATATTATATTATATTATATTATATTATATCTTACTATATTATATTATTTTATACTATTTTATATTATATTACATTATACTATATTGCACTATACTATATATATATGATACTACAATATATTACATTATACTATATTATATCATACCATATTACATTATATTATATAATATTACATCACATTACACTATATTACATTACATTGTACTATATTATATCATATCATACTATACTACATAACATTATACTCTATAATATTACATTACATTACATTTTACACTATATTAATTACATAATATTATATTATATCATATTATACTATATTATATACTATACTATACTATATTACATCATATTATATTACATCATATTATATTATATTATATTATATTATACTACATCATACTATATTATAATATTTAATATCAAATATGTATCATAAACTGATGGAGCTTGACTGAAATTTCTGGGGGGCCAAAAAATTTCTTCCTATAGATTAATATTACATAAGATATTTGGGGGGCCAAATACATAGAAATATATATATTTCGAATTTTTTTCACTAAATCAGGAAGGCAGGTTGTTTTATTGACTTGGATTGGAGAGAAAGAATATAATGGAGGTCTCCTTTCATTGATTGAAATGGAGAGCATAATAAAATGGAAATAAATTTAAGATTGAATCTATATAATTAATACCACATATACTGAAAATACCCTCCTAATTTTAACGGTCTTGATTAAGTCTCTTGAGAATGCTCAAACAGAAATGAAAAATAAGATATGAGTTAATGAGCATATTATTTTTATTCATTTTCTCTTATATAGTCTATATTCACATATTTTAATAAGAAAAATAAATAAATTGGAATCACAACAATATGAAACTCAAAATAAGGAGAAAATTTTAACAAATTTATATTTGATGATTGTAACATGAGAAATAAAATATTCATTAAGAATTATAATTTTTTAAAGAAGAAAAGAAAAAATTATTTATATTTTAACGAGTGAACTCTTCATTAACTATTTGTATTAATAATTGAATACAACTTTGAATTATGATCATTGAAATCATCTAATTAAGATCTGATGGTCATAAACAAATTCAACGGTTCTCACTAAATCGGTGATGGAATACAAAATAACAATTCAACTAACTATATGATTATGTTTTAATTATCACATAAATGTTGCCATAAATATCAATAAATTTGAGAAAATAAATGATTAAGATTCAACAAAAAATTTGATAGAACAGTCAAGATAAAAATGATGATGTGGCATTTTGAAAATACACAAAAGTAGGTGAAAAATAAGTGATTGGGGTTAATTATATTTCTCTTGCTAAAAATTTTATAAATAAATTTGTTTAATTTTCTTTGTTTTGAAGTTTATATTGTCATGATTCCAGTTTTATTTTCTTTAATTTTCATGCCTAATTAAGTATAAAAAGTTGGACAATAATATTCTTTCTAAAAAGATAGACTATGTAAAAAGTATGTGAAGAAACTCTTATATAAAACTATACTTATTTGAGAAAAAGTATATTTAAATAATTATAAGTACATAATTAAACTTATAAAATATGTTGTATTAGATTATTTTACACTTTATTAATAACAAATTTTAGAAAACCATATCACAAAAAACAATTCATAGTGGAGACATATTTTCCATGCAAAGGATAAATATAACATGCATACATAGAACCATATGAATATTGTATTTCAAACACCTTAGAGCAAATTGCATAAGAAATAATATTTATTCTTTAACATATAGCATACTAACTGAAGTTCATTTCATTAATTATTTAGAGCAACTTGCATAAGAAATAATCTTTATTCTTAACATAGCATACTAACTGAAAGTTAATTTCATCAATAATTCTGAACAATCGTTGATTAAACTTAGGAATAATCAAAGAGAAGCAGAAGGAATAACGTAGAGAGTGTCGCGAGAGGTATAAAGTGTTAGAGTCTAGTACATTAACTGGCTCAGCCCAATCTTCAGGTCCACACTATATTGTCCTGAAAAAAAGCTTGTCTGATACTAGTAGTTAATGTACTAGCCTATTTAAGTAACTATAATTTTCATTCACTACTCAAGGTAGGACTAATCAACTAGCCCCATTTCCACTACTTAGTTCCGGGATGTAACAAACTCACCCACTTAAATTTCTGGCGTCCCCGTCAGAACTAGCACCTGATATTAGTCTCGTCCTAGTACATATCCGTGCGCACCTTCACCCCATACATGTATCCCCAGTGAGGCATATAAGATCCTCAGGTTCTCTGGGCATGATAACCGTATGGTACGTTTCCGGCCGCACGATAATACCCTCAGGATCGAACTGCTCTGAATACCATTTGTTAGAGCCTAGTACATTAACTGACTCAGCCTAATCTTCAGGCTCACAGTCCTGAAAAAGACTTAAGCTTGCTTGGTGCTAGTAGTTAATGCATTAACATATTTAAATAACTTCAATTTTCATTCACTACTCAATGTGGGACTAATCAACTAGCCCCCTTTCCATTATTTGGTTCCGGATGTAACATAAAGTAGCTTCTGACTTTTCTTAATCCTTAAATCAATGGAGGTTACAATCACTCTTCTTCCCTGCCTAATTACTCGTCCCTCCACCTCCACTTCATCCTACACAAATTTAAATCTAGACATTTATGCTTCTTCAAATTAACTAGACATTTATGGTTCTTCAAATTAACTGAAGTATGAGTGAAAATTCATGCCTCAATTAACCCAGAATTAACTAGTTTGCAAATAGTTTACTAACCACCTAATTGTTGAATATCTTGGTTGACAACTTGACATACAAGAAGTTGGGTTCATATTTCACCGGTGCAAATTATATTGGATTATTTCCTCTTTCATTCTTTATAAAATAATCTTCACTTAAGAAACTTAAAATAATAAAGCATACTCATCTCACCAAGAAACAACTCCTTGTCTCCAACAACCGTCTTAGCACAAGCGATCGCCATCTTCTCCGATACCAACGCCACTGCCCCTCCATGTAGAGTGTTACACATGTTCTACAACCACCAAAAACCTCAAACAAGTATTCAAAAAATATACAACCACCAAAAACGTTTTATTTTAATATAACTGATTCAAAAAATATTAGTTATATTGTCTGTTAATTAATGAGTCTGTGCATAGAGGTTAAGTATCTCAGTCGAGATACTAGGAAGTTGTGGTTCTGTGATTAAGAAATTACAGAATTAGCAAATAACTCATAACCTAATTGGTAAAGTATATATATTGCATATGTAGCAAGAGG
Organism: Juncus effusus; assembly: GCA_027726005.1. Taxonomy (NCBI): domain Eukaryota; kingdom Viridiplantae; phylum Streptophyta; class Magnoliopsida; order Poales; family Juncaceae; genus Juncus; species Juncus effusus. Next base: position 2,636,136 of record CM050897.1, on the reverse strand, counting down.
TTATTGGTTCATGTCTCGATAAATATGATTTTATTAAGCATATATTTAATAAAATCTCTCAACTTATTAAATATTAGTTGAATCTAAAAAAACAAATTACAGGATGGAAGAGTGGTTGTGTGGAATTACAAGGACGTAAGGGGAAACTGAGAGTGAGCAAACAATACGGCCAGGTTTGACGAGATCAACAAAGAGGATCGATCGGATGACGTCGGAGAAGAATTCTCCTCTATCTGAGCTGGCTGGGATGCTCTTATCGATGCCGAGCGACAGAAATAAGCCGTTCGCATTGGCCATGATGCCATTGTCTTCTTCACAGACTCGTTGGAGAATTGGTTACTCTTGAGTTGTGATATCTCACAATGGTTATGTGGCTGTGAGACAGTGAGAAAGAAGAAAGGAAAGGTAACACCATTGTTTTTCAGATTTAAGGTTGGTCCTTGTGACTGTGACTGAATAGTGAGAAAGAAGAAATGGTAGCTCTCTGCTTTCTAAGTTTTCATACAAACTGAGAATGCAATAGCTGGTTTAACAAAATCAGGAACCGAATTTCTGATTATTAGAAAAAAAAAATGAGGTTCTTGATAAAACTTCAGCAAACAACCACAAAAATCAACCTTTCGTTCCATCATGCAGGTACATGCATTCTGTCCATGAAAAAAAGTGGGGGATATCATATATGCCCTTCCAAAAATCCAAATAGTGGATATTTAGTTTTTAAATTACACGAAGGATCGTGCATTTTTGGCCAATATTTTTTGAAGGAACATTTTAAATAAATATAGAAAGGCTGTTTTTTTAAAATATTTCAGAAATATAACTGTGAAAGATGAAGATAAAGTAAAATAGACTCATAGGTTAGTGGCGGAGTATCTTGATTGAGTTGATTTGTGCGTTCAAATTATGTATGCAGTAATTAAATAATTCTCATTAGATAATATGAGATTAAATGAACCATAATTAGGCCCAATTAATTCCCATTTTAGTAAGAGTTTTTAATTTAGACAATTTGAAAGAGATTTTAGTAAGAATTTTTAATTTAGACAATTTAAAAGAGATTTTATTCAATCCCATTTTAGAAAGAATTTTTAATTCAGCCCATTTGGAAAAGATAAATTTTTATTTAGCCCATTTTAGAAAGAATTTTTAATTCTGCCCATTTAAGAAACATATTTTTTCATTCAGACCATTTAACAAAGAATTTTTCATTCAGCCTTTTAATAAAGATCTTAGTAATATTTTTGTTACTCAGCCCATATTAGAAATATTTTATTCAGCTCATTTTAGAAAGATTTTTATTCAGCCCATTTAAAAAAGATTTTTATTCAGCTCATATTAGAAATATAATATTTTTATATTCAGCCCATTATAGAAAAATATATTTTCATCCAGACCATTTAAGAAACATATTGTACATTCAGCCCATTTGAGAAACATACTTTTTATTCAGCCCATTTAAGAAGGCTATTTTTTATTGAGCCAGTGTTAGAGATTCTTTCTTCAGCCCATTTAAGAAAGATACTTTTATTCAGCCCATTGTAGAAAGAGTTTATGACATTATTTTTCAGCCCATTTAAGAAAGATATTTGTACTCAGCCCAGTTTATTAGATAAGGCAAAAAACGCAGCAAAGGCCATTGTCAATTCAATCTCAAAAGAACAGAAGAAGAACAATGAGTAACGCCAGTGAGCTCACCGGCGCTGCCATGGCGGCCAAAATATGCGACCAAATCCAGTCCGTCTTCTCCACTCCACCGCCTACCAACTTCCCTCCTCCACTAGACCTCCTCACGGCGGAGCTCGCCTCCTTCTCCTCCCCCTCCTCTCGCATCTTCCTTCACGGAGTCGGTCGAGAGGGACTCATGATGAGAGCTCTCTGCATGCGTCTCTTCCACCTCGGCCTCTCCGCCCACCCAGTCGGCGACATGACCACTCCTCCAGTCGGCCCGGCCGACCTCCTCCTCGTCTCCGCCGGGCCCGGCGGGTTCTCCACTGTAGACGCCATTTGTGGGGTGGCTAAGAAGGCCGGCGCGAGGGTGGTGTTGATAACGGCGAGTCCGGAGGCGGAGAGTCCGGCGAGGAAGTTGGCTGACGCGGTGGTGGTTGTGCCGGCTCAGACGATGGCTGATGAGGAGGAAAAAGAAGGTGGTGGAAAGGAGGTGAGGTTGCCGATGGGGAGTTTGTATGAAGGGGCTCTGTTTGTGCTGTTTGAGATGGTGGTGCTCCGGCTGGCCGGAGTTTTGGGGCGGAGCAAGGAGGAGATGCGGGCCAGACATACTAATTTGGAGTAGTCTGTGAGAAGATGATATGAATATGTTTGTGTTGATTGTGATATTTTGTCATCTTTTTTAATTTGGGTGGAGATATTTATTGTAACATGTAATGTTCTGAATTAATTAAGTTGAATTATAGTGTAATTATAATTATGCAGTGAATATTTATTAGTCTTTAAGTTATAACAAAATGTAGTTATAGTAACAAGAATATTATTTATGTTGTGCAGAAAAATATCTTCTTAAGTTAGCAGTTAGTAAGGATAATCTAATTTTTTAAGTACATTGGATAATCTAATTTTTTAAGTGAGCAGTTAGCAGAAAATATCTTCACAAGATTGAATAAAACAAAGAACTGAGTTAATGAGTTTATATACACAAGTTGAAGATTATACAACAGAAAAAAAAGAAATACTTCTATCATAACTGCATCTCAAAGGCCTAATTATGATAATCACAAAACAAATGCAACAATATATAAATACTGGAAATATTAATAAAAAAATTCCAATCCTACCTCATAAACAAAAAGGAAGCCTTCAAGCCTACATTAATTTAATTTGAAACCAAATTCAGAGAGAATTTGTCAAAATCTCTTGACCCCCTAATTGAAAAAAAAATCCCTAATATATATTTCATAAATCCTCTTAATTAGGCTCGCATTGCTAAATTAAAGCCTAAGCCCTTCTTTTCTTCTTGGAAATATCTGATCGGCTTCCCATCTGTGGCACAACCTTAAATTAATTAGACGAAAATAATCAAAATATAATCTTCAATAATTAATCACATTATTATTGTTATTATTAATTGATTAACATGATTAATGAAATTAATATAAACCTGATCTTGTGATGTATTGAGCTGTGACAATTGTCTTTTCTTCTTTCTGTTTGTTTTTGAGACTGTGACCAACTCCTCATTTTCTTCAAAAGAATAAAAAAATACAGAATTATTAGCGAAAAGTAAAATAAATGAAAAATAACAGAAATTGGCTTTAAAAAAAGCAGAAACAGGCTTTCAAGAAAGAAAATGAAAAATCATCCAACAAGATAAAAAGTACACATCCACACATTAAATCGTAGTCACCAACCTCATAAGTTAATTAAATAATAATAATACAATAATTATTATTATAATAAAGTCAACACGTTATTTACTAAAAGTATCTTTGAATAATTGCTTTGCTCGAAATATCTACATCTTACTCTGCTTAAAAATGGAAAGATATTTTTTCAAAAAAAAGAAGTTTGAAAAATATTTTATTTTATTATTATAATTAATTTTTAATTTAAAATTCTTTCTTTATGTAAAATCAAGATATTTCGCAAGAAGCACACCTAAAAAAGACGACATCTATCTGTACAAAATGGCATACCAAGTAAAAAAAAAGTAATATAAAAATGGCACATGACGTCTAAACGTCAAAAATATCAATAGCGTTTTTCGTAATTTGATCTAATTAAAATAGTTATTTTGTCACATAGAATTCTCTTTTAACTTTGCAAAAACGCATCATTTCTATAAAAAGAGTTGTTTTTATCTTGCAAAAATAATGTATTGACATCTGAGATTGGTGCAAATAGAATTTTTTGTTATTTATTTTTCTTTTTTATTCTAACACATTGTAATAGAAAAACTTATTTTAGATAGCAAAAATCATTTGTGCCATCTAAAAGCACAATATTTATATGTATCGTTCCAATTTTAACATATGTCAAGAGACAAAAAGTACAATATTTATAATGTTTGCGTTATCTAAACTTCTAAAATATTATTTTTCTAACTAAATAAAAATAAGACCTCAAAAGTACTCCTAATCAAAAGATTCAAAACCATAATAAATTGCAATCAATCTATCCATCCAAACATAACATAAAAGAAAACAATGAATCTATCTACCAGACTCTGCCAGCTGGTGCGATCTTCTGCTCCGTGAATCACACGTCGACTCCGTCACGCTGTCCGGAATCTCACGGCCGAGCGGCAGGCCGAGGCAGCGAGACGTGGCACCCGAAAAGCAAGCCACGTCGCCACTACTCTCTGCACTAAACATCCTATTAACGAAGCTCTCTTCAATACAGTTGAGGAAGGCAGCGTGGCGCTCCTCCGTCCATCCACCGCCGCCGCCGTACTTCATCACCTCCTTCAGATCCATCAGAGATAAAGAGGGAAAATTCGATTTGATTTGATTTGAGTTGAGTTGAGTTGTTTGGTTTGTTGGTTTAATGGTGGAGAGGAAGAAATGGATGGGGTGGTGAGGTTATAAAGGGAGGAGAGAAATATCTCGGCCAACCTCGTTCCACCGTGGCAGGTCAGATATTTTTGAGAAAATCAGTTCTTTTGATGAGGAACGGAATTGCTCTTGTCATCTATTATTTCTCCCCAATTGCTTAGTTTTGCAATTTATAAGTGATGTATGTATATGTATTGACTTCAACAAGAAAATATAATTTATGTAATTCTTAATTGTTAAGGGATTCTGCCCTTTTTAGAAAAATGAAAACAAATATTTTCAGTGAAGAAAATATGATAAGATATGAGAATACAACAAGAACATATAAAGAAGAAAATCGAGAATCAACTTATTCAGTTCAGTTAGAATAAGAATAACGTGTTCAGTTCTGTTATGATAGGAATAATGTATTTAGTTGAAGAGATGATATACTAATCGTTAAAATTAAAAAATTAAAAGTTGAGATCTGTGATGATGAAACTTATATGGTCAATTCCCATCCACATGTAAATGAGCCTACATTATTTAAATATCTCTATACTTTATAATCATTCATTGAGAAAATATTAATAATCAGATTTAATCTTTCAACAAAATCAATTATAATATATTTTTTTAAATGAAAAAATGGTTCTATCGTTGTGCAAAGTACAAAACTCTGTGTTTCGCGCGAAGTACCGATCTTACTCTCGTTATTTTAATATATAAGATTTAATAAGTAATCAAGTTTTCATTATATTTTTTTTTATTAATTTGAGTTAAATATGTTATTATTTCATTATAACAAATATTCATATTTTTTATCTATAAGGAGTGAAATCAGAATTTAGATGAGTTGTCAAAAATATTATAAGAATATTTCTTATCCAAAAAAAGTAAACAAAATAAAATTAAAGGACGGCTGAAATTAAGTTTTTACATTAATTTTCTTGTAACTACGTCCAAACTTTCATAGTTCTTTTTATAAAAATTGCAGAATTTTGGAGTTTTAAGGAGAATAACAGGGGACAAAGAAAAAGGTCAGAGAATGGGTACTATGAAGAAAGTTGACGCAAAGTGGTTCCCACTTCAAAGAGATCTTTTTCTTTTTGCCCTTTCCAAGCGAGAAAAAGGAGCCCACATTCAAAAAAGATCTTCTATAAGTTCAATAATTCAAAAACTTTCGATTAAACTACTATATTCAAATGAAAATATCTACCTTAACTCGAATAAAATCCTCAATGGGGTAGTAAATAGTACAAAATGTGGGGTATATCGTATCATGCTGATGCTGAATTAAAGGTGTATTTTTATTAAAATCTGTTGCGATATTAAGATATTTTGTAAAAAAGCGAAGTTGGGCTAATGATATTTATGGAGTGCGTCATGTTGCAATAATAATAATCAGTACATTCTGTTCTGTTCGGATAATTATGTGCTTTTTGTTAAGAAAAAATAGGTTGGGTTAGTGATATTTGGGAGCAAGTCATGTGGCAATAATTAATTTGTCACGTTACGTCACTGACTAGTTATTATTGTTGAGAGATTTATACGAAGAAAAAAACATGAATTATCTAAAAGAGACACGGACCACATTGTAGATATTTATCAAATTCTTACATTATTTCATTAATTTTAATATAGAAAATTTGCAAAAAAAAAATCATGCATTATGCCGAATAGCAAAAAAAAACCATGCATTACTGGAAAATGCAAAAAAATTCTTATAAATTTGTTAAAATTGCAATACTTCTACTGTTAGCAATATTACAGAAATCACTAATCAGGATTAATCGGACGGGCCGAAAATTTTCTAGTATGGGAGTAATCGAGATTAATCGGAATTAGTCCAAATTAATCGATTTGACCTAATCGGACTGAATTTTTATAGATATTTCAAATAATATTAACATCTATAAAAAAATATTCAATATCCTAAACTCATAATCTAACTAAACATATAATTTAAAGTTCGAATATATAATTCCAATTAAAACATAAACGATTGTGAAGCCATAATCACTACGTCGTCTACGACAAATAAATCCCTAATTAGCAAAGAAGAAAACAAAATGATTAACAATATAAATACCTACTTAATAAATTAACAAAATAAATCAACTTAATTAACAATTAAACGGGCCGGACCGGGTGAAAAATAAAGAAAAAGGCTGAAAATATAAAAAAAAATTTAAAAATTTGAGCCTAATCGGGTTGAAAAACAGCCCAAATCGGCCGGCCGATTAATGCTCCCACTTAGTCCATTTTTGAAACGTTCGGCTCCGATTAATGATTAATCGGCGATTAGTCGCCAATTAAAACCAATTTTCGCAACACTGACGGTTAGATTAAATCTAACACTGTTAGTTTTAGTTTTTTTCTTTTTTCTTTTTTTTTTGCAAGTAAAACCCGCAAGCACATTCTATTAACGATTGTTCATTACAACACACAAACACACATAATCAAAAACCCTAATTGTTTAACCCTTACATTACATAAAATAAGGGAAATTACAATTCAATTGGAAATAATAATACGTCTTTGCAAAGTTGCAGATTGTTTTCGCACACAACTGGTAAAATTCTGCTACTTGATTTCATCTCTTCCAATATGTTGAAATTCCTTGTTGAATAAACTTGTTGAGATTTTTTCTGCATTTAATCCTATAGAAATTGCAGTTCATGTTTCATGTAGATCCGAGGTTCTGATTTTGATTTTCAATGGAACAGAAGAGTGGAGGAGAAAGGGAAAAGAAGGTGCAAAGAAAGAAAGAAGGGAAAGAGATGAAATCAGTTATATATGATTAATATAAAATAAAACAAATCAATCAAGTAGTACAAAATTTATGATTTTTTTTATTTAAACAAAATTTATGTTTTTTAATAAGAAATAATACTCTTTTATTTACATAATGTTGTAATACACTAAACATACTATAGCAATAATGGATAGTGAATTTTTGATACATATATTTGAAGATTTATATATGCTGATAAATACACTATTCCCCAACTCGCACATGAAATAAATTATTCAAACAAAATTTTGTCCCTTAATATATACTCCATTTATTTCATATATCTATGATAATGTGTCTATGCCTCTAGAATAGTCTAGTGGTAAGGCACTAACTCCATATTTCCATAGGTGAGAGGTTCGAATCTCGCGTTAAGCAGGATTGATTAAAAAGAAAATAAAAATCAAGCGATCGCTTCCAGTTCTCCCTCAAAAAAAAAAAAATAATGTGTGTATGCATGACATTGTGTTAGAGAACTCAGTTAACAATGATAAATAAAACATGTAACAAATGATATTATTTTGAAAACAACTAGAGCGACCCTCGCTCTGCTTCGGCACAATTATCTTACCACTAATATTATAAAAGGAATTGACAAAAAATAATTTACAATTTAAAAGAAAAATATGAAATAATGATATTTTGCATTTTGATTCCCCAGGTAGGGAAAAATAATAGATAATTAAGGTATAAAGTATAAGTGATATTTTGAATAGTTTACATCTATAATGCTATACATGAAAATTGCGAATATTAAAATAAAGGGGGCTGATACTGCGCGATGGTATTGTAGCGACCATGTAGCGACGGTATATAAAAAATGAAAAACAAACATATAAACTGAAAACAAACAGTATATAACAAAATTCATTCGGTAAAACAGTATATATTTTAAAAAATGAAAAGTATATAAAACATATAAACTGGAAAAAAAACAGTATATAAAATTTTATTCGGTAAACATTATATATTTTAAAAAATGAAAATAGTATATAGCGTATATAGATACGCGAGAAAATAATATATAATTTCAATCCGTCACTACAAGATCGCTACAGTACCCCCGTCGTGATTTCTCATTTTCCTAAAATAAATTCGTTTCTTCCTTTAAATCTTCTCTACGTTATCTTTTTTCGAGTGTACTTCTTTGGTTTGGTATGATAATCTGTATGAATTTGACTCATTGTGTTTTTGTTGTATAAGTAGAGCCACAGAAGATCATAAAAAATAGTCACATTTTTTTTTTTGGGGAATATTTGGAGCAGGCTCATAAGTCATGCGTCCAATTTTTATTAAAGTAAAAAATAATTACAAAATCATTTATAAAAAGAAGAAAAGAAAACTATACAAATTCACCCAAAACTACTAGAAAGAAAGAAAACAAAAGGAAAGAAAAGAAAGAGAAACTAAGAAAGTTAGGAACTAGCTTCAATAAACTCTCTTCGAGTCTGTTGAATCAGCGTCGCTAGCTCTCAATGGTTGGAGTAATTTTCTGTGAACGTTCTATTGCATCTTTCCCTCCAAATTCGAAAGAAGAAGAATATTAGTAATTGTTTTAGCTTCATTGATTCTCCTCCTTTGAAAATTTGTTGTAAGAATACCACATGATTTTGTGATATGTTCAACTCCTGATTCAATAGTTGTGCTACAATATCCCAGACTCGGACTGTAAAGGGACAAATGTTAAACAAATATTCCACCGATTCGTTTTCCTTTTTACAAAGTGCACATCGATTAACTATGCTCCAACCTCTTTTTAGTAGATTATCGACCGTCAAAATTTTATTTTGTAGTGCTAACCAAATAAATATTTGCATTTTTAATGGTGCCCTTATTTTCCAAACATTCTTCAATAAATTATCGGAACAAACACCTCTAACTAGCACTTTGTAAGCGTTTCTGGTAGTAAAACGATCTGTTTGTTCCAATTTCTACTTAATTGTATCCCCTGACACTACTAGATTCAAGGAATTGATTTTAATTTGCAGTTCTGATAACTCTTGCATTACCTTGTTTGATAATGGGTTTCTTACTTGCAAAGCTCTTGCTTTCTTGAACGCGCTGATACAATTCCGCCAATGTACCATTTTTTTGTTGGGAGAAAGAATATAGGATAGGTAGTGCAAATTTGAGTCTTCCGTCACTCCAATTTGAGTCCTAGAAATTGACCATTTGTCCATCACCAATAGCAAATTTTGTGCTGGCAAAAAAGAAATTCAATAGCTTACAGACATCATTCCAGAAGAAGGAATCTTGGGTTGAATTTCTCTTTTCATCCGGATTTGCAAACTGTATCGGACTTACTAGCTTTTGCCAATTAGATCTGTTTTCTTAAAAATATTTTCATAACTATTTGTTCATAAACGCTTTATTAAATAATTTTAGATCAATTATGCCCAAACCTCCTACTTTCTTCGGTCTACAAGCTTTGTAAAGTATTTTTGAAAAAATATTGTACTGTATTTTATAAAAATGATATTTTATAACTATCTCATTTTTGCTAAAATCATGTAATTAATATTTAAAGAAAAAAAAAATAAGTCTCACATGAACTATAATCGTATCAACAAATTAAAATTTAACATATAATTAAAGGTAGTGACATTTGGTGATATATTTTTAAAATTGAGTGACCCATTGTGATATATTTGTAAAGTTGAGTGACCTCTTATGATATATTTTTAAAGTTGAGTGGCCTCTCGTGATATATTTTTAAAGTTGTTGATAAGTATTAATCTCCCTCCTATCGAGAGAAAACTTTTTTGCCACCCCTGAAGCCTCTTAGAAATTTTTTGTATTATCATACGAAACTCCTGTTTAGTTGGTCTTTTATAATGTAAAGGTAGGCCAAAATATCTCATAGTACAATATGATGTAATATAATATAATATAATATAATATAATATAATATAATATAATATAATATAATAAATAATATAATATAATAAATATCATATAATATAATATAATATAATATAATATCATATAATATAACATAAAAATAATATGATATAATATAAAATAATATGATATGATATAATATAATATGATATAATATAACATAATAATATAATATAATATAATAAATATAATATAATATAATATAATTAATATAATATAATATAATATAATATAATATAATATAATATAATATAATATGATATAATATAATATAATATAAAAATAATACAATACAATATAATATTTATTTTATTTAATAACTTAATAATTACGTTATCTGATGTAATTAATAATTGAAGTAATATTTAGTTTCATTAATTATTTAATTTAATTAGTAGCTTAATTGATTGATTAGTTAATTTATATGTTCCATTTTAATTTAATTTTATTACTAATTTAACTATTGATTACTAAATAGTTTTAATTAATTTTGTTTAATTACTAATTTAATTAAAAATAATTATCATTTTTAATTTAGCTAATGTTATTTTTATATAATTAATAGTTACTACAAATAAACCTAACAAATTGTCGAGTTTTCTTTTTGCCCAACTTTATATACAAATTTCCCAAAAAATTCATATACTAAATATTACTATAGATTCCAAACTATCCATCCAAACTTATACTTTTAAGTTTTTGGAAAATTTTCTCAATACTAGCCTAAACCACAATATTACTACTCATCCAAACAAGTCCTAAAGATGATTCCTAAGCTCTTTATCTATATTTTCCCTTGATAGCGAATACTAGTTTGGAAGATGGGCTGGACGATGGTGGGTAACTGTTGAAAAGTATAGTTATAGCTATAAGTTATAACTTATAACTGACGGCCCAAAATCATGGCTGTTGCTAACTTATATATGAGAAATATTTTGCACTTCTTAATTTCTACTTCTAGCTGCTTCTCTGAGATATCTCCGGATGGAGTGAGTGGATATATATATATGATCTCATATTACGCCCCAAAACAGCGGAGCTCATTCCAGCCAAAACAATTAACTGCACATTTGACCCGTGTTATATTCTCACTGGTCCACAAGCTGTATGCCGTTCCATCCCCAGCATCGAATCACATCTTAAGCGAAACTTCCAGATGTGATTCTTATCCAAAACATCCCCTTTATAAACTTACACGTGTCATGATCAAGAACACTTACGTCATCAATCTGTACCATTATAAACTTACACGTGTCATGATCAAGAACACTTACATCATCAATCTGTACACGTGTACGTCTCTCAACTATTCTACTTCCCAACTTATCCACCGATTCTTCTCAAGAAACGGCTATTTTTGTCTTCTTTTTAGAACCTTCTAATCAAATAAGCTATTAATTAAATTAATAAAATTAAGTATGACTTCAATTATTAATTAAATTAAACATAGTAATTATTAAATAAAATTATACAAAAATAAAATAATTATTAAATAAATCAAATTGTTAAATAAAATTATAAAATTATAAAATAAATAAAATAGAAATAAAAAAAACTATATTATAGTATAGAAAACCCATATAAATAAATTTCTACAAATTTACTAATTTGCATCCAACACACCACTTTTGCATACTTCCTATATTGCTCTAGTATTTGAATTTTGCACATCCTAATCTCTAGAAATTTACTAATTCTATCCTATATAATTTTGCACATACAAACAAGACCTAACTAAGGTAAAACTCAAAAAGCTAGAAATATTTTATACTTCTTAATTTCTACTTCTACTTCTAGATGTTTCTCAAAGAAATATCTCCGGATTAAGTGAGTGGATAAATATATATGATCCCATGTTCCGCCGCAAAACACGGAGCTCATTCCAGCCAAAACAAAACTGCACATTTGACACGTGTTAGATCCTAACTGAACCACAGAGCTGTGTGCCGTTTCATCCCCAACACCGAATCATATCTTAAGCGAAACTTCCAGATTAGGATTTGCTTTGTTTCCTTCTCCTTTATGAACTTACACGTGTCATGATCAAGAACACTTACATCACCAATCTGTACACGTGTCATGATCAAGAACACTTGCATCATCAAGCTGTACACGTGTAAGTCTCTCAACTTATCCACCGATTCTTCTCAAGAAACGGCTATTTTTGTCTTCTTTTTAGAAGCTTCGGGAATCGGCAGCTTCTCGTTCTTTCCATGCTTTGTTTCCTTCTCCTTCTAGAAGCTTTAAATCAGGGCTCCTCCTTCCTCTCCTTCTCCAAACCAAATCAATTGCACTGTACCAATCTCTCTTCATTCATTCGAAGATTCTCGAAAATAGAAACAGAGTTTGAGAAGCTCTTGACAACCTTCTAGAAGGTTCTATGAGTCCGAGGCAGGAGGAAATGGGACAGAGGCTGACGCCATTTCTGACGAAGACTTACCAGCTTGTGGATGATCAAGCCACTGATGACGTTATCTCGTGGAACGGCGACGGCACCGCGTTCGTCGTTTGGAAGTCGACCGACTTGGCGAGGGATCTCCTTCCGAGGTTCTTCAAGCACAACAACTTCTCGAGCTTCGTTCGTCAGCTCAACACTTATGTGAGTTGTTAATGCCGAGTAGTTGAGAAAGAAGAGGAGTAATTAATTACGAGTTTTTTGATGGTTTTTTGTTTTGATTGTAGGGATTTAAGAAGATTTCGGACAGATGGGAGTTTTCGAACGTGAATTTCCGCCGCGGCGAAAGGAGATTACTAAGTGAGATTCAACGCCGAAGAACTTCTCCTTGTTCTAATTCTCCTCCTCCTCAAATCATACAAGACGCAATTCCACTCGCAGTGGCCATGAATGGATCTCCTCCAACAAACACAAGCGAAGACCAACAAATCTCCTCGAGCAGTGGCGCAACAGGAAGCGCAAACCTTGAAGAAGAAAACAATGGACTGCGCATGGAGAATCTCCAGCTGTCGCGCGAGCTGAATCAGATGAAGAGTATATGCAACAACATATTCAACCTTGTTTCTGGTTACTCGAGTCAATCCGACGGTGAGGTGGGTTCGTCGGGATCGCGGCCGGTGTTGGAGGAGCTCCGGCTGTTCGGGGCGGCGATCGGGGGAAAGAGGGGAAGGGAAGAGGAGGTTGAGAGAGGGAGTGTTGACTCCACGCCTGACTTGACTCTGCGTTTTGGTGAAAGAGAAAGAGATAGTGGGAGCATGCAATAGCCTGGAGAGTTGTGTGTAATGTAGTATGTAGGGTTGTGTGTAGTGACTAGTGAGTAGTATGTTGAGGCCTTTTAAGTTTTAAGGGGATTTTTTTTTTTTTTTTTGAAGAAGGGCCTTTTTAAAATAATGTTGTATTCTACAATGTAACGTGGGTTTGTTTGTTGGTTTTGGTTTTTGGTTTTTTGGTTTTTTGGTTTTTTTGTTCTAGGAAAAGTTTCATTAACCGTTTAAATTTTCTCCATGTTTGATTTCATATTGTAGGATGAGGGAGAAAGAAATTTTCGGATTCCTTAGTTGTATAGTTTGCTTGGAATGTTTGGAAAATGAGATGTTGGGAAATTATTTGCTTGGTTGTTTAAAAATATTCTGAAATTATTTCTTGTGAATATAAAAGTGGTTACAAATATATTAATAAATGATTTCATCAAAATTGATAAGTTGTTCCTTAATTATTGAGTAAAATATAAACATAATTATTTTACATTATATAGTAGAATCTGTTACTTGTGACTTAAAGTTTGTTAATTCAAGCAATAAAATATCCATCAAATTTAGAAGAGACTCAAGTTAAGTCATGACGAACAAAAAAATATGGTGAACAAAAAAACATGCTATTTGTGTGACTTATTATGCAATAATGTAAAAGTGATTTTCCAAAATCAATTAAGCCACAATATGTGTGCAAATTATTTAACAATTGCATAAATTATAATTTAATTCAAAATTATGCAATCAGAATCAGAATGTAATCTTGAAAAACCCAATAGTTTCTTTGCAAGTTTATAGTTCTCATAGTTTCTTTTTTTTAATTTCTTGACGGTGCAATTCGGAGAGATGCTAATTGATAATAAAAGATAAAGTTTCTGCTTTTCAATATTTGTAAAAAGTCCTTGACTTTGTACTGAATGTAAATATTGAGAAAGAAAGGGTCTTTTTGCAACTTTATTACTAATAATTTGTTACAAAGACCCACTCATAAGGAACTCGCTAGACAAAACTACCAGGATTACCAACAAGTTTGACAACCAATAAGATGGTCTGTGAAACAAGAAATTGCAGAAAAGTTGATTTTTTTTCATATCTGCAAAACAGTCCTTGAATTCCTTCACTTTCTCCATTTGTTATACAGGGGTGCCATGGACTGAAGAAGAGCACAGGACATTTTTGGTTGTGCTTAATTTCACTTTCGAGGTTAATTAATGGGAGTTAAATCCAGTCGAATTGAAGATAAATTTAATAGTTTTAGTCCTTAACGGTGTCATATAAGAGCATAATTGACTTTTGATTAGATCTAACAACCAAACCCCACCTCAGTTCCAACGACTTTAGCCGCCAATGGCGACATTTTGATTCTTGTGAAAATTAATATATAAGATATTCAAAACATATATATTTCATCCGTACGGTTGAAATTTGAATTTTTGATGATACGTATAATTTTTTGGACCGTAAGCAAAATTTTCATTTTTCTTACATATGCTATTTAACCATACTCATATATATATTTGTTTATCAACATTTTTAATTATTATTTATTTGATTTTGTAATTAATAGGGCTATGAAAATGGAGAGAAGGAAAGATGGATTCTTCTGATTCTCCAGTTTTTTTCAGAAAAAGAAGAAAGAGTCAAGTGTGGTTTTTTTTAGGTTTATTTTATTAGAAAGGTTGAATATTTACTGAGATTTTAAAAGAATAAGTATTTTTTTTAGGCCTCCTTTTTAATTATTTATGATCCGAAGGAAGTTAAAAGAGTGGTGTGAAGCTCACAAGAGAAATTTCCCGACAACTTCCATTTGTGTAGCCATATAGAAAATTATATTATTTCATTTGTAATATGGTTCTTAGAATATTATATGTTGATGTTGAAGTTAATAAACAATGCAATTCTGAAAATAAATATTTACTCTTAGACTAAAAGGAGCATTTGATCTGATATTGTTTGATAGATCTGGAGAATTCTTAGGAGTAATTTATCCCGCAGCATCATGCGGGCGTCCAACAAGTAACTTTGTAAATTATTGTTGTGAAATCTTGGAATAGGACACCACACGTGAGACTACAAATTATTAAAAAAAAAATAGAAATAAAAATGGTCAATAATTTCATAAAAGGCAGGGATATTAAGCCCATGGGCTTTTATCTAAGAAATAAACAGTCTATTATTATAAAATTTTCTATTGAAGCCCACAAAAGAGATCATAAAAGGGAGAAAGAAGTGTTTTCATATAATTTTTTAGTGAAAGAAAAAAAAAAGGATTTTTATTATCAGAAATTGAAATCTTTCTATTTATTATAGTGGATCAAAAGGCAAACATTCTATAGAGCCATCAAATTTAGATATATAAAAAATTCTCCTCTATTAGTTCATTAAGAGAAAACTCCATTACATTTTAAATAACATGTATTATTAAATTGAGTAACAACTTTTCAGAAGCTCAACAAGCTGGATCCTTCGATGATGTTTATAAAATGGTCACCAAGGAAGGAGGAAGTGAGAAACTAAGGAGAATAGTTTTGCTATTTCTATTTTGTATGTGGAGAGAGAGATGCCGGCGTGCTTTTACAGAAGAGAAAAGAGTTAAGGTAGAGCATGGATGAAATAGTTAGAAAATGGGAGCTAATCAAATTTGTTGAGAGGAAAATGAGAGAAGAGATGGAGGTTTTGAGGTTCAACACAACCCGGACTAAACGAAGAAGAAGAGAGAGAAGAGGATAGGTTTGTCTGAAGAAGAAACATAATTTGAAGATTTTTGTGCTAAATAGATTTTAAATTCCGAGATATTACCAAAACTAGGATTAGCTTTCCCGGACTTGTAAACCCAGTTCTTTATTTTTCTATTTTGTAGGGTTGGGCCAATCCTGGTTATATAGAATAAGCTCATTGATTTTTCTTTTTTCTTTTCTTTTCTAATTTTCAATTTGTAAAAGAAAAAGAAACTATGTAATTTTCAAGATCACATATATAAATCATTTGGAAGGGAGATTTAAGCCCTCTCCAAAAATGTTCTAAAAAAAATTATTAAATTGAATGTTAGATTAATGAAAAAGATTGTTAAATTAAATAAAGAGTGTATATTTTTTGTTTTATTATGGAATAAAGAGCCACAAGTTGAGGAGGTTAGAAAAATGAAAATTTTGCATAACAATTCTGATATTATTCCACAATTACAAAAGCGTCCTACCATGATTGGATATTATCATATTAATATATTACAAATAGAAAAATGTGCAAAAAATCCTTGTATTATTCCGAAATTACAAAATAGTACTTGCATTATAACATATTACACAAATGCATAAAAGCCCTTGTATTATTGAAAATTACAAAAAAGTCCCTACTCAAATTTTTCTAGGAAAATTTCAAAAAAAAAACCTTTCTATTAATCCGAAATGGTAAAAAAACATTATTGAAAATTACAAAAAATACATAGTTATTATGTTATCCCGAAATTGTAAAAATAATTTATTATTATAAATTGCAAACGATAAATCATGTCATTAGTCATTAATACACAATAGTAAATTTATATTATCACTTATAATAAATTTATACCCGCAGCAACGCGCGGGTGTCATCCTAGTATTACATTATATTGAACATAAATTATTCATTACAGTTATGTTGTCCAAAACAGTATATATATATATATATATATATATATATATATATATATATATATATATTTTTTATTTATTTTTTTTTTTTTTGAGAAAAAAAAGTATATTTTAACACAAATCAACACTGAAAATAATATACTCCAAACTAAAGTTGTACAAAATATAAATCCGGTCATCTATTATTTAGGCAGCATCTATTCTTTTTGTTCCAACTGAAATATTTCTTACTAATACTGAGTGCACTTATCAAGAAAAATTAAGATTGCCTAAGAAACACAACAGACACTTGATGACAACCAAAATCAAGTAATACATCTTAATGAAATTAAACACAACAAAGGTGCACTTAACTTAAAATTTCCTCTGAGTCTAAACACAACAACCCAAAATGGAGCTACAACCTAATAAGACACACTAACAATAGTTTTAGTTCCTTACAAAAGGCTAGTCGATCCTTAATTCTAAATAAACTACCAAAATACTTCCCCCTCATCTCACATACCTAGATTGACAAACCAGAAAAGAGCTAATACAAACAAGGCACAAACCAAGTGCCGTCGTATGCCACGTTTGGGTCCAGCATTTGAGATCTTCCCTCGTCCAAGTCATATCTACTAAGAATACCTGTAAATCTACGATTATTCAGAACCATTCTCTGGAAGTATATGCAATTCCCTTTGAATCCATCAAAATCAGTAGCATTTAGACAAAGCCCTTGAAATGGATCCAAGAAGAGAACCCTATCACCAATGCTGCTCAACTTAATCCAACGCGGTTTTCCCCCATCATGTTCTTCAAAGCCATAATCTTCTAAGGGCATGTTAGAATTACATCTCGAAGGTTCCACCACTCCAAGCAAATCACCAAAGGCCTCAATCAGATAAGTAATTCCCTTATGATGCTGAGGAGGAGGTATCCTAAACAATATTCCTCCTGTGGTGACATCAACAACCATTGTCTCTTTAGTATTATTACAAACACTAAAGAAACTACTCTTGTAATACCCAAAAGCCATATCTTTTGGTACTTCAACACTACTCCATTTTTCATCACTAGAATGCCAAAAAGCTAGAGAATCACGAGTTAGGTTGTCGTAACTTCCTACTAGAAGAACTACGGCAAGTACATCATTCTCATTAACCATACCAGTTGGGCTAGGGTTAGGATTAGATTTAGGACCAAGGTAGAGAGGACAATAGACAAGGGCACTAAAAGGAAGGGAAATATGGGTCCTAGTAAGTGGATTGAGTAGAAACGGAGGGGTGTTTATAGCATCATCAGAGAAAGGGGACTCCATGACAAGCACGTAACGCTTGGATGGTCCACGAATCTCCTTTCGGTGAACTTCAGGGAGTTGGAGCATGTGAGATTTGGTGGAGTAGAAAGAATAGAAGTTAAGCTCGCTTTTGAACCTTATGCTGGATCTTGGCACGTGGTGCAATATATCTTCTCTTTCCTCAGTGCAAGACTCGAGAAACCAAGGCAGTTGGGGGGGAGGGTCGGAGGGACGGGCTGCTGAGCACCATTTCTTGCATACGGCTCTAAAGCGTACGAAATTTGAGATGTCTCCCAACTTCTTGGCAATAAAATGGAGCAGATCGGGGTCTACCTCCGCTCAATCGATCTCCGACATCGATCTAATATACATGAAAACACATGTGTCATAATGAAAATCTACATTTAATCTATAGAACAAATGTCATGTGAACAAACTTAACTTTATGCAATTTGTATGTAATAAACTTATTTATTAATAAATTAGAGGTCCTTTTGAGGAAACATTTTTAGAGGCCCGTGAGGAAGTACAATTAAGGATTTCAATCAAACGCACAAATGCGAAAATTTGGAGCTGTTCAACTAAAACAATCAAATCAACAAAGCATTCTGATTAATCTCAATGTACTTAGTTAAGATAATATCAGATTATTCAATGGTAGCGAGAGGAACAAATGCGTTATTTATTCAGATAAATCACAGCCGAACCCCAAAAACAAAATGAAGAGAAACAGAAAAAAAAATCCTTTGGCTCACCTTGAATGAGTACGAATCTCCTGATGTGGCCTTGTTTGTGGAGAATGCTAATTCAGTTCGATTGAGTGCAGATGGAAAGACTCTCTCGTCTCTCTCTTCTTTCCTCTTCCACTGCAAATAAAGCATTCTTGGGGAAAGAGAGGAATCGGCAATGAGTTGTCTTTTCGCATTCTCTATACTATACTCCTCTAGTATAGTTCGAAATACAAATATATAATGAGTACACAACAAGACTTCAGTGTAAAAAAAATAGTCATAATTTAAAAAACCCTTTAATTATTGAAACTTGAAAAAAAAAATATTCTTTAAAAAATTATAAAAAAAAACCATTCATTATTGGAAATTGCAAAATACCCTTAATTGCTCAGGAAATTGCAAAATGCCCGTCATTAGTTGAAATTTAACACCATTTGTTAACCTTGATGTTGAACAAGTTTCATAAGCGGCCAAAAAAAAAAAATACAGAAAATACAGGAAGTTCTTATATTCTATAGGTTTTTTCCTCTCTGCAGTTTCTGAATAATATAGATATGCTACATTGTTAACTCACTACTCCTTGCATGATTGGTTGTAAAGACCCAACACTAATTTTTTCTAGTTCCAAAAATAACTGGGCTACATGTTGCATGATGGGCGTAGTTCAGCAAGTTTTGACTGGGCTTTCTTAGTATTATTTTCATTCTCTTTTCTTTTTTCTACAACCAGGCTGAACTTAATGAAGTTTTGAGGTCTGGTACAGATTCCAATGATTTATTATGTAAGTTTTGTTATTGTAAATGGTAGAAGAACTATTCTAGAGAAGAGGTGAGATGATGAACGCGAAAAGACAAGTCAGTCATAAATTCATAGCTCCCTTTCCAAAAATGCATTCATTATTGCAGAGAGAGACTATGAGTCATTTCATCTTCTTCACTCACAGTTAAGCACTCGGAACTGAGTTAGCCATCTAGGCTTTTCTCCTGGTAATTTATATTTTTAATTTTCTATTTCTTTCATTTTGTTTTTAGGGTTTGGTTGCGATTTATCTAAAATAAATCATTTGTTCCATGAAAGATTATACTATTAGCACCGTGCAGTCGATTGAAATCAATCGTAATCCATTGTTGGTTTAGCTGCGTTAATTAAGCACCTCCAAATTTTGGTATTTGTGATCGTAACTGAAATCCTTACTTTTACCTCGTTCTTATAGGCCTCTCACAATGTTTGAACAAAAGACCTCTACTTTTTATGAGCAAATTTAAATTTAACCCATACACATTGCATAAACAAATTCTGTAGGCATGACATTCATTCTATAGATTTTCATCATGACAGCATGTGTTTTCATGTATATTAGGTATCAACAAGTCGATGTCAAGGATCGATTGGGTAAACGTAGACCCTGATGTGCTTCATTTAATTGCGAAGAAGTTAGGAGACATCTCAAACTTAAATGGAATTACAATTTAGGGTTTGCCTTTGTCTGCATAAGAAATGAGAGGGTTGCTGGTGATGTAATTCGAGTTCTTGATGAGACTGAATTTGAGAGAGGAAGTCGTAGGGTTCGTGTTGAATGGACAAAAAAATCATCAATCGAAATAGATCCTAATTTATTTTCACATTTCTAAATAATATTATTTCATTTATTTATTTGTAGGATGTTCTTAATTTACTTTCAAATCTCTAAATAATATCGTTTTATTTATTTGTATGATAATAGAGGTGGTGGGGGCAATTCAAGGAGGTATCTAGGCATTGTTCGTCATAAGTTTGACTCGGTCAACACAAGCGTAAGATATTTGGAAAGACATTTTGAATCTAATGGAAAGATAGTGAGTGAGTAGCTTCAAAGGCCTTAATTAAATCCTCTAAGAGTCTCATACTGAATAAAGACAAAATTCTTAGTTACTCTAACATTGACTATCTTTCCATAGGATTCAAAATGTCTTGAATATCTGACGCTTGTGTCGACCGAGTCAAAGTTTATGTCAAACAGTGTCTTACATGGACTCATGCTACTTAGAGACCTCCTTGAGCTGCCCCCACCTCTCCCATCATCCTATAAATAAGTAAATGAAATGATATTATTTAGAGATGTGGAAAAGAATTATGAATATCTTATAAATAAATAAATAAAATAACATTATTTAGAGATGTGAAAATAAATTAAGATGTATCTTGATTGATGACACCTTTATCCATTCAACACGAAATCTACGACTTTCTCTCCCAAATTTAGTCTCGTCAAGGACTCGGATTGCATCACCAGCATCACTCTCATCCTCCATGTAGATAAAGGCAAATCCTAAATTGTAATTTTCATTAAACTTTGTACTCTTTAGAGCCGTATTCAAGAAATGGCGCTCGGCCGCCCGACCCTCCCCCTCAGCTACCTTGGTTTCCGAACAGAAGATATAATAAATATCGAACTCATTGTCGATATCGAGCGTAGGGTTTAGGAGTGAACTTAATTTCTATTCTGTCTACTCTAGCAAAACTCACACGCTCCGACTTCCAGAAGTTCACCGAAAGAACATTCGTGGACCATCCAAGCGTTATGTGCTTGTCATGGAGCCTCATTTCTCTGATTATGCTAAAAACACCCCTCCTTTTCTACTCAATCCATTTACTAGGACTCAACTTCCTTTCCTTTCAGTGTCATTGTCTATAGTCCTCTCTACCTTGGTCTTATTCCTAGCCCTAGCCCTTGCCTAAATTGTATGGTTGGTGAGAATATGTCCTTGTAATAGTTCTTGTAATAGGAAGTTATGACAACCTAACTCGTGATTCTTTAGCTTTTTGGCAATCTAGTGATGAAAAATGGAGTAATGTTGAAGTACCAAAAGATATGGCTTGTGTGTATTACAAGGGTAGGTTATGTACTGTTTGTAATAATACTAAAGAGACAATGGTTGTTGATGACACCATAGGAGGAGTATTGTTCAGGATACCTCCTCCTGAGAAAATTGATTATTTGATTGAGGCCTTTGGTGATTTGCTTTGAGTGGTGGATCCTTCATATTGTAATTATAACTTACCCTTAGAAGATTATGGCTTCGAAGTGTACCGCCTTGAAGAAAATGATGATGGAAAGCCGCGTTGGATAAAGTTGAGCAGCATTGGGGATAGGGTTCTTCTGTTTAAATGCTAGTGATTTTGATGGATTCAAAGGGAATTGTGTATAATTCCAGAGAATGGCTATTATTAATAATGGTCCCAATAGAAGATATGGGACTATTCTTAGTAGATATGACTTAGAGCAGGGAAGGTCTCAGATGCTGGACATGAACGGGGATTATGAAGGCACTTGGTTTGTGCCTTGTTTGTACTAGTTCTTTGTGGTTCGTCAATCTAAGTATGTGAGATGAGCGCGAACTATTTTGGTAGTTTATTAGGAGTCGAGGATCGATTAGCTTTTTGTCATGGTTTGGAACTATTGTTAATCTGTCTTGTTGGTTGTAGTTCCTATTTGGGTTGTGTTAAGAGAAAGTCTCAAGTCATGTGCGCCTTGTATTGTTGTGTTTAATTTTATTTTTATTAGATGTATTACTTGATTTTAATTGTCATCAAATGGGTCGTCAGTTGTGCTTTTTTAATTTTTAGGCGATCTTAATTTCTCTTGATAAGCACGTTTGGTTAGCAAGAAATATTTGGGTCCAACAGAAAGTAGATTTGGCCCAAGTATGTGATGGCAGGTTTTTATGTTTTGTATAATTTTAGTTTCGAATTTATGATTTCTCAGTGTGTTGATTTGTGATCGAATATATACTGCTTTTTGGACATCATAAATGTAATGAAAATATTATGTAGTACAATTTGATATACATTGTATCAATAAAATTCTGTTTCATGGACGTACAAATCACACTAGATATTTGGATATGCATTAGGAATAGGAAATGATGAAAGAAATATGTTGTGAATTTAGATTTGCTATGTTTCTCTATTCTGCTATATGTTTAGGTAAGTACCACTAAATAACATCACACTCCCTCATCTCCATACATTTCTAGTTATCATAAAAAAAATGTTGTCTATTATGTATATAGTCATGCATGCAGTTAATCATAATCTTCTGTTAAGAGTTTGTTAGTTTATTTTAATGTTGCAACTCCCTATAAACGGGATCTCTTTGTTGGTAAATAAAGAAAAAAATTGAGAATATCAACCACGATGTATTTTTTAACACATTCATCAAGAGAGAGAACTATAAGATTCCACCTTCATTCAAACCCAACCCCCAAAGTATACAAAATGTTTCTATCGGGTTTGAAATTCCAACAAAAAAATTAATGTAGTTTTGTTTCTTTTATGCTTGCTGGATAAATCAAAAGAGGCTTTTATTTCTTATGCTGCGGTTTTAGAGATACACTGCCCCCAGATTCCTCTTACTCTCTTCTTATTTTTTTTATGTTGAACAACAACATGATCTGCATGATCAATACTTTATATCTCTTGCACGGATAATAATGTGTAGTAATTAAACTAATCATGTCTTAAACATAACCAGCAAAACATATGAAACTTATATCGAATATTATACACTTGAAGTGCCAACCTGTTATAGTTATATATATGTTTGGATCATTATTTTGTGATTCTTAGGTTGGTATGTACACACGAGATGCATGAATTTGGAAAATACGAAGTTAGGTACGATTTCATTTGAGCTGTTAGTTGACTCAGCATAATCTGCCAGAAGGTTTTTTTTGGATAGAGTTAATTTATACGACACATTATATATATAAATTAGTTATGATACTTAGCTAGCTATATATCATATTATGAATTGGGACATTTAACCCCACTGCTCCGACAAATCTTCTACTACGTATATATAGATGGATCTTGTATATATTTACGTGTCAGAATATCTAAAGGTGACATGATAATTCACTAAAGTTATTTAATAATGCACTTTTATTAGATTTCTCTTTTTTTGCTTGACTTTTATTAGATTGAAAATCGAATATATAGCCTTCAAAACGAAATCGAATATATATAACTTATAAAACACATAAAGTGTCAAAATTAATATTTAAATCATCAAAAACAATATATATACTACAAAAATAATAAATAAAATAAACATTTCGTATGTGATATAAACTAATATATAATATGTATAATATATATAAAATAGTATATAACCATACAAAATAATACATATAATAAATAACAAAATTTAAATTAAAACAATATATACACTATAAAACATAAAACTAAAACATGCAAAATAATACATAATTAGATCAGAGGCTTTGCCTCTAAAAAATACATATGATCACAGAAATGATAAACGAGTTCTTCTTTGTTGGTGAAATGAGTAATATACACGAGTGCTCAAATGAGTAATATTCATTTTCTTCTTCAACAGCTGTATGAGTGTCTAAATTTATAACAAATAAAGAAAAAATGATACATAAAAATGAAAAATAAAAGAACGTGCAGTGCAGTTGGGCGGTTGGGCCATCTTAGTCGCTCATCGATATCACAGGGTGTAACAATCTCTTATTAAAAGCCCTAGCTTGGATGAAGTCCGTTAAGCCCATACACATTAGGCTGCCAATCATGAATTCAAATTAACTTCAATTATAATACGATTAATCCATTCTTATTATATTCTTTGGGTAATAGAAAAAGGAGCACAACATTCTGTAGATCTACTTTAGCTTGATAGCTTGATTTCTTGAATCTCTAAAAAGCTTTGAACAAATCGAACTTAGTCCAAACTTAGATTTTTGACGATTTAACTAATCATCCGCTTCCAACGGATTATATAATAAAGATCTCGTATTTCTCATGCCAGATTTAATATTTGCAACAAGTCTTCACCAAATCTATGTAATAGAATACAGTATATATACTCGACAGCTTGGGGTGAGAAAATGGAAAAGGGAAAGTTCGTCTTTTATTCTTTCAGATCTTTAATCTGGAAAATAAAAATTTAATACACAATGATTATTGGACATTATAACAATAACTCGTTTACGCGTAATTATTTCTTTTAATTTTTGCTCTTCCCTACTATGTAGATCTCAAATCTCAATCATTTGATGATCTTGGATTTTCTTAAATGCTTTTTTTTAAAAGAAATTCAATTTGATAGGATTGTTTTACTTATTTTGACAGCTATCATAATCATTGTCCGCATATTTTTATTTTATTAAATATTAATATTTAGCTATCAATTTAACTGAAATGACTGAAAATGAGGTTAATCTATGCTAGATTCTTTTTCACATCCTAACACATGTAGAGAGAATTAACTTACTGAATTATTCATAATTTTAATCCATTGCTTGTTTGACTAGTCAATCTTTTAACCATTTACTAGGCGCGGTCAATCATGCAGTTAGGTCACTGAGATTTTTCTCATATGTTTTACTTGGCACCAGATAACCTCAGATTAAAAAAAAGTGAAAAATGAAAAAAAAAAAGAAAAAAAAAAGAGCATGTCACCTTAAAGCATCCATGAAAATTATTGAGTGTTACAATTACATACATTAACCACATGGAATAATTGCTAAAATTATCTTTTTTCTTTAGGGACGAATCCGTCGACAAAAGTTTAGAACTCAATGAATCATGACAGCAAGATCACTCTGTCACTTAATGTCTGTCGCGCATTTAAATCGTCTGCAAATGATTAATACCCACCACCCTGGTGGAATTAAGTTTCGTGGCAGCCGTCTGAGGCTAATCCGTTACGAGGGCTTGGCCAATGTCATGGGCTAATCGGAGCATACGCCCCTACTTTGGGTCGGGAGGTGCGTCCGGCACTGATGCCGATTGCTAACTTGGATTCTGACTTAGAGGCGTTCAGTCATAATCCGGCACACGGTAGTTTCGCGCCATTGACTTTTCAACCAAACACGATAACCAATTGTGTGAATCAACGGTTCCTCCCGTAATAGATTGAATTACTATCGTGACACAGTCATCAATAAAGTAAAAACTAATCTATCTCACGGCGGTCTAAAATTATCAATCAACTTCGAAAAAAAAATCTTTTTGAAATTTTCCCAAATGAGAATTGCATCCATAATGAGAAATCTTTCAATCTTATCTTTTGATTGATTAAAATGACATTGTTGAAAATAGACAATTTTAGAATGTATAACAGTAAAATAATAGCAACCCCTTGGACATAGACTCATAAATTACCAAATTATTAGAGTATTCACTCAGAAAGTGTCTCAGACAGACTCCAGTATGAATCAGGTAAATGTATCTAATTTTTAAGATACTCGAAATTTATAAATAATAATACACAATTATCGAAAAGTGAGTATTAATTAAGTTATATAAAGTACGCTTGAGCTGACGGGAAGAATATGTGGTCCGGGGACAATCCACTAAATTAATAATGCATCTTATTTTCTGTCTATCTTTGCTCCTCTTCTGTCTCTATATAAATAATTCATCACCCCTCTCATTCTTTCCATCAAGCTCTCTCTTTTTTCTTGATTAAAACATCAAGCTCTCTCTCTATCTCTCTCATAATCATACGAGATAAAATGCATATCATAAGTCTTTGGATTGCAAGTATGATGATAATTTGGCTGATTTATTTAGTGTACAAATGGAGAAATCCAAAATGCAATGGAAAACTCCCTCCTGGCTCAATGGGACTTCCGATTCTCGGCGAGACGTTTCAGTTCTTCGCCCCTAATACTACTTGCGACGTCTCTCCATTCATAAAACAAAGAGAGAAAAAGTACTAATTAATTTTGTTCCATGTTGATCATTTTAGCCATTTGGTTATGAAATTGCATTTTTTTTTCTCACATGAATTGTTTTTTTAACATAGATTTGGGAGAATATTTAAGACGAGTTTGATAGGGCGGCCAGTTGTGATTTCGACTGATGCGGACTTGAACTACCTTGTGTTCAATCAAGAAGGGCGGTTATTTGAGAGTTGGTATCCCGATACATTTACAGAGATTTTCGGTCGTGACAATGTCGGTTCACTCCATGGATTCATGTACAAATATCTCAAAAACTTGATTCATAGACTCTACGGCCCTCAGAACCTCCGATCTGTGTTTCTTCCGGATATACAAAAGTCGTGCCAGACGAGCTTCCAGTCTTGGTCCAGCCAGCCATGCTTTGAGTTTAAGGAAGCCATTTCCATTGTAAGATCTCATTATTAGATATGATCATAGTATGAGCATTATTGGTAAAAATATTTATGTCGGGAAAAGTTAGTTTGCTCCTAAAATTTTCTTTATTTGTCTCTCGTGTCTATGACAAAATATTAGACGGCAGCAATGATAAAACAAGCACATTTAGTAAATGAAATCTCTTTTAACATGTATCACAAACACAAGAGGATAAATTAAGGGATTTTTTAGGTGCATTGTATCAAGGTCTTCTATGTTGAACTGTTAGTCTTTTTGCATGTGAGGCAGTTAATGTCGATGTGGGCTACTGTAAATTTTCTAAACTTTTTTCCTTAGATAATTTTTTAACTTTTTTGTTATTTTTTTAAATGGTAGATGCTGTTTGACCTAACTGCTAAGAGGTTGATTAGCTACGATCCTTCTAGTTCAACTGAAGATTTACGAAAAAATTTCGTTGCGTTTATGCGCGGCTTAATCTCCTTCCCAGTTGACCTACCAGGAACAGCCTTTCACGAATGTCTAAAGGTATAAATATTTAAAACTATAGATCAAATATAATACATACAATAATACAAGTATCTTATTTAAATTTGAATTTGAAATGTTAATATTTTAGGGGAGGAAGAATGCGATGAAAGTTTTAAAGAGGATGATGAGGGAGAGAATGAGCTCACCAGACAGGCAATGCGAAGATTTCTTTGACCATGTGATTGAAGAGCTTAAAAACGGAAAAACCCTCATGACTGAAGGAATTGCACTTGATTTGATGTTTGTGTTGCTCTTTGCGAGTTTTGAAACAACAGCCTTGACCCTCACTCTCGCCATGAAGTTCCTCTCTGATAACCCTAAAGTCTTGGAAGAGTTGACAGTATGTCCATTTCATAATTTATAAAAATATTTCAATATAAAAATTGAATAATTTAAATGTATGTTTATAAACTTTGTTAGGAGGAGCATGAAGGAATTATACGAAATAGGAAGGATCCTAATTCTGATATCACATGGGAGGAATATAAATCCATGACTTTCACATCACAGGTGAGTAGTTACAAGTTGTATGTAAAGAAATATCAATTTGTATTTGAAATTAGTAAGCTTTATTTTATTTAATTTGCACCAATATCAATTAGCTGGTTTTCTCGTGATACCTTGTACCTTGAAATGCCAAATTTCATTTTTTTTTTTTAGCCCATACGCTCTTAAAAAATAATAATTGCTGAATTTGAAAATTCAAAAAATATATATAAGGCCAAGTTGCATTGACACTTGCACTTCGTTTTTCATGCAAACTGGTGTGACTAATTAATGTGTTTTTTTTTTAAATATGAAGGTGGTATATGAGACAGTGAGATTAGCAAACATCGTTCCAGCAATATTCAGAAAGGCTTTAAAGGATATTGAGTTTAAAGGTAAAACAAAATAATCCTCTAAAATGTACATTCAATAAAAATTTAAATGTGAAGTTGTGCTTCAATAACATTTTAGTATTGTAACTAATGTTGAATAATAAAAAAATGTTGATAGGTTACACGATTCCGGCCGGATGGGCAGTAATGGTTTGTCCGCCTGCTGTTCATGTCAACCCTGAAATTTACGAGGATCCGTTGGCTTTTAATCCATCGAGATGGAAGGTTTGCATCATTATTATCTTTTCCTATTTTTCTTCAAACAAAAAAGAAAAGATCACTGTTAAACTTGTATAAAATGTTAAATTAGCCCAATTTTTTTTTTTTTGAGAATACGCAATAGGCGATCTTATATTAAATAAAGCGTTCGTATTTACATCATGCCACAAAATCAAGAAAAAAAAGAAAAAACAAAAGAACGAAGTTTACTATAATTTTCCCCACGATCCTACCCACCAAAATCAAGTTTTACATCCCTAGCCGTTGTCTTCTCCACTTCCTCACCATTTTGATAGTTCTTATTGTAATTATCCCAAAATTTTGTTCCTAATTTGTCAAATTTTTTATCTAGGGTAAAACACAACTGACTGGTGGGACGAAGGAATTCATGGCATTTGGAGGCGGATTGAGGTTTTGCGTAGGCGCCGATTTCAGCCGCATTTTCATGGCCATATTCTTACATTCCTTGGTGACCAAGTATAGGTATGCATTGCTTCATTTTTACAAAAAAGATCCTCTCTCCATGTTATTTTTTCTTAAGATATAAGCATTTGCTAATTATTTTTTTATCTCTCTCTGCCAGGTGGAAGGCTCTGAGAGGAGGCAACATAGTTCGAACTCCAGGCCTCGCTTTTCCTGATGGATTTCATATACAACTCTTCCCAAAAGATTGATGAATTTACACCTAGTTTTTTTCTTCTTTCTTTCGTAGTTTTTTTTTTTTTTTTTTTTTGGCATGAAACATAAAAGCTTGTTTAGGGTTCTTATGAACCGGATTGTAGCTAGCCTTGTTTTCAAGCTCCTGAATAATACTAGGTGCCATTTAGTCTTTATATTTTGTATATGATTTTGTAAAATAATCCATTTTGTTACAAAGGAACTCCATAAGGGCCCAGCTCAAGTATGTGAGAATATTTTGAGTCTCATAGATCCGTAATATATTTTGTGTAGACTCTAGAAAAGATCTAAATTGAAACGGGCCAACAAGAATAAGAGGATGGGGGCCAACAAGTATAAGAGGATGGTACAAAATCGGTCGTGATTAGTTAACCCGTATCTGTCAGATCCGTCAAATCACACATTACTAAAAAAAAGTGTTGAGAGAGGCACTTATTTGCGCCTCTACCCAATTTAGAGACAGTTTCGTGTCCGCCTCATATGTGTCTCTACTGGAGCCGCCCCAAAAAATATAGAGGCGGACCATGAGCTGCCTCAACGTTGAGGCACCCAATGCCGCCTCAATATTGAGACACACAATCCCGCCTCAAGATTGAGGTACCCAATGGCGCCTCAACATTGAGGCACCCAATGCCGCCTCAACGTTAAGGCATCCAAAACTGCCACTATGTTGAAGCAAATAATTTGTAATATTTTAATTCCCACCATACAATATCAGTTTCATATTCATTTTATTTCAAAATAACACTAAATTATATAATCAATATTCATAACAAAATATTCAAATTAGAAAAATTGTAATAATCAAAATACATAACCAAATTTATGATGAATATTTACCCTATCACGAGCAAATATATTTTCTACAACTTAGAGAGTGAAAAAAAATACAAAAACAATCTAAACAATAACAGAAGCTTCACCTCATTTCCAAGACCACACCCTTGAGTTGAGTCAGATCAGTACTTCCATATATGGTTCTTTCCATTTTACCTAGAAACAATTAAACAAGAGAAATATCAAATCGATTAATATTCTCTTGCTACAAAATATGTGACTAAATAAAATAAAAATTATATGAAAGACAAGAGATAGGAAAAATAGTAGTATATACATACCTCAATTTATCCTCCAATTGCGCAATTAAGAAATGAACAACCTAATTTAGAATTTACCTCCAATTACGAATTAAACAATATACAAGTCAACTTAGCATTTATTGTAAAGAAAATGAAATACAAACTTATGATTAGGTTTAGGATTTAAGAATTTATCATATTATTATTATAAAAAGATAGAAAATGCAATAAATTAGAAAGAGAAATAACCTGAGATCTTTGTTGGATCATCTTCTCCTTTGACATCCCACCTTTTCTCTTTCACTGCAAAATAAAAAAAAGAATAAAAAAAGAAAATGAATAAATGTTAAAAAGACAGTAAATACAAAGATAATTGCATCTCAAAAGACCATTTGTCAAGTTTCCTCACATTTAAATAATGTTAGGAAAAGGCATTAAAAAAAAAAAAAATTATTGATTAATGTACCTTTTTTTGCTAAAAAAAATTGGCCTGAAATAAATGAGGAAGTCGGTCAGAAATGTGAAGAAACTTGAAAAAAATAGCCTTAGTTTTGCAAAAGAAAAATATAATTCATCATAAACCTGAAAAAAAAATGGAAAAAAATAAAATACAATAATAAATTCAACCTTGATATTATTTGTATGATAATATAACATAATACATACCATAATTTCCACACATTAATGCTCAAACCAACAAGTAAGAAATTTTCTACCTCTTTTTGCTAGTTTTATGGAAACCTTTCTTTCATTAATTAATTCTCTTTTAGGTCAAACCGATTATTGATTCAAAAAAACCTAAATTTAAAAAAAATGATATTGTATTGGGATTAAAACCAGTTTGGCTCATTAACCTAACTTTTGCTTTCTTTTCATTTCTTTTTTTCACTTTTTTTTCAAGTGATAATGAGACAAGAGTGATACCGGTACCAAATGAAATTGGAGTATTAAATTCTGTTTATAGACCGAGTCAGTTTTTAAGACCACCTCCCCATTTGCAAAGGAGGAATTTTGATTCAGGCGGGTCAAACGGGTCAAACGGTTTTTGATTGAGAATAATCCACAACCAAATATAGTTATGATTCCGGCGGGTCAAATGGTTCAACTAAATACAGTTAGAAATTTACATATTTATCTTTTATTCTTTTGGAGGATTCAAATATAATGTATCCTATTGGTAAATGTGTATATATATCAGACTCAACTTAAAAGGAATTAACAAAATACCACTAGAATTTCCACAAAAATAAATAAATAAATAAAATAAGAAGAGGAAATGTACCTCTTTCTCTCTCGGACTTCATTTATTTTTCGTTTCAACAAATTGAATCATGGCCTGCAACAAAATTTATAATTAGGAGAATGCCAACAAGAGAGACATATGAAAACTAATGGAAAAAAGAAAAGGAAAAGAGATTAAATTCAATGATTAAACAGTGAATTCACGGCTGAGAGAGAGATTTCTTAGTGAAGCACAAGCTTTAATGCGACAGAAAAGACAAACGGGTCGGGCCAAAGAGAAGGATTATTAGCATTCAATGATTTTCTTAGCAAGTCACGTAATAGAAACAGAGCTTCCATTGAGTTGCGGTGACATGCGTAGCCTGACATGAGAATGGTCCATGCAGGAAGAGTTTTATCAGGCATTTGATCAAACAGTTTGTGGGCGGACTCCATTAGTCTGCCATTTGTGTATGAAAGAAGCAAATCAGGAGAAATGAGAGAAGATCAATGAAGAAACTCAGGAAAACCAGATTTTAGATACTCATAAATACCCAAATTCAATTATAAACTCCAATTTGTATAAAGTCATAAAGACCTGATTTTCGATTGAGAAGCGGAGGTGAGTGAAGAAAGGCGAAAGGCATGGACCTTCTTCTCTTCGATCGTGCAGATGAAAGGCGGAGATGAGTGAAAGGTGAAAGGCGTGGACCTTCTTCTCTACTCTCCGACGCGGAGGTGAAAGCCAGACGGAGGATTCGGCGGGGAAGGCGGAGGTGAGTGGAAGGTTGAAGGCGCTGGAGAGAGAGAGAGAGAGAGAGAGAGGAAAGCGGATTCTGGATTGGTGAAAATTAAAGAGGCGCTTTTTTTGGGTAAATTTATCAGAAATATTGCCTCTAACATTTGGGTGCAAAATATTTTCAGAATTTTAGACCAACGGCGGGGGAAAATTGAGCGAAATGTAGAGGAGCGGGAAATTATAGAGACAATACACCCTGTTGCCTGTATTTTTGCCTCTAAACTGATCCCCGGGTCAGAGTAGAGACAGCGACCCCTACTGACCCAAATATTTTGCCTCTATACGCCCTTTTTTTAGTAGTGACCAAGTGTAGTAAAATTCGAATTGGATTTGGGTTGATAATTCCAAATTCAATTGAAGTTTGAAGATTCCAAAATCAAATTCATATTCCTACCAGTGGGTCCAAATCTTGCACTCATTCATCCAATCTAAAGAGGTTACCAAAGAATTTGTTGTACCTTTATGAACCATTAGGCACTGTCAGAGTTGTGTGATCCAATGAGCTCAGTTTTTCGGAAGAGACAGCTGTAATCTATCTTAAAGGAAATGCCTACATGATTAAAGGAAATGATTGTGGTGTGATAAAAACTGACCATTTTAATAGTTGAAGAGCAGATTATAATAAGAACTGGATCAATTCTATGGATGTGACACAACACTAAGTAGCAACACTATTTCTATCTTGGAGTCATATGTGTAAGATCATGAGATTAATTTTGTCGAAAGGAACAATCCCTGAGTTGAATTATCGCAAATTTTAGTAAGTCGACTGGGTTGGTCTTGCATTCATTCTAAAGAGGTTATTAATTTTGTTCACCAACAAAGAAAAACGGTTGAAGACTAATTTTTTGGTTCATCGATTCCTTTGGGGGTTCCCATGTAGTAGTTGTAGTGTATGAGTCATTGACTATTATAAAATATGTTACACGCAAAATTCGTACTTGTGTCGGATTCGTATCGGACACGGACACGGACACGGCTCAGACATAGCATGGGCACATGTCTGACATGCCACATGACATGTTTAAATATTTTAATATTTGTTGACTTTCTAATACGATTAATACACAGTGGGACACGCGTAAATATAAAATGGACATGGCTGAGAACACAGCCCAATGATGATTTATCACAATTTAATTCATATTTTTTTATATAGTTTCATCTTCTCTCTTTATTTATTTATTTTTTACTTCAAAAAAAAAAACTCTTTTCTAAAGTATATCTATTTTCAAGTAATTTTTTTTTTCTTTTTTTATCAATAACGATAACTCTCAAGAATCATAACTAGAAACACTATATTATCTTTTATTTATGCAAAATATGATTTTTTTCTCAATTCTTACTCACATCATATTCTCGGTATTTACTTTCTCACATTAATTTTTTTTTAGAATTTTTAGATATATACAATTAATTATAAAAATAATAAATATAACCTATCGTGTCAACAATTTTTTTTTAAATTATCGTATCGCCTTGTTCATATCGACATGCATCATACGTTATAGGAGACAATAAATTAATTAACCCCAACTCCTTATTTTTATCTCCTTTTGAGCCTTGTCATTGAGCCACATCATCACTTTTATTTCTACGGTTCGATCAAAATTTATCTCAAATCTTGACCTTTAATTTTATCAAATTTATTGATATTTTATGGCAACATGTGTGTGGTTATTAAAACATAATCATATGATTGGTTGAATTATTTTCCATCTCCAATTTAGTGAGAACCGTTTAATTTATTTCTGGCCTTCAGATTTTAATCACATGGTTTCAATAAATCATAGCCCAAAGTTATGTTCAAATATTAATACAAATAGAATATGAAGAGTTCACTCATTAAAATAAATAAATTTTCTTTTCTTCTTTAAAAAATAATAATTCTTAATGAAATATTTTAGTTCTCATGTTAAAATTGTCCAATATAAATTTGTTGAAAGTTTCTCTTTATTTTGAATTATGTGTTATTATGGTTCCAGTTTAATTTTTTTTCATACTAAAATATGTGAATATATATTATATAAGAGAACATGTAAAACATGATACGCTCATTAACTCATACTTTATTTTTTACCTATATTATTCTCAAGAGTCATATCATCAATTTTCTCTCAGCCGCCAGATCGAAAAAATCCTCAAAACTTAACTTTTTCATTTAAATTACTATCGCAATATCATATGACCAGTTAGAATAATGTTTTGTGTTATATCTGCAATTACGTGGGAACTATTATATAAAAAAATATGTGTGATCAATTTATACATAATGTGATCAATTTATACATAATCTATATCATTTTAACATCATATTTACCTTTTAAACAACGTGTTAATTTTATTATTATTTTTTAATTTTTTTTAAAGTTAATCATCTATAATTAAATCATATGTATTTCAACTAAAATCTATGAATAAATTGTCTTGCATTTTTAATTTTTTCTGACCTCCTTCATCTAAGCCCGATTAATACTTAATTTTTTCTAATATAATATTTCAAGAAATAAAGGTATAAGAAAACTAAAGAGAATAAAAAAAGGGATGACCTTTTAATATTAGAAATCTTAATGCTAATTGAGATCATAAATCAGATATCCAAATTATTTAGTAAGTTATTATTTTTTTTTTTTATTTTTATGAATTTATCATTTATGTTATGTTATTTCTCATATGTAAATTTATTTGTATAGAGTTATCCGTATTTACAAAATTAGATGTGATGTAAAAAATATTTTTGAATGAATAATAAATAGATAAAATATCTTATGATATTATAATTCAAAATTATTTTATACATAGTCAACTTACTTACCATAATTATTATATATTATTTATGTAGTACGAATTAATTTCAAACTTTTATTTTGAATTTTCATAATTGCGATTTATATATTATAGATTTAAATAAATAATAAAATTGAAATATTCGCAGCGAAGCGCCACCATTATCCTAGTTATTCTGATTTCTTAAGTTAAGTATTACTCTATCAAACTTTACTAGCTCAAGCGGTAAGAGACCCAAGTTAGAGTCACGATAGACAAATTTCGCTCAATATTTAGCAAGTCTAACAACCCAATGTGTTGTCCCAAAAACAAAAACAAAAACAAAAAAGTCAAGTATCACTCATCTTTTACATCTATTGTTATGTGTCTTTTTTTGTTTTATCTTGTGTCTGCTATCATCAATGTATCGATCCGGCAGGCTCACTTTTGAGCTATCCAGGCACAAATCAATAAATTGACCAATTTGCCTCTTAATTGATCCATTAATAGATAGGAAATAATTTCATTCCTTTTTTTACAAACTCAAGATCATTTTTTATTACTTTTGAATAGATAAATAAATACAGTTTTCATTTTTCTTATTTTGAAAAAAAAATAAAAAAAAAATAATATCAAGATTTTATTTTATTTCCTATTTGTTATGATTATTATTATTTTCCTAATTAAGGGATAATTTTCTATTTTAAAATAATATATCAAGAAAATAAAAAAATTCTAAAACAAACTAATAAAATATGCAAACATGGTTATGAATTTTTAACGTTGAATTATAAGGGAATGAGATTATGAGAATCAGATAATTCCTTTCTAATTAGTGCATTAATTATAAGGACAATATGGTAAAAGCAATTAATGTGTGCCTGTACAGCTCAAAAGTGAGCCTGCCAATATCATTTCCCCACATTTTTTGAACTCAGCCCATTCAAACGGATGCTTGCTGGCCCGCATTTTCACGTATTAAGTTTTTTTTTATACAGATTCAATTAATATCTAATCGCATGATACATGTCGTATACAAAAGAAGCCCAGGTGCCAACATATATTTTCCGTTACGCCTACGGGCTTTTCATCGAAAAAAAACATATATTTTCCGTTACTTATTTTATTGGCAAATGATACACAAGATATTTCAAAAAAATTGTAACACAAAGAAACAATAATGTAAAAAATTATATGTGACAAAAATATGGTTTAAGATATTTGATAATATTAATAGTGCCCCTGTTTGCCGTTCCGTTGTCATTCTCCTTCGATAAATAGAGTCAAGGATCCTCACATTCCCT
Source organism: Juncus effusus (assembly GCA_027726005.1). Classification (NCBI taxonomy): domain Eukaryota; kingdom Viridiplantae; phylum Streptophyta; class Magnoliopsida; order Poales; family Juncaceae; genus Juncus; species Juncus effusus. The sequence continues at coordinate 2,599,507 of CM050897.1, read as the reverse complement.
CCCCAACTTTGCATTTCACATTCTAACATCTTTTTCAAATGGCTGAGAACTCTTAACACCAAAAATAATGCCCCTGTTGCCTTCAAAGAAGTGATTAAAGAGGCCGGCAAGAACATAATAGCAAGTCCCCCTCAAGTATGCGGCGATTTGATCACACCCTTCCCTTCAAATCAGATTGTATCGAGGATTTTGGATACCAGAATCGCTTCTTTGATATCCTGGCATTTTAACCATGCAAGATCATTTTCAATCTCGTCCAACCGATCTCTTTTTAGGCAGTTTACCCCAGAGGGCTCTATTGTGGATCCAAATTCCTCGCGAGTATATACATAAAGAGAAAAGATGATTTGTAGTCTCCGGTTCTCGGTTGCAAAGAACATGTGCGGCCAGCTTCTTTTGGCTAGGTTTTCCGCTGTTAAGATTTTGTTTTGAAAGAGCAACCAGAGAAACATTTTGATCTTCAATGGAATCTTCATCTTCCATAGGGGTTTGGACCATGGAGGTGTTACACCTGGGTTGGTGAGGAAAGAGTAGGTCTGTCTAGAGGTGTAGTATGATTTTGGACCCCATCATCATTGGGTTTGAGTTGAGTTCGGGGGTATGTGGGTTGCGGAAGAATAGATCTCAGCCATTTGTGTGAGTTCTTTGGAAAAGAAGGATAGATGGTGTGCCGGAACATTGTCGAGCTGATTGGCACTATGAACATTATAAAGCGAGGTGATTATCTCTGGCCATGCATCAAGAGGGTTATTATCCAACTTCCATAACCATTTTAGGAGAAGAGAGATGTTTTGCACTTTCAGGTTTGTGAACTCCAATCTTCCATTTCTTTTGGAAAGACTACATTTGGACCATCTAATAAGACAACGGCCACCCAAGCATTGCTCATCCCCCTTTCAAAAGAAGACACATATGAGTTTGTTGATGATGTTGAGGATACCTTGAGGAAGTTTGAAACATTGCATCATATAAGATGGTAAGGCCGAGAGGACCGCCTTGATAAGTGTTGCCCTTCCGCCTTGTGAGGGGTATCCTTCCCTTCCATGTGGCAAGTCTTTTTTTAGATTTTGTGGATGAGCGGTTGGAAGTGAACTTTTGTGGGCTTCTTGTATGATAGTGGTAAACCGAGATATGTAATGGGTAGTGTTTTTTTTCCCACAAGGAAGAATATTAGAGATGACCTTATGTAGGTGTGATGGAATGGCAATGGGTACGAATCCACTCTTTTGCCAATTGATGTTGAGGTCCGTCATAGCGGTGAAGTGTAACCATAAGATCAATGACATGAAGATTGCGAGGATGTGCTTACATACACCTCTTCTTCTTTCTCCTCAAAAATACGTTTTTCAGAAAAGGTTTGGCAGGAGATTAAAGAAACTACATATTCCGTGAGATGGCACAGATGCTTGATGGCATATTGGACGACAAGTTTAGAGGATCTGGCTTGTAGATTAAATCCGGTGGCGAGTTTGACGTCGATCTCTCTACTTGATTGGGAAAAAATTATATACTCGGTTATCCTTTATCTGCTTCGGTTTGATTAGTAAGATAGGTGAATAATTATCTTTAAGACTATGTTTGTGTAATAGTTGGAAGAGAAAAATGCAAACACGACGGTACTGTACCACGACGGCACTGTAGATATACTGTTTTTTCCATTTTATATAACGTTTTCTCATTTTATATACAGTTTTGCCATTTAATATACTGTTGTTTATTCTTTGTGTATTTATTTACTTTTATATATTATTTTCCCATTTTATATACTGTTTTACCATTTTTATATACTGTTTTCACTTTTTATTTATATACTGTTATTAAAAAATGAATTATATATATTGTTATTGGATCCGTCATGAACAGTCGTGCTACAGTACGTCGTGCTCTATCGGGTCCCTAGTTGGTTTTAGTTTTCATGTCTGCAGTTGCTACTTAAATAATTTCCGGAATAATTGTGATTTCCATTTTCCATGTTTACAACTTCTGTAAACAAATGTATAATCCGAAATATATGTTGCTCTTTCAAAAGAATAATGAATTCACACACTCTAAGTGCTTTTTTCCGGCTTGAAACATGAAATGTCTGTGTTGGTTCTTACGATTCAGGGTGTTTTTACTTTATGGGAAAGTTGAACTTTTTTAGGAATGTTAGGGTATTAGAATCACATTACCATGTTTACTTACGTGGCAGCAATATCGCATTCTCACGACAAAGTGATATTACCATATTTGTGGGAATGTAATTCCCACCAAAAAGGATGAGAATGTTACATTCCCATGCTTATTACCAAAGTGCCCTTATTTGTTATGTTATTTATTATTCATATTAACATGATTAACATTATTTTATTATTTTTATTAATTATATTTTAATTATAGAAATAAAAAAATATAACTAAATAATAATAATAATAATAATATTTTAATATTTTAATATTTTAATTTAGAAATTAAATTATATGTTGTATTCATTAAATATTTATTCAAAAATGGGTTGTGAATTTTCTTTTTCTTAATTTATTGCAAAGTTGTTATGATTTAATTAAAAAAAATGCAATTCAACTAAAATAATATTAAACATACAATTTTATAGAAAAAAATATTTATTTAGAAATACATACAATTTTATAAAAAAAAAATTATTTAGAAATTATGTCATATGGAGTTAGTAAAATTTTATAATTAAATATGGTTGATTTGTTATACTAGTATCAAGGACATATTAGTCATTTTATATTTAAAATTAATTCAAATAATTAACATTCCTATAAATCTAAATTTGTGAGTAAACAAAAATATTTCCTTGTCATGGTAAAATAATTCCAAGAAATCACATTCCTAGAAATGTGATTACCATGGTAATCTCACATTACCGCGAAGTAAACGCCCTCTCAGTGGGTAACGTTTGTGACTCCTGATAACATTAGGTGCCATTTAAGGCTTTATATTTTGGATCCATTTTAAATTTTATTCTTCCATTAGAGTTTATCGGCCCAGACCTTTATCTCAAAAAACTTTATAAGTAGCCCATCTTAGTATCTTGAGATATTTGGGCTTTATAAATACGGTCCATAATTGAATGTGGATGATATATACTTCTCTTACAAATTGGATCCGGATCCAAACGGGTTAAAACACGGGAATTAAGCCCGTATTCGTGATCTTGTACTTTACAAACAGAAGTAATTTTCTCCTAATTCCTAATCCAGTCCGAAATCACTGTTAGAATGTATGTAAGGAATATTTTTCAATATGGTCCTCTAACTGTTTAAACTAATTTTTTTTATTTGAGAGGGTTTTTGTGAAATTATCCCTTGTACTTTGTTCATAGGCCGGCGGAACTTGCCCGGGATAACTCATCTCCTCTACACTTTTACCCCTTGATACAATGACATGTGGGTCCCACAAGTAAGTTAAGGTCTACGTAGACCATGTCCACAGAAGATCATGGGGATCCACAGTTTCAGAGTTCACACTGATTTGACCTTTAATTCTTTTATCTTAATAATCTAATTTTATGATGTAATAAATTAATTACTCTCTAACTGAATTGTTTATGGCTCCGTATAAATAGTAGGTAGTGAGAAAACGAGTCTCACGCCACCTTCTCTGCATAGAAAAAGAAAGAAAACAGAGCTCTCTTCTTCTTCTCTCTGACTCTTCACCTTCCACTTTCCACTCTCTCTTCTTCCTCTCCTTTTCCACCCACTCTTTCCTTTCTCATTTCCATTTTGAAGGTTTGTTCATTCTCCCGCCACTTTTGTGCTACTTCTTGAACACAGAAGGTGCAGAAGTTACGATGGGAAGAGCGACGAGGTGGCTCAAGAGTCTCTTCACCGGCAAGAAATCCAACTCCGCCGTGAGTTCCACGCCGGATCGGAAGAAATGGGGTCTGATCGGGAAATCCTTCCGTCAGAAAGGGGAACCACCACCGTCACCTCAGATGGCGTCGAGAGTGAATGAAGAGAGAAGAGGGTCGTACAGAGAGGTTATGAGTATAGAAGACGAGGATGAGCAGAACAAGCACGCCATCGCCGTGGCGGCGGCCACAGCCGCCGTCGCTGAAGCCGCCGTTGCGGCGGCTCACGCCGCGGCCGCCGTCGTCCGCCTGACAAGCAGTGGCCGGTGTGTCGCCAGCAGGCGTGAGGAAATCGCCGTTATCAAAATCCAATCCGCCTTCAGAGGCTATTTGGTAAGTAATTCGTAATAGTTTTTCTTGTTTTTTTTTTTTGGAGAAAATTTGGAGAGGGCTCTACGTCCCCCGTCCAAACGCCAAGCCTATCTTTCTATATATAAAAAAGTTATTGTTTTTTACAACCTAATTCCTATATTCTTTGCATTTTTTACACAGAAATCAAAGTTAATTTTTACACAGAAATCAAACTATGTGTGTAGTTTTTCTTGTTTTTGTATTGAATTATGAATTGAATCGAATTGGTGGTGAGTAACTGTCAGATTACTTAAAGAGGGAATCGGAATAAAAAGTGAGATTTGTGTATTTCTGAGCATTTTGTTCCGATTTGGAAGAGAAAGTGAGCTGTATGTAACGCGTGATATAATCAAGGGCCATGGCTGTCACCTCAAACTTACCCTTTCTCTCCCCTCTCTATTGTACCTACTTCCTTCTCCATTACCTTCCCCGCCCTATTATCATTTACACACAAACAGATAAATAGTAGAACATAGCTAGAAAAAGAACTAATAATCTCTCTAGTCCATTCCTTCTCTCTCTCTCTCTCTCTCTCTGTGCGTTACATCATAGTTCTGTTTGTAGAAGCCTCGCCATTAAAGCCCTACAGAGCGTAGACAACTAGACGCCCATTTACTATAGTGGTCCTCGTACAAGAAGAAGAAAGAATAATGCAAAACCAAAAGCTGTCAATCTTCCTTTCTTTTACAGTTTTACCCTTTCCTCTGTAGTCTGTCCTGTTTACCCAAAGGTCAAAACCAGTCTGAACTACAAAACAGAGGAATCTTTACTTCCCCACTTTCTCTTAACCTTGTAAACATTTTGATTCTTGTTTGAGCAGGCGAGAAGAGCGCTAAAGGCGTTGAGAGGGCTGGTCAAACTGCAGGCGCTGGTGAGAGGGAACATAGTGAGGAAGCAAGCGGCTGAGGCGCTTCGATGCATGCACGCCCTGCTCCGCGTCCAGGCACAGGCCAGAGCTTCAAGGGCAGGGCTTAGTCAGAGGTGTAGGTCTGAGAGAGCCTTACGTGTCAGCAGTGCTAATTCTGTAAGCCCTCAACTTGTTCTTTTTGCATTGATCTCAAAGAATAAAAAACCTTTTCTTTTTGCATTATAAATTTATTTATTTATGTTAATATTGTGAGTTTTGTGAAGTGAAACACTGTTTTTTTTGTGTTGTTGGACGGTTAGTAAAGAGTCTGTTTCATGAATAGTTTGTGAAGTGGGTTCCGCTTATTAGTTATCTGTGCAACAGTAGAATGTGTTTTTTGAAATGTTATAATACTTGTAGGGTAAAAGATGTGATTAAATTTCAACTTTTGTCTAATTATAATTACTATTTTTTTGTTATGTTTTAGGGGCCTCCTACACCTGAAAAATCAGATCAACCGACTCGGTCTAACGGTTCCAGATCCGACCGTTCTAGCCCTCTCAAGGTAATTAAAAACTTCAAAAGTATATTAACTAAAATTAATTTGACAATTTTATTACAAAGTTATTAATAAACCATCTTTTTATTTTTTACAGAGAAATTCGACAAAGTCAACAGCAAACAGCAGGGTTGACCGAGACAGGACTCACTCGTCCCAACGTAACTGGCTGGACCAATGGATGGATGAGAAATACTACAACGACGACAAGCACACCAAAATCCTGGAAATCGATTCCGGGAAACCAATTCCCGGCTTTTCCAAAAACTCTCCCTCAAAAGACTCGACTATTCCTCAGCTCAGCCCCAATTCTGTTACAAGCCCCCATTTTTATTCCGCCACATCACTCTCGAGGCGGAGCCCGTTCACGCCGACTAAGAGTGAATGTTCGTTTGGTGGGTATTCTGATTACCCTAATTACATGGCGAACACTGAGTCATTCAGGATGAAATCCAGGTCTCAAAGCGCGCCTAGACAGAGACTGGATTGTGAGAAATCCGGGACTCGAGTTCCCAGTTTGACGAGTCGTTCGATTCAAGCCAAGTTTGCCAAGAAGGCCTATCCTGGATCTGGTAGGCTTAATCGGTTAGGGATGCCTGTTTTAAGGCATTAATTAATTAGTGAATTAATTAACTCTAGTGGGTGAGAGTTGAAAGTGGTCTATATTGGAATATTTGTCTAGGTTTGAAATTAATATTGATATATAGTATTTTACTTGCTATTAGTAAATTGCATGCAAGTCCAACCAACTTGACCATCAAGGTTTTAACAATGTGTATCTAGATTGATTGAGATGGATTAGTTGCTAATTATTAAATATTTTCTTTTTTTATTTATTGTTTGTTTGGTAATATTTGGTTGTTCTTTATGTTTCCATCTTAAATTTGTCGTGATATAATACAAGTTTACATTACACTTACCTCATATTTTTTTAATTGAAAGGACACTTACCTCATATTAGTTGGTTAAAATTGTCATCTCTTCATCCCGCGTTATTAAACAAAACAAAATATATTATATCATTTTGTAAGATCGAAGTAAATATAATTTGGAAGTAAGTGAAAAATGTCGGTGATTAAATAAATTATCAAAGTTGGATGGCGGCCAAGTAACGGGTTTGGAGCGACTCTCCATGTCCATGTCCGTTCATTCAATGACTTGTCTAAATGTCTGTTCCGTGTGTTGGAGGATGCTGCTTCTAGCGAAGCAAGAAGATGGCTGTTTTACTAGTGTGAGCCGTTGGATCCATAGGTTGTGATATACCCCAAATATGTGAATTACCTGGAAGTTTAACCCTGTTAAGGCTTGTTTTGGAAGTTAATTAAATCTTCATATTCTTTCTTATTTTGGAAAATTCTTTCATATCTTAATTATTTTATACTAACAATATTAGTTGGATTATTTATTCTTACCAAGAAAGTAATAAGTATCACACTTTTTTTTTCAAATTTACTTGTGATAATTTAAGAAAATAATGAAGATTATCATAATTTTTGTTTCAAATTTACTTTTGATGTCTTAGAGAATAATGAAGATTATCTTGGTCTTCCTATGTATGAAAACAAACAAATTATCTTGGATATTAAATATTATTCTAAAAGTAAAACTGAGATCATTAATATTTTTTCACTTGTGTTACAAAACTTATTAAATAAATAATATAAAATAATTACCTAAATATATGACATAATTTCAATTTTTTAAGACATACAAATAGTATAATATTTTATATTGCTTATTTGGTTTCATATAATTATGTAGCTAACATAAAATTTCATAAAATAACAAAATTATTATATTAATAAAATCAATTATAAGACAATAAATGTCCAAAACAAGCATTAACGGAGTCAACTCCAATATAAAATCAATTAATTCACACTTTTTGGGCCATATCACAGTCCATGCATCAAACGGTTCAAACTATCAAAGCAGCCACCACCCTGGTTCGCTAGAAGCAGCATCCTCTCACCCCTGTTCCGTTCCGTTCCGTTCAGGTTCATTCAATCATGAACAAACTAGTTTGTTTCCCTAATTTCCGGACCTTTGTCACAGTTGGAATTCTCATGTCTTAGCTTGTTTGTCTCATGAATGATAAGTTTCACAAATATGGTTTCGTAAGCATTTACGTAGTTTTTTTTAACTTTGGTGTATTTACGTGTCTTTTAACGAGCTGTCTGTCTCACGAACTACTTTGGTGTATTTACGTTAGTTTTTTAACTTTTAAGCATAATTTCTTGCGTGTATTATGGTAAAATTCATCTCTTAACGTTATCTTTCTCAACTTTGTCATGAGTAGTTTTAATTAAGTTCGGATTCTAGTGTTTGGTATTTTGTACATGAGACGGGACCGTGACACGGGCGAGTCCAAACTGGTTTGAGCCTTTTCATCATGGGCCCATTTTGGTTGCATCACAAGGCGAACAAACCCACCATCTCTCTCTCTCTCGCCTTTTTGTTCGTTTCTTCAAATCTAGTCTTTTCTCACACCTTTGTACCGTCCAGAACATAATAATATTCTCATTCTTACGCAACACACGATGGATACAAGGATTGAATCTGTACGAATGAACTCTCAAAAGCAGAAAATCACATAGAAATCCGGATCTAACGTACTGGAATTAGGAGTGCATTGAATAGGTTTGGCTCGTAACGTATGTAAATCGCATCCGTTTTGGCCCGTGATATTCACATGACAGTGTGTAATTGCAAATGGATCCAAGTATTCCAACCAAAGCCACACGAAGAGGGCATGGGGCTCCACATGCGCTTGTTTCATGGCCATACCCATACTATGTGCACGTTCATGATACCAACACATCAGAAGGTTTATTAAGAGTGATTACTGTTGCACTGAGCTTATATGCATGTGTCTGGTTTTCTCATTTTTGTCGTGCCCTTATTAGTCTATCTGCTACATTGACCTTGTTTTATGGTGTTTTTTACTTGACGATTTCGGTGTAGTTTTTTTGTGAGTGTGTGATCCTACGATCTGGCACATCTCACGAGACCGAATATACTGAGAAAGAAATCCCAACCTTGATTTGATGGGAAGCTACTGATTGAGCTCCGATTTGAAGATAGAGGAGTAATTTTTGGATTTATTTTGCTTTTGTTTTCAAGTAGGGCTGCGAGTTTAGTTCGGGATTTTTATTTCTATGAAAATATGGCCCAAAAAATATGATGAACTATCAAAATAACATAATAGTTCTAATTCTAACTTATTCTATACGAGACTTAGTCCTCACTTTCCCCTTTTCCTTTCTCTCCTCCTTTTCCTCTCTCACGAACTCACGACGACGCCTCCTCTGTAGTTGACGGCAGCCGACGAAATCTTGCGTTTTTTTTTTGAACATTGGAGTTTATTTGGATGATATTGATATTTTTTGTAGGGTTGTAAACTGATATTTGTGTTGGTTTGCTAGTAGGTAAGATATGTTGCTGGATTTTTTTGTTAATTTGAAATGAATATTAGTGTTGAAGTAGTATTGAAATGGATTAAGTAAAAAGTATGAAATTACTTTATTTTGCTAGTAGATTAAATTTTTTGAGTGAATATTCAGTTAATATTGTATTATGTGTGATTTTGAGCTGAGTCGAATAAGTTTCCAGTTTAGTTTTGAGTGGAATTTCAAGTCAAGTCAAGCAAATTTGGTAATAAAAATCTTATTTTGAGTTGATGTCGAGTCAAGTCGAGCTGGCTCGAGTCAAAATCGAGTCGAGTTCGAGCCGGGCTTTCTGGCTCGAAACTCTATATCAATTTCGAGTCGAGCCAGCTCGATTCAATTTCGAGTCGAGTTCGAGTTGGGTCCATCTCGTTCGAACTCGACTCGATTGCAGCTCTATTTTTAAGACATTTTTTGGGTTCTTTTCTTTTCTCTTTTTTCGTAGCTTTAGTCTGTTGTTTTGGGATGATTGAGAGCCGAGTCTAGTGGGCAGAAAGATTCCCTTCTTAGAGTTATGCAATGCAAAGTTTAGAGGAAGGAAAATGTTTTACGGGCCGGGCTAGGTTGAGTTTAAGGCTTTATAGTGTCATGAGTTGATGTGATTAAGTTTTGTATACTCTCTTTTATGATTAATGCTGTGCCTACGGGCTTTTAAAAAAAAAAAAAAAAATACATGTGATATTTTCAAGGAGACTGATAAGGTATGAAGGGACGAGACATCATAAAGCAGAGAGGACTTGATGCGCTTTTTGTATGACAAGAAAACGCAGTAGGTACTTTATCTGAGTTTATTGTGGGGAAAAAATAGTATATTACTGCATAAATCACGTCAAGCAGTTCTATCCGCTATCTTTCTTTACTTTTAGGGCAGTTTGGATAGCCGAATTAGTAAGTACAAAAGAATTTGAAGCTTTTCTGCATTTGGAACTACCGTATTTACAGTGCAATTTGTGGTGTTTGGATGAAAAAAAGCTGAAATTACGGTAGCTCTTGTTCTAGTGTTTGGATTGATGTAACTAAACAATGCATTTTTTTTGCTGGATTGCACTAAATAGTCACTGCAAGTATATTAAAACACATGGTTTAAACAAAATACACCATATAATCAAATATTAAACACAAAATTTTTTAACACTAAGCATTAAATTATTATTCACGGCCAAACTAGTTTACTGCTATACCTAAAATTATTCTCCCTGTACAGTATTCTCTCTAATCTAAAAAAATGAAAAATTATAACTAAAGTAAGCGCTAAAAAACAAGAAAACATGTTGCATCAGTTGTCTTTCCAACCTTCATCTATTCTTCAGTTTACATCCATATCGTACTTATACCAGTAGATGGTACCAAGGATTATAAAGGTAAACTGCGCAATAACGTCCCTACATAATCCAAAATCCAAAATCCTCCAAGCAAATGCAGTGCACCTGGACTTTGAAACCATATTTTAGTATAGTAGTAAGGAAAGAAGATAAAACTATTCCTTCAAAAAAAAAAAAAAAGATAAAACTATGAAGCATGTATAACAATCCAAAAGATGAAGCATGTATAGCAATCCAGCTACTAATTGTTTCTTCTTGCATGTAATAAAACTATTGAATGTATTTCTATACAAGAAAAATAGAAGCATGTCAGGATTAAGATATGCAAAGCCAAAAATTCTTTTCAACATATGCCAATTAAACACCAATTAGACTTAATTATACTCCATACATCATCAATTAAAATACTCATTCAATTAAACCATACTTAGATCAGTAAAGGATAGCTTAGGATTTCTCATTCAATCAAAGCCTGAAACAAAATGCTACAACAAGGACCAGAGATAGCGTAAACTATTACATACATACTTCAAACTAATATGTAATTACTTAGGAAAGCTTTTAAATCAAAGAAATCGAGTTAAAAATATCAATAGAATAGAAATAGAACCACTACGATTTAGCAAAATTAAATTACAGGTACTTGATTTCCTAGGAAATAATTGTCACTAATTAAAGAGTTTAATGAAGCAAAAAGAAGATTGCAAAGAAAGAAGCACACAATCTAACCAATTGCAAAATAAAATTATGAGAAAAGAGAACAATCTGACCAATTTGGGGTGAAAACCTGACCAATACGAGGGGGGATGAAGATAAGTGAAGCTGTTTAAGGTGAAAATCTGACCAATTTGTGATGAAATATTCGCTTCCGTGGAGAGATTAAGAAAGAAATGCTTGAGCTGTTGAACAGGAAGTCGATGATGAAGCTACTGGTCATCTCCAATCCTGAAGGAGGACGCTGGTTTCTCCCGCCAAAGAGACGAGAGCGCTGTAACTCGGAAGCCGGGAGAAACGAGCGAATGTCGAGATACCGCATCAAGACGCCTCAGGGAAAGCAAACTGCGGAAGTTTGGAGACCCAAACAGACGAATTGGACCTAATTACTGTAGTTCATTTTACCAACTGCCTTACTTACATGTTGCCAAACAGCCCCTAGTAAACCAAACTATAAAAGACAAACAAAATTGGGATAATTTCATATATGCCACTACAAAAACTCGAAATATCATATTTGCCATTATAAAAACTTAAATATCATATTTGCCATCATAAAAACTTAAAAATATCATATATGCCGTTACAAAACCTAAAATATCATATTTGCCATTACAAAAGCTTAATATATCAAATTTGCCATTAAATTTATTCAAAACTTAACACCATCTAATTTTTCCGTTAAAATTAATGGTCCAATCTTATAATTATCATTATACCTCTAAATTCATTTCATGAATTAGATTCATATTAAACATCTCTCTCTCTCTCTTCATGATTTAGATTCATATATAAGCAAAAAAAATTCTTTCTTTTAATTTGAAGTCAAAAGAATTTGATATGAGAGAAATGAATTGATTATTTTTTTGAATATATTTTTTCTCTCATGTCAAATTATTTTGACTAACAAATTGAAGTGAAGATTATTTTTGTTTATATATGAATTTCAATCATGAAAAGAGAGAGAGAGAGAGAGATCATCAAATGAATGTTTAATATGAAATCTAATTTATTAACTAAATTTAGAGGTATAATGGTAATTATAAGATTGGACCGTTAATTTTAAAGGAAAAAATGGATGATTTTAAGTTTTGAGTAAATTTTATGGCAAATATGATATATTAAGTTTTTGTAATGGTAAATATGATATTTTGAGCTTTTGTAATGGCATATATGAAATTATCCCAACAAAATTAAACCTGATATCTTTTACTTCTTCTTCTCCTCCTCCAAAAAAAAAAAAAAACCCACTATATTTCTGATTTCCATAATTGATATTTAGGTAATATACATTGGCCCATATATATGAGCTTTATTTAGCCCAAGATAAAAAGAATATCTTGGCCCATAATATCGCATCAAAATGACTAAAATTTACAATTATTATTATTCACTTGAAAATTTCTCTCACAAAATATGCAATCTAAGTCTAATCAGATTTCCATCCCACTCAACCTCCTTATTAACTGCTGGACTCTCCCTCCACACTTCACTCTCCACTCAGATCTCCTCCATTCGCCATCATGGGCCATGTCAACCTCTCGCCGCCGCGCCGGCCCGGCCCGCCCCGTCCATGGTCGCTCCTCTCCGTCACCTTCTTCGCCTTCCTCTCCGGCCTCCTCCTCTTCCTCCTCCTAATCACCACCCCGCTCGGCGACTCCCTCGCCGAGTCCGGCCGCCGCACCCTCGCCGCCGGATCCTCGCCTTCCCGCGCCCGCATCATCAATTCGCTCGTATCGTCGGGTCGGATCGCGGTGGATCCGTGCCCGATGGAGGACGTGGATTACATGCCGTGTGAGGATCCGAGGCGGAGCAGCCATTTCAGCCGGGAGATGAACTTCTATAGAGAACGGCATTGTCCCTTGCCCGGCGAGGGCTCGTTCTGCCTCGTTCCGCCGCCCAAAGGGTATAGAGTGCCCGTTCCGTGGCCTGAGAGCCTCCACAAGGTACTGCAAACTCGTAATAACACTCCAAAACCTCCGATTCTGCTTTTTTACACACATTTTTTTGAAATTTTGGTCAGATTTGGCATGATAACATGCCGTACGGCAAGATCGCGGAGAGGAAAGGGCACCAAGGCTGGATGAAGCAGGAAGGATCGCACTTCGTATTCCCTGGCGGTGGCACCATGTTTCCGGACGGAGCTGAGCAGTACATTGAGAAACTGAGCCAGTTCGTTCCGATCAAATCCGGCCAGTTGCGAACCGCTCTTGACATGGGTTGCGGCGTAAGTAATTAATTCCGTATTAAATCCATCAACAAATTCATCCAAATTAACGCATAGCACCGTTAGTCCCTGTGCTTTAATTTAATTGCGATTTAGTTCCTATACTATTGAGTTGAACTTTTTTGTCCCTGTACTTTATAGAATTAATAGTGCATAGTTAGTTAAGTCCATGACTCAAGGACTAATCATGCATATTTACATACAAATTACAATACAAGGATCAAAAAGTTCAAACCAGTAGTACAGGGACTAAATTGCTATCAAATTAAAGCGCATGGACCAATAGTGCATTTATCCCTAATAATATAACATCATTTATTTTAAACTACGGTTGCTAGTTTTGTAGGGTATATCTTTATATGCATTAAGTCTAAGGTAACAAATCTATGCTTTATCCAAAAATTCACACAAAATCACCCAAATTAATGCATAATAACAATAACAATAATAAAATAAATAAAATATAATATAATATAATAATAAAATGAAATGAAAATAAATATTAATATTAATAATAATAATAATAATAATAATAATAATAATAAAATTAGAAATAAAATTAAAATTAATAATAAAATAATAAAGTAATAAATAAATAAGTTTCTGTAATCCAGGTGGCGAGTTTTGGTGGGTACATGCTGAAAGAGAACATCCTCACCGTATCCTTCGCGCCTCGAGATTCACACAAATCCCAGATCCAGTTCGCGCTGGAAAGAGGAATCCCGGCTTTCGTGGCAATGTTAGGAACCCGCAGGCTCCCGTTCCCCGCGCAGGCGTTCGACTTGGTGCACTGCTCCCGCTGCCTCATTCCCTTTACCGCCTACAGTATGTTGGTTTATCAGTTACAGCTTGCTAATGTTAGTTGTACTTTTGTAATGGGGAAATAACAAAAAGGCCCCTGTATTATTAGAAATCGCAAGAACGTAGGATAAATTTACTAAAAAGTAATCAAACTAATTAGAGAAAGCTAACTGACAGCATCAATCACCAACTAACTCCACGGACTATTTTTCGCAATTCCCAACAATCCAGGGTCTTCTTTGCAAACTCCCCATATATTTCTAATTTAATTTCTATCACACAGACGGAACTTATCTAATCGAGGCGGACCGTCTCCTTCGCCCAGGCGGATACTTAATCATATCCGGCCCGCCCGTCCAGTGGGCCAAGCAAGACAAACAATGGGCCGATTTACAATCCATGACTCATTCCCTCTGCTACGAGCTCATCACCGTCGACGGCAACACCGCCGTCTGGCGCAAGCCAGCTGGCGCACCGTGTCCGTTTGATAAAGAATCAGCTTTCTCTCTCTGCACGGATTCCGATGACCCTGACCAGGCCTGGTACTTTAATCTGAAGAAGTGCGTTAACAAAGTGGAGCTGTATAAAGATCTATCGGTTGGAAATTTACCAAAATGGCCGGAGAGGAATGTGAAGGCGAGCGATAGGGTTTCGAGGGTGAAGAACGGGGTTGACTTTTTTGAGGCGGACGGGAAGAGGTGGGCGAGGAGAGTGAATTACTACAAGAACGTGATGGGGGTGAAATTGGGGGGTGCGGATGCCAATGTGAGGAATGTGATGGACATGAACGCGATTTACGGGGGATTTGCGTCCGCGTTGGTGGGCGAGAGTGTGTGGGTGATGAATGTGGTGCCGGATAAGAAACCGCTCACATTGGGGGCCGTGTTTGATAGAGGGTTGATTGGCGTTTATCACGATTGGTAAGTTGGATTTATTTTAAAATGTTTTGTTGGTTATAGGATTAATTCATTTAGAAAAGAATTTTGTAATTTTCAAATTAGTTTGTTTTCTGCTTTATTTTTTTTCTGAGTTTTTTTTTAAGAACTTTCAGAGTCTGTTTATTTTAGAATTAAAAAAAATGGGTTAATATAAGAATCTTATATGTGTAAATTGTTACTTATGTTTTCAGTTTATTATTATTTTAGGTGTGAGCCTTTTTCTACGTATCCAAGAACGTACGATTTACTTCACGTTTCAGGAATTAATTCCTTGGTCTCAAACAATAATAGGTATTTTTTATATTTTACTTATATAATAATTTGCTAAACTTATTTACAAAACAATTTATTTTTTTATTTTTTTTATTTTGATAATTCAGGTGTCATCTTGTGGATGTAATTCTGGAGATGGATAGAATATTACGACCGGAGGGAAAAGCTATTATAAGAGACTCAGAAAATGTAATTAATAAAGTGATTAAAATTGCGCACGGTTTTCGATGGACGATTCAGATTCATGATCCTGAGCCTGAATCGAGTGGGGGCGAGAAAATACTCGTAGCCACAAAAACTTTTTGGAAATTAGAGTGAGTTTTTTTATTTTTATTTTATTTGTTTTATTTACTGATTTTTAAGTAGATATAGGGGCGATTAATTCTTATTTGTTTTGAAATGATATGAAATGAAATGAGTAGATTTTTACTAATTTGCTTATTGTATTATTTGTAAGAATAACTGTATAATCACTGAGGTTTTGATTAGATAATTAATGTGATTCGGCCTATAGGAATTTAAGAAGAATCTGATTTGTGACAGCTATTGTTTATTAGTATTATTGATTTAATTTGAGGTAATATTTATTTCTTATTAATATGGGCCTTAGTTTAATGTGGTAATCTTATGCATGTCTAGCTAACTTGTTTATTTAATGAATTTTATGAACTAATGATAGGTGGATAAGAGCTGTATAAAACCTCAATTAAGAATTATTCCAACTGCTTGCTGGTATAATCTAATCTTATTGTTTATTAAAACGTGGATACGTAATATAAGGCCGGCGCAACAACACCTTTTGTTTTTTAAGGTAGTTTATTAAAAAAAATTATATAATTTTGTAAATTTAGTATGTAGGTTTAAAAAATAGCATAATTTTATAATATTGTATACTTTTTTCCTAAAAAATAAATTTTATTTTTATGAAATTAGTTTATAATTGTATAAAGTTAGCATATATAATATAAGTTCATATAACAGTGTATTTTTGTGAAAATAGTATATAAGGAATTATATAAATAGTATTTTTTTTTTTAAATTATAAGTTAAACAGTATATAGATAATTAGATTTTTTAAGAAAAATGTATAAAGTATTATAAACAACATATATCTTGAAACAATATACATGTGTAATAGAAACAATATATAAGATCACAGCATATATAATATCCAATATTTTACCAAGTTGGCCAGAAAGATTTGATAGAAGAAACAACTGCTAGAGAAAAAATATGCTCAAGAAACAACATAACCACTCGAATTATGAATTGAATCAAATAATAGTATGTATCAAACTCCTCAATCCACAAACAAAGAACAACAAAATTTAAGAAAAAATGTCAATGACCAATAAAATAATGCCTAATAAACACCCAAAATAAAACAAACTCATCATACTTCCTCGCACACAACAAACAAATTTAAACCCCTTTAACTTTACATTATAAACAAACTATAAAAACAACATTGTATAAACTATTAAAATGAAATGAAATTCTTATGTATTCGAACAGACCAATGAACTTTGATATCAATTGCCTTCAGAAAATCACTGTACTGGTAAGTTTAGGTGGTGCCACAAGTCCAGCTAGAAGTCGGTACGCAAGTTAGATAATGGCACCATGAACAATGGTCATTTCCGTTCTCTCCTTTGAATACTGCGTATAATGCTGCAGCCATTCTGCTCGAAATAAAATAATATGATTAAATAAGTTACATAATCAGGTATATTTTATTGTTCATATAAGCTGTCTTCACAAATGACGAACTTATCCTTGATTTATTTATTATTTGTTATTAATGTTATGTGCTGGATCAAGAATGTCCCTAATTAAATATTCTTACATGAGCCCCATTAATTCAAGTGGAACAATAAAAAATGGAAAACTGGGCAAGCAGTATCTATTCATCTCTTAATGTCACCTTGAGGAATCATAATTAGTAAAAATAAACAAATTAGGAAAATTAAATTGGAACAAGAATGATTAAATAAAATAAAAAATAGAATGCTTACCCTGCAATAAGCAAGAGCGATGAAATACCGAGAAGCAACAATTGATAAAACGCATATTTCGATGCTCCACCTTGCCTCCCACGCGATTTTTGCCAATCAAATTGAGGCTCAAATAACAGAATAAACCCTAGAAGAAATCCGGTCAAAAACCCTCCAATATGCGCAAAATTATCGACATGAGGCAGGATTCCAAGCACCAAGTTTATCACCGCGATTACCAAAATATTGAGCAGAGCCGCAACCTAAATTTGAAACAAAACGGTGTAAGAGTTTTACGAAATGTACGTAATTTGGATTGTAAAATTATTTCAGGGGAATAATTTGTATGTACTCTGTTGGTGTAAATGGTCCAATTGGTGAGAAGCTCAGCCAGCATTGCACCAAGAATTCCAAATAAAGCTCCTGAAGCTCCAACCGATACACTGTTTTGTATAAACAACGCTGAAAGAACGCTACCGCCAAATCCAGAAATGAGAAAAATCGGCCCAACTTTCACTGAAAAAAATAATAATAAAAAAGCTTATCATTATGATTTATGCATTTGAAATCTGAATGTGCGATAATAGTTTAGGGTTTAGAACTTACGGAATCCGAATTGTTGCTCGAGACGAACACCAATGAAAATGAGACAGATCATGTTGGCGAGTAAATGAATGAGACCAGCATGCAACCATATGGAACTCACGAGTCTCCATCCTTCATTTCCATGCACAATTTTGTCCCAATCCAATCCTCCCATTTTATCCAATCTATATATCCAACAAAACAGACCAACAATATGATTAAACTAATTATATACTTTAGCTTTACAAGACCTATCTACAAACATTTACATTAAGATAACTCATGTAAAACACATGTATTAAAAATATCATGATGTAAGCAAAAGATATTTTGATTTAGTGAATCAGGATTTTTGAGCATCTTTTCATAAAAATATATCAAAAACACTAACGTAAAAACTTACGAACGAGTGGAAGGACCCAAAAGAGGATTCTCTTTCCATGGTTGGAAAGAAAAGCGGTGCAAGAATCGTGCAATACATGTGCCGTACGGATTCCCTTCTTCATGAGCCGGGCAGTTATTCACCAACATCTCAAAGATAAACACGATAATGTCAGCAATTACGATTGTCGGTACGAGCCATGGCCGGTACGATTTCTCTCTCAAGATAGATGGGTCGTTGTAAAACGGAGGTGGAGTTACGTCCATGTTGTTGCCTCCGTACCTGTTTCTGCCAGGTGGAGGCGGTACGCGATTTCCCGACTCCACATCCATTTTTTGAAGTTTTGTGCTTTGATTCTCTCTCTCTCTCTCTCTCTCTCTCTCTCTGTTTTTTGTGTTGGGAGTTTTGGATTGAGAAGTGATAATGGAGAAGAGGGAGGGTTGAAAAACGATGGATGATAAGAGAAGGAGAAGAAGGGATGAAATAGTCAGCTGTACGTGTTTCGTGCTATGAGTGATGAGACGTATTTTTCTTTTTTTAATTAGGAAAATGAGTTATTGGTTTGGTAATTGGAATACATATTGGATGTTAGTTGGCATATAATTGTTTTATGAATTAGTGGAAAACATAAATATAAAAAGTACTTGGAATGTTGGTCTTGAATAAATGAATGATTGGTAATTTTCAAAAAAAAAAAAAGAATAAATGAAGGGAAATTTACAAAAAATCCCCTATCTTTTCTGAATATTACAAATAACCCCCTTTATTTTCGTTTATTACAAATAACCCCCTGTCAGAAGAAGTTTTCTTTCAAATACCCCCCTACATCACTATTCCATCCATTCCAAAGTTAATTTTTTTTAAATGACTAAAATACCCTCATGTATATTGAATATATTTAATTAACAAATTAATTAAATAAACAAACAAAATAAATTAAATAAAAATTGTTAAACACATAAAAAATAATTCATTAAAAAATAAAATTCATTAAAAAGAAATAAAACCAATTAAAATAAAAATAATTAAAAAGAAAAGGCCCAACCAAGTTTAAGTATTTTTCAAGACAATATAATGTGGGTCTGAATGTTGAGCTATACCAGATAATGCATTAGGCTCTTACACTATGTTATAATAAATAAAGTTGTGTGTGTCTATAATTATTACTATTTTTAAAAATTGATTTTTCTTTTATTATTTTTTTTATTTTTTTTATTTTTTTGTATTTTTTGTATTTTATAATATTCAAATAAGTTAGGGGGTTATTTTGTAAATTTCCCTATTTTATAACATTAATTATAATTTTATTTTTATCTTTACTTAATTTTTATTTATTTATTTAATAATTATGTTTTGTTTCATTATTTCTAGATTTTTAATTATGTATATTTTATTTATTTTAATTAATTCTTATTGAGTTATTTTTTACTTTTTTTATTTTTAACTATTTAATTATTTTTTAACCTTTTCTTTTTAATTATTTTTATTTTAATTAGTTTTATTTCTTTTTAATGAATTTTATTTTTTAATGAATTATTTTTTATGTGTTTAACAATTTTTATTTAATTTATTTTGTTTGTTTATTTAATTAATTTGTTAATTAAATATATTCAATATACATGAGGGTATTTTAGTCATTTAAAAAAAAATTAACTTTGGAATGGATGGAATAGTGATGTAGGGGGGGTATTTGAAAGGAAACTTCTTCTGACAGGGGGTTATTTGTAATAAACGAAAATACAGGGGGTTATTTGTAATATTCAGAAAAGATAGGGGGTTTTTTGTAAATTTCCCATAAATGAATGATTGGTTGTCGATGATACACACAAAATTTCACAATACTCCTACTTCAAAAAAAAAAAAAAACAATTCTCCTATATTTCTTCATTTGTTAAAAATATATGATATTCAAAATTTTATCTAGTGATAAATATAAATTTTATTTATTGATTATAAGTGCAAGTTTAATGGAAAAGGGTTGTGAAGAGGCTAGCGTTCTACCAAAATCACTACATTTTTCACTACCTCTCTCAATGATTTATAGGTCCCATAATTATACAAATTCTGTGGAGCCCATAAATCATTGATAGTTGTAGTGAAAAATGTAGTGGATTTTGTAGTGGGTGAAATAAATATGGAGGCTGAAAAATTGGCTTATGGTTGACTATTTATATGAAGGGAACCAATAAATTTGTTTTGGTCTCGAAGGAGAAAAATTCTAACACCTAACGCGGATTTATGAAATTTACATCCAACACCTTATATTATACAAATTTACACTCAACATAACATGTATGCTGCCCTTGCCGCCAACAAAAACGTGTGATGAATTACAAATGAATTTCTTAAAGATGCAAATTATTCATAAGCTAGTTTATAGAGTATATTGTATGTGTACCAAGAAGTTATGGATTAAAATAGCGATAAACACAATATTATGTATCTAGTATAAAGTCTATTTAGTGAAATGTGAATAAAAAATTTGCATCAAGTTTACAATTTGCTATTCAAATTTTTATCTAGTGATAAATACACATTTTATTTATTGATTATAATTTATGAGTTAAATTTTAATGGAAAAAGGTTGTGGGAAGTAATAAATGAAATAAATACAGAAGTTGAGAATTTGGGGGTACAATTATGGTTTGGTTGACTATTTCTATGAAGGAAACCAATAAATTTGTTTCGGCCTTAAAATTCTAACACATAACTCGGAGTTATGAAATTTACATCTAACACCTCATATTATGCAATTTAGACTTAACATGTATGTCCATGCCGCCAACATAAACGTGTGATGAATTACAATTGATTTCTTAAGAATATACATATTCGTACTTACTATACAAAATAATATAAAAAATAAATAACTTCGTAAGAACCCAATATAAGGTCTATTTAGTGAAACGTGAATAAACAATTTACGTCATATTTACAAACCCAGCCCAAGCCCCTATGAATCCTTCTCTTGCGCAATATAACAAAATCAGAAAACTAAAGAGGCAAAATTCATAAAGCCATGTAATGCTTGTTATGCTATTCTAAGGGCCCACACTCAGTTAGAGAAATATTTTTAAGGGCCCAATATGAAGATAAAAAAGGCCACAATTTTCTTTTTCTTTTTGAGGGATTGTTTTGAATTACCTTTTGTTTCTTTTCTGACGCGGTTTGAAATTACCTTTTGAACACAGTAATGAAATGTTTGTATACAAATCTCCAAATGAGGATACTTTGAGTACATAAAAAAAATTAAATACATAATAAATATGCTACAAAGTATTTAAATACATAAACAACTCTCAAGCAAGTATTCAGAAAAAAAAAGTACATAAACAACTGACAAGTTACTACCAAAATGAACAACTGAACAAATAACACCATTTATAGCATACGAACTACATAGAAGAAATGGAAGGCAGAGAGGATAATCAAGGGAAGACAACGGAGTAGACGAACACGTCTTGTGACGACTCTTCAACAATCATTTTTTTGCGTTAGGTTAATAATATTTTGAGTGACCGGTCTATATTTTCTAGCTTTTCTAGATATTATGTATTTTAATTTATTATTTTGAACTGTGCGTCTATTGTCAACGAAAATCTGTAACTGAACTGGACATTGATTAATAAAATTAGCGGGAGACACCAAGCTCTTTTTCGTAACTTTTCAAACAAAAAAAAAACTACATAGAAGAAATGTATTATATAATATAATAGCTCTTAGTTATCCATTCATTATTTTCTTGTAAAACATTTAAGCTATGTAACTCGCCAATGGTTTGTTCACTCCGAAAAAAATTTATCAATAATATTTTTCTCTATCTTCATTTTATGTCTTCCTTTATTAATATTATTTAACAATATAGTTCAAAATAGTCGATGAAAGCAAATTGTCTCATAACTCAGTGACTGAGGACAAAATACAATATCAATTTGCATCAAATAATCCTCTTATTTCTATCAAAAAACAAAAAATAGTCCATGAAAATACGATCTTTCTAGTTTGCTCTTCAAATATCACATCATACTTGTTCCCTCTAGGCTATACATGACTCAGTGAGCTTTTCTCATTTCATTATCCAGCTTTCATTTTCTTGCGACCTCAAAAATTGACTTTAATATTTTAAATTTAGACAATAATTTCATTAGTAATCATTTTCGCGTAATTAGATTATTTGACGCCACATTTGACATCTTCAAGTACTTCACATTTGAATTTTGACGAATTAAATTACTTGACCAATCAACTTTGATTGGAGGCTTCTAATTTCAGCAGTCCAATTCGGATGTATATGTCAAGTAGTCAGCCTTGAAATTAATATTATGAAATTTTCAACAATGTAAATGCAAATTTTGTTCGAGTTCAAAAGTTAGTAATTTTTTTTTTTTTTTTTGAATACGCAAAAGTTAGTAATTGGATCTTTATGTATGTTCCGTAAGTTATAGTCACATGCCAATTTTGGTACAAATAGTTTCATTAAAAAAAATAAAGATAAAATAAATGATTTTTGAGCTCAATTGTTTTATATGATGATGGGATGGTCAAATATCAACAAAACAATAAAACGATTATGATGACAAAATATGAAATGTTACATGCCAGGAGTCACCAGGCATGAATGCAACGTGTCAACTTACTACACTACAATAAATGAAAAAAGAGAGATAAAATTGCAATTGATAAAAGACACAACACAAAGGTCGTAGTTCAAAGATCTATTTATGATTAATCACTCACATTCCAATAATACATTGCTGTCAACACCGAAAGAAAAGAATAATAAAAAAAAAAAATAAAGGAATTTGCTACAGCATTACAGCATGATACACTGTAGCACGGTTATTCACGACGGGATTCAATAACAGTATATATAATTTATTTTCTAATAACAATATATATAATTTATTTTCTAATAACATTATATATATAAAAAGTGAAAACAATATATAAAAATAAAAAAACAGTATATAAAATGAGAAACCAGTATATAAAAGTAAAAAAAATAAAAAATACACAAAGAATAAATAACAGTATATTAAATGATAAAATAGTATATAAAATGAGAAAATAATATATAAAATGAAAAATAACATAATATCTACAGTTGTGCTATAATACCTCGTATTTGTATATTTTCCAAAAATAAAACTAACAAAATTATACTTTAATATTGTGAGTTCTCATAATCCTTACGGCCAAAAATGAACACAAGTCTTGAAAGCAAGAACCGAAAGCTTACGATTTCTGTTTTAGATTTTGATTATCTTTTAGTATATTTTAGTTCATATTATGTAAATATTTTATATAATGTTTTTTATTCATATTAATACAACGTAACTCAACCTTCGAAGAAAAAAAAATTAACATTTTGAGTTGAACTAATCTTCTAGCTGTATCTTTTTACACAAAGATAGAACTACGGACCCACCGCCCACGCCTTGGCCATTACCTCCGCCTCAAATTCATTATTTCCTCCAAATTCATACCTCACATCCCCTCTCATTCATTCACAAAACCATACACCTCCATTTCCTTCCAAATCAATCCATCAACCACATTATACCAAAGTGCTAAAGTCTCCCATTATACCTAAAACAGAGACAAACACGAAATCATGAAATATCTCTATCGTCGAAGGACAAAGCATTTATAAACCCAACGGCTAACAACTCTCCGATTCAAATCCGACGGCTGGCATCAACAGTGCTTTCTACAGCTCATATCCTTTCTTCTTTCTTCTCTTTCAAACGAGCAGAAAAAAGCCCATCACATCTGCTCTCTCCCTCTTTCTCTTTCAGTTCCAGTTTTAGCTTGCAGCAATTATCATGGGAGGCTTTCAGGTTTGAAAAGAGAGCCGGTCAGCGTTTGACTATCGCCATTTTCTCTTTGGAGTTTATAGCGACACGTACAGCAAATCTCTGAATTTGTTTCACACCTTTTTTCTTCCTTTTCCTTCTGAACCTTTTTGTTCCTTTCCCTCTTTTATCTCTTCTTCTTGGCTGGTTGGATAAGGGAAAAGAGAGAGGACTGGTTTGGGTTTGATTTCATTTTTTAATTCATGGCCTTTTTGTTTATTTAAGTTTCCTTATACGTGAAATACGTAGAGAGAGTGGTCAACTGAACCAGTTCGTTTTTTCTCCTGTTTCTTTCTTTCTTACTCCTACTGTGATCTCATCTCTCTTTCTTGGGCTTTTTTTCTCTCTTTTTTAATGTATAAACTCGCCTCGTGTTCTAACACACCCACTACTACTCACCCTCTACTCTCTCTTTCTTCATTTCTCCATTAAAATAAAGAGCAAGAGGTCTAGATCGGGGTTTTTTTATTTGTGGGTTGTTTTAGTTTATTCGTTGGTGTTCGTGTGGTGTTAGGGTTTTGAGGGTGTGAAGTGTAAAAAGAGGGAGACGGATAGAGAAGGAGGTGCTAGCGTCTTTGCTTGGCTTCTTTCTCTTTCTTTCTGCCCTGTTTTGTTTTCCTTTCTTTCTTCCAATCTTACACTCTGGAGAGGAGCTCGGAGGCATTAGGAACTGAGTCTCTCCATGCTTTTGCCTCCTCTCTTCTCTTTATTAGTATAGATCTCCATTTTCTTTTCTTCCTTTTGTTCTTCTCTCTCAATACAAACCTTCTCTTCTTCCGAGTTATTTTCGTCTTTGTTTCTTCTCTCCATTTTTTGGGATAAGTGAGATTTGAGCAGATCTGTACTCACCGCCTTGAGTTTCTTTTCGAAGTTGAAAAGGTGCTGCTGCTTTGGAACCAACAAAGAAAGAAAGAAAAATTATAAAGAGAATAGACAGCACAAGAAAGAGAAGATAAAGGGTTTACTGACTAAAAGTCACATAAAACCGCTGTTCATCCATATTCTTCATTAGATGAGTTTTGGAAGCTTATTCGACAGCGGTTCTGCTGGTATGCTACCTTACGGAGCCATGAACGGAGGCAAACCACTCTTCAGCTCTCCTGCCCTCTCTCTCGCTCTGGTTCATCCCCCTTCCTATCTAACTCTCTCTCTCTCTCTCTCTCTCTCTCTCTCTCTCTCTCTATGCCCCATCTTTTTTTCTTACTAATGAGCTTATTTTTTTCTGGGTTTTCTTTGTAGCAATCGAACTTGGAGGCCCAAAGAGACAGAAACATGCTTCCAGCAGTAGGAAACGCGTCAAGTCTTGACGGAACAGTACGGAGCAAAGAGGAGGAGAATGACAGTAGATCAGGGAGCTATCATCTGGACACCTTTTCCGGCGATGAGCTCGACCCGCCGGGAAACTCCCGCAAGAGGAAGAAGAGATATCACCGCCACACTCCTCAGCAGATCCAAGAGCTCGAAGCGTAACTCATCTCCCTCTCTTCAGTTGTAGTGTTGTTATGTTACTTCAAATCTGAAGTTCTGAGTGTTTATTTCATCTTTTTTGTAGATTGTTTAAAGAATGCCCTCATCCTGATGAGAAGCAGCGAGCCGAGCTGAGCAAGCGTCTTTGTTTGGAGAACCGCCAGGTTAAGTTCTGGTTCCAGAACCGTCGCACTCAAATGAAGGTACACACAAAGAAAGATTTAAACTCTCTTTTCCATCTTCTTGTTTCTTTTTTGTTGATTGTTTTTCCTTCTTCATCAGACTCAAATAGAAAGACATGAAAACACCATTTTACGACAAGAAAATGACAAACTACGCGCCGATAACTTAGCGATAAGAGAAGCCATGCGGAATCCGATGTGCAACAGTTGCGGCGGGCCTGCCATGTTAGGAGAGGTCTCTTTAGAAGAGCAACACTTACGGTTCGAAAATGCGAGACTCAAAGACGAACTGACTCGCGTCTGTGCCTTAGCTGGCAAACTACTAGGCAAACCCGTCTCTCCAATGACGGCTCCTCTCTCTCTCCCTCACCCAAACTCCTTAGATCTCGCTGTTGGACCCAATCGTTTCGCGGCACCCGTCCCTGCTCTGACCGAGTTTCCCACGAGTCAAACGAGCCCGCTTGGCACGGTGGATGTTGACAAGTCTTATGAAAGGTCCATGCTTTTGGAGCTCGCGCTGGCTGCCATGGATGAGCTTGTCAAGATGGCTCAAATGGAGGAGCCGTTGTGGATCAGTCCGAGCTTTGAAGGTGGTAAAGAGAGTTTGAACTATGAAGAATATGTGAGGAATTTCAACCGGTGCGCTGGAGTCAAGCCGGTCGGGTTCGTTTCTGAAGCGACTCGAGAGAGCGGTGTGGTTATTATAAACAGCTTGGCTCTTGTTGAAACCCTAATGGACACAGTATGCCATTTTTTATCACATTATTATTGTATACATTTTAATCTTTTTATATCGTGTTTTAATGATTGTTATGTTATTTTTTTTTTTTGAACAGGCCAGATGGTCTGATATGTTTTCTTGTGTCATTGCGAGTGCAACAACTACTGAAGTGATTTCTACCGGCATGGGAGGCACTCGAAATGGTGCATTACAAATCGTAAGCATATATACATTCATTCATAAATACACATTAATCCTATACTATAAGCTTTATTTATAACATTTATTTGATTAATTTTATGATCAGATGCACGCTGAGTTGCAAGTGTTATCCCCATTAGTTCCGATCCGAGAGATGAATTTTTTGAGGTTCTGTAAACAATTAGGTGAAGGTTGTTGGGCCATTGTTGATGTATCGATCGATGGACTGAAAGAAAACCCATCTTCTTTAGCTGACAATATGAAATCTACAAGACTTCCGTCTGGTTGTTTGGTGCAAGACCTTCCTAATGGCTATTGCAAGGTATTATTGGTTTTGTTTTGTGTGTTTTAGTTAAGTTTAACTTGAGCACTTTTTGGCCACTACGAGTGTGTTCAGAAGTTTATTTGATTAATAGTTGATGACTGATACTCATGCAATAATAGTTAATAATTAATAATTTGAGTTTAGAAGTCAAGGGGCTAAACCCGTGTTTTCTCATGAGTTAATTAGGGTCAGCGATAGGTAAGGCTTCAGATAATGGCTTTTTTTTTGCATAAATTAATATCACAGATCCACACACATTCCAAAGTTTTTTATATGATTTTTGTTTTTATTTGTTTAATTAAAAGAGGGGATTAGTATTAGATGCTTCTTCTACTCTTTGAAAGCAGCACCACCATTAATTAATTTGTCTTTCATTGAGATCTCCAAACCCTAAATTGACCATTTGCATTTTTTAAGTTTCCTTCTCAAAACCGAGGTTTAAAATATATTCAAATGGTAAAATATAAACTACTAGAAAATAGAAATCTGTGCTGCCCTTGTCTTCAGTTACTATTTGCAATATTTTAACATTTTCTAATTTAGAGCAGGCTCTAGGTCTTACTTCTCCAACACATTAATTTGGTCTTAATCCCTTGCGTTTTGTGCAAAGATAGCACTAAACCCGCTGCATAAATCTAATCAATCAACTCTCTCACTTGTTTCTATTCCCTTTCTCTCTCCTGTGTACTTTCTGATTCCATCATAATCTCGTGACGTGTGCAAAGATTTTTACCATGTTAGCACCAATCTCAAGACAAACGTATCTTAATAGTCAAAACCCCTGTTTCCATATCTTATCCCAACAAGCCTTCTCTTCTTCTGCTCCTAGAATCCCTAAAATAACTTGTCAGCTTGCATTGGATACAAAACCATTACAATATCCACTCAGCACAACTTACCCCATATCCTAGTCCAACAAAAAATCTGTACAGCAGGTCGTGTGCATGATTATTAAAGCAATTTCCAATGCTTAAAACCTTGTTTCATAATCGTATCTTATCCCCAAGTCTTCCATCTTATTAACTATACAATCTGTAAAGAAACTTCAAGCTTGTATGAGAGGATACACAATCATACAATGTACCTCCACCACAACTTATGCCATATCCTAGTCCAACAAAGTTGTACATTTGTCCTGCCAAAGGAGCAGGGGCATGTGAGTGCATTAATGAAGTAAAAGACATTAACAGGTTTTGGTTTGTTTTTTGGGTTTTTACAGGTCACTTGGGTGGAGCATGCAGAGTATGAAGAGGAGGCGGTGCACCAGCTCTACAGGCCGCCGCTCCGGTCAGGACTGGCACTCGGGGCCCACAGATGGCTCGCAACTCTCCAACGCCAGTGCGAGTGTCTCGCCATTCTCATGTCTTCTTCAGCTCCATCAAATGACAACACTAGTAATTTATTTTACCCTCTTCTTTTTTCTTTAGTTATTATTAGTTAGAACTGTGAAATTTTTTTTATTTGTCTACTTAAAGAAATATAACTCGAGTAATGATGCCAAAAAAAATTAATTTTCGTTATGTAGTGATGTGTGCATTTAAATACATGAATTAGTAAGCAAATTGCTTGTAAAAGAAATAATATTGGAAATGTATAGTCTGACTCTAGAACCACTCTTAAAACAAGTTGTATAAAATGGTCAAGGATTTGTTGTGTCTTATAAACCTGTATATATATGATTGATTTTATATTTAATTCTATGTCTATAAATTATTAAAACTGGAGTAAACACTTCTATCAACACAAACAAATTATAAATATACATAACAAAATCATCTTTTCACAGCAATAACAGCAAGCGGGAGGCGAAGCATGCTAAAACTCGCGCAACGCATGACGGACAACTTCTGCGCAGGTGTCTGTGCCTCATCGGCCCACAAATGGAGCAAGTTAGTCGGTGCCGGCAACGTGGGCGAGGACGTCAAGGTGATGACGCGTCAGAACGTGGACGTGCCTGGCGAGCCGCCTGGTGTGGTCCTCAGCGCAGCTACGTCTGTTTGGATGCCTGTTGCCCCGCACAGACTGTTTGATTTTCTGAGGGACGAGAGCCTGAGGAGCGAGTGGGATATTTTGAGCAATGGCGGACCCATGCATGAGATGGCTCATATTGCAAAGGGACAACATAACGGCAATTCCGTCTCACTTTTACGGGCTAGTGTATGTTCTTTTTCCTTGTATTTGTTATTTATATATAATTTTTAACATTCACACTGTTGTTTCTATGTCCTTATTAACATGTTAGCAACAAAAAATGTTTAGCTTTTTTATATAGTTTACACTTGTTAATCTCACCTTGCTTTACATGAGAGTATAATTTGTTTCATTGGAATTGTGGTTATTAGTTAGATCATTATTATAGTATAGATAGGACAAAAGGACGGATGGATAAGTTGTACATATTAAGCATTGGGCTCTCTCTAGCCAGACAAGAAAGTGGGGGGGACCTTAGAGAGAGAAGATAAAAGGAAGGGTAGATCTGTAAAAAGGACTATAGGAGTTGACATGACACTTTTAGAATTCTACACCAAAAAAAGTTTTAGGTGCCAGGTCTAAACGCTAGATTATGTAGCATATTGGGCCCCTTACTTTGAACTTCAAATCAATCCATCACCATCCATCAACATCTCACAAACTTACAATTTTAATCAACTCTCTCAAAACCCTAGTTAACCATTAGTTAATGATTTATTTTACC
This sequence comes from Juncus effusus, assembly GCA_027726005.1. Classification (NCBI taxonomy): domain Eukaryota; kingdom Viridiplantae; phylum Streptophyta; class Magnoliopsida; order Poales; family Juncaceae; genus Juncus; species Juncus effusus. The sequence goes on along the minus strand of CM050897.1, from coordinate 2,569,763 downwards.
AGGCTGTGAATTCAAGTCAAAGTAGCATGTTGATATTACAAGAGACATGTACTGATGCATCAGGATCAATGGTCGTTTACGCACCGGTCGATATTCCAGCAATGCAGGTTGTAATGAACGGTGGAGATTCAACCTATGTGGCGCTTTTACCGTCAGGCTTCGCGATCTTACCAGACGGGCCCACAGTCAGTGGGAGCAACGTAGGAGAGAGAAAAGTTGGCGGATCAGGATCTCTTTTAACCGTCGCCTTTCAGATATTAGTCAATAGTCAACCGACCGCTAAGCTGACGGTCGAGTCGGTCGAGACGGTTAATAACTTGATCTCATGTACCATACAGAAGATTAAGGCCGCGTTAAATTGCGAAGGATGAGTTATATTAAAAACAATTAAAAAAATGGGTTGAGTCAAGAACGAACCGCACGAAATTACCTTTGCTAGGCGGTAAGGATTCATGGACTTGAGGTTTCCAGTTTAGAATGAGCCTTAGCACACAGCAATGGTGGTGGTTCGGGTATTGACTTGACTCTGTTTTTACTTTGCTGACGTGAGCTTCTGGTGTATTTTTTGGAGAACTAGGAGGCTGATCTTTTGTTGTTGGGTTTAGTTTGTTGGTTTAATTAGGGTTTTACTTATTTCGATTTATCCTTTTTTGTTATGTTTATGTATTATCTGTTGTTGGTGAACTATGTTTTAGTGCTTAGATTGTTATCTTTATTTGTTTGGGAAACTTTGAGCATGTCTTTTCAAAAATGAAAGACACATCTAGTGCAAATGTAACTAAAAAATTGAATGAAATATGGAACATCAACCAATCGGAATAGTATCAGAAGGCAAAGTCAGATTATGCACATGCTTTTGTTGTAATGTTTATGTATTATCTGTTGTTAATGAACTATGTTTTTGTGTTTAGATTGTTATCTTTATTTGTTTGCGGAACTTTGAGCATGCCTTACTTTTCAAAAAAGAAACACACAGATCTAAGTGCAAATGCAACTAAAAAAATTGATTGAAAAATTGAACAATATCACCCAATCGGACTGTCAGGCGGTAAATCAAACTTTTTGAATTGATAAATGATTTCTATGTAAAGATACAAGAATGATGCATCGTATCCTTATCACAAAGCCAAATTCAGATTATTGGAATGATGCGCATTAATTACCTCAGTCAGAAACAAAATAATAATCCAATGAGAACAAAAGGACGTGGGCAGTTTTGTATATAAAATAAAATCAACTGTTATTTTTTTCGGATTATTATGTTAACTAATTGATAATAGAATATGCTTGCAGTATAGACTCCGATAAATTCAAAATTACGTGATGCCATGTTTGTTCTGTACATAAACGATTTCTTGCATGTGAAGACACTTCTTTATTCTTCAACTGTCCACTAATTTTATTTTTTTCCCCTTTTTCTTTTTTTGAATCAGGCATGTGAATCTGTCCTCTCTCTGAAGTCAGATTTATTTTTGTTACCACAAACTAAAATAATTTAATTATTTCTATCTTGTATCTACCATTCATGTAACATTTTCGTGTCATGCATGTGCTACAGGCCGCTGATCCAATTGTCAACTCTTTATAGTGGGCATTACGGGCTGTGATATTCAAAATAGTTATAACAATGTCGGGCCTTCATACTATAAATAAAATTTCAGTTTTAGAAAATAGAACGGGTCCAAATCATACAGAGAATTGTATTTTGTAGAACTCGTAGATAGGAGAATATATTGACTCGTATGTTGAGAGTCCAAGTCTGGCAAGCAACGACAGATTGACATAAGTGAAATATTATTCTACCAAGAAAATGACAGATCAACTCCTCTAAAACTAAAAAAATATTTGGTACAATCATTTTACAACCGCAACCCTCATTTTTAGGGTATTAATTTTCGTAACACATCTGATATGAATTATGTAATTATGATGAATTGATTTGTGCCACTTCAACAGTGTATCTTTAATTAATACATCCTTGGTTCTAGGGTATTAGTTAACATCAGATATGAATTATGACTCGTGATTTGTGCCACTTAAACAATAGAACTGTAATTAATGAATCCTTTTTTCAAGTCTAGCTTCTTGATACCAAAAAAAAAAAAAAAAATCAAATTTGAAGATTTTTTTGGGTAGTTATCAGGCACAGAAAGTTCGAAACTATGGACGATTCTAAAGGAAGAAAGCAACGGCCATCAAATTTGACTGGTCTCAGATCTTCTGTGGTGCTATCAACTATTACAAACATGCAATTGAGACAAGTCAACAACTATATCTGATTGCATGATATTGAGCTAAAATCATTTAAATTTTACTTAACATAAATAAACTTTTATTAAAGATAAAACTAAATTTGCTTATTAACTTATCAACACAATAATAATTTAGGAGATGATGACCAATTAGACTCCAAGTGTAAATTGATATGTGAAATATTTATAATTCCTTTTCAATAATTTAGGAGATGATGACCACAGGATCCTCCACCTACCAAAGCTATTTGTTTTTCATCTTTCTTTCTCGTCCTCCTCTGTTCATTTGAAAATTAAATTTGCAGACACTGAGCACATATTATTTCATTTATATAAAGTCAATTATATTCTCTATCTAAGCACTATACTTAAAGGAAATGTGACGCCCTAGCTATATCATTTTTTTTTTTTTGAAAGAAGCCCGTGGGCAAAAGCTATATCATTATACAACTTCAAACACACATTCGTTCATTCATTCTTATTCCCTTGGCTAAAAGTAGAGCCAAGTGTGTAGCCATGTCCTTCACTTCTTCCCATCTTCCATCTTCTACAACAATTATTATCCTCGCACTCACCCCTTTTGTCCTTCTAACCCTAAGCTACTTTACCTTATATGGCAATGAATTCCATCTAGAATCAGTATTTGTTGGCTCCTCATGTGAAACTCCACCGATCATCACAAACAACACTTCTACTGCTGCTGGCCTTCGTCTATTCATGGGCATACTTACAGTTCCACACCAACACGAGAGGCGCAACCTACTCCGCTCGGTCTATGCTGTACAGACACGTCAGCTAACTAATGATTATGCAGATGTTCGTTTCATCTTCTGCCACTCAATGAATGAGGAAGAGACGGTGTTTCTCTCAATCGAGATTATGTTATACAATGATATTATCATCTTGGACTGCTATGAGAACATGAACGAAGGCAAGACTTACGCTTACTTCTCCAGTCTCCCATCCTTGCTGGCCAGTGATAATCGTCACTACGACTATGTCATAAAAACCGATGATGATGCATACTTTCGGCTCGATAATTTAGCGAAATTTCTATCAAACAAACCAAGAGAGGATCTCTATTACGGCATGGAATTGTCTTGTGTCGGGCCACAGGCAGCCTGTGGGCGGAACAATACGTTCATGGCCGGTTTTGGATACGTCTTATCATGGGATCTGGTGAAGTGGATTGCTGAGTCAGATATTGCAAAGAATAACAAGGTCGGTTTGGAGGATGTGATGTTAGGAAAGTGGCTCAATGAGGGGAATAAAGGGAAGAATCGGTATAACGGTATGCCAAATCAACTTTACGATTATAAGGGAGATGATTCGCCAGACGGGTATTTCAGGCACGATTTTGTACCCGATACGGTCGCGATCCACAAACTGAAGGAGAATTTGCATTGGGCAAGAACTCTCAGATATTTTAATGTCACACATGATTGAGCTGGCTTCCAATTGCTCTAGCACAACATTCTCTGATTAATTCTTTGGTTGTTTTTGTATTTATTTATTAGCATATTACTTAAGTTTTCCTAGTCTCTCAAGAATCACATGTTCAACGTGGGGTTGGCGTGTTGATCGTTTGAACAAGGACTGTTCAACAATTGTACAATTGAGTTCTATAGAAATTGGAATATTGTCCAACTTTTATAATATAGTTATAAACTCAGTCAACTCTTTGTTACGAGCCTTATGGGCTGTAATACTCAATACAGCTATAATAATCATGGCCCTTGTGATAGGCACTTTGTTGTATTCCATTGCTAGGAGTTTTATATTTTCAATTTTCGGTTTTTCTTTCGTCTGGATCCCTTAGTTCAATTATAGGCTTTTCTTTTAATTTTTTTTTTTTTTGAATGAATTGAGGAGGGTTTATAAAACTCCTCACCCAATGATTAGATTAAAGAAATTAAGTTTTATCATTACAAAATAATCGCCACTTGAGGAGAATAAAACCCACCCTATTTACAGTGACCTAATTGGGACGAGTTGCCCCTGTATTACCCCCTTAGTACAAACCAAAAATCCAATAAGTAGTGATAAGATGAATAAAAAGGTAAGATAAGTTTTCTTTTAATTTTAACGAAGGGTTAACACTTTTTGAGCTAACACTATTTATTTAAAAAAAAAAAATCCCTGGGCCCTATAAACGAAGTTCATACTTATTTATTTCTGGCCCAATTAACATGCTAGGCCAGTTTAACGAGGCCTGATACTCTAAATCAGTAGTTATTATTTTACTATAACTAACACTACAAAAAGATTAAAAGAAAAAAGACTTCGACCCCTTCATTGATTCAATATACAATCCGCACTTTATTTATTCAATATTTTATTTTACATCTGCTCACCAGGTTCATGGAGATCATGGGAGGAATTAGGACGGAGAAGAGAGATGATCATTACCATAAATCGAATTAGACACCAAAATGGTACCATTAGCGACATAGCAATCGTGGTGAGATAATGAAGAGATCACAAGGAGGTCGGTGAGGGGGACGGGAAGAGAAACGGAGGAGAGGGTCGGAACTTTCTCCATTTGCCATGGCATGATATCTTTCCATATTTTTTCCTTTCCATTTCCGAAGTAGGAGAAAAATCAACATCATTTTTTTTTATTTTAAGAAAATCAGCATTATTTGTTAGGTCAGACGAAAAAATTAACTTATTAGATTATATATGATCCGATCTAACGGTTACAAGGGTATTGTTATAAATTTTTTGTCCCAAATCCTTGGGGCATGTCCCGCTCCCTAATTTTTTTTTTTTTGAAATAGTAGGCAAAAAAGTGATTACAAGATTTTTACCACATTACATTCGATGCAATTCGAAACTTAAACTTGAAAATAAAACGATAGAAAGAAAAAGACAGCCCTAAATTCTATTTTCATTCTCACAATTCGGATTAAATCGATGAAAGAACTGTTGATATTTTTGCCGATCTTCAGTTTTGCCAATCTTCAGATTTGTCGATCTAATTACTATATACAAGCCATTAAAATGAAAGAATGATTTTCTTTGTTAGGTGAAACAATGTTTTTCTAGATTCAAACTCATCAACAATGGGTTGGAAAAATTCATAAAAAAAAAACAATAGGTTGGAAAACTTGCTATATAGCGCTAAATAAGTTTGTTGGGATTCAAATTTATATATCTTTCAAAATTCAAGGATGTTTAACCGTTTGAGTTAGTGATTTTGGCTAGGTGTGAAACAGTGTTTAACTCACAGTTTATCGTAAATTAGAATCGGAAATGAGATGACCATTAAAGCATCATCCAACATATCTTAAAGCATCTCACAACACGTAAATATTTAGCCTTCTGCTTTTATATTATTTTACATGCAATAGATGCCCAAGGATCCTCCAACTTTTTATGTCTTTCCGTAAGTTTATTGTTTTTCATTTTCTTTCTTTTCCTCCTCTTTGTCCTACCCAAAAAAAAAGTTATTAAACGTGTGGGTGCCTAGCTACAAGCCTCAAAATAGAAAGCAAAAAAACAAAAAAAAAAAAAATTCAATAAAAAAATAAACGTGCGGAGGTTGAGCACATATTGAAGTCAATTACATCCTCTATCTTAAGCACTATACAAAAATGTAAAGCCTTATATCATAATACAAGTTCAAGTATACACGAGCCACATAAAATGATTGGAATGGTCCCAATGGAATATTAGTTGGAAAAAACGTAGAGTATTAAAGAAACTTTCAACCGTTGACTTTTGACAATATAACTTCTAAGGCCCCCAAAACTCTGAATCATGAAATAGTAGGAAGAAAAAAATGGCAAGAATTCTCTCTCTTGTGCTTCAAGATAATATCCATTTTTCGCAAAATCCCATCTCTCATCATGTCATACCGATCCTCTTTGTTTTATGCATACTTGCCGTGGTAATCCTAAACTGCGGTCACAAAGCGAAAAGAAGACCTCCTCCAAATAACGTGCAATATTACGGAGCGGGTGGTCCTAATTATTATCCTGGTTACTCTGCCGGAGCTTATCCCGCCCCCGGTTATCCCGCTGGAGCTTATCCTGCTGCTGGTGGTAGAACTGGTGGAAATTTTGGAGGTAAGGGTGCTGGATTAGCAGTAGGAGCTGGTGCCGGATTGGTCGGAGCTCTGGCCTTGGGTTCAGTTCTTGACCATAACACAGGTGGTGGTTGTGGAGGAGGTGGTGGATGTGGAGGCGGTGGGTGTGGTGGTGGTTGTGGTGGTTAGGGTTTTTTTTATTTGGGTAAGTATGTCATAAATATATGCATGTGCTATTTGTATGATTTAATGGTAATGTCTTTTATGGAAAATAGAGTTGTGTATTATTTATTTGGTGCATGTTGGTTTTCAAGTTCAATTTCTTGCTTGTTTTGGGGTTGATTATCGGTGAATTTAGTTGTTTTGTAAATAGCTTGATTTAAGGATTATTTAATTTTTTTTTTTTTTTTTTGACAACTGATTGTTTAAAATATTGTGAGTCATGTGATGATGTTGAGTTGAGGCGATTTTCATTTGTGCCCCCTAAAAAATCTCAAAAAATAAACTTCCACCTCTTATGATTGTGCAATTGTATCATTTATATATGGATAAGTTTGTCCAAAATATATCCATGTTATGTTTGTCTGATTCGAGGATTACGTATTGTTATGATCAAGAAAATTTGTGAATTATTTATCTGGTGTAAATTTTTTTTTTTTGGAGTTCAATTTCTTCTTATTTTGGGGTTTGATTATTGGTGAATTCCTTGTGTAAATACCTTCGTTTGAGGATTCTTTTTAATTTTTGATATGATGTGGAGGTTTAGCAGGGGGATTTTCATTTGTGCCCCCTGAAAAATCTCAAAAATACACTTCCAACTCTTTCGAATATGCAATGGTATCATTTATATATGGACCTGTTTGTCAAAAATATATCCATGTTTTAGTTGTCTGATTCAAGTATTACGTACTTATTATGATCGAAAAGAAAAGTATTATTTATCTGGTCCAAATTGCTTTTGGTGTTCAATTTCTTTCTTATTTGGGTTTTGATTGTCGTTGGTGAATTCCTTACTGTTTAGCGTTTGAATGGAATCTTTTAAATTTTTAATATGATGTAGCTGGGGAATTTTCATTTGTGCCCCTGAAAAATCTCAAAATACACATCAAGCTCTTGCAAAATTTGAACTTTTCTTCTTTTTTAGTTCTCTAAATTTTGTTCTTGATTATTGTTAATTAAAATGAACAAATATTTACGTATTTTTTTAGTTCTCTAAATTTTATTCTTAGTTCACAAATTATTCAATAATAGAAAATTCAATGTTTTATGTTGACAGATCTAAATCGCAATACATATTGTACAAATAAATTAACTGGTGGACTATATAATTTTATAAACCATCTACTTGAGAACACAAGCACATTGTACAAATTGCAATTAGTCTATACATCAGATACTTTTATGATGTTAATTTGTAGAAAAAATAGGTAAAGTGTCAATATATATGATAGTGAAACTTCTGGCCTATAAGTTAAATCCACCATTAGAATTGATACCTAACCGCGTCTTAAGAGCACATGTCAGTCTACTTCAAAACTTCAAACAAGGAAATACAAATGAGAACACAAACTATCAATGTCATGTATCTCTATTTTCATCTATGTTTTTCCAAAATGGAGCAAAATATCCTAACTCAATCTACTCCCCTTGGTAGTACCTCAGCCGCATGAATATCTATATACCAGATCCACATGAATTATTACCAAGCCCGAAAAATATGTACATCATTAAAGAGCCTTTCAAGACTTCAAACATTACAAGACCCCTAAACTTTTGAATCATGAACTAGTACAAGGAAGGAAAAATGGCAAGAATTCTCTCTCTTGTGCTTCAAAATGATGTCCATTTTTTGCAAACACCATCTCTCATCATGTCATATCGATTCTCTTCGTTTTAATGCATATTTGCTGCCGTAATCTTGAACTGCTTCCAAAAGCCAGAAAGCGGGCCTCCTAAGAGTAATATGACGTTTATCTGTGGCGGCTGTGGGGGTGGTTGTGATGGTGGTTAGAGTTTGTTATATGGGTAACTGTGTTAAAAATATATCCATGTGCAATTTGTGCAAGATTATAAATTAATTATATGTATTATTAAAATGGAGAAGAAGGTGTATTATTTCTTTGATGCAAATTGGTTTTTAAGTTAAATTCTTTTGGGGTTGATATTGGTTAATTTCTTGTTTTGTAGCAAATGGTTTGTGACCTAGTTGGTTAAAGTATTTGCATGTGTAGCAAGAGGTCATGGGTTCAATTCCCGACAAACGCGATATAGCACATATTAGCAAAGTCTCTCAACCCAGTGGGTTCAACATAAAAAAAAATAAAAGAGTGGTAATTAATTAACTTCGGAACTTTCTATCAAAAAAAAAAAATCTTGTTTTGTAATGATTACAGCATAGTTTTTAAATTAAATTCTTTGGAGTTGATTATTGGTTAATTCCTTGTTTTGTAAAACCTTGATTGAGGATTCTGTCCAATTTTTAATGTGATGTTGTTTGGGCCATTTTCATTTGTACCCATTAAAAATCTTAAAATACACTTCGAACTCTGGTGCATGTGCAGTTACATGGATAAGTATGTCATAAATTATGCATGTGCAATTGCGTATGATCCAATGATTATATAGTTATTTATGATGGAAAAAAGTTGTATATTTTTTGTTTAGTGCAAAATTGGTTTTCAATTAAATTTTTGCTTTTTTGGGGTTGATTATTAGTGAATTCTTTGTTACTAGCGAAATCTTCGCGCTTTGCGTGAAAGTTTGAAACTTTGATGATGATTTTAATTAGAACTTTTATAAAAATAAAAATAAAAACTATTATATAATAATAATAACATTTCTTTCATCAAGTATATTTTTCAATATTACTATTTCATAACAATGTATACATGAAACACAATACAAAAATTATAATTCTCAAGAATTAGAAGTATCACTTCATACCAAAATACTAAGAAATAAACCAAATTTACTGTAATTATTATGTCAAAATATCATAATGGAAGATCAAAAAGTTAAACATGATACACAAAAATGTGAAGCTTCTATCCAAAACCCTGCAGAAGAGAGATAAAATACAATTAAGCGTTAATAGATACTTACATATTAATTATACCAACCCATTAAAACAAACGGCATGTATTACAGTCGTATCAACCATAGATTTGAAGAAGAGCCCAACGTTCTCAAGTTACCAAAGAACTTTCAACCAGTGGATATCTATATAAAAAAGAAAATTAAGTCAAAGTCAGCTCGTATAATACTATTGTCCACCTAAGGCCTAATATCCTTATCAAGATAAGCTAATATAGGCTTGCATCTGAATTTTTCACAAAACATCATCTTCACCTTGATTTCCATACCGTCCATTACCGAAGACCAAATAAGTGGTGAGTTTTAAACTCAGTAAATATTTTTTATAACACGGCATTGTTTTTCTAAATAACCGGTATTACTCAAAATTGTTGATTGATTGAGGCCTATTGGGGGGGGGGGGTTTAAAAGGCCTAATGTGCAGAAACGTGAATATTTGTATTTTTAGGGTTTTATAATTTTTTTATTGTTTTTAGATTTTTGTGGATAGTTGTTTGAATACTAATTAACAAAGAAAAATAATAAACAAGAAATTAAAGTAAATAGAAAAATAAAGAGATACCGAACACACGAACTTGTTGACGAAGTTCGGCGAGGTAGTTGCGTCAGCCTTAACCACCCGTTTACTCGCTAGCGGCCCTTACTGCGTTCACGAGTTGCCTATTCTCCGGGACTTGCCTTGCGTCTCCGATTTCACTAACAGACAAGATTGTTTAAAGGACCTCGAACCACCGTCGCCTTACAACAACCTTGACGAATCGATGGAGCAATAACTTACAATCCAATCTCAATTTCAACTCAACAAACCAACACGAGCAACACGCTCAAAACTCCACTAATCTCACTTTAAGATTTAGAAAATTTAACTAGTATTAAGAAGAGAGAATTTCTGCTTTTTATCAATAGAAATCGTTGGTTTTTCTGAGAAGGCGGCCGCCTCTTTTTAAAGGAGAAAAGAGCAGCCTTCAGAAAAGAAATCCTGCGCAGTTCCGTTGCCAACGGAACTATTCCGTTATCAACGGACTGTAAAAACGGAAGAAAATTAAAGCAAGACGGCTAAAAATCTAATGGTCTGTTACCAACGGAATAGGTCCGTTGCCAACGGACTATACAACACAAATCGACAGCCGATGTCAGGGAGAAAATATCTTCATCGGGCCAGTTCCGTTGTCAACTCAGTGGTCCGTTTCCAACGGACCACTTCCGTTGTCAACGGAACTAGCCAGAAATAGACAATTTGCAGATTATACTCTCTTTTCAATAATAATTAACCTTCTCACCAAACTAAACCCACACTAAGAGCTAAGAAGCTTGCTCCCACGCCTTGAAATACTCTGCATGCGTGACGACTTCTTATTCTTCTGAGATAGACATGATGCGACCGAGACATTTCCGAGAACTTGAACGTGCGACTATCTGGCTCAAGACATTCTCACACAAATATATTAGTAGCTCGAAATAGTTTTAAATATCATCAAACTGAGGGCAACAAAAATAATGAATTAATTTAATTGTATAAAATAAATAAAATACATATTTAAATCTCATAAAATTAACCTTTCAAATCCTTTTTTAAATAATTTTCAATTTGATTATATCTGCCCATAGTATTCGCTCGGGTAATTTCTCTTCTTTACCTCCGATCATATTATTTGCTCGTTGAGCTCCGGACCTATTAATCATTCGGATAGTCTTCTCGTTTACATCTGACCCTGATATTCATCGGATGTGCATCCGACCTTGATAGGCTGATATTCGTCGGATCAGGCTCCCTAAGTCTCTCCAATAAGTTTAGTAACATAGCATGACTGCCATCTTTGGGTCGCTCCCATAGATTTACAGTTTGATCAAAATTTAATCTTTCAAATTCTATTCTATCTTTTCATATATTATTGTATATACCAAATATAATAATATCGTATAATTCTTAAAAAATCTCAAATATCATCGAAACGAAATAAAAATATAAATATAAATTCGATTAAGTTAGAGAAGTCAAATGCCTCGATGACGATTAGAATTTGGTCGATAAAATCTCGTCATACACGAAAAGTCGTGAGAATGATATGATTAATCCAATATCTTTGACAAACACAACTCAATTAATCGTCTGCCAATGAGAGATATTTATAATTAGATTAACATTGACTATTACTTTTACTATTCACGATAGATTATGTTTGGTATTTATCTTTTTTTTAACAAAAAAGGAATGAATCTCGGTTACATGCCATGAAATAAACGATGGCAATATAGACTAAGGCCCCTTAAATATTATTATATGCATAATGACCCTTTTGTTATTATTTTTTTTGATGTGCTACATACAATAAACATTAAAAATGACATCTATTGTGATCAAATTGACACATGTGTTTAATCTAATAGATGAAAATCATTTTAGATGTTGATTTAAGAGTAAAAATTAAGAGTTAATGTGAAACTCAAATTGATACATGTCATGATCAAATGGTTAGAAATTATTTTAGATGTTAATCCAGGTCAAAAGAAAAGAGATGATGTTGAGCTCTAATATAAGAAGAAATTATTCTTTTTAACAAAGAGGAAATGAATCTTGGTTACATGTCATGAAATAAACGATGGCGATATGCACTAAGCCCCCTTAAATATTATTATATGTATTATGATCATTTTGTTATTTTTTTTGGTATGCTACATACAATAAACATTAAAAATGACATCTATTATGATCAAATTGGCACATGTATTTAATCTAATGGATGAAAATCATTTTGGATGTTGATTTAAGGGTAAAAAATAAGAGATAATTTGAAGCTCAAATTGACACATGTCATGATCCAATGGTTAGAAATCATTTTAGATTAGATCCAAGGGCCAAAAGAATAGAGATGATGTGGAGCTCTAATATGAGAGGAAATTGTTTAGAATTAATAAATATTAATAATTTTCTGTATACAATTCTCATTGATTTGAGAAATTTTGACACGTGTACTATTTCTGATTTGTTTGTACCAATTTTATTATAGCTCAACATGTGGCGGGTCACTTTACATCCAACGCTCGTTTCTTACATTCTTTCATTCCTCTTCCTCATTCTAAAGCCAAGTGTGTGGCCATGACGACGTCCTTCGCCAATAGCCATCTTTCATCTTCTACAAAACTTATCCTCTTACTCACCCCTTTTCTCCTAATAACCTTAAGCTATTTCGTCTTACACAATTACAACTTTCCAATGCCAATCACTATCCATCGGCGCGTCGTGCGAATCTTCCTCGATCATCATAAACAACACTTTTGCTGATGAAGCTACCAGCCTTCGTATATTCATGGGCATACTCACTGTCCCGCACGGTCATGAGAGACGCAACCTGGTCCGCTCGGTCTATGCTCTACAGACACGGGAGCTCACTACTGCTTATGTAGATGTTCGTAAAAATGTTTCTTTCCATCGAGATCATGTTGTAACGTGATATTATTTTTCTGGACTGCTTGGAGAACCATGAACAAAGGCAAGACTTATACTTACTTCTCTAATCTTCCATCCATACTGGCCGGTGATCATCGTCACTACGACTATGCCATGAAAATCGATGATGATGCGTACTTTTGGCTTGAAAATTTAGCGAAATTCCTTTTAAACAAACTGAGAGAGGATCTTTATTACGGTATGGAACTGCCTTGTAATTTAGAGGGACAAGGAGACTGCGGGCTGAATTACACATTCATGGCCGGTTTTGGTTACGTCTTATCATGGGATCTGGTGCAGTGGATCGCCGAGTCTAATATTGCAAGGAATAACAGGATCGGTTCTGAAGATGTGATGTTAGCAAAATGGCTTAATGAGGGGAATAAAGGGAAGAAACGGTATAACGGTATACCACAAATTTACGATTATAAGGAGGACTTGCCAGACTCGTATTTCCGGCATGATTTCATACCTGATACAATCGCGATACACAGATTGAAGAAGAATTTCCAGTGGGTCAGAACTCTCAAGTATTTCAATGTCACACATGATTGAGCAGACTTTCCAAGCCGTAACATTCCCTGATTAAATCTTTAGTTGTTTTTGCATTTATTTTTCTAATGCTTAAATATTTCTAGTCTCTCATTATTAAAAAAATATATATTTCTAGTCTCTCATCGGTCACATGGTCAGTGTGAGTTTTGATATTTGAACCATTATGCTCAACAATTGTGCAATTGAGTAGTTAGAATCAGAATGTTCAATTTGGTTTAATATAGTTATAAACTCAGTCAACTCTTCATTATGGGCCTTATGGGCTGTAATATTCGATACAGTTATAATAATCTTGGTCCTTGAGACAGGCTTTATTTTATTTGTTTTCCATTTCTGGATCATTGGGTTTATTTGGAATTAATTTGGTTTCTTTTTTGTAGTAAAATCAGAATTTTTATTTTCCTCTGTAACTGTTTTCTTTTGTAAAATTGATAGTCATTTATTCATTAAATAAAATATCCATTAAATATTTCAAATGATATAATGATATACTGATGTACTGACAATTGACATTATATTAATATTTAAAATAATATATTAACAATCGACATTAAAAATTGTGTACTGATTTTACATTATAAATTATAAAGTACCTTTCGTTTAGTTAATACTTTTGGAAATGACTTTTGAGCCAACACTATTTCTTTCAAAAACAAAGAACAATGGGCCTTGAACATAAATCACCTTTACTTTAAAAATAGGCCCAATTAAAATGCTCCGCCAGTTCAATGAGGCGTGAATGTGATAGTCTAAATCAACATTCTTTAATTGTAGCTCAAATAATAAAAGAAATCGAAGGGCTGATCCACCTGAACCAGTTCCATAGCAACCAATAAAACGAATTTCATTGAACTTGGTGCTTGAACCCTTCAGCACTAATAAGGAAAAAATCTCTAATAAAACCATACACCGAGTCAACAGATCATCTGTTCTTTGATTGCCATTTCGCTGAACGAATGTGGAACAGGGTTACTGCGGTTTGGGGAGTACTGCCAGGAAGAGCCATCCAAAAGAACAATTGGGATCATGTTTTGCCGGAGTTAGACAAATCACAACAGAAGCAGTGGGAGATTTGGCGGAGGGTGGACGTGTTGGCATATTTGGCTCAGTCGTAATTCGGCCAAATTCCAAGGAGCTCGGTGATAAGTCATTAATTATACACATTTTATACCCTATACATATGTGATATTGCACCATTATATACATTAATATTCTATTTATATCGATAATAATCACAAATTGAATGTTGATACTACTAATGATATATTTATGTGAATTCAGGTGCAATTTGGATGGAGCATAGCTTGAAAATAAATATGTTGGAGCACAAGATGGAAATAATAATCAAGACTCGGGCCTGCCGACACAGCCTCAGTATTTCGGCCATAACTCACAATCTGAGCTTTCTCTATATGCATACTATATACTGTTGGAAAGAAGAGAACAAGGTCCACAATTCATTCCATATCACCAGAGCCCAATTCAGAGATATACGTGTTCCAAATTGACCATCTTCTGGACAGATCTATCATGCACTTTGCATTCACTCTTCATGTTTTTGCCATGCTCATTCACACTCTTTTGCATGGGGCTTCATTCATCCCTCATGATCACCTTTTGAGAAGGATATAACCAGGTGCAAGGCATCTATTCTAATCACTTTTGAACTTCATCATTCTCTCTCTTGGAGTTGGGCAAGTCAAGCAAGCTTCATTCTTCCATCCGCGCTTCATTAATGGGTTCTATCATTATTTTCTTTTCTTTCTTTTCCATGTATTTCGAGTAAGCCCTTCGAGGCATAGTTAGTGTTTATGTTTTTGTGTTGTAACTTTTGAGACCATTAATAATGAATTTCATTTGAACGGTTATTATTCTGTTTTCATTTACTTATTATCTTTCATGCTCAATGAATTGTTTTAAGTTTATTTCGGTCAATTCTATGTTCAATAGTAATCAACAAGGGCCACAAAATTCCTATGGTTGCTTTGCTCAATAGTATCCATTAGAATTTGAATAATAGCCAAGTGCAAATAACTCACAATGATCTGAACAGTTCTAAACAAGCTCATTGTTTAGGAGGTTTTGATTTGTTTAAATAACCAATGATTTCTATTGAATTGGTTATGATATTCAAATAGGTTAGTGTTTTTATTTACGAGCTCATCTAAACTAAAACCCTATCTTTTCGTTTGAGTTATTTATCGGTTAGAGCTCATCTTACTGCACTTAAGAGATTAATTCCAAATTCATTATTATAATCAAGGATAAAGTTACACACAAATTCACTACACGAAACTATGCCTCATTCCACAAAATCACCACATCTCTTAATCTTTACTTTAAGTTTTCTCTTTACTTGTTACTTTCATTTTGTTGCAATCAACCAATCAACAACCCCCCCAATTGTGTGTCTTGTTTTAGGTCTTGTGTTTGGCTTTATTTATGGTCTTGGTTTCTCTTTATTTTAGTTTTCTATTTTTGTCGAGTCCATTTTCATTAGAGAAGTACTTTTTTCACCTAGTTTAGTCTAAATAGCTCTCTGTGGTTCGACCCCTACTTCCACTGTCTACTTTATTGTAGTTAAGTCTAGGGTTTTAAATTTCTTTTGGTAAGTGTAAAACGACTGCAAAAATACCTCTTATCACTCGGGTGGAGGAAGATGGTTTCCTTAAAAAAACCATACACCGAGTCCAGTCAAATATTAATTACTTAGTCCTACAACGAAATCTAGTGAGATAGATTCATGGTGGGACAAAAATTCAGACAAAAGGAGGTAGAGACACTCATCCGGAATTCTCAGCCCAAAGGAACTCTTCTGTCCATGCTCCTTTTAATCCTGATGGTCGGATTCGGAGGTTGGGAGATAAGTGGATGTAGAGAGGTCAATGGGGCGGGCCGGGGCCGGGACAAATACTCCCCATAACCGCCCCGATTTTCGTGGGGATCCCTAGTCCCAAACTTCGTTTAGCTCATGAGAATTTTTTTTGCCCTATCCCCGTCCTACGGGAATCCCATCCCATTGGGAGGGGGATCCCTATATCCCATCAAATATATATATATATATATATATATATATTTGAAAACTTAAATTTGCTTACAAAAATCTGAAAAATTAAATCCAAAACTCGTAGAACATTGGACAATGAATCCCTATGGGGACGGTGATACATATCACCCCCGACGATGGGACGAAGTGTTGCTTGATTGAGGCCTATAGGGGGCGTTTAAAAAGCCTAATGTGCGGAAACGTGAATATTTGTATTTTTAGGGTTTTATATTTTTTATTATTTTTTTAGATGGTTGATTGGATACTAATTAACAAAGAAAAATAAATAAACAAGAAATTAAAGTAAATAGAAAAATAAGGAGATACCGAACACATGAACTTGTTTACGAAGTTCAGCGAGGTGGTTGCGTTAGCCTTAACCACCCGTTTACTCGCTAGCGGCCCTTACCGCGTTCATGAGTTGCCTACTCTCCGGGACTTGCCTTGCGTCTCCGATTTCACTAACAGACAAGATTGTTTACATGACCTCGAACCATCGTCGCCTTACAACAACCCTTTGACGGCCAGTGGAACAATTAACTTACAATCCGATCTCGATTTCAACTCAGCAAGACGCTCAAAACTCCATTAATCTCACTTTAAGATTTAGAGAATTTAACTAGTATTAAGAAGAGAGAATTTCTGTTTATTATTAATAGAAATCGTGAGTTTTTTCTGAGAAGGCGGCCACCTCTTTTTAAAGAAGGAAAGAGCAGCCTTCAGAAAAGGAATCCTGCGCAGTTCCGTTGCCAACGGAACTATTCCGTTATCAATGGACTGTAAAAACGAAAGGAAATTAAAGCAAGATATTCTCCCAACGGCTAAAAATCTAATGGTCCGTTGCCAACGGAATAGGTCCGTTGCTAACGGACTATACAACACAAATCGATAGCCGATGTCAGGGAGAAAAAATCTTCAACGGGCTATTTCTGTTGTCAACTCAGTGGTCCGTTGGCAACGGATCACTTCCGTTGTCAACGAAACTAGCCAGAAATAGACAATTTGGAGATTATACTCTCTTTTCAATAATAATTAAACTTATCACCAAACTAAACCCACACTAAGAGCTAAGAAGCTTGCTCCCATGCTTTGAAATGCTCTCTTGAAATCATTTGTATGCGTGACGACTTCTTATTCTTCTGAGATAGGCAGGATGCGACCGAGACATTTCCGAGAACTTGAACGTACGACTACCTGGCTCAAAACATTCTCACACAAATATATTAGTAGCTCGGAATAATTTTAAATATCATAAAACTGAGGACAACATGAAGTCCTTGCCCCATCCCCACCCCGCGGGGCCGATAATCGACGATTCCCCATCCCATTTGGAACGGGTCACTATGGGAATGGGATTCCCCGCTCCATTGACATCCCTAAGTGGACTGTGAGGATTGAGTATGAACTTGGGATTCGATCCCCTCCAAAGATGCGGAAATGTTTGGGTTCGCATTGCGAGTCTTTGACCGGCCATCAACTCTCACCTCACCTCACCTCACCTCTCCAAAAAGAGAGAGACACGAAGTGGTTCTTCAAGAAAAACGAAAAAGGAGCGACAAAAGTCAGCGAACCGAATAATTTTCTTCTCAACCAACAACAAAAAGACTGGTTTTCTCTTGATCCAGTTGACTTTTTTTTTTATATAAAACCGGATGGTTTTCCGGTTTTAAGCAGGTCAATTACATTTCCGATCTAATTATTGGACCGAAACGGATAGATGTTCAGGTCCAATTTTTTCTGGTCGGACCGGACCAGCCGGTGTGGTTTTAATAACACCGGTGGGGTGGGTGCCTATACAAAATTAAACGTGGGTGCCTAGCTACAAGCTTCAAATTTCAAAGCAAAAAGAAAAAAATAATAATTATAAATAAACGTGCCCACGTTGAGCACATAACAAATTTGTTTTTAAGTAAATTTTATTCTCTATCTTAAGCACTATGCAAAAATGTGAATCCTTACCAAGTTTGTTGGATCATAACACAACTTCAATCCATTCCTTCTAATATTCCTCCTCTTCCTCGTTCTAAAGCCAAGTGTCTGGCCATGTCCTTCTCCAATAGCCATCTTTCATCTTCTACAACAATTACCCTCTTACTCACCCCTTTCGCCCTAATAACCCTAAGCTATTTCGTCTTACACAGTTACAACTTTCCTCTGCAATCATTATCTGTCGGCAAGTCGTGCGAATCTTCATCGATCATCACAAACAACACTTCTGCTGATGAAGCTACCAACCTTCATATATTCATGGGCATAGTCACTATTCCGCACTGGCATGAGAGGCGCAACCTACTCCGCTCGGTCTATGCTCTACAGACACGGGACCTCACTATTGCTTATGCAGATGTTCGTTTTATCATCTGTCGATCAATAAATGAGGAAGAGAAAATGTTTCTTTCCATCGAGATCATGTTGTACAATGACATTATCTTTCTGGATTGCATTGAGAGCATGAGCGAAGGCAAGACTTACGAGTACTTCTCCAGTCTTCCATCCATCCTGGCCAGTGAAAATTGTCACTACGACTATGTCATGAAAATCGATGATGATGCATACTTTCGTCTTGACAATTTAGCGAAATTCCTATTAAACAAGCCGAGAGAGGATTTTTATTCTGGTATGGAACTGCCTTGTATAGAGGTGTATGCACCAGAGTGCGGGTTGAATAGAACGTTCATGGCCGGTTTAGGTTACGTCTTATCATGGGATCTGGTGCAGTGGATTGCTGAGTCGGATATTGCAAGGAATAACAAGATCGGTGTTGAAGATGTGATGTTAGGAAAATGGCTTAATGAGGGGAATAAAGGGAAGAACCGCTATAACGGTTATCCGAAAATATACGATTATAAGGGAGACTTGCCTGACTCGTATTGCCGGCACGATTTCATACCGGATACGGTCGCGGTACACCAATTGAAGAAGAATTTCCAGTGGGTCAGAACTCTCAAATATTTCAATGTCACACATGATTGAGTAGGCTTTCCAAGCCATAACATTCCTGATTGAGTCTTTAGTTGTTTTTGCATTTATTTTTCTCAGAGCTCAAAAGGTCTTGTGTTGTCTGTCATGGAGCACATGGTCAATGTGAGTTTTGATATGTGAACCCATTATGTTCAACAATTGTATAATTTTGTTTAATCTAGTTATGAACTCAGCCAACTCATTATTATGGGCCGTTTGGGTTGTAATATTCAATACATTTACAACAATCTTGGTCCCTGAGATAGGCTTTATTTTATTGCATTCCATTTCTAGATTATTGGGCTTATTTGGCATCAATTTCTTTTTCAATGTATTAAAATCAGAAATTTTGTTCCTCGTTTATGAAGTGTTTTCTTTCTTAAAATTGTTAGTGGAGTTTCATGTATTTCATCAAATAAAACATCCATTAAAATATTAAAAACAATATATTAATATATCAGCAATCAACATTATATCAACATTTAAAATAATAAATTTACAATTGACATTAAATATTATGTATTGATTTTACGTTATAAATTGTAAAATACATTTTCCTCTTACAAATTAAAAAAAATTATGGGCCTTCTATACATAATTCATATTTTATTTCATAACCAGCCCAATTAATAAGATGGGCCTTAAAAGGCCCGATACTGTAAAGCAACAGTTACTTTACTAAATCTCAAACAATACAAAAATCAAAGGGATAAATGCACCGTTAGTCTCCGTAGCAATTTTAGTCCTTGTACTTTTAAAATGATGTCCCATTAGTCCCTAACTTAACGAAAGAATTTAACACCGTTAATAAAAAATCAAATGACCGTTTTGCCCTTTATTTCAATTTTTTTAAATGAAGGATTTTTGTTATTTTCTTTTTCCTTCCCTTTCTTTTTCCTCGGCTTCCTTCTCCTCGCCTCCTTGTCTTCTTCAGACGGAGATCCGGCTAAAACCCTAGCCCTTCTCTTCGACTTCTTCTCTCCTTCAGATGCGAGATGCGTCCCACCCAAAACCCTAACCCTTCTCTCCTTCAGCGCAATACCCACCCACCCGAAATCCTGACTAAGAAAGGGAGAAACTGAGGATGTTAGCATCAATTTTCTCTCCTGCCATCTCTAATGGAGTTTTCTCCATGAAAACACACCTCTTTCCTTACCAATGGCGGGCAGAGCATCAGCTCTGATTCTGATTCCCTCAGTTCTTCAAGGATGAAGGCTTGTGTATGCATGCCAAAGCTTCATGAAGGGAGAGGATAGGATTCAGCACCATGAACACATCTGTAAGAAGGTAATTAATTCAGGAAAAGATTTTTTCTCTGTGTTTCCTCTTTTATTTCTCACGCGCACTACTTGTTCGACAAATTGCCTGACAAATATTTATCTTTAGAAGAATGATGTCAACTTTGTTGTAGAGTGAAGTTTGATAACATTGTTAACAAATGCTCAGTGCCAAATGAAGGCTCATTTTCCAGTATTGGTACATTGTGATCTTTTTTTTTTTTTTTAAATGATCAATCAACTCCAATTAGGACTAATTTTTCACTCAATTGTTCAATTAAGATTAAATCTTAATTGCACATTTGACTGCTACCTTTGGACAAGCCATAAGTTTCTTGATAGTGTACAATATTTTTTTAATGATATGATTTTCTTACTATCTAATAGCATTTTAATTAAATAATAATATATATTTTCTTTTGCAGTTTTTTTTGTCAAGAACAAGTACCAGTACTAGTTGAGACTAGTACCAATGACTGATACGAATGTGGTAAACATAAAAGAAATAGAATGTATAATTTGAGATTGTAAATGTACAGAATTGTAATTTTGTTGTCGGTATAGAAATAGGATGATATGAGTTTTATTGAGCGGAAAATGATGAATGATTGTTTCAACCAAGAACTTTAATGTTTGTTAAGAATGTATAATTTGGGTGCTTGATGTGTAACAGAGACATGTGTAATTGAGGTTGTAAATTTAGTTCATTATTTTACACTGTTTCATTTTCCACTTATGCGTTGTAAATTGTATTTGTTAAGAAGGGTACCATTGAATAAATATCGCAAATCAATTGCCCAAATTACAATTACAAAACTAAAAATAGCAAAGAACACACATCAAATTTACATATAATATAATTCATAATTTTGAAATTTAAAACCTTAAACCTATCATTAAACACACATTTGTTATCAATTCATCTTGAAAAGTTCATAAAAATTATCACAAGATATACAACAAAAATCAATACTGTACAGTTTACACTGTACATCACAAGTCACAACTACATACATTATAAACATGTGCCATAGACAACATACACAACCCAATTCATTCACACACCAGTACCATACAAACATACAAAACTCAGTACCAATTCATTCACACAACATAATTTCATTTCAATTTCAAATTTCATACATTTACAAAATAGGTTATTCCAATTTACAAATAATTAATTACAATTTACAAATCACCTTAATCCTAAACCTAAACTCAACTTATATACAACTATTGCTTCATTTTTCATTTCCTAAAATCATATTATCAGGTTGCATATGTTCCACAAACCCTATATGCACAAAATAAAATTAATGAAATTAAATGGATACTTTCCTAGTTGAGAAATAACTAAAGAAGGATATTCTATCTAGTCTAGCGTAACAACAGGATTATCCCCTGTAAAGGACGAAAGATTACCTCTAAAAATCTGAATATTAGCAGATTATATGAAATACGACTAAAAAACCAACAATTGTCTTTAAAATCCAAATTAATAGCGAAATCAGACTGATTTGAAGATATAATAATGAATGACAAGGCCTGGTCGTGAGAGAGAGGAAGACGGAACCGATCCGGCGACATCGTGCTTCCTTAAGGACTGAGAGGTGTACGTGCGTGCGTTAGGAAGCAACTTCAGGGGGAGAATCGGGCAGTGAAGGCAGGGGCGAGTGTTTTCTTGTCGTGTGGTTGGGTCGAGAGGAAGAAAAGGGAAGAGGAGTGGCGGAGGCGGAGGCATCCGTCTGAGTTGGCCGGAGCGGAGGCGGTGATAGGCGGACCAACGAGCGGTGGCGGCGCAAGAGCCAGGGGGGAGCTCTCTCTTCGTTACAGCAAAAGAATGGAAGGAGAAAAGAAAAGTAAAGGAAAAGAAAAAACTTATTAAAATAAATAAATATTAAGGATAAAATGGTCATTTTAAAAAAAATTAACGGTGTAAAATTATTTTATTAGATCAGAAACTAATGGGACACTATTTTAAGAGTACAATGACTAAAATTGTCAAATTAAAAGTACAAAGACTAAACTTGCACAAAAATAGAATATAAGGACTGTTAGCATTTATCCCAAAATCAAATGACTGAACCACAATGTCCCCCTTATCCACCTGCACCCGGTTCCTAGACCTTCCAGCACAAACGAGGAAACAAACAACTCTAGTCCACCATACACCAAGTCCAGTCCATCAGTAATCATTCGGCCCGAGAACGAATCTATTGAGGCAATCCGTGGTGGGACTAAAATTCAGACAAAAGAGGCAGAGAGACACTCACCCGGTATTTCCGGCCCGAAGGAACTCCTCTGTCGACGCTCCTTTTAATCCTCACCGTTAGATTTACAGATGGAGAGATGAGTGGACGGCGAGGATGGGGTTTGGACTCGGGATTCGGTCCTCTCCAAAGAGGTGGAAATGATTGGGTTCGCATTGCGAGGGTTTGACCGGCGACCCAGCTATGACAATCAACTTAATCATCTGCTCGCGGTGCGTGTGAACCGTTGTTGGGATTTTAGAACGGGTGTTTGTGAACCGGGTGTAGGGAAAAGGTAAGGCTATGACACATGTTTCCTTTCCCTACGCCCGTTTCATATGAAGGTTAATGAAATTCTGAATTGCAGTATGGAGGGTTTGAAAGAACGGGTGTAGGGAAAAGGGAAGGGGGGTGGATTGGGGGCAACACCGAAATGAGTCTTTTTTTGTTGCCATGCTAGAAGAGACAGAGAGGAGAGAGAAGGAAGGAAGGAGAAGAGAAAGGAGAGATTCCGCCATTGTTTCCCCAAGCGATTTTCTTCGCTCCTCGGCGCGATATTCGTCTGCGGGGAGGAAGAGTTGAAGCGCTAGAACCCTCTCGTTTGGCTCTTTTGAGGGACGTTTATTTGATGCTTGTTGCTCGTTTGAGGAAGAAAGGCGGGGAAAGGAAAAGGCGGGGTTGATTGATTCGGTGAAAGGATGCATATGATGAGACGGCTGAAGAGCATTGCGTCCGGCCGATCCTCCGTTTCAGACCCTGTGAGTGGTTTGTTCTTCCTTTCGTTTTCCTTTTTCGTTTGATTTGTTGATGTGGAGGGTCGTTCGGATCCGATCTGGAGAGGGGAATGTGGTTTTTTGACAATGCGTTTTGATTTTTTTTTCGTTTTGACGAATGCTGATGTACCATTTCTTGCCTATGAAGCTGATTGTCTTGTAATTTTTGCGATACAAGCTTGATTGGCAATTTTTTGTAAATTTTTTTCTTTTTGCAGTTTGTTCTTTCCTTGTAGACTGTTTCACGGTTAATTAGGAAGAGAATCCCCAACTTTTGCCTGTTAAAAATATCATATATAGAAAGAACAAAACTTTTTTCGCTTCTTTTTTCCCTTCGTTCTTTTGCCCAATTCTGAAAATTATTCAGGAAATAAAATGCATATTAAATGATAATTACAAACAAATTTCTGAAAAAACCATGAATTTAATTGAAGGGAGGAGATTCGGGGACCAAAAGGCCGAAAGTTGATCAGGACAGCGAAGGAGAAATAATCATAGAGCCACATTTACTCGGCGAGAGCATTTCCAATGAAGAAACAAAGACCAATAATGATAATAGTACAATTAATAATTCAGAAAGTAATAATAATGAAGCCAGCACATCAAGTGTTATTATTCCTCCTGAAATAGAAAAGGAAAAATCTGATGAATCAGCAGTTGATCAACTGCCGAAAGAGATGCATGAAATGACCATAAAGGATGAAAAACCAGACGACCATTCTGAAAAGGTCAGTTTTTATACTTTCATTATATTAAAATTTGAATATTTTTATTTAAGGGACTGAAATGAGGGTTTGGGTTTGAGCAGGAAACGGAAGGGGCAATGGTGAGTGGTAACGGAACTGAGACGGGTCAAATAATCACTACTACTTTGGGCGGCCGTAACGGGCAGCCAAAACAGGTAATTTTACACTTCTAACCCTCAGTTAATTCAAATTATCACTAGTAAATATTATCAAATTAATTAATTTCTAATTTTTTTTACTTCAGACAATTTCATACATGGCTGAACGAGTGGTGGGTACCGGTTCATTCGGCACAGTCTTTCAGGTACCATTTCAGTCCTTTTAAAGACTAAAACCGAAATAAATCTTTTACGAAAATTTCCAAAAAGCCCCTGCGATATGCTGAAATCGCAAAAAAGCCCCTGCCTTGTTAAAAATCACAGCTTATTATTCCTAATTTTTCACAATTTCGGCAATAAAGCAAGGGTTCTATTTTGCGATTTCCAACAACCCAGGGGCTTTTCTGCAACTTTTGCAAAACTAAATATGATTCTTATTTTTTTTTCCCAGGCGAAATGCTTAGAGACAGGCGAGACCGTGGCAATCAAGAAGGTCTTACAAGACAAACGGTACAAAAACAGAGAGCTGCAAGTGATGCAGATGCTCAACCACCAGAACGTCGTGCGTTTAAAGCACCACTTTTTCTCTACTACAGAAAAGGACGAGCTGTACTTGAATTTGGTTTTGGAGTTTGTGGGCGAGACGGTTTATAGAGTCGGCAAGTATCATGCCAAAATCAGCCAGGGCGTGCCTCTAATATTCGTCCAGCTGTACGCTTATCAGGTAAAATAGTAGAAAAGAACTATGGTCACTGTATTATTTAGTTTGAGAATTGGGATTAGTCGGTTTGGTTCGAGTTTGATTTGATTCGGTTGAAGCGCCTTTTTTTGGAAATGACAGAAAAGGATGAGGTGTATTTTGGATTTTGATCTCCAAATAGAAAACCGTTTGCAAACTGAACTTAAACCCCGCCCTTCAATCCCTTAAAAAACATAAAACATAAGAAAAAGAAGAAAGAAATCGAAGTGAAATACAATGAAAATGGGGAGTAAGAGTCCAGCTGTATGCATATCAGGTAAAATTTGGGGGAAAGGACCGTGAATTGTGGTGATATTGCGAAAATGCCCCTGTTAGTTAGCTGTTAGTTGGAGTGATTATGGATGAGTCAGCACGTGCTTTTGGTTTTGGACCGTATCAGGTGAAATGGTAGAAAGGGCGGTGAATTGTGGTGAGATCGTGAAAATGCGCATTTGTTAGTTAGAGTGATTAAGGATGAGCTGTATATATGGGTTTTTTGTTGGGCGATTTGCTAAATTGCTATAAAAGCATCATCTATTCTTTAGAAAATTAATTCTATTTTGAGAGAGTATTAATTGCAAAAAAGGACGTGTATTGTTTAGAAAATTGCAAAAAGCCGATCTATTCTTAGGAAAGTATTTTTTTTTTTTTGTAATTTCCTGATGAACAGAGGGGCCTTTTTGCAATTTCCAATAACGGAGGGTTATATTTGCAATTTAAGCATAATGCAGGGGCTTTTGTTGTTGCAAATTTCTCTATTTTGTTTTTTTGTTGAAATTGGTTAATTGTTGATTTTTTAAATTATTGTAGATATGTAGAGCTCTTGCTTATACGCACAGAGTAGTGGGCGTGTGTCACCGCGATATAAAACCGCAAAATTTGTTGGTAAAAAAAAAAAAAATTCTTTCATCTTTTTCCATTCTTTTATTTTGCTTATTTTAGTCGTTATTAAAAATGTGTAAATTTTTCCTTTTTTTTAGGTCAATCCTCAAACCCATCAAGTAAAGCTCTGCGACTTTGGAAGTGCAAAGAAATTGGTACATAATGTCTCAAAAAATCGAACATTACATTATTCTACTATCATTTCATTTTATGCTCGTATTAATCATTATTTTAATATTTTTAGGTGGCAGGCGAACCAAATATATCGTATATATGCTCAAGATATTACAGGGCTCCAGAATTAATATTTGGAGCCACTGAATATACTACCGCAATTGACATGTGGTCTGTTGGTTGCGTTTTGGCCGAGCTTCTTATTGGCCAGGTCTTTTTTTATTTATTTTATTATAAAATATCCTTTTTTATGCTAAAATAATGTGTTTTATACTAACTTATGATCAATGATTTTTTATACTGAATTAAAGATAGTGACAAATTCCGTAGAAAAACTTCTGAAAACAAGACCGGAATAAATTGATGACTGGATTAATATATATTTTCGTATAAATGTAATATAAATATTGACAAATTACATAGAGAAGACTTCTGGAAAAAAGAAGACTTTGAAGAATGCATAATTCACTCATAGTTGCATGAAATAAAAAGAAAATAAAAAAAAATGATGGATTTGTAAATATTAAATGTTTATTTTTTTTGATAATGCAGCCGCTCTTCCCTGGAGAAAGTGCGGTTGATCAGCTTGTGGAAATCATTAAGGTAATATATATTC
Source organism: Juncus effusus (assembly GCA_027726005.1). Classification (NCBI taxonomy): domain Eukaryota; kingdom Viridiplantae; phylum Streptophyta; class Magnoliopsida; order Poales; family Juncaceae; genus Juncus; species Juncus effusus. The sequence goes on along the minus strand of CM050897.1, from coordinate 2,542,824 downwards.
TTTTGTAACATTTTAATCATATATTTTATTTCATTATTTAGCATTACTAATTCTAATTTTATATTTTTGTTTTGTATTAAAAGATTTTGGGTACTCCGACAAGAGAAGAGATAAAATGCATGAACCCAAATTACACGGAATTCAAGTTCCCGCAAATCAAAGCTCATCCTTGGCACAAGGTATAATATAATCATAATAATATAATTATAATAATATAATCATCATATTTTATATTTCATATTTATATTATATATATATTTTTCGTCAGGTATTTCACAAGAGAATGCCGCCAGAAGCAATAGACCTCGTCTCAAGACTCCTTCAATACTCCCCGAACTTGCGATGCACTGCTGTAAACATTTATTACTTAATTAAAAAATCAAATATTTTCCATTATTAAATTTTATCATATTTTTTAACATGAATATTTTTTTGCAGTTGGATGCGTGTGGACATTCGTTCTTCGATGAGTTGCGGGACCCAAACACTCGCCTGCCAAATGGCCGCCCTTTGCCTCCTCTCTTTGATTTCACTCCTCAAGGTTTCACTAAACCCTAAATAAACCCTAATCTAAACATTTTTAGTTAACCTTTAAATAGTTGTGTAATCCGTGTGTGTTATTTTGTGAGTGTAGAGCTTGAAGGTGTTTCTCCTGAGCTTGTTCAGCGGCTCGTTCCTGAGCATTTGAGGAAATCAAAGGAGTGAATTTGGGAAAATTGTTTGGAGAGAATCTGGAAAGAGTGAATTTTACGCTCTACTGTTTTACGTTGGAGTCTAGACAACAACGGAGCGAGAGGTGAAATATTATTCCACGAGTAGATTCATGCAAGCTGCTGTTCTTTTGGACATTGATTACTTTGTTTCTTTCATATGAGATTTGTTCTTTGTACCTTTGGTTGGTTATTATGATTGTATGTATTTATTACTACGAATGAGATGAGACAACTTTGTAGCTGCTGGCTGTAATTTTTGGAACTGCCTGAGTTATTATGACTTTGAGGCCTTTCTTTCTGAGTCAGACAGACAAATTAAGTACCAAATTTATTTATTTTCAGCCTGTGATTAATTTAAATGCAATTGCTCCAAAAACTAGTCAGCTGTTGTGGAAGATAGAATTTCTTAATATATGCCAAAAAGAATTAAATTGAAATGATGCTACAATGTCACCTCAAAATAATCTGATAAAATATATGACGAGGCACAAAGCAATAGGAATCAAAACACAATTAACTTGGCAAAATAGTCAATAGATCTTGAGATACAGAAACTTTATCAAAATAGTCTCTTAATTAGCTAATAATTACTACAAACACAACTCTTAAGCTTTAACAGTTTGTGTGACTAATGAAAACTTAGCCAACAGACCAGACAGCTGAAGGTACGATCCAACTCCATCACAGATTCTCATATGCGCAAATCCCGTCTCCTAAAAACACACACAAAAAAAAAAATCAATTCAAACCAACCAATTTGCAAAAAAACAAAATATTTATTCATTTATTTTACCTTCAGGAACTCAAGTTTGAGAACCTCAGCCATGTCGTAATTCTTTATTATACGGAATAAAGTCGTGATGATATCAGTAGGAGAGTAACCTAAATCGTACAGCTGTTTTAAACCGGCACACGCACTGTCAAATTTTCCGTCCATCACGTTCTTTATCATGTTTTTCACATGAAACGGGTGAGGCTGGTCACACACCTGATTCCACACCAAAAAATAAGTTAAAAAAAGCATATTAGAGTATTTAAAAATATACAGAAAAGAAAAAGAAAAGGAAAGATTCAAACCTTAAAAACGTTTTCTTGATTAACGAAACGAAAGCCGCTGAAAGTGGCTTGAAGATTGTTCAAAGCCTGTCTCATGTCTCCATCTGCGGTGAAAATAATCGCCTCAAGTCCTTCTGGCACATAAGGCACCTAAACATTTCACAAATCAACCAGTTCAAACCTAAATAACCATATTAAATCAGTAGTCATCTCATTCAGACTGTCACAGTTCTTTCACCTTTTCAACCCTAACAACAACCAAGAATAGTTACATTGGACCAATATCTTTGAATACTATATTGGATGAGTCTACAACCACTACCAAATCCTACTACTTCTCTCAATGATTTACGGGCTCCATAAATACATAAATCATGCAGTGCCCATGAATAATTGAGAGTAGTGGTGGTAACAGTAGTGATTTTCAGTAGTGGTTGCGGATTCATCTTACTATAATTGGCCAGCATTTCTTAATAATTAATACTGAATCAATATATCATGTCATTCTAACATTTTTGTTCCCTTTTGCGCGGTGACAACAACCATGAGTCGTCAACCGAGGATTTACTTTTCAAAATAAAAATTTCGGAAATTTTTTCAAAAAAACCCCTAACTTATCTGACTATTCTAAAAACCAACAAATTTTGTTGAAGAAATGGGTAAAAAAATCAACTTTATAAGAACGAAAAAAGAGAATCTAAAAACGCAACTTTTTTCTAATATTCACAAAGTTACTCGGTCACATGATCTCTCGACTTGTTGTTTTGAACACTTACATTCGCCAGTACTTCTTAATAGTTATATTGGGCCAGTATTTTTGAACACAAAAAGTCAAGGGATCATTCAACCGGATCCCAAATCAATCGTGCAAGCCTATATAAGGAAAAAAATTTCCTTATTCCCATTTGGTAGGGGCGGAATACAGCGGTTACACAGCATAAAGTGGAATAAAGAATTTTATTCTGCCGAACACGAATTGAAAAACATGGAATAAAGTCGATCAAAGGATGGAAAGTTATTCTATGTTAGAGATGGAATAGACGGTTAGAGTGGAATAAACTCATTTCTTTCTCTCTCTTTCTTTCTTTTTTCAATAAAAAATATTAATTTATTTTACTATTCCTTTATTTCACCAATTCATCTTGCCAAACACGCTTAGAATAAAATGGAATAGTCGACTGTTCCCTATTCCACAATTCCACTATTCCATGCGTTGCCGAACAAGCCAGTTGTCTTTTTCCTTATAAGTCTCGCATGATTGATTCAGGATCCGGTTGCATGATCTCTAGACTTGTTTTGAACACTTACATTGCCAGTATTCTTTAATAGTTATTCTAACATTTTTTTACCTTTTCGGCTGAAACGGCGACCATGAGTCGTCCTAAAATCTCCTGATCGGACAGCCGAGAGAATCTCACAAGAGCGCACCGGCTCTGAATCGGCTCGATGATTTTTGACGAAGTGTTACAGGCGAGCGCGAAACGAGTCGTGTTGGAGTATATCTCCATCGTCCTTCTCAGCGCCTGCTGCGCGCCACCTGTCATACTGAAATAAACAGAGTTGGCAAATTAATTGTTGCTAATGTTCCTTGTATTTCAAAAACGTGTAACTTTTCTGAATGTTTGGAAAAAAAACCTGACTTTTTAGATTGATGTTTTGGAACCTATGAAGTACGCTGAGGTTGAAGGTAACTATTTTGTTAAAAAAGATTTGGGACAGAAATACGCGTCGTACTGAATTTAAAAGATTGACATGTTAATGGTTGGTAATATTCCTTGTATTTGGGAGGTTCTTCAAAAATGTCCTCACTTTTCTGAATGTTGGAAAAACAAAACCCTGGTTTTTTCGATTGATGTTTTGGAACGTCTAAAGTGCATTGAGATTGAAGGCAAGTCTTCCGTTTGAAAGAAATTGGGACCGAAATACAAGTCATTAAATTTTTTCGCGTTTTATTTTATTCAGTTATAAAGAAAAGAGTAACATTTTTGGATATCGTATTTCACGATACGTTCGGATGGTATTGTTTTACTGTACGATATTATATTACAAAATATTCTTCTCTTAATTTTACATAAAGTTTAATTTTGTTTTAAGAAAAATATTCAGAAAATTTATGGTGAGTTTTGAAAATTTTCCATTATTACATTGGTAAGGAAAGTTTTATCAAGTACCTGTCAGCCTCATCTAGAATCACGATCTTGTGGCGGCCAGGTGGCAGAGTGACCTTCTTCTGAGCAAACATCTTTATTTTGTTTCTCACCACATCAATTCCTCTTTTGAAAATCGAAAATTAAAGAAGTAAAAATTAGGTCGTATATTTAGTAAAAAGGAATTTACAGTACATTTTTGTTTTTATGAAATTTAATTTTACCGGTCGTCGGATGCATTCAGCTCAAGAACCGCCTCGCGGTAATTCGGCCCTAAAAGCTCATGTGCAAGTGCAAGTATGCTTGTTGTCTTTCCGGTCCCCGGTGGACCCTGTTCATTCAAAAACCACATAATAATATATCAGATTTAATACTCGTACTAACAAATTCAAGAACAAACCATCAATTTCGCTAATTTGCACAAAAATCAGATCATAAAGACCGAAATGAAAGCTCCTAGAGCGATTCAGCATTTTAACTTACGGAGAGGATGAGGTTGGGCATGTTGCCGTCACGGGCGATGACCTGGAGGCGGGAGACGGCGTCGGCGTTGCCCACCACGTCGGCCACCCTCGTCGGCCGGTACTTCTCCACCCACGGAATGTCGTACAGCGGATCGCTCGAGGAGGAGGAAGACGCCGCCATGGCTGCTTCGGGCTGAGTTGAGTGGCGAGGGAGAAATAAACCCTTGAATGAAAATCTGGAGGGAAACCGGAGAGGGAAGGAAGGAGGTGATGAAAGGGTTAGTGACGGATTCGGGATTTGAGTTCTGGGGTTTGGAAATCCGGGTGTTTGGTTCTGGGATTGTAGAAAATTTGGGAGTTAAATTCATGGGGTTTGGAAAACTCGAAATTTGAAACTCGGATTAGTCTGTTAGGTGATTTTCGAGATTCTGAAAACTCCGATTACTAGTTTCGACATTTAAGTTTTGGATTATATATTCTGATATTTTTGCAGAAAAGAAAAATAAATAAATATGATATTACACGACAGGGTAACATGTCGCATAAAACAATATATAGAGACAATAGACAATGTATAAAATTAAAAAATAATATATAAATTTAGTTTTTTAAACAATATGTAAATGCAATAAATAGTATATACGTAAAATAATGAAAACAATATATAGAAAGTAAAAAATATATTGAAAAGCGGACAAATAATATACTGTTGCATTTTGAGTGTGATCAGACCTGACTAAAGATGCAAGAAACAAAAAATAATTACAAGATAAAAAAGTCATGTGTGATAGTGATACTCAACTTAACTAGTCAAGAAATGCATTGTGATGGAGTCGCAATCAAAGATTTATTATTTTGATTTTTCAAAATGTAGAACAATCTACCATTGACTTAGAGAATGTTGTATTATTTGGCTTTGTCTTCACTCTTCAATCATAAAAAATAAAAAAATGAGGGAGAACTACAAGCGATCGCTTGCTGTTTGTTCTCTTTTAGGTGAGGTCATATGTCTTCATTCTTCAATCATAACTCGTTAATTTATCCATTAGATTCCAAATCAGAGATTTTCTACTCCTAAATTCAAATCTCCGACATCCGAATTTTCAAATATTTATTTATCCATATTTCAACAAGAATACAAACTCATTGGTTTTAAATCCTAGATGAGTTGAGTATAATCAATCTTTATTCCTTTATTGGAAATATTCTCATCCGACTATCTGAGAAACTCAAAGAAAAAGAGTAATGTTTCGGACATAAACATATTTGATGCGCACAGGAAATTATAATTGAATTTACCTTTTTATCCCTACTTAACGAGAATACTAACTGTGCATGTGTATTCAATAGACAAGGGCAAAAAGGTAAAGTTATTATATAATTTCCTGCATGCATCAAATCTTTTCCTTTCCTGTCCGAATCACCACCCAAGAAAAAAGCTAGAATACATCTCCATATTCGAAATCTGAACAAATTCAAAATCCAGGATTGCCTCAAAACCGGAATTTCAAATCCCAGATTTCACCCGGAAAGAAGTAGCTGATGGCAGATGAGAGCGGGAACAGAATACAAGAAAGCAAAGCAAGCTCGATTCCCATCGTTCATGCCTCCCCACTATCTCTCTCTCTCTCTCTCCGTACCCACTTTCCAGTCTAAACCCTCTTTTTCTCTTCTCTGAGCTGCGCTGCGATCTGAAGGAGGAGGAGGAGAAGACTAGGCGGAATATCTGACTGTTGACTTGCGGAAGATGCGATGGATTCCGTGTACATGCTCAATCGCTTCCACCACGATCGGTACCAGCTCCTCGAGTTCCTGCTCTCGTCCGGATCCGTCCGATCCAGCTCCGGCGCCCCGGTCGATCTGGCCGTCATCGATTTGGATTCTGTCAGCCCCGATTATGTTTTAGAATGCATAGTTTCCGGTAAATAGTTGGGTTTTTTGTTCAATTTATGTCAGGGTTTTGTTGTCTGATTGTTGTTGTGATTAAACAGGAAGTGATTTTGATCCGTCTGAAGCTACGAGGAGATATTATGAGGAGCTCAAGTATCCAGTCATGGTGAGAAATCTTACTTTCTTCTTCATCTTCTTTTACAAATCCTATGAAATTTTTCAAGTGATGATCTTAATTCATTTATTGATTTGAATTTTTACAGGCGAGTTCATCAAGAGGAGAGCCTGCGTTCTTCCTCTCCAGTTCAGAACCGTCCAGTTCCCCTCCAGTCCGTTCAGTACCAGCTGTCGGATTAAGAGAAGTTCCGAAAAACACGGAAATTTCAGAGGAAAATTTTGATGATAAATCTCGAAATAATAATATTAATGATATATCAGAATCTGAAAATGAAATTGAGAAACCTCAAGAAATGAATTGTGCAGATGCAGTTTCGGTTTCGCTCGGTCTCCCTGAATTTACTACAGGTAATTAATAAATTAAATTATCATCTAAACTCCTGTTATTTTTTGTTATATTTTTATATTTTTGTTATCCTTTTTTTTTTTTATCATTTTTGTTTTATTTTTTTGTTTTAAGGTTTGTCTGATTTGGATTTGCAAGAAACTGCATATGAGGCCCTTCTTGCTTGTTTATTACCTACACTTTCTCTCACTATAAGGTAATCTAATTTTGTTTGTCAATTGATTTAACAATTTTAATTTATTTTTCAAATGTTTAGTTGTAATTTTAGCTGTATAATTTACAGGACAAACACGCCCATTTCTGAAGAGAAGAAGAAAGAAAAAAAGTCGAGTTTTCTGAAAAATCTAAGGGCAAAAAAGGAAATTAAAAAAGAAAAGATTAGTTCTTCTTCAGAGCCTGAAATATCTTATCCAGATATATTAGATTTATTTCGTGCTCAAATGGAGGCAAGTCTTATTTATTTATTAAATTTACTGACTTTGTAAGATTTCCCTTACATATTTTATTTGTTTCAGATCTCAGAGGCAATGGATGAAGTAATTAAGCAAGGTTTGAGGTCCTTTTTGCAAAAAAGAACTAATCAGCAAATTGATATACCATTTATATCTATAGTTTTATTAAATTCTATTTCCAAGCTGAATTTCCCAACTGAAAGATCACGTGTGCAATTTACAAGGAGGCATGTAAGATTTCCAATTATTTTTTTTTCTTTTTCCATATATTCATAATATTTTTGTTGTCATAAATTTTTGCTTACTTTTGGTTTATAATTTATATTATTATTCTTAGGCAAATATTCTAGAAGAATTTCTACTTAGCTCTCCAAATACGGATTCCAATGTGGGAAAATCCATTAGTATTCTTCTTTCTAAGCTTAGAAATTCAGAGGTAATAAAAAAAATTCTCAATTTCTTATAAATATTTTTTTTTCAAATTAATATTCTTTGTTTTAATCTTTTTAATAAACATTATAATAGGAATGGGTTGTGAATTCTGGAGAAGCACATGTGGAAATATTGACTATTATACAAAAATATGCGTCAAAAATTTCATCTATGCCAAAAAAATACAATCTTGAAAAAGAAACGTATTATTGGACAAATAATTATTCTTTTAATTTAAGAATATATGCGAAATTACTCTCTAGTATTTTTGATGTGCTTGAAGAGGGCCAATTATTAGAGGTACTGATATTATTTCATTCCTTTTTTTTTAATTTTCAACTATAAAATGATATATTATATATTTTTTTAATTATTAATTGAAGTATTGTGTCCCCATTAGTAGGAAGCAGAAGAAATTCTAGATCTTATAAAGATAACTTGGCCCATTTTGGGAATTACAGAAAAATTGCATGATTCTTTGAAAATTTGGGTCTTTTTTGAAAAGGTACACTTTTTAATCTATTTCTTTTACATATTTTTACATTCATAAGTTTATTTAAATTGTACCTAATTGTTTTTTGTGTGTATAGTTTATTGAAACAGGTGAAATTCTTCTGTTAAAACACGCAATTCATGAGACTCAGAGTTTTTTACCGAAAAATAATATTGAAGGCTTGGAAAAAGAATATATAAACAGCCTTATTTGTTCAGTTCAAGAAGGAAAAAATATTAAAAAAAATCTAAGTATAATTGATACAGTTCTACTCAAAATAAGCACTTGGTGCTTCTATCAATTAAAAGACTATCATCTGAATTTTAATCAGGTTTGTTATATTTCCACTCATTTTAAATATTTCTTATATTATTCATGTGGCAACATTTATATTTTATTTTATTTTAGGACAAGTACGCGATTTTTAAAGATGTGGTTGAATTAATGCTACTTTGTGGGGCCCAATATTCTGACAATGAAGAAACCCAGGTTAGATATAAAATAAAATAAAATAAACTGACATTATATGAATTATTAAATTTGCTAAAATTATATTAATTTTAGGTAATTGCATTTGAGGCCGAAAGTACACCTGAAATGAAACTGCTTCATGTTTTTGTTGAGAGTTCAATTCAAGCTGCTTATACTCGTGTTAGTTTATACTTTCATCTATCTGTTTCCATATTTCTATATTTGATAATTTATCATTTATAGATTTTATTTTTTGTTCTGTTATTTCTTTAGGTTGCCAAAATATCAGAAAACCTAGCTGGCTCAGACAACCACCGTTTAGTAATACTAGCAAATGAAATAAAATTAATCGCAGAAAAAGAATTCTCTAAATTCAGTCCAATACTTAATTCTCATTATAATCCAGCTGGCAGACTCTCTTTAATTCTCCTTCATTTTTTCTATGGAAAAAGCCTGGTAAATTAAAGTGTCAATATATTTATTACTTTTTTATATAAAATATTATTATTTTTCTTCTTTTTCCTGATTTGTAAGGTGTAATTTGGCTTAGTAATTTGTAGAAACCGTTTTTGGAGGAGATTACACAGCTTAATGAAAATGTGAAAGCGGTTTTAGCTGCTTCAAATAATTTGGAGCTTTGTTTGGCTGATAAATTATATTCTTTATATGGAGATGATATAAATTCATTCATGAATCAATATTTACATCCGTATCAGGTTAGAGTCAATTGTATTATTATATAAATGGATTAAATTAATTTGAGAAATTTATATTAATTCGAATTTTTTTTATTTTGTGTAAGATTTCTGAATTGAGTGGTCCACTTATTCTTCAGTGGGTACAAATTCAACATGAGAAACTCTTGGAGTGGACAAATCGAGCTTTAGATTTAGAGGTTTATATATATAAATAAATAAATATATAAATAAATAAAAATAAATAAAAAATATTTCTTATTTTTTGAATTTTTAATGTAGGATTGGGCGCCTGTATCGTCTCACAAAAGACAAGCGAAATCTGTGGTCGATATTTTCAGAATTGTTGATGAGGTTTGTATGCTTTAAAATAAAAATAATATTAATATTATTAACTAAATAATATTAACTAATAATGTTATTACAGACAATTGAACAGTTTTTCAATTCAAAGCTTCCAATGGACACAATCCACTTGCGATTTTTACTCATCGGAATTTCACGGTGTCTTGAAACTTATTTACTTCATGTATCAGATCAACAAGGTATTTCATTCATTTATTTATTTTATTAAAAATATAATATGCTTTCTATACAATCCAAACTTTTCATTATTATTCTAATTTCCCTTTTTCTATTTTATTTATTGCAGTTGAAAAGAATGTTTTATATCCTAATAAGCCAATTCTAACGAGATATTCAGACTCAATAAATCATTTTATAAAGAAAAGGCATGTTGAAACTAGATCTCTTGATGATAAAATGGTTATTAAATTGAAGAGCTTGACTGTTTCCAAACTCTGTGTGAAATTAAATACGCTTCGTGTGAGTTATCCTCAAATTATTCCATTTTTCTCATAAAATATTATTTCGCATATTTTTTTGAGATCTTTACTTGAGTTGGTAATTAACTAATTAAATCTTGTGCAGTTTATTAGAGATCAGCTTGATTCTTTAGAAGATTCCATCAAAGATTCATGGAATCTTCTTCAATCAGGTTATAATTAATAAAACTCAACCAGTCTTTTCAATATATATACTTATTTTCACTTTTCTCCTTCGAAATTCTGTTTTTTTCATAAAATTCTAATATTATTATAATAAGCATGTTGGAAATATTTTTGTTCTATTCTTTCCAGGTTTGAGATTTTCAGATTATTTCTCTTGCATATCAAAAGGACAGAAATTTAAACTTAAATCCACAAATGAGAACTCTCAATCTATTGATGAACTATTCACAATATTTGATGATGTCAGAAGAACTTCCATTGACATCAGCGACCAAATATTCGACTTCATTGGTCAGCCTTTTTCATATTTTTAAAATAATTTAATTAATATATATTTTTTTGCTATTTTTATTTATCTCAATTTTGGTGTTTTTAGGAGTAAGAGTGGTATTTTGGGATTTAAGAATTTCATTTTTATCATCATTGTATCGCAATAGTGTTGATCAAGCTCGATTGGAGATTTTCATTCCACAAATTGATCAAGTAAATATTAATTAAACTATATTTATTACTCAATATATTTATTTATTTTTACATTAAAATTTTTAAAGTAATTTGGGTTGTTTACTTTAGGTTTTGGACCAAATATGCGATTTAATTGTTGATGAACTGAGAGACCAAGTTGTATCAAGTATTTTTCGCGCATCTATGGTGATTTATATTATATTCTTGATTCTAATAATAGTATAATATGTATTTTATAATTAAACTGAAAATAAAATAATTTGTGAAAAATAGGAAGGATATATTTGGATACTTTTGGATGGAGGCCCATCACGTGTATTTTCTGAAAAAGATGTGGAACTTATGCAAGAAGATTTAATTGTTTTGAAAGTAAGCATATTATCTAATTTCTTATTTTTTGAATATAAGTAAATAATAATCATATTAATGTTTTGTTATTTTTTGTAGGATCTCTTTATAGCGAATGGTCATGGCCTTCCTCCTGATTTTGTGGAGACTGAGTCAAAACTAACTGTACAAATTTTAGATTTATATTCACATAAGGTAAACCAACAGCTAATAATTAAATTAAAAAATAAAAAAATATGAAAAATATGTACTACTTTTACTAAATGAATTAAATCAAGGACTTATTTTCCTTTTTGTACATCAGACGGAGACTATAATAGATATGTTGACAAATGCGAGTGAGCAAATAAATGGCAATAATTCAAATTCAAATCCAACAAATGATGTCCAAACTTTGCTTAGAATTTTGTGCCATAAAAAGGACAAAAACGCCTCCCATTTTCTGAAACTTCACTATGAACTCCCTCGATCTTCAGGTACATTTCCATTTTGACCCCCCAAAAGAATCAATATTCAATATGGCGAATTTTCAAATACAACCCTATGTTTTTTTTTTTTCAAATTTATTAAAAAAACTCCTACTTTTAACTTTCCATTTTCTAAAAACCCTGCAACTTTTAAAGTTCTAAAAAAACCCTTTAAATTTAATTTAGAAAGTACCCTCTTGCATGATATTCAAAATAATATATAAATAATGATATATGATATGTAAATACATTTTTTAAATTATTTATTTAATTTTCAAAATAAATTAAGGTGTTTCCTCTATTTCCAAAATGAGTTAGGGTTTTTTTTAAAACATTAAAGTTAGTGAATATAAAAAGTTAATATTAACTTTTTTTTACAAATTTAAAAGTTAAGTAGTTTAAAAATGGAAAATTTAAAACAGAGTATTTTTTTAATATTCCATAAGGTAAGGTGTTTTTGAAGAACGTGTGTTTATCTTTTTTCTTTTTCTTGCAGAATATGATGACTTGCCTGAAAAGGACCTGGTCGCAAAATCGCCATATTTATCGGACATATTCAAAAGAAGCGCATCGTTTGACTGGCGAAAAACCAGTCAAGGCAGCTTTAAAGCTGTCAAGAAAAGATTTCAAGAAGTTTCCGAAATGAGAAGTATTCCTTGGTGAGAATATTAAAATGTTACTAATTATTAGTATAATTTCACATATTTTTTTGTCTATATCTAGTTTATATATTTCTTAACTCTAATAGTTGATTTTGGGTTCTGAAAATGCTTGGATTGTTATTGTTGGTAGTTTAGGTCAATAAAATGTACTTTTGGATCTGTTGAAATGTTGAGTGTGTTTATTAATTAGAAGATTAGTTGAGATGAACCTGGATGAAATAGTGTTATTAACCTAGACTGGCTTCAACCAAGACAGGTTTTATTGACTTTTTAAAATTATTTAATTATTCAAAAGAACCTAGAAAATTTCCCCAGGTAGATTAAGAGATCTGTCAGTATCTTAATTGAACCGTTAAAAAAGTGAGAGAAGTGACAATGGAATCTTTCTGAAAATAAGAAAAAACAAAACATAAATCTAATTATATTTAGTACTTAATTGCACATGTAGAGAGTATCAATTTGTTTGATTAGAATATATCGTCAAATAATCAATTATTAAATTTCATCGCATAATTGTGCTTTATGTAAATGCATTAAAAGATATTAGTTAACAAGATGCTGATGTTCGTTATATAAAATTTGAACCTGGTTAAGTTTACTGATAACTAGGTGAGTTAAATGAAGTTTGTATCATGAGAAACACACATTAGACAGGAGTTTTCTGTGCATTAATGTAAAAAGATTACATTTGTGCTACAGGAATAAAATAAATTTATAAACTGAATGTAGGGTTATCTTTCGTCATTTCATGCTTAAAGAGATCCTTCCTAGGAATAAATAATAAAATTATTTATAGGCGAAAATTAATTAGCTGTAATCAGTGGATAGGATAAGCTAAAGAGGCAATCTGAAAGGGAAATGTCAAATTATTAGGAAAAATAGAAGAGAATCCAACCGCTTACATGTGGCTGTACAATCATGTTTCTTAATCCTTCCATGTGCTTTCTATTGAGTTCAACTGCCCTATACTATCTGCTCTGGAAGTCTTTCAATCAACAGTGTCATGAAGACTTTTTGAATAGTTTCTCAAATTAGCCCTTCTTTCTAAAATTTGTAAAACTGCAATCGTTTCTAAATTTTTTTGAATCTTCTTCAAATTTAAAAAAGAGACTACTTAGAAACATTACTCTTTTTCTTGATAAAATCATACAAGTTAGTATATACTGTTTATAAAAAGAGTCCATTAAATACTTGTTTTCAACACCGCCTCAAACCACAACTTTTTGTATAGTCAACAAAGGGCATGGCATGGGCTAAAATATTATTTGATATTTATATAATCATGAAACTAGTGGCATGGCAGTTAGTCAGATAGTAGCCTTATGTAGTTTTATCGTTTTCTATATGATTTTTTTATTCAATTGTCGTGATTTGCCAACTAAGACCAGAAATGCATGGCGCTATTTATTTGCCTAAATGACCTCTCACCAACAGACATATCTAACTAAATCCACATTAGTCATTTTCTTCATTAAACAACTCCATTATTTTCAATTATGACCTTGCGAGTTGTCAAATTTTAATTGTTCAGAAACTTCAATTGAGATTTTACTAATCAAAATTTGGAGCTATATGCAGTAAACTTAAGCTAATGATTTACTGAAAACGATTCAGCTAGATTCCATCACATATTTCATGATTCAACAACTCTAGACTAGAAATATCAACCATTTTTGCTGTCATACCAAATGCGGATTCCTGAAAATCTTTTCTTTTAATTTTTTTCATTATAAAATCAAGTAAATTTACGAATTAAAAGTAAAACATTTATTTCCACGAGCAGAATTTCCTTTTAACCACAGCCTAACACAATTTAAATCTATTAATTTCAACACTTACAACCATTTCCTTTTTATCCTCCTTTTCTATAAAGAAACCGGCCGGTTGTTTGAACTCCTACTGTCCAAAGAATAAGAAAGAAACAAAAATAAACCGAAAACAAAAAAAATTAAAAAAACTAAACCAATGATGTTCAAAACATAAAAACCAACTTTAAACATTTTTTTTCTAAACTTATCGAGCCTGATTTTGGTCTTCAGCCGTCCAATACGATTTTACGACCAACAAAATCTTCTCTCTGACATGTGGGCCATTCTCATGATCTACAATCTGACTTTCCCATCTCATTCGATCCGCTATACTTTTTATTTTCACTAAAATATCCACATCATCTCTGAAAATTACACTGCCTTCCGGCCTTAAGATTCTATCCATCTCTATTAATATATCTTCCGTCTCACATCTGAACAACAAAATATCAATATAACACATTAAAAACAATTAGAAATTTAGATAAAAGGGCGTAAAAACAATTTAATTACCTGTCTTTGTACAAGGTAAAGACCGAATCGGCATGGATGAGATCATACGTTCTTGGATAAGTAGACATCGCCTCACACCTAAAAATAAAATATCAAAATATCACTACAAATTACACAAACATAAAAATAACAAAAAATCAAAATAAAAAATTATTAACATACCAATCTTGATAAGCTCCAATTAATCCCCTTTCATAAACGACACCAAGAGTATCCTTCCCAACCGTCGGAACCATATTCATGACCCAAACCGGGTCGTTTATCAAAGCGGTGGCAAACCCGCCAAATTGGGCGTTCATGTCGAGTAAATTACGGTATCTGCCCTTTTGGCCTAATTGGTTGATTATTTTTTTGTAATAGTCAACTCGACTCTTCCATAACTCCATGTCTTTATAGAAAATCTCTTCTGTGACTCCTTCAATACTTCCGGAAGCAATTCTGGGAGGAACTGCGTATAATCTTTCGGGCCATCTTTTTAATTCTCCACCCGCCACTTGTTCAATACTTGCAACATCAGGCATTGGAGTTATGCACACCTCCATCTTGTCATACCTGATAAATTTACAATTGGTCAATAAATATTAAATCGTATCCTTTTTGTTAATAATATTACAGACATAAAATCCAACGAGAGGTTCAGGAAATCAGACTTAGACAACTTTACATGACAATCAGGCTTGTTAATATTTTCTTTTAGTTACCAATTCGGATTTAAATCCGTCTAGTGTCTGTTCTAAATGAAAATTTGGAAATATTTTCTGATTATGATTTACCATGCTGCGTCGGGGCTTTGGGCGGCGCAGAACTGAGGCGACTTGATGACTTTGCGGTTCAGCTTGCAATGGATGTGATTGGTCGGTTTTTGCCAGATGGCGATGTCTCCGTTCTCCTTGATTTTCTTCCAACAAAGGCGTTTCGCCACGGCCTCAATTGAATTTTGTTCTGAATTCAAATCCTCTTGAGTTCTTTGCCAACCCTTCCAGTGCTTCCTCCAGTTGATCGGTGGGCCGGAGAGGATCCAGTATCCTCCTGGCCTTAGAATTCTGTCGACTTCAATCAAGTACAACCCATCTGTGGATTAAATCATCAAGATTGGTTAAATTATGCATATTTGTCATTGAAGTTAATTACGTACCCAAATTAGTCACCCAAATTACAATTATATATTTATTGTAATTGAACTTTCACAAAACGAGACGATTGAAAGTTGAGTGATCTGTCCAAATATGAAATAAACTTTGGTGGTCCTCAAATTTACAAAAATACTTTTATAGTTACTATTTCATTAACTCTTATTAGCATTTGGGTTCCACATGATTTATGTATTAGTGACATATACCGTATTGACTCCAAGGGATGAGACAACGAGAGCAGTGAGCCATGTCAAACGCTCTTGCAGGATAAGGCAGGCGGTTTGAGGCCATCACGCCAATCATGGCCGGCACGCCTCGTTCCAAGGCGAACTGCACTTGTGCCTCATGAGTATCTCTTGGCGCAAAGGACATTGTCATAACGTTTCGCGATAATAAGTATGCTCCCCAACTCGCCACCTGTCATATCAAAATATTGTTAAAAAGTGTTTAATCTTTAATTAAAGGTCTTTTTGAAGAGCCTATTTTGTTGTTCTTTTTTGTTTGTTCATTTTCTAGCTCCATTTGTGTTGACTGTTGAGACTGGGGTTGAGTCTAGGAAGTGCTTCTGTTACTTTAGATGTCTTTTTGCATATATGCCCATCAAAAAATTTAAATGGACTCCTTAAGACTTAAAGGAGATTTTTTGCAGATATATTAATATATACCACATGTTTTTTAATTTTATAATTAAAGTATAGAAAATAATTTATGGTGGATGACATGTGTAAATGTAAGTTGGCCACACGGAGTGCAATCACTGAGAAGAACAGAGAAAAGCTGCCACATTGCTTCTACTTCTATTGGAAAACAAAATAAGTACAACTAATGCTCAAAGGCTACTGGTTTCTGTCAGTAACGGAACCGGTACTGATTCAATTCGGTAGGGGATTTTTTGCATATTCACCCAAAAAATACATAATGTTTTCATACGTAAATAATAATATCCTACATACACACCACATGGTACCGCAAATAATCAAGGGGTTAATATGAAAATGCAATATTTGAAAGGTGCAAAAGGAAAAGGAAAAAAGTCCAACTTGATGGGAAGATTGTCGGGAAAAATGAAAAGCTATTGAAAGACTAAGAATTTGGGTTGCTGAAGTTTGAGTACAATGTATCAGACCAATCAAATGAAATCTTTCCTAATTTATCAACACGCAATATCCCTTTAGAAATACTTTCTGTTTTATTTTCCCTTGATAGTTAATATACACCCAATTAATCCCTGATTATATTCACTCTGTTTTAAAACACTAGATTTACTCACAAAAAGAAATCAAATTATCAAAACAGAGCATACAAGTAAAACCTTAATCATATTCTTTTTTTATTTAAACCCAAAAAACCTTAAATCAATTCAAAACCCCAAAATCACCAAATCAATGAAACAAATGAACATAAAAAATCATTTAAGAATTTCAATTCTGTAACAAAATCAATCAAACTTACCCCACAACCAGTGTCAATGGCGGTTCGAATAGCTCCATCATGAAGAGAGATCAACTTATCAATTTCATCAATATAAGCATCGGCTCCATGAGGAAACATCGTCCCTCCGCCCGGAAACCTAAATTTATCTCCATCAACCCTAATCCAATTCTGCACCGCCTTCTCCACTGTCAGCTCCTTGTGCGGCACGTTCGAAAACCAAGCAACGTCCCTGCTTGCCGGCCATGGAAATGGGTTCCGGTACCCGTTCGGCGCCGGAATCAAACATTTCAAGAGCTCCCTCTTCTCAGGACAGTGCCTCTCTCTGTAAATCAATCTGTCCCGATCGAATTTCAGCGACCTATCTACATCCTCACATGGGGTGTATTCAGAAAACTTGATGTCGCAAGACGGGAAATTGTTTGGGGCAGGAGTTGCGAAAGATGAGTCGTTGGCTGCATGGTGAGCTGTGAAGTCGAGGTTTAAAGAAGATGATGATGTCACGCCGGTTGTTGGGTCGCAAGCTTTGGTGGAGAGCAGAGAGGAGGTGGCGGTGGAGTTTGATACACCGCCGTGCTGCCAAACTCCGAGGAAGTAAGAGAGGGAACAGAGGAGAGCTATAAAGGCTATGGAGATAAGATTTGGGCGCTTTTTGAAGTATCTTTGATAGAGCTTACTTGCCCCTGCCATTGATGGAGCTTGAAGCTTTAAGGAATGATGGTTTTAACAAGGTTTGATTAGAGGAGGGAGGAGCGGTGGGTGCAATGATGGTAAGGCCATATAGGGGAGGTGTGGGGATTTGGGTGCATGTGAGAGATGAATAATAATTGAGAAAAACTCTAATGGTAATGAATTTTTTAGGGTAATTAAGGAAAGAAGTGTCCACAGTTTCATGACAGGGGTGGAATTTGGGGAGGGGTGTGCGTGAAATTAATGAGTTGCTAAAATAGTTGATAATTGGTAATTGTAATTAAGGGGGATGGTTAAGTGTATTTGAATAATGATAATTAAGAGGAGATCTAGAAACGTTTGGTGTGTTTTGGGCCTGAGCGGCTGAGATTAAGGACACTTGAAAGAGACTTGTGATTTTTTTTTATGTAGCATCCATGGAAAAAAAAAATTGAGCAAATAACATTAATATTATGAAAAAAAAATTAAGTAACTATTACTATCGCCGACTTTTCTGACGGTAGAGAACTTGTATCGTCAGAAATTCTGGCGGTAGAAGTTATTTTTTAATTTTTTCCATCCGCTGACTTAAACAGATTAATTAGCTTCTATCGCCAGCTATTCTAGCGGTAGATGTGTAAATTTTTTTTTTGACGTTAAAATTTATATCCGTTTTAGCTAGAAAATTAGCACAAAATTTAAAAATTAAGATCAACCGCCAACTTTTCTGGCGGCAATTACAATTTTGCAATTACAACTTTTCTGGCGGCAATTAAAACCTCGACCGCTAGACATCCTCGCGGTAGAAGTGTTGGTTCATTCAATAATTCACTCTCTTTTCTTTTCTATTTTTTATGGTTGTTTTTCTTATATATTATCATAGAAAATTATTAAGTTGAAGTATATTATATTTCATTAAATGCCACAAGAACAACTAATTAAATTGATTTTACTGTTTAGTCAATTTGACTTAGTTTCTGGTCTATTCTTTTCAGATCCTTAGTAAATTAAATTTAAGTGGTGAAAATTATTACAGTTCTTATCTTATAAATTGACATGTTTGTTGGTACATGCAAACACACATCACTTTTCTATGTCAATTAAGCTACCGGGAATCTCCAATTAATGAGTCCCCCTCTCTAAATAGACAAAGTCAGTTAACGGCAAGGAATTACAGCAAAACCAGCGCCGGCGGTAAAGGTGTTTTTTTATTTTTTATCAAACTGGTTTGATAGTAGGTTGATCTAGAAATATTTATAAAATTATCACTATCGTCAAAAAAGCTGACGATAGATCTTAATTTTCAAATTTTTGCACTAATTTCCTAACTAAAACGGGTATAAATTTTGACGTCAAAAAAAATTTACACATCTACCGCCAAAATAGCTGGCGGTAGAAGCTAATTTTTAACTAATTAATCTGTTTAAGTCAGAGGATGGGAAAAATTGAAAAATAGCCTCTACCGCTAGAATTTCTAGCGGTACAAGCTCTCTACCGTCAGAAAAGCTGGCGATAGTGTAGTTACTTAATTTTTTTTTTTCACATTAGTGCTATTTGCTCAATTTTTTTCCATATGGATGCTAAAAAAAAAGTCGAGACTTGTGAGTTGTCATCTGTGACTGACTATGGTGTAGTCCTGCTTGAGAAAAATAGATAAAAGATAAATAAAAATATGTGATTATTAATTTATTATTGGGGACTGATGTTGCATGATGTTGCACAATGAAGTTTTCTGCCAAAAAATATTGTATAAAGATAATAGACAGTATATACTTAAACAAATAATATATAATTTTTTAAGGCAATAAACAATATATACGTAAAACAGTAATATTATATAGAAAATAAAAAGTACATTGAAAACAAAAAAATTACTATATCGTTGTGTTTTGAGCGTGTTCAAATCCGTCGCATTTTCAGATCTTCCTTTGTTATTTTATGTATATCATAATATATAGTATTTTATCAATCAATACATATAAAATGCAATCTCTGAAAATCCATCTCTAGTAGAGTGATATGATATCATCCCACTAACTTAAAGGTTATGGGTTTGAAACTCACAAAGTCAGTTACCTTAAAAAAAAAATGCAACCTCAATCTCAAAGTTTGCGGGTTGAATGGAAAATGTTACGGTTCACTCGGTTTGTCCCCAAGTTTATCTTACTCTCAATGAGAGACATCATATTGGATAAGATTTTTGTTTATCACTTTGTCAATATTGTCAGAGGGCTTAAATAGAAAATATGAATTAAGATATATAACTGTTTTTGTTTTCTTGAGATTCAACGCAAAAAAAAAAAATTTGCTAAATATGTTTGTTTATCAAGACTTGAATATAGAACATCTTGTTATGTATATAATATATTTTATCAACTAGGTTATAAGTTATTTATAAAATATATAATATGTTAATTAGTATCCATAAGTTTCTTTCATGATTCTTGGCAAAAAGTACAACTATGTATATTGTAGTTTTTTTTATAGTCAACCTAAATATAATGTGGCATATAACAAAACTATATACATCATGTGGGGTGCATTATATCACACCCTTATGTAACTTTTAATACACATGAGAGCATGAATTATGCTTTAGATATGAAGGATACAATGTAACCTCAATAATACATTTGATTTATTCAATAGATGGTTTCTTAGGCGCATGCATTAAATAATGTGTTTGTTTTTGCTTATTCAAAAATTTCTTAGTGAAAATGACAATTGTGTCTTCAGCAGTTGCAAGGAGAAAAGACAAAATGATCGTTTAGTATTTGTTTTGTTGAGTCTCCATTAAGTGTGTGGTTAGATCACACTATTTCCACCACTAAATGGAGACATTGATTTTTAATATTTTGGGAGTTAATTCAGAAATTGGATGGGTGTGATCTATTAAATTTTTTTTTTCATATATAGATTCTGATATAAAGTTTTGTTGTTTTCATTGACAAATGTTTTAATTAATTGATTTTTTTTTTTAAGTTTTATGCCATTTATCATGCATGTATCATTTGTGCGTCAAAAAAAAAATATCATAGCTGAAGTTTGCTAGCTTAAAGTGGTAAGACATGTTAGAATTTTAGGAAATGTCCAAAATTCGAGTCCCAGGCAAATACAATCTCGTGTGGGTATATATTTAACAAAGTATATAACCAATAATTATGGATTTGATCTAAAAAAGAAATATATATTAATACAAAAAAATTGTTGACGCTAGAATGTGACCCGAAGGGTTTTTTTTTTTTTATTTTGCCTGAAGTTTAATTTTGATTTTGATCGATTTGAATAAACACAGACTATTTTAAAAATACGGTTCCAACAAAATAATTTGTAGTATATAATAAATAATATATATTATATATATAATGCATCTTAAAATAGTTTATATATTAAGTTGAATAATTTATTTGTGGATGTTGATTGAAATAATTTGCATAATTGATTTGATGCATATTAAAATAGTTAGTTTGATATATGATTTTGATTGATATGGATAAACATGAGATATTTTCTTAAAATAAATTTATAACAAAATAATATAAAGTATTATTAAATAATAAAATAATATATATTAAGCTAATAATTGATTTGTGTATTCTAGTTTTTGTAGTTATCCTTTTATTTGTAAGTAGATAGGATTCTGGATTTCGCCTTCACCTAATCTCCATTTAAATGAAGGAAAAACAAACCTTTCCAAAGATCTACAAGTTGAATGCCTCAATATGTAAAATTATTTATACATTACATATGCTTTTTTGTCTTCTTATTAATTTAAGCACGGACGTTCGTGAAAAAAAGGAGGCATTATCTAAGTGAAACATGATCAATGGAGTAATTTGGCACTAATCAAGCTTGCGTTGGAAGAAATTTGAAGCAATATTGTTGTCTAAGTAAGGCTTCATATTTTGTTCTTAAACCTTTACTAAGTTACCGTTAAAATATCCCATCTAATTATTTATTAATTTCGATTAAGATCAATATTATTCCATCAAATATTCATATAAATAGAATATAAAAAATTCACCACTAAAGCACAAATAAATTTTGTCCACTTCTCAAATTAATAATTCTTATTCAGATATTGTATTATAAAACCTTTATTTATAAATCCATTTGAATTTTATTTTTCTTTCATTTAAGTATGTGAAAATATGTAATGTAAAAGAATATACAAAAAAAAATGTAAAAGACACTTATATAGAATGTATGTTTAAGCTTTCACAATTTAGGAATTAATTTATTCATTAATTGATGTTATGAGATTTGAGACCATATATCTAAATCCCAATTCTCAAAATATTCAATCGCTAAGCTGAGGACCAGTTAATTAGACCTCAATATTTCATTATAATAAATAATTTTGTGTTTGGTCAAGAATAAATTTTAAGTAAAACGTAGCACTTTTTCTCATAATTTCAACGACTCGTCTGCATTATTACACGACTAGTAACTCCTTTTTCGTTTTTACCATAAAATTGATGGGTCTTTAGAATCTGCATTGTCTTGGCTTCCAAGCAGTGAAAAGTTCCAAAAGGGGGTAAAGGACGCCATCTTATCACCCATTTGTTCCTTCTTGAAAATTATATTTTCTACTTTCCTTAGGAGTCACTAGAATGATATTAAAGCTTTCCTTTTTCTAATGGCAGGCAGTTTCTCTTTGCATCACACAAGTAATTTTCTCTTTTAGCATTTTTTTTATTACTTTTTCTTTTTTTCTTGTATAAATCTTAGTGCTATATATTATATGATTTCTTGACATAAAATTTGCAAAAAAACCTCCTTAGTTATGAAGATATTGTTGCAAAAGAACCCCTAGATTATAAAAAATGGCAAAGGTTCCCATCTATGTTTTTTTTGATAAAGCATGAGTCGGTTTTCACCCCACCCATGTGATAAATAATATATTACTCAAATAAAGTTCAAATATATTACAAATCAAAACCTAAACAGTAAATAGATGGTTTATCTATATGTAAAAAAGCTCATAAATATTATATGTTAAATCTCTTTGATGTTATTGACTCTATCTAGATCAATAATATTGTTTTGTAGATTTCAAGAGGTGAAATATTTCTCGAAGATTCCATTTAAATAAGCAATTTTAAGAAAAAATAATATTTATAGGAACAAAATCAAGAAAGATAGAAAGTGAATTATTAGCCTAACTCTTAGACAAAATTAGAGCAAAACATTGACTTGTGTAACTTTCTGACTTAGCAGTATTTTCTTCACGCATCTCGTATGTAATGTAGCTTCGGCTTTAATGATAAATATTTTATATAATACAAAAATAAAATATTATTTCATTATAGTTTAGCTATTTTATTATTGTTGTATTATATCGTTTCATATGGACTATTTTACTGAATCCTATTTATTTTTTTCTATATCTTATAGGGACTATTTTATTGATATTCTGTTTTCTGCAATATATACACAAGTCGAGGACTTTTTTGTGAATTTATTTGATCGATGCAATCATTGCAATAAAAAGAAGTGAGATAAGAGCTAGAGCTATACAAAATGAAGCAAATGGAGGAAATAAGCTCCTACATTTATAGGGACAACATAGCGTTAGCGTGACGATTTAACTTTGTTTTATCTTAAACTATTCCATGCAATTCTTACCTTTTCGAAATAAACAAAACAAAAGAAAAATTCACGTGCATGTTCTCTCAAATCTCCTTTTACGGATCATATTGTAATTTATATACGGATTACTAATTTATATACAAATTCATATTCATAACGAATTAACTTGTTAGAAAGTTTAGGTGGGACCCGCATTACATTGACTCAATGTAGGGTCACGGGCTTTATGGCCACATGACATGATATTTGATTAGGTAATTTGAAAAAAAAAGTCCATGTATTAACGGAAATTGAAAAAAGTATTATATTCTTCAATGATTCAAAAAATAGTTTTTATTGTACAATCTTTTGTAACGACATTAGATTAACATGCCTAATCTTATAGATATTGATCTAACATCACTAGACAAAGCTGAATGATAGGAACTGAATTTATTTAACAATGAAGTTTGTTTGCAATCTCTCCAATAATATTAGGGCGTTTCTGCAATTTGGCATGATGTAGGGGCATTTCACAAATTTCCCTTGATTTCATAGGTTCAAGTCCGGCTCCACAAATATCACTCGAAAAGAAACTACTAAATTGGACCATTTATATAATTAGAGTAGGTATGCAAGCTGTACTGTTGGTACTTCTACTTAGTAGTAAAATGTAAGGAAGTTGAGTTTAACGCATATGGTTAAAAACAAATGTTATTCCTTGTATGTTGTGCGTCTCAAATTCTCTTTTTTCATACTTTAGTGTATTATTTCTCATCTTTTTGGGTGCAATTTGATCAACCTCAGTCTGAGAGTGAGAGTCAAACGTACCACCCCAGATTAATTAGGTGAGAAAGGAGGTTGATTGAAAAAAAATGAAAAAAATTAAGTTGTACCATACCACTGTAAACTTCTATATTTACATCTTGAGCCTCAAAACGTATATTTGTGCATAATTCAGAAGAACGTCAAACCTTACAAACTCAGCAGTTAAGGATTTTTTGAATTTCCGGAGAAGTCTCAAGTTTAAGCCACAGAGCAAATATTTTGACAGGTGCCTCTCATTTTATTAAGCAGGACCGTCACTGATCATACTTCTGTCAGTAGAAAAATTCAGATACCGAAAAATTTCAATATAACATTAGCATATATAATAAGGGTGTATATAATGGAAAATTTCAACAAAGCAAATAAAGGTGTTTCCATAAAAATAAAATCTTCCAGTGATATCAATGAAAAATCTCCCCTCAGGGCCCACCTCTGAATAAAATTGAATGAACTGTTACCTAGGGAAGTTAATTTAATTAGCTCTGATTCAAAAAATTGAGACTATCAATAAACTTTGCATATTAATAATTTATTATTCTATCCCCAATATTGTTTAATGAAACATATTTATCACCATGTTAGTATTATTTACAAGTACACTATATTCTTACACAGTATTCTATTTTTCTATCACAAACATGAATTTTGAGCAATACCACTTGCACCTGGGTCAAGGCAAGTTTGGATAGGATTTGGTGAAGGTGTCAATGGACTTTGGATCTGAAACTTTTCTTCTGGAGTTGGGATGGCCCACATATAAAAAAAAGAAATTTAATCACTATTACATAGGCATAATTTTGGTGAATACCCCTATAAAGCATCAAAATATCATAACACTTCTGCAAAGCGACTAAGCAAGTGTATCTTTTATACAAATGTAAAATAAAAGTACCTTTTATACATTTTTTATTTTACCACAATTAAAATAGTCTAGTAGTATAATATTAACCCTACTTTTTCATAAGTAAGGGGTTCGAATCCCGCGTCTAACAGAATTTTAAAAATTTAGGCGAGAACATGTGAGCTCATCCTAAATAGAGAACAAAGCAAGCGATCGCTTGTAATTTTTTTATAGTTCTATCTTAATTTCTTCGATAAGGTCTTAATTGCCACCATTTCTCTCTCATTATGTTGAGGTAGAGATAATTATATAATTGTAGTTTGGAATACAGTGAAAGAGGAAAAAATATTATACATGATATTTATCATGATTTGCACTTGTTATAGAAAAGTTTATGGATCATAATTAAAAATATAATTCATAACATAATATATATATATATATATATATATATATATATATATATAATTAGAAAAGCTCATAATATTTAATTTGGTGGTGTCATTTCTTCAATTAGACATTATAATCTGATTCAAAAATTTTAATGATGCTCCTAACTAATTGTTTGATATATAATGATATATTGCAGTTGTATCCATATTTTTCCTCATTTTGTAGGAACATGCAAGATATTATATATTTAGTCACCAAAATGGATAAAAGATAAAAAAAAAATCAAAAGGAGCTAATATTAATTTGATTTAATAGACTACTATATAAAGTAAAAGTAGGCGATTAAATGTATGAAAATTCTGATATGTAGTAGTTAGGGAAACCTTTATTTTCCATGGACCACATTGCAAAAAGTGAGCTTGAATTGTCACAACAAGCTATGAACCCTCCTAATCCATGTGCCCACACCACATCCACATATGTCAATCATTTTAGGCCTTTTATGCCCTCAACGTGCTCCTTCCAAGTTATAATCTAGTACATATTTTGTAATGGAGATTCATATTATACTTCACAAATTCATTTGGGGATGAGGATTAAACATATAAAATTCAAAATTATTTTATTTATTTATTGAGACTCAAACCTATTGTTAGTGTTAGTGGGTTGAGAAACTTACTTAAATATCAATTGTGTATTAAATGTGTTTATTGGGTTTTAAATTTGAGATTTCTCCTTCTAACCAGCAAGCTTTGGCATAAAATTCAAATATATATTATAGTAGAATACAATATATTATATTACTAATTACTCATACTATCGTATATTTTATGTTAGGAAAATTATAGCGTCTGTATTAAGATCTAAGTGTCTACTGATATCGGCCTGAATTACTTGTAAAACTCACAAAACTGCAAGACTTCAAGATTAAATGTATGTATAATCATAAAATGAAATCATCTGGAAAAAGAATATTGGTTCCATAAAAACGAGTTACCTCATTTTATCCAATAATTAATATAAGCTATATATATGAAACATTACTAACAAGCACAAGCTAGGCAAGCTGCTAAACCTACACATGAAGTACCATTATGATTATACTCTCCATTTCCTAAGCTGTGCTGACGTGGAAAATATGGCCCCATTGGCCCCAAAATCACATGAGTTGAACTTGAATCAAGCCATTGAATATCAAGAGCTCGCCCATTACTAGGTTGAACCAAACCAGTATTCTTTTCTCTGTATAATCAACTAATCATACAGTTCAATTTAGATATGTTATTTATTACCAAGTCATGTGTAGGCACTAAAAAGGGACCTCAAGACCCCACCCTATTCACTTCACAATTAACCCAACAAAATAAAACACAAATCATCCTATTTAAGCAATTTCAATTTCATTTCTTACATAACCAAGTTTATTATGAAATAAAATTATCTTCGGCCCATCGTAAAACAAATAAAAGCAAGTTTACTAAAAAATACAAAGTTCATAAGAAAAACATAGGCCCAGCCCAAATAATTGAAATATCAAATATTTTTTCTCTTCAAGTTCATAAGAAAAACAAGAGAGTCGAGAGAGAGAGAGAGAGTAGGACTCGGACTTGACTAGAGGCGGCGATTTGAGCTCTAGGGTTTTTCGCCTTTCTCTTCACTCGCCGGAGAGAACTCGAATTGGGAGCGGAGATGGCCGACGATGACTACAACGACATGGACATGGGGTTCGTTCCTCTCTCTCTCTCTCTGATTTTTTAGTGCACGGGTTATTTTTGTAGTGTTTAATCACGTCATGACTCGAGGTAAGTTATAGTACGAATTTAGATCAGTTTTCTGATTTGGGGGCGAATTTAGGGTTTATGTAGAACTAGGGCCGATTTGGGGTTATTGATGACTGGCTAGTTGAGTTGAAGGGATAATTGCATGGATTAGGATTTAAGAGATTATTTTGGACATCCTTTTGTATTTTCAAGCTTTTGATAAAATCCTAAGCTTGAAATTTCTTACTGTAAATTTCAGATTACTTTTATCGCCTATTAATTTCAGTTCTACCCCTAATTTTTTTACTGTAAATTTTTACCCAGATATGAGGATGAGCCTCCAGAGCCAGAAATAGAGGTAATAAATAACAGAAAACCCCTTATTATATTTCCTCAACTTTATTCAAATTAAAATACTTTTTCATGATTATTTTTTTTTCTAAATTTGTAAATCTAATTTTAGGAAGGGGCAGAAGAGGAAATAGAGAACAACAACGAAGAATTGCCTGATGAGCTGCTGCCAGATCAGGAGGAAAAGGTCGAAAAAGAGCCGGCTCAGATCGTCAGAAAAACTTCCAAGTATATGACCAAGTATGAAAGAGCTCGAATCCTTGGAACCCGTGCTCTTCAAATCAGGTATTTTTTCGCTTTTCTAATTTTTTTTTAATTTTTTAATTTTTCAAGAAAGCCCCTGCAGTGTGCCTAAATTGCAAGATTTGGGAATAATGCAGTGGCTAATTTCCCTTTTTTGCAAATCTCAACATAATTAGTGTAGTTTTTTTGTTTTTTTTGCAATTTGGGTATAACTTTTTTTTGTGCAAATTTTTGTTTTTATGGTTATATTTGTGATGTTATTAATTTTGTGGATTTTTGGTTTTTTTAGTATGAATGCGCCAGTTATGGTTGAGCTAGAGGGAGAAACAGACCCTCTTGAGGTAAAATTAATTTATACAATTTTTTTAATAAACTTGTCAATAATTTATTTGTATAGTTTTTAAGTTTAATATTTTTTTTATTTTTGTAAAAGATTGCAATGAAGGAGTTAAGACAGCGCAAGATTCCCTTTACCATTCGCAGATACCTGCCTGATGGAAGGTACTTATATAATTTTATTTAATTTACTTATAAATATACTTTTTATTTTATAATAAACATTATTATATTTTAAATTAATTGAATATCATATTTTTTTTGTGACAGTTATGAAGATTGGGGAGTGGATGAGCTTATAGTCGAGGATTCGTGGAAGCGACAAGTTGGTGGCGACTGAAATTATCATAATGAAATTCGTATAATAATCGCACTTTTGATATTTTGATACTTTTATGTATGTAAAACTGTTATGACCAAACTTAGTGTCTCACTTGGATTTTAATTTATGTAGTGTGATTGATTATCTACATTTTGTTTGGATTTTCTACTGCTGGAGAATTTGAATCTTTACCTAGCGTTGTACTCTTTTAGTTGTATTTTTTTTCGTGACATTGTAATAAAATATAAGAAAAGGGGTGTAAAACATTGAGTTCTTTGTGGAAGTCCAAAAATTATTAAATCAGGCCCACATTATCAGCCCGAAAATTAATAAATCAGGTCCAAATTATCTGCCCGAAAATTAATAAAGCAGGCCCACATTACTCAGAACGCCCACATTTGTCGGCCCAACAAATAATAATTTACGCCCATGGCCCAATCGGCGACAATAGTCAAACTGGAATTGAGCTGTTCGTCACATCCAGACCAATATTACGTGGCTGGTCTCGGTCCATAAAGTCTGAATGATTTGACCTGCACATTGCTCTCTGTGGGTCCTACATTTCAGAGTGTTGAGCTAACGTCTATGCTGCACCGGGAGCATTCATTATTACTTTATTGGAACAAGCGAAACCACCGTCCCTGTCCAATTCCGTAGAATTTTGTCCTGTATTGGTCTCGTTTAATTTCTCCTATGGACATGGTCTTGTAGACCTCTACACTTACGTGATTCCTAAACAGTAGGGGTGTTCAAACGGTTCGGTTCGGAACCGGGCAAATCAAAACCAAAGTAAACCGAACCGGATTGAACTTTAACCGAACCGATCCAATTAAAATCAAAACCGAAGTAGAACCAAACTAGTTAAACCGAACTGTAAACCGGTTTACCCATTTAAATCGAACCGAATAAGAACCATACAAATTTCAGATTTTTCAATAGAAATTGCATATAAATATAACTACTTTCATTTCATAATATATCATCTAATCCATATAACAAAATAAAGCAACTTAAATTTTTATAATTAGAAATTAGCTTGTTCAAACTACTGACAAAATAAAAGCAACATACATCAATTCAAATTCATCAAAACATTAATGCACTTTTTAATCAAAAAAATACTAATGCACCCAACTAGAATTGCAAAAAAACCAAAATAGCATTAGTAATCAAAATAAATTAATCATATCATCAATTCATAACATTCTTGCTCCATCTGAGCATCCGGGCTCCATCTTTTCAAATTCTAAAATAAACAAGTAGAAGAAAATATGAGTTAAATTCTATATAATAAAATTGTGACAAATTTGTAAGTAAATAAATGAAAAAAATTGTAAATGAATTACCTTCCTCAAGTTTATCTAGTGTTTCTATATTTTCTTCAACACCAACTTTTTGAGCCGATCGAAACCAATCTTGAGTGTATATAAGAGCTTCGACAATGTGTGGCATTAATGATCCTCTAAATTCATCAAGAACTCGGTCACCGGTTCTAAATGCCGATTCCGAAGCAACGGTTGATATTGGGATAGCTAAAACATCACGGGCCATTTGAGCAAGGATAGGAAATTTTTGCCCATTAAACTTCCACCATCCCAATATATCAAATTCCTTTTCTTCTATGGTTTCAATATCACTCAAATATTTATCTAACTCCGATTTATTCTCGCCCCCATTTGCCGACTTATGTTTTTTAAACATAGAAGTCATTATATTCATTTCATCGCATGCATGCGTCACGATTGTTTGCGCTAAATTATTTCCATTTACTTGCTCACGTTGAGGAGCATACAATCGTTTATACTCATCGAATAATAAAATTAACTCATCTTTCACTTTCTTTCCTATCATTTCACCTTTTGTTTCACCATACAATTCTACAAGAACAAAATTTACAAATTCCAACTTTCTTCTCGGGTCAAGAATAACCGCTAGGTATATCATCGGGTTGGTTTTTTCAATATTACCCCAATACATCTCATACTTAGCCCTCATTTTGTCCGCCATTAAGCGTACTTCCAAATCACTATCTTCTTTCCACTTCTTTAATACACACTCAACACTAGTAATTTCACTAAATAATGTATTAGAGGTGACATAATTAAACCTTGAAATTCTCTTCGTGAGATTGTAGAAGAATTTTAAAAATTCTACAAATCTCTCAATATTCTTCCAATCTAGATCGGTAGGTGCACCTTTCCCCCCTTCACATTCATCACCGCTACCGAGGTCCACAAGAAATTCATTATCTAACTCCGCATAAGTATCAAACACCTTTCTAAATTTGAGAGCCACATCCAACATCAAATATGTTGAATTCCACCGAGTTGGAAGATCTAAACACAACAGTGCTTTGCTATCGACCCTTTCCATAGCTACACATTCTTTAAACTTTTGAAATCTTTTCGGCGATTGTCTTACATATTTGACCGCCGCTCTAACTCGAGAAACCGAGTCACCTATCTCTTTTATACCATCTTGTACCATTAAATTAATAATATGGGCAATGCACCTCATATGGAGATTCTTCCCGTTTAAAATACCCGTGCCCCAATTGATAATTTTTTTTAAAAATAATTAATTGCAACACCATTAGAACTTGTATTATCTACGGTAATAGTAAAAACTTTTGCAATTCCCCAATCTAACAAACATTTTTCTAAAGCCATCCCTATTTGCTTAATTTATTTAAAGAGGTCCATGTTTCGATGGTAAGCCATACCCTTTGATCTTTCAAAATTTTCTTCAAATTCACTTTTTCATTTAGATATATGATCACGCAATCTCTGGTGACAGTTGTTCGAGAAGGAATACGAAACTTTGGGCATGCAACAGATATAAAATGTTTAAACCCCTCTTTATCGACTAACGAGAATGGTTGTTCATCTAAATTAACCATCTTAGCAAGGGCATCTCTTGTATTACCATAGTCAAACCGCCAAGGAGTTAATGTACCCATTTTTTCCTTTTCTCCACCTAAACCATTTGGGTTTGGTTGAAGGGACAAGAGAGATTGCTTACTATCTTCCTTACCAGAACACTTGCCGCTGTCCAAGTGTTTACTCAAATTTGTTGTTCCATTTTTATTCGTGTTGGCATAGAACTCTTTTTTGCATGCATTACACCTTGCTTTCATATCATCTCCATCTTGAAATTTAGTGAAGAAAGCCCACACTCGTGACCTAGGCTGTATTTGTCTCTTCTTTCTTTTGCCATTGGAGGTGCTAGGTGCCGTCGGAGTTTGAGTCTGTGGCGGTGTTGGTTGTTGAGCAACATCATTTGAAGGTTGTGATTCAATTTGTTCTGAGGTCTAAAATAAAGTTAAAGAAATATTGCTCGTTACTATTCATTGAATATCAAAACACACCTGAACATGCATATAAATTAATAAGAATGAAACCATATATTCATAGGATATGTAGTCTTTTTTTTTTTTTTTAATAAAGTGATATATGGTTTTAACAGGGACACTATATCACTATATGTCACTTTTTTTTTTAATAAGGATGAAATTATATATAACTTTTTTCTAATAAGGATGAAACTATATGTCACTCTTTTTTTGAATAAGGATGAAACTAGGTCACTGTTATGATATAGTCTTAACAGTGACATATAGTTTAATTTGTTTTTATTTTTTTTTTGTTTGAGATAGGCACCTCTCACATTTCGTAGATTGTACAGAGAATTATTATAATAATTTGAAAACAAACTATAACAGTGACAGAAGAAAAGACAAAAAATCAACACAAGACAAGAAAAAATTACATAAAATAGAAAGTTATAGCTTACTTGATGTAAGATCAAAGTTTTGATACAAGCTGCAGGAGACGAGACAACACTTCTAATTCCGAGCAAAATAATCAATGGTGGTTAGGTCTCACTTGTATTCAAGAAATGTCAACCTAAAAAATAAAAACTTTATTAGTCATACTTTCAGCAAATTTCATAAATCTTTGCCAAGAAAAAGAAATTAGATTAGATTAAGTAAGATGAAATAAAAACAAAAAACTGAACTTAAGAGAGAAAATAATCAACGGGTATAAGGCAAAAAAACCCTTGACTTACATATTATACCATCAATTTTTTGAAAGAAAATGCAAGAGATGAGATAAAGCTTTTGATTTGAATCTAAACAATTAATGACGACTAGGTTTTTTTTTGGAGCTCTTTTCTTCATTTTGGGCAAGAAACCATCTTTTTTTTTTCTCTGTATGGCGTGCAGCATAAGAAAATATGATGATTTTGGAAGATGAAAGGACTTATGGTAAAAGACAACTTTATATTTTATTAAATACTCTTGGTGTATTATTTAAAAGAAGAACCAAAGTCTATCAGTTTGGACTAACAAGTCTAATCTAAGGTGAACATGATCCACTTAGTTTTTAGAGAGTCCTAGTCGCTAGACTCCTAAATTTGAAGTTTTGAACAGTACAAATTTAATATTCGCCTCATCATGTATATATATTGGTTCGGTTCAGTTCTTTCGGTTTTCAAATCTTGGAACCGAACCGAACCAACATAAACCGAATTACAGAAAATGTGAACCAAACAGAACCAAATAAAAAACAGAACCGAACCAATTGAACCAAAATAGACCGGTTCTGTTCGGTTCCCAAATAAACCGAATCGTTTGAAGACCCCTGCTAAACAGCGGAAGAACGCTGAAGGCGTGAATAGACCAATCTCAGGTTGTAATTTCAAGAGAATAACGGAAGGAATCCCGTGACGTGGTCAAGGTCATCATATTCTTCTGTCAAAATCACAAAATTGACACTTTAATTCTGACCGTTCATCTACTATGGCACGAATCTCGAAGAATATGATCGACCGTTAAGATTGGTTCGTCTCTTTTATGCACGCAGCTTAAAGCTGTTGGGAATTTGGACTGACTGAAGCAGACCAGCTTCGATCTGATCTTCTGCTTCTTCTTCTTCTTCAAGGTGATTTTGCTTATTTCTCAATGTTTTTTAATAAATTGGTACTTCAGATCTAAGGTTACTCACTGTTTTGGCCCCTGTCTGAGCTTGGTTTGAGGTGTTCCGAGCTGAAATTTTTGGTGTAATTGGTTTTGTAGACCTTGTGTTGTGACTGACATGATTCTTAAATAGCTCAAATTTTTGGTAAGATGGATTAATTTTCTGTTTCCAGTCATTTCTTCTTTTGATTTATTTGGGAGCTTAAATGGAATGTATGTAACGATGAGAGATCTGTCCCTTTTATTGATTCGTACTGATCATAATGAATTCTTTTTTGAAGTAGGATTATAATGAATTAAGGTCCTTTTTTGTTTCGATTAATTAATATTTAAAGCATTATAAGATTCTGACTTAGCTTAATTCCTCCACTCCAACTTATCCAGTAATACTTCTTTATTCCAACTAATTTACAGATATTGCCACAAAGTAATTCTTATCATACAATTAATTGTCATTTCTACAGGTATCAAAAACAAAAACAAAAATTAAATTAAAAATAAAAATAAAAATGGCGGTGTATTACATGAACGCCCCTGCCCCTTACGTAATTGAAGAAAATTTCGGAGATTATTTTTACGACCATGACGATAGTTCCCTCGCCGAAGTCCTTCAAGATCAAGTATTAATCTTTTTTCAAGAAATAATCTTCAATTAATACATTTACCAACTTAAATTTCCTTGTGATTTTCAAACAGGAAATTGTGTATGAATCAATTCAGAGAACCGGTCAAAGCGGCACTGGTCGAGGTGCGAATTTGCGGTCAAACCCCTCAAATGGTCAGAATTTGCGAGAGAGGGTTGGCGCATCGAGATCCGTGCGGACTGATGATGGACAGCTGGCGGTTGATGAGGCGATTGCAAAAGAATTGCAGGATTTGGAGAACCAGCTTTTGGACGTGTCAATTCGTGAAAATAACGTTTCTAATTCTGGTAAATTAAATATATGTGTGGATTGTTTTGTATTTTTTTGATTTTTTTTTTATGATCATTGTTTTTTTAAATTTATAATTTATATTTTCTTGTTGGTGTTTATAGGAAGAGTGCGGCCGGTAAATTCAACAGCTGGCACAAGATCTACAATTAATATACCTGTTGAGGTTTTTTTTTAAGTGATAAATTATAAATATTACATTATATTATTTATTTATTTTAAGTGGGAGTTTTGAGAAAAAAAAACTGTATGATTTCTCGTATTTTTTGGAATATAACTACTTCAAACTTTCCATTTTTCAAAAAAAAAAAAAAAAAAAAAAAAAATAACGTTAATTTCATATTTTCAGAAACCCCCTACCTTTAATATTCTATTTTTTTAGATGTCATTTTGAAATAATAGATAAATAATTTCCAAAATATGTTTACATATTATTTATCATTACTTCGATATTATGTGAATATTATCAAGTTTTTTTCTTAAATAAAAAGTTAGACATAATATGTCATTTTGAGAACTTTAAAACTTAGTGGGGTTTTGGAAAATGGAATGCCAAAAGTAGTTTTTTTATAAATTTGAGAAAATACAAGGGGTCTTTGAAAAAGTTTCCGAACTTTTTTGACGAAAAACATTATATTAAATTTAAGAAAAATTATCATTTGTATAAAGAAATATATGAATATATATGTAGCAATATAATAATGCAAGTGCAGGCTCCTTCAAGGCAGGACGATATTGACCCTGACAGTATGACTTATGAGGTTTATTTACTTTCTAGTCCTTATTTATTTACTTAATTAATTAATTTCATATTATCGTTACGCCCCTTTATAATTTGAAATATCATGAATACCATCGCAAAACCTGAGAAATATTATCAAGACTATAATACCTCTTCTCTCCTATTTTTTCTGAGAAAACAAATACAAATTACCTCATGTCTTTACTTATTTATGTATACTATAAACAAATGACAACAAAATAAGTGTTTAATAATTTAATGATTTTAACATTTTTGGAAACAAATACGGAAAGGAGTTTATGATATTTTTCATGTTTTATAGGGGGTATTCATGATATTTCTCATTTTGTAAGGCATGAAATTGTCTCCTTAATTAATTAATTATATTTATTTTTTAAAGGAATTGCAAGAATTAGGAGAAGCAATGGGAACAGAAAGCAGAGGATTATCAGATCAAATGATTGCTTATTTACCAACTTGCAATTATAAAATCGGTGGCATTTTTTCACGCAAAGATAAACATGAAGAGTATGTTGATTTTGCCTAAATTTTTTATTAGTATTTTATTAATTTGTGTTATAAAGATGAATGTTAATGTTTAGTGAGTTTTTGTGATTTTGTGTAGGTGTGTTATATGTTGCATGGCTTATAAGAACAAAGATAAATTGATTATATTGCCTTGTGAGCATAAGTATCATAAAGATTGTGTTACTAAATGGCTTAAAATCAACAAGGTATTTTTATTTTAATTTTTATTTAGGAATTAATTCATTAATTTTCTTTTTGGTAGAGCACTAGGGTAGGGTTTATACAAGATGACCGTTTATTTATTTACCTCTTATAATATGAATTTTTTGTTTGTCAATTTTGTTACTTTCTATTGAGAAAAATCTAATTTTTTTTTTCCAGACTTGCCCTGTTTGTGGTAAAGAGGTGTTTGGATCGTGAAATTGTGCATTTATCTTCTAATATAATAATATATAATATAAATGTAATAAAATTATGGAGTTTGTTTCAGAGTTTTTTTCAAGTTATGAGAGAAAATTAAGTACTTTGTAATGCGTTATGTCTTATAAATTTTAACCTTACTATATATATATTCTTTTTCTTTTTCTGCTATATTGCTACATTTGTGTGCATAATTAATAAAACAATTGACATGACAGCAGTTGGCCCAACTTTATTGATTCGTAAAAAATGGCAATAAAATGAAATTTATTTTATTTATGCAAACATCATTTGACAAAAATAGTATGTTAGGTAATCAGTTCCAAAGAGTTGGGTATGATTTCATGTTGTTTTTTTATAGACGAGTCTTAATCACAAACAGTAAATGTGAGCTCATGTTGATTTTTTAAGGATTCATGTTGATTAGTTAATGTGAACACATGTTGATTTCTAAAGAGGAGTCTTAATCACAAACATATCGAATCATACTTTTTGTCTCTTGATTAATAATTGATGCTAATTTGGAAGGAAAATTAACTCATACCATAAATCATATTCATGTGGGTGACATTCTTTTTTTGAAATAGTAGACGAGAGCATATTAGGAATTTTCATTAATAATAATAAAAAAACGATTACATAATTCTTGTTACATTACATTCGATACAATTAAAATCCTAAACTTAGAGAGAAAAACAATTAAAAAGAAACCTCATGCCCTAAATCTCTATCTTCATTTTCCCAATGTGGATGGCTGGTCTTTTTGCCGCGATGGTTGGCGCCAACATACACCATTCTTTGGCGTAACATTTTGCTAATTTGAAGATCGTTTTTTTCCGAATGTGTAGTTTCGGAACTTAATGAAAGACATCTTGACAGTTCCATGACAAGAGAAGGAGCATGCCATAAACAAGGAACAAGTGTCGCCAAGATCTAAGACCACAATGGGTCTTCTGCAGAAATAACATCCACAGTATATTGGTACCAATGCATAGACAACAACTACAATAGGCTCGTACCAGTGCAACAAAAACAGTCAAAGGAACTAAATTTTGCTATTCACACACAATGCCATGAAAAACTGAGCAAGCAGATATTGCTAAGATGAAAGGCTGCTGAAAATTGATGCATTGCTAAAAATCAAGCTGCTGAAATGGCTCAAAACTAGGCTCCTCAAGCTCCTTTAATATACCAAAATTGGATCAAAAATCATTGCTAGTGTTCAGACTTCAAAGGGTGGAAGATGGGAGGGGAGATGTCGAAATCAGCCTTCTTCCCGATCTACTCAAAATCTGCACAATCTACTCCAAATCAGTCAACTGCACGATCTACTAAAACTCTGCATAGTCTAATCGAAATCAACCTTCTGCACGATTGACTCGGGGAGGCACTGGAGAGGTCACCGCCCCCTAGATCTGAATTTTTTCCTCTTGGCGGCTAGGGTTGAAATTTTTTTTCTACCATTGTAAACAAAGCTCATGTGGGTGACATTAAATCAAGATTTATGTGAATTATTTTCTTTAACATTAAATATGTGAAATTGTGAATATTTTATTAACATTTTTTGTGGAAAAAGAGTATATAGTGTAGTCTCAATCTGAAAACTTCTCGAATCATTGTTACGTCTCAACGGAAAGTTTAGGTAATTGTTATATTATGTCATTTTCTTTCTATTAATATAAGAAAAAATATTAAATGTAAATAATTTTGTCAAACTTATACGAGTAAAAATCTCGGTGGTTGGGACGGCGTTATTTGAGAAAATTACAGGAAATAAAAGTACACATTGACATATATAAATAAAAAATGGAAGCATGAAACACATGTAATATATTTTAGTAATATATGAGATCTTCAGTTTTCAGCCCCACACTATATTTTAGATAAAATAGCTCAACAAAAATACAAGACTCTTGAATTTGATTGCTACTTGAGAAAACTAAGTCATATTTTGTTACGTTGCACTGTTTTTCTTATGCACGTGTGTGGTTTCATAAGACCCCACCTGCTTACTATTTGTGACTCCATACAATGTGTCTCACTCGTATTTTTTCTTGTATCCCTCAATTTTTTTTCTAAACCAGCAGTATATTGACTTCAATTGAAAGAATAGCTTTTTCATCCATCTATGTTTGAGCTAATGCAAAATTTCTCTCACTAAGTGAGACAATAAAAAGTTAACTATTTTCACAAAAATAAGATTCCGAAAAAAGAATATTTTCACTATTATAAGCTCACATAGTGAGAGATAATATTTGCACTACCGCAAGCACATTGGACGGAAAAAATACTTACAAATAAAATCAACATAACACGAGTTTACAAATTAGAATAATTGAAGGTTATTTTAGGTAAGTACTCGTTTCCAACTTTCTATCGAACAACCATGTTGAATTATTTTGGGCATGTTTTATTTGTGGATTTGTATTTAAATGTTTCAGATCGAACGAACATATTTTACTTGGTTGTTGTTAATACAAGACATGCTTGGTGAGTGTGAGAGATGGAGGATCCAATAGTAGATTATTCCATCTCTCACATGAAGAAGGAAATTCTTCTCTTTTACATACTTATTATTTCATCTTATTCTATCCTTGTTCTTTTGTGGAACAAGTTATTTGATCTTATTTCAATTTTCCCACCTTGCTGAGCACCTGCATACATAATTTAGGAATATGAGTATGAAATACAAACATGTTGTCATCTCTTCAATTTTTGGAATGACAAAAAATATATTATATTGTGCCTTTTGTAACGTAAATTTTATTCTAGGCTAGCCTTATTTCTTTTGAAAACAATATATAGGCTTTAATAAAACAATGAAAAAAGGGACAAAAATGAGGATAAAATTAAGGTGTACAACTGATCTAAACGAGTCCATTTTCTCTGTGGCGGGCTGCACATGCAGCCTGCATCACAGCCATCCATCCTCTTAACATCATGTGGGCTCCACATAATGGATGGCTGTGATGCAGGCTGTATGTGCAGCCCGCCACAGAGAAAATGGACTCGATCTAAACAAGGGCCTCACAGTTTGATTCATGTCACTGGTACTCTTACCTTCTAATTTTTGCAGTGTAGGTTTCATGAACGGTGGAGCTCCCTCCTTACTCCCTCTCTCTCTATACATATCAAATTGAAAAAGAAATAATAATAATAATAATAATAATAATTATTATTATTATTATTATTATTATTATTATTGTTGTTGTTGTTGTTGTTGTGTCGAGAGTCAAAAGACTCGACTTGGATGGCCATCTAGTGTGTGTGTAGAGTTTTTCCACTTTTTGAACAACACAAAAGTCACACCATAATTTTCATGGTTATAGTCTTTGGAAATTCAAAGAGGCCCGATTACCGGTGATCATATTGTAATATGAATAATGAAAGCTCAAATGCTTCAAACATCTAATATTCAAAAAAGAAAATCAAATACTTTCTAAGAAAAATATATGATCAGTATTATAGTAAAGTCTTGGTAAACATTTTTGACCCCAAACCGTTTCTTTGATTAGAATGAGTAATATTACCAATGAATTCAAGTTGGGAAGAGACCGGACCCAAGGGCTAATTAATAACGTGCTTATATGACTAACAAATCAGCGGGCTAAAAGACTAGCCATTTTTTTTGAATGGCAAACGTTAGCTTACGAAGATTAATTAAAAAATAATAAAGTTGCTTTTACATTTGATTATTTACATGAGCCATAATAGACAATAATAATTATCCTATTACAATTGCATTTGATTCGCTAAAGGCATATAATGTTGAACTAAGAATTAGTAGCTAGTTGTATCGCATTCATTTTTGAACATCCATTAATGTCCTTGTTGTTACGCCCGCCCTCGACTCCATTTAGTTGGTTGTTGAAAAGACTAGCCATTAGATGGCTGGTTTTTCTTTGGCTAAGACAGCCTCTAATTGCAAGAAAGAAGCAAAATTATTATTATTATTATTATTATTTTTTTTTTTTTTTTTTTTTTAATTGTAAACTATTATTATTATTATCATTATTACTGTTAAAGAGAAAATAAACTTCTGTTCTGCTTCTGTATTTTCTTATGCTTCGGTCCTTAATTTATTTTCTTTTTCTTTTTTGAGGCATTTTAATTTTCTAACAACCGAGGCTGAACCTCTTAGTTATTTGATTTAGTTTAACTCGGCCCTTGCATTTGTTAGTTTTGCAGTGTAAATTTGAAAACTACTAAACTAATAAGGTAGGTGATGGTAATTATGAATCTATATCTTAAAATATTAAGTGTAAAACACAATATATCAGCGATCATGAATTCAAATTTTATTATCACCAAAAAAATATAAGTAGAATGTAAGAACTTTTTTCCTTCAATAAATAATACGTCAAGTGATTAGTTTATAAGTAAGATTATGAAATAAGGGACCTGCTACAGCACGACGCACTGTAGCATGACTGTTCACGGGATTCAATAACAATATATATAATTTATTTTCTAATAACAATATATACATAACATATATATAATTTATTTTCTAATAACAATATATACATAAAAAGTGAAAACAATATATAAAAATAAGAAAACAATATATAAAATGGGAAAATAGTATATAAAAGTAAAAAAATAAGAAAT
Source organism: Juncus effusus (assembly GCA_027726005.1). Lineage (NCBI taxonomy): Eukaryota > Viridiplantae > Streptophyta > Magnoliopsida > Poales > Juncaceae > Juncus > Juncus effusus. The sequence goes on along the minus strand of CM050897.1, from coordinate 2,502,126 downwards.
ACACAAAGAATATTAAATGACAAAACAGTATATCTACAGTGTGTCGTGTTATAGTGTCATTGTGTTTGTATATTTCTCATTAAATAATACAAAATCACTTTATTGGTTAATTTATTAATCTAAGTTTGTCATGTGATGTCACGGCATTCATAACGCAAGGCATATTCGACATGATAGTCATTATCATATATTGTAATGTACTGTGGTAAACCATATGATCAAAATTTTAAAACAATGAAATTCCAAAAAAAATCCATATCAATGATTCTTTTATTTTCCATCTTTCCTTGTCCAACTTAAGGTAGGGTCGGCATCCGTACCAACATGGCACTAAAATAAAGGGTTAGATATAGAGGTTTGTCAAATTAATTCACATCAATAATAATTTGCAATGAGACTCTTTGTTAGCTCAAGCAATAGGCACCCTTGAATTTTGAGCCATTCCAAGTTGAAGTCATGACGAGTTTCAAACCGCTAATTGTGGATTTGGGTTTCACAAAAATAAAATAATGTACAATGAGATTTAAAATATTTTTTCTATTGCACCTATCTTTTAGTTTCAGCATTGTTTTTGAAGTTGCTCAAGGGAGTAATACTTGCAAGAAAAAAGAAAAGTTATGTATAATTTACTTGCAAGAAAAAAGAAAAGTTATGTATAATTTTCTTATTATGGTGCATGTGAGATTTGAACCCAAAATTCTTATATTTCAAGCAAGTTAGTCGACCACTAGGTTATGAGACAGTTTGTAATTTCAACATTCTTGTTGTACTAATTGTCAAATGATGAACTATGACAAAATTTATATTATTTATTCATCATTGTTTCTTTAAGATATTTTCTTTCTTTAAATCCATTTTTTGTTCTTATTTTTTATGTATTTTTTAGCATGTTTATTGTAATGATGTAGATTGGTTCTATTCATTCGGTTCATGTTAAACTGATTTACTCAATTATTTATCATCTGACATAATGTTCAAATATTAACATAAATAGAAAAAGAAACAATCCCCCTATCAAAGCAAAAATAACATTTCACATATTTAAAAAATATTATTTTGTAATAAAATATTTTATTTCTCATGCTAAAAACTTTATATATATGAATTTATTTGAAATTTTCTCCAATTAATTAGTTTTGAGTTCTAGTTTGTATCATTCCAGTTTTAGCTTTATTTTGCTCGAGTAACTTAGAGTATGTAAATATGAACTCTATAAGAGAGTATATGAAAAATATAAAAGTGATGTATATAAGAATATATTTAAATGATTACTTATATAACTTGAATTTAAAATATATTGTAAGAAACTATTTTATCATTGATTCTAAACTTTAAAAAAAAAAATTTACCCCCACTAGATTAGCCTAGTTGTTATGGTACTGACCCCATTTTCTGTAGGTGAGAGGATCGAATCCCGTGTTCAGCAGAATTTTAGAGAGATTTTCGGATATGATTAGTTGTGCTCTCTCAGTGTGCGTCTGTTGTGTATGCCTACGGGCTATTGTTAAAAAAATAATCTTAAAAAAAAAAGTAACTTAACGTTAAACTTTTCTTAATATATTTTAATTTTCAGAACCCAAATCAAGTGTACTATAGTATAAAAAATTGGGATAAATGCACCATTAGTCCTGTACTCTATTGTTGTGCACGTTTAGTTCTTGTACTTTCAATTTAGTAATTTTAGTCCATGTACTCTTAAAATAGTATCCCATTTGTTCCTGACCTAACGGAATAATTTAACACCGTTAACTATTTTCTAAAATGACCATTTTACCCTTACTATTTAATTTTTTTTAAATGCAGTATTTTTTGTAATTTCCTTCCCTTTTCTTTCGTTTTTCCCTTTCTTTCTTTCTTTCCTGTCATGAAGAGGAGGAACGAAGAGGAGAAGAGAACGCAGGAGAGAGGAGCTCCGCCCCCTCTCTCTCTCCACCGCTCGTCACTCTCACCGCCGCCTCTCCGGCCAACCCATCCAGAAACCGCCGTCTCTCCCTGCCGCCTCTGCTCTCCCTCTCACCGGAAAGAAAGAAAGGGAAAAGGGAAAGGAAATTACAAAAAAATACTGCATTTAAAAAAAATTAAATAGTAAGGGTAAAATGGTCATTTTAGAAAATAGTTAATGGTGTTAAATTATTTCGTTAGGTCAGGAATTAATGTGGCACTATTTTAAGAGTACATGGACTAAAATTGTCAAATTGAAAATACATGGACTAAACATGCACAATAATAGAGTATAGGGACTAATGGTGCATTTATCTCTAAAAAATTTAGAAACTAAATATAGTGCTAAAGACAAAGTATAACTTTAATCGCGATTGCGAGCATGCTGTATTACTGATCCAATATTTACTCAGAAATATGACTAATTTCTTTCTTATGAATATAAATAATATTAAAATTTTAAGACAAACACCTTAAAATGTGCATCAAATCAAGCCGGAAAGAAGGAAATGTATCGTACTCAACCTTGATGAAAAGACGAATATCCAACACAATCAAATCAAATAAATGAATTAGGTTAATGAGATTACAGCGAATTAACCTCTGACAATATGCCACGTGGCTGTGTAGATAAGCATCTACGTTGCTGACTTGGATCCACGTATGTGGCCCTTCATTTTTTTTATATTTATAACTGTTCCAATTTTGAAAAACACGATTTATTAGTCCAAAAATAAATATAATAGTGTAAGTTATCAAATCACTAATACAACTGATACCATGATTTTTGGTTGGATGAGATATGTCAAGGGGGGCACGTGAAATATTCAAATGGTTTTGTACATAAAAAGAAAGATTTGAGGTCCCTTTGCCCTCTCAATTTCATTTATGAGGCACTGATAAAATGCACCAAAGGACTAAACAAGCCAGTTAAATAATTAAAATTTCATTCACGTCAGACTAAGTTGCACCATAATTTTTTTAGGAATTGTATGATGTTTTTTCTCCATAAACTATAGAAAGCAAATTGAACACTAATATATTTTCACTTAATTTATTCCGTCAATAGAGAGACTAACATTGTACTTTTAATAAGTAAATGGAGTTAAATATCAAAATAAATAGTATAATAATTAAATTGTAATCCTACTAAAGTATAGGAGCCACGCACACATTTATCCCATAAACAATAGCAATATTCTAAATTTTTAGAAATTATCCACCATAAGATTTAATATTCAATAATATGTAAACAAATATAATATAATAATACAACTTTGATTTAAATTTATCATATCAACTAACTATTCATTCAGAAGGGACCATAAACTTAATGCATGCATATCATCAGAGGAAGCAAGAGAATGTGCTATAATTGAGATGTATATTTTGATTGAATTTATTTAATTCGTGCTTTTGGGACCCTATATTATTAATCCTTTATCCATAGTCCAACTCCAATGATATATCTGAAAATTCATTTCGGGTGCCTTGCTGGCAATTTCTCTTTAGGATAATATAGTTTTGGAGAATTATCAAAGTTGTCATTTGAATTTCCTAAACTACCCCTAATATACATTTTCATGTAGCAATACCGGTAGAACAGAACAAGTCTTCTTAAAACTCATTAGTACCTCATCAACTCAATCAATCAATCAAGTCTTTGAATCAGTCAACGGTCAACCTTCCTCCTCCACTGTTCACTGTTCCTCTTCTATCCAACAAAACCACCAAGGCCATTTCCGTCATTTCCTCCCTCCTTTTCCTCAATTCGTTAAAATGAAATGAATTTCTAAGTTCAAATTCCTTAACATCAAGTTCCAAAAAAACATTGATTTAGAAAATACAAAGCAAAGATTAGAAAAATGAAAAGAATAAATATTTTCTAGAAAGAAGAAAGGATTTTCTGTCTTTCTAATCGTCTATTGGATTGACACAAGAAAAATGATTTGTGTTTTTTTTTGTGTCATCTTGTATTCAAATAATAATTCTTCTTTTTCCTAAAAAGATTAGTTTTCTCTTTTTCCTTCCTAATATATCCAAATTCTTTTGTTTGCATTCAAATGAAGTAGTTCACAGACAAAAGCAACTAAAAGTTTCTGTGGGTAAATAATTTATTAAGAAAATCTAACTTCTTCCGTTGTGAAATAAAATTTAACTTCTAACTTCGGCAAAAAAAAAAAAAAGTCAAGATTTCCCTTCTATCCAACCAAATCACCAAGGCCATTTCCGTCATTTCCTCCCTCCTTTTCCTCAATTCGTTAAAATAAAAATATAAAATCTTCATTTTCTTCTTTCTCCCCCAATATTTTTCTCTATTTATGAATCAATCCCCCGTCTCTTTCTCTTTCTCATTCTCTTTCTCTCTTCTCCTTCTCGAGTAAAAACCACTATAAAAAGAAAGGAACCTAACAAGAAGGCTATTCAAGGTTTTTCTTCAATGGGGGCAGGGGTTTCGAGCATAATGGGGCCGGACGGAGAAGAAGCAGAAGGAATCGTGAGTCTGGGGGACATGCCGGAGAGCTGCGTGGCCGCCGTGCTGTTGCACCTCGACGTGAAGGAGATCTGCAGCGTCGCCAGGCTGAACCGCGCCTTCAGAGGCGCCGCTTCGGCGGATTTCGTCTGGGACGCGAAATTGCCGAGGAATTATAGGTTCTTGGTTGATCTGGTTGAGTCGGATGGGAAGCCGGAATGTGGGCGGTGTGGTGGGCTGTGTAAGAAGGAGATCTATGCGATGCTTTGCCGGCGTAATTCTTTTGATGGAGGCTGTAAGGTGAGTAAATAGTTAAAGACTCGAGCTTTAGGCTTTTAAGAGTTCTTTTTCTATGAATTTTTATTTTATTTCAAAATTTCGTATTTCTGTGGTCATTTGTGAGGCAGTTGGATTTTTTTTACTTGAAAGTGCATTCTTAAAAGTTGTTAATTATTCCAATTAAATCTTCTAAATTGGACCTTTGAAGCTATAATTTGTCTGAAATTGATCTATATTTCAGATCATTATGTGCGCTTTGTTCAATTACCATGATTTATATCATTGATTAACTTAAATGTCCATTTTGCCAGTGTAAAATATTTTGAATTTCTATCTAATTTTTTTTTTTTTTTTGGGTGAATAGGAATTTTGGATAGAAAAGACAAGGGGCCAAGTTTGCATGGCGATTTCTTCAAAATCTATGGTAATTACAGGAATTGACGATAGGAGATATTGGACTCACATTCCAACTGAAGAATCAAGGTAATTAATTAATTGATAATTACTAAATTATTTTGTATTGAAATTTCAATGAATTACAAGCAAATATTAGAATCAAAATATTGTGGTAAATTGGTAACTTTGAAAAGTTGATCAATATTTGGCTTTAATCATGTATAGAACATGATTTAACCATTGTAATTTACTAATTTGTGTACGCATAGTAAATTGAAGAGAATTGAATTACAATTTTCTTTCCATTTATCCCCAAATTGTTAGTCATTTGGTTTTTAATAATTTTCATCAGTTCCACAATGATTCTAGATGCATTTTGCACCAAGTCAAAATTGCCTCTCAAAAAAAAAAATGTATAAAAAAGCTTGGTACATTTTTCTCTTGACCATTTATTTCTCCCTTCTCGAACTCTCTACACTTCAATGCCTTTGTTTTTCCGAACCCAATTCGCTTTCAAATGTCTATTTTCTCTAGATGACTTTTAACCCATTTTTCATTTGACTCCCTTTTTATCTATCCTCTGTTTGGTCAATCAATCCATTTTCCCAAACTAAACTTCAAAACCCTAATTTGAAACCCTAACCCTAATTTCAGATTCCACTCGGTCGCATACCTCCACCAAATATGGTGGTTCGAAGTAACCGGCGAAATAAACTTCTCATTCCTGCCCGGTTCCTACTCCCTCTATTTCCGCCTCCATTTGGGCCGGCCCACAAAAAGACTAGGCCGCAAGATATGGAGCACCGAAAACGTACACGGCTGGGACTTAAAACCCGTTAAATTCCAGTTGTCAACTTTAGATGGGCAGAGCTCGAGTTCCGTTTACCACTTGAAAGAAGTTGACTCGTGGGGGGTTTATTATGTGGGGGATTTTGAAGTCCGGGATTTGGAGGAGGATTTGAAGGTGAGGTATTCGATGACGCAGATTGATTGTACGCACACGAAAGGCGGGCTGTGTGTGGATTGTGTGTTGGTTTATCCCAAAGGGTTTGTGGGGAGCGAGAAGGATAATTTGGTGGGTTGCGTTTAGTTTGTTTGTTTGTAGGGTTTTGTAGAAAGCTGTAGATTAGGGAGAGTGAGTGAAGATAGATGGTTAATTTTTTTGTTTGTGTATATCTTTTTTTTGTTTTGTTTTTGGTTTGGGAATTTTTAGGGGGGTTAAAGAGAGTATGATTTTGTTTATTCATAGGAGGATAGAATTTTTTGTCATTATCCTTTGTGATATTTTGGAATTTGATAGATTTTTTGGGTATTATACTTTGTAAGAGTTTAAAATTGAATATTACGTAGAGTTTGTTGTTTGAATTGGGTTGAGAGTTTGTGGTGTTGATTTGATTTGTTTGTGAGATATTTCTTGAAATTAATTGTTTGTAATAAATAGGGAAATAATGGACAGCTAAGGTTGAATGATACATTGATATTACTCCATTTGTTCAAAGACAGCTCAGTTTTGATTCTATGACTTTAATTATAAATTGAGTGTTATGTTTCTTTCAGCAATTTATGTTTGATTTAGGATTGAATTGAATCACTGAGTGTTGAAACCCTAATTTTAATTGTTTGATATTTGGTAGATTGAAAAAATAATATTATTTTAATACTGTTAGCACAAATGTAGGTTGATCATAAGTCCAACTAATGGCTCCTTGCAATCCACGCAAGTAATCCTTGGACTTTGCATGAGTTTCTTACTTGTATGCATGTATCACCACCACACTATATTATCTTATACTTGTATAAGAAATGCTAAAAATTATGAAACAGGGCACATAATTATCTCCTAATAGGCCAATACAGAAATAAAGAAGTTAAAAACGAAAAATAGTTAAGATATTTCTTCCTTGTTTCAATTTTGGGGTTGATAATCTGACCATTTTTGGGTTCCTAGAATTGTTGTGATTTAAATCTAATCAAGCTAATTAGATTTTCAAAATCAATAGAGTACGCAAGGAGAAGATTATGAGTCTGTTTTACATAATGATTTGTTTGATTCTTAAGTGGATAGATGTTTACAAATATTGAATTATTAACCCAATAGATATTTCAGTAAACACAGAGTTCGGGTCCACAAACACGTATTTGACAATTATATCTGATTTTGAATAACAAATTTGAATTAAAAGTACACGTATTTGACAATTATATCTGATTTTGAATAACAAATCCAGCTTTGGGCTCAAATTTCTGTTTGATCTTTCAATTTAAATTCAAAAGCCCATGAGCTTTGAGGAGCAGCTGGTGAATTGACAAATCCAGCTTTGGGCTCAAATTTCTGTTTGATCTTTCAATTTAAATTCAAAAGCCCATGAGCTTTGAGGAGCAGCTGGTGAATTGGTCCACTTTTCAATCTACAGCAATGAAATAAATATCAACAAATAAATACATAAATGATAAATTAACTATTCATGAGATGCCTAAACAGTAACCTTCACAAAGTCTGACTTGTCCAGTGTTTCTCATAACTCTGAAATTTATTACTACAAAATGCAAACATTCACATCCTCTCAAATAGTAACTGCTAATTATTACTGCTCCAAAAAGTCACACTTCAACTGTACTCTTCAGTACCATTTGCATATCCATACGAGGTAAAAAAAAAGGTACAATTTAGAGGTAGAATATTAATTACAGATCTAGATCTCTTCTTCACGTACAATTTGTTACAGTCAAAACACTATATATTTTCACTATTTCTCCCTGTACCCGGAGCAGGCTGTCTGTGTCACTGACAAGTAGGCCCAGATACGATTTATTTATCCAAATAAATTTTTCTGGTCCCTAGTAATTAATGCTCGTTGCTGCAATCCGATCTAACTAAGCCATTCTTCTGCTCTGCCTCTCTATACACCCGGTTCACCGTTCATATGAAGACCATTCTATGTTAAAAGGATTGTACACCGAAGAACCAGGTTCAGCTTCGAATTTATATTCCTGTTTATCTCCCAGCAATTGGGCATGAGCTCCACCGCAGTACAACCTCACAAACTAAATGCCCTCAAAGTCACCACATATTACGGTCGTGCCCCTCAACCAAAGCTCAATTTCCACGCACCAGTCGACGAGCAATCCAGGGGCAAAATCGGCAGTAAAACTCCAACTCCCCACCCGTCCCGCATATATCATCTTCATTTCATTTCATTTTCTTCGCCCGGTTTCAATTCCGATCCGGAAACAAAGAAACGAAAGAACGAACAATGGAGATGGATTCGATGGCGGCGGCGATCGGCGTGTCCGTGCCGGTGCTCCGCTTCCTCCTCTGCTTCGTGGCCACGATTCCGGTCAGCTTCTTCTCCCGCTTCGTGCCCACCGCGCTCGGCCGACACCTCTACGCCGGCCTCACCGGCGCCGCGCTTTCTTATCTGTCCTTCGGGTTCTCGTCGAATCTCCACTTTCTTATCCCCATGGCGATGGGGTACCTCCTCATGCTGTTGAACCGGAAGCACTGCGGGATTTTGACCTTCTTTGCTGGATTCGGATATCTCATTGGCTGGTGAGGGTTGTTTTGGTTGTGTGTGGTTGATTTTTGTATTGTGGTTTGGATTTGATGCGTTTGTGTGTGATGGAATTTGGAAATTGACTCTGTTTTTTGAGTGTGGAGTGGAATTAGTGGATTGCAAATTAGCGGATTCTGGTGATTGATTAATTACTGTTAACAGCAATTAGGTAGAATTTACCCTAGTTAGATTTAGATTAGGTTATAGGATTTAGATTCTGACTTCCTATAAAAGCAATTCAGTTAATTTGATAACTATATAGTAATGACTCATAACGGTTACTAACAGATCCTACTTAATGAGTAATTAACACATCCTTAAATATACATGATGACAAATTTAACATATTAAACTATTATTTATATTTTTATCAATTCTTATCATATTTCAATTCAACAGCCATGTGTACTACATGAGCGGCGATGCATGGAAGGAAGGAGGCATCGATGCAACAGGTAATTAATAAAACTACGCTTAAAAATGAGAAATTTGCAAAAAAGCCCCTACATGTTCCTAGCCGAACTTGCAAAAAAACCCCTACTTAATTAATATTTCTTTATTAAGTTTAATAACTGTTAATTAACTTTAAAAAAATCTTATTAGTGATAAAATACATTAATTGATACTAAAAATATTTTTTTGAGGTTTAAACAGTACTGTAGGGTCTCTTTTGCAATTTTGGCAATAATGCAGGGGCTTTCTTACAATTGTTAATAATGTAGGGGCTCTTGGATTTTTTTTGTAATTTCCAATAATGTAGGGACTTTTTTACAATTTTGGCAATAACTTCGTAACTTTTTTTTTGCAAATTTCTCCTTAAAAAACACACTACTTTCCTAATCTCTTCACAATTTATTCTAACCAACTAATCCTTTTTATTTATTTTTTAATCTTTTAGGAGCGTTAATGGTTCTGACGCTGAAGGTGATCTCGTGCTCGATTAATTACGGCGACGGAATGATCAAACAAGAAGAGGAATTGCGCGACTCGCAAAAGAAAAGTAGATTGATTAACCGTCCCTCAATTATTGAGTATTTTGGATATTGTCTCTGTTGTGGGACCCACTTTGCGGGGCCCGTTTACGAAATGAAGGATTATTTGGATTGGATCGAGAGAAAAGGCGTACGTATTTATTTATTTCCACTTTTGGTTACTTAAGTTCATTTACTGCAGAAATTTGCGAAAAAGCCCCTGATTTGTGCTTAAATTGCAAAAAAACACCTCCATTATCGGAAATTGCAAAAAAAAATTATACTTAAAAAACTGCGAAAGAAAAAAAACCCTACATTTTTGTGAGATCTAACATTTGTTAGTCAACCCATCTTAATCATTCTAACCATTCTTCTTTCAAAATAAAGAATATAGTTATTTCTCCCAATTTCCAATAACGGAGCGGCTTCTTTGTAATTTAACCCCAACACAACCCCATCAGCTTCTTTCCAAACCTCTCTATTACATCAACACTAACACTTATTATTACTTAATTTTACTCAATATTTTCAGATGTGGGCCCCGTCAAATGCCAAACCCGCCCCCTCCCCGTTCCTTCCCACTCTCCGCGCCCTTCTCCAGGCCGCCATCTGCATGGGCCTGTACCTCAACCTCTCCCCTCTCTTCCCCTTGTCAAGATTCAGCGAAAATACATACAAACAGTACAGTTTCTTTCATAAATTGTTCTACCAGTACATGTCGGGGTTCACCGCCAGGTGGAAGTATTATTTCATCTGGTCGATCTCGGAGGCGGCGGTGGTTGTGGGGGGTTTAGGGTTTAGCGGCTGGAGCGACAAAGGCACTGCCAAGTGGGACCGGGCGAAGAATGTTGATGTTTTGGGCGTCGAGCTGGCGAAGAGTTCTGTGCAGTTGCCGCTTGTTTGGAATATTCAAGTCAGCACCTGGCTCAGACACTGTGAGTGACAATTTTTGTTATTTTTTATGTTTATTTGCGTTTATGCCCCTTGAAAAGCCTGAATTTTGGTGTTGAGTCCTTGAAATTTGTTATTTTTTATGTTTTGTTTGCGTTTGTGGAGTAGTCAATTGGGACGCACAGTGTCTAAGCCAAGTGCTGACTTGGATATTCCAAACGAGCGGCAGCTGAACAGAACTCCTCCCCAACCTACCAATCCTACGGGTTCCTGCAGAAACTCATTTACCGCCAGGTGGAAGTATTATTTCATCTGGTCGATTTCGGAGGCGGTTATTGTTGGGGGTTTAGGGTTTAGGGTTTAGTGGGTGGAGTGAGAATGGGAAGGCGAGGTGGGACCGGGTGAAGAATGTTGATGTGTTGGGTGTTGAGTTGGCGAAAAGTTCTGTGCAGCTGCCGCTTGTTTGGAATATTCAAGTCAGCACCTGGTTGAGACACTGTGAGTGGTAATTTTACTTATATGTCCTTAAAAAGTTTATATTTTGTTTTGAGTCCTTAAAGTTTATATTTTTTGCGTTTCGATTTTTTATTTGAGTGATTTTGCGTTACTTTCGCCCCTTAAAGTTGCAATTTTGCATTTACACCCCTTAAAGTTGGAAAATTTGGTTTGTTAACCGTAAATGTTTCGAAGGTTTGTTTCGGAATTTTGCTTGTTTAACCCCATGAAGTTTGAAAATTTTGTTTTGTTGGGAGTTTGGTTGTGTGCTGTTGACCTGTCGTTGGAGTTTTGGGAATTTTGGTAATGGGGGAATTTTGTTTGTGCGGGACTTTGATGGTTTGAAAATTTAGGGTTTAGGATTTTGATGTGATTTGTTTGTTTTGTTTTTTGTGTAGATGTTTATGACAGGTTGGTTAAGAAGGGGAAGAAAGCAGGGTTTCTTCAGCTTTTGGCGACTCAGACCGTCAGCGCCATCTGGCATGTAAGTATTCATTTATTTAATTATTTTTATTAATTTTTATTTTAATTAATTCAGTTAGGGTTTGTTTAGCCGATATGATATTTTGTTTAATTTAATTACAGGGATTATATCCTGGATATATTATTTTCTTCGTACAATCTGCTCTCATGATAGCTGGCTCAAGAGGTATATTAATATATTATATTTTCTGTAATATGATATATTTTTTTTATTTTAGTTTTAATTTTCTTGTATAATTAATTAATATCTCTTTTTTTGTTGGAACAGTTATATACAGGTGGCAACAAGCCGTCTCTTCAAAATATCTCGCGAGTTTATTAACCTTTGTTAATTTCTTATACACCATTTTAGTGCTCAACTATTCTTGCATCGGTTTCATGGTTAGTTTTTTCCTATTAATTTTAAATAAAATTTAATTTTAATGATAATTATTTTTTCACTTCATTTATTTTAATCCATATTTATTAATTTATTTTGAAGGTATTGAGCTTGGAAGAGACTCTTGCTTCGTATAAAAGCGTGTATTTTGTGGGTACAATTGTACCGATAGTATTTTTCATACTGGGTAATATTATAAAACCCGCCCGACCCGTTAAGCCAAAGGCAAGGAAAGCTGAGTAAAGTGAAAAGTAGTGATATTCTCAAGTCTTTAGTCATTGCATTTTTTTATATTTCTGATAAATAATTACGTCATCAGTGAGCTGTTTGGACGGTTAGAATTTAAGTCTGATTTTTTATTTCTTTGTCGGTTTAATTAGTTTTGGTCTGTGCTTTTGTTTTTGTAACTGAATTGCCACATGTCATTGTTTTGGTTAATTGGAGGATTTTCTTGATGAATATTTTACTATTTCCAAAACAACACATACTACAGAGTAGGTCCCTGAAAATCTGCAAATTATATACTATATAATTATAACGATGTTGGATTGAATTATTGTTCGATTTGGGTTGATTTAGTGAATCTGGTCTTGAATTACTGAATTTGGATGTGTCTGGGTGGAATATTATTGAATTACGGTTTAATTTGGGATAATTAGGATTTTTCAGTGTTATGTTTTCAGTCAAAATAAAAAATTCAGCACACTGAATTAGGTATGTCTATATACATGAAGTTAGATGCCTTAATGTACAGAACACGAGCTAGAATTGTTATAACTTAAGTTACCATTTTATTAATATCTATTAAATTAGTATTAAAGAAAATAAATTAGTAATAGTCAACTCAAATAATATTTGAAAGCTTCATGATTGAACTCTTCGTATTCAAGTTCAACTCGATCATTACTCAAAAAGAAAAGAACAAGAAAGAATGAAATAAGAAAATACAGTGCCAAAGAAAGAAAATCATTAACATCCCCTCATATATCTCCAACTTGTCTGAATCAAGGAGATAATCTGCGATCATTAAATTGTAAGTTCAACTTTCTATCAAAACTCCATTTAGTTTGAATCATTGTTCTGATTACTAGAATTTAAGTCTTTGTTCATGAATAATTTCCTTTTATTCAAGTATATTATATCTGATCAACTCTGGTTTTCTCCTTTTTTCCAAATCTAGTCTAGCGATTGAGCATTAAGTTTAGTGAGTTGTTTAATGAAGTGAAAAGCCTCTATCTGAAACATTACATTATTAATGAAACTAAAACTAAGAAAATTCTCCATGTATGAATTCTGTTGGTAACAGAAATATGATAATAGTTCTATATGGATGAAACGGTGTAAAACTTTTAATCATTAAATTCTTTCAATAGAAAAAAATTATAACAAATTTGTAACAACAAATTTATATCAAAGAAAAAGTATAACAACAAATTCATATAATCCACAATTAACAACTTCCAATTCAAGACTTGGTAAACTTCATGCAAATGGGAGGATGAACTTTCGCCAATGCGAGCAAGGCCGATGGCAAAATCCAAAGACCATCTCCACACAGCAAACCAGATGCCACAGCCGGAATCATCAATTTCGCTCTCACACTATTCACCTGATTCCAGATAAAAACAATCAAACTTCCAACACACATATCAATGGCGAAATTGGCTCCGGACAATAATGGAACCGCCATCGCCATAGGCAAAGGCATCCACCTGCCGTATCTCACAGGTAAAACATCTCTCAACACATTCACACCGATTGCAAATCCGAAGAATCCATAGCACAATTTCAAACAATTTTTTGGCAGAGAAGAGAAACCTTCGACACCTAAAATCGCCATGTTACGATATACCAATGCGTAAGGTGCCTTCCAAACACCCTCTGGGTTTCCTATGTCAAATGCTTTGTAATAAAGGAAAAACGTGAGAGGGGCGATTACACAACCCATCGCGGTGCCGATAACTTGGCTTACAAACATGGATCTAGGAGAAGTTAGGGTTAGATAGCCGGTTCTAAAGTCGTGCATTAAATCGGCTGATATATAAACAAGAGATTTTACCAATCCGCATGCAACAAGGCCGGCAATGACACCATTGTTCCCGCCGGACCAAGCCGCGAAAATAAAAAGCGCGACTTTTCCGTAATTATAGGCCATGTTTATGTCGGTCAGACCCGCACCATATGCATTGGAGAAACCCAGGAATGGAGCCAAAATATACGCGATTATTACATAATACCACCTTATTTCACGAAACATTAATGGAATTGCGATGATTGCAATTATTGTGAAGAGTGTGTAGCCTACGTAGGACACCCAAAGCGGGATCGTTTCTTTTACGAAGAATTCGTCGTGTTTTTTGTCACCTTTAATTGTCGTTGCTTCATCTGCCACTATATTGAATTTTGGAATATTAATTTTAGATAATTATGACATGATTGTATTGAAAGAAGAGTAATTATATCTGGTGTTTACCTCTCCCTATGTTTCTTGGTTTTGACTTGTCATACATGCTTTTGGAAACGACAATTATGATTTTTGCGAAGTTGTAAAATCCATCTCCTAGAATAAGAGCAATTGTAAGGAAAGCCTGAAACATAAAAAACAAATCATAAGAAACACAAATTTGAAATAAACACATAATAAATTTATATTTATTTATTAAACTTTTATTTTGTTATTATTATTATTATATTTTGAACACCTTGTAGCCTGCCATACTTCTCATACTGCTTTCTGAAACTTTAGCTGGGTACCAATCTCCTTTTAAATCAGTTAAAAGCGGCCAAGTAATTCCCCATGAAATAATTGCACCAAAAAGAAGAGATAAATTCACTAAATGTGACACGATCATTCCTGCTCCCACATATGTCAGGCTAAAATCAAAGAAAAATCTGCCCAAAAAATGAAAAAAAAAATTAGAACAGCTCAAAATAATTAAAATAACAAATAATATGATCAATGATTAATTACGTTTGTTTCCAAGCTTGTAAACCAAAAGTAGGAAATTGAGCGAATCCACACATGGCTCCATTTGTGAAAAACCACTGAAAGAAGCTCCAAAGAAAACTCAACCCGAAAAATTTTAAAAATCCGCGGACTTGCTTCCTGTTAATTCAATTATTTTTCAGATTGATTTATTAAAAAAGAGTTATATATTTTTTAAATTTAGAGAATTTAATTGATTTATATACTTTGCTGCAATATCTCCTTGTGGGGTGTGGAATCCATTTAGAAGCACAGCAGTTGCAGTTCCACTTGGATAAGGTAATTTATAATCAAGTATCATAATCTGAAAAAAAATTAATTACAAAAATGAATACATACACCAAAATAAAACAAAATATAAATACAGCTAATAAACCATGATATTATTTTATGTAGAAAACAGTTTAATATTGAATGCTAGGTCATGAAGACGACTAATTGTTTGCTTCTAATTTAATATTATCATGTTTTCTATGCATAATTCTAGGAAGAGTAAGTCAACCCACTAAATTGGAATTACGTGCATCTTTTTCAAAAGGAATTACTATCTAAGTCTTAAGTCATTTCACATACAAAAATTCAATATAATGCAAAATTGCTAACAATTATCAAATTAATTAAGAAAGAATTAATTAATTACAAGAGTCAAGAGAATTAGTTACCTTCCTGAGAGGAATCAAGGAAAAAAGACCCACAAAACTAACAGAAAATAGAAATCCAGTAAACCAACCAATTGTTGGATTCTTAAATCCAGTATTTCCTGGAGTATCAACTCCTCCAGCTAATTCATACGTCTTTTCATTTAAACCCAACATATACGATCCAAATCCACCTAAAAATCATTTTCCAAATAAGAAAATTCATATTTTTATAATTTTTATAAATATAATGATAATAATTCGAAAAAAAATTGAAGACCTGAAACGGAGACACTGTAACAAGCAACAGCACAGGTTTGAACGACAGTATTCTCCTGTTTTGTGAAAGGTGCCGATTTGAAACCAAGCTGCGAGAGAATCTTAACCCAGGCTTTAAGGAAGAAGAAGGAGAGAAGGGCGGCCGAGATGTTTAATGTCGGCGAGAGACCGGTTGTTAGATTCAGTTTCATGATTATTATGCTGTAAAGAATCCCTATGATTAGACTTGTTACGAGGCCTCGTAACGTTAGCTGCTTTGTCCAGTGAGGAATTGTTTCATGCTCTGTTTCTCCTTCTTCTCTTGATCTTTCCATTTGTTCTAATTCCTCTGTTTTCTCTATCTCCATTACTCAACTAAAGCTTCAGAAACAAAATTGAAGGAAATTAATGTAAATTTACTCTCTGAAAAGCATCATGGTAATTGGTAAACAGAATATATGCATGGGTATTTGTTAGTCAGGAGTTTAATGTTCAACATAGTACTTTAATAATTACTTGGATTTGGTCTGAAAATGCGGAAAATGGCTAATTTTTGTAGGATAATTAATAACCTCAATCACAAATTCAAGATGAGATTGAAAGAAAAGAAAAGTCTAACCAGGGTTTTGTTCTTCTCAAGCGTTTGACAAATTAAATTGTGATAAAACAGAAAGATCAACAGCCAGTATGTGTTATGTTGATATTCGACCTGGCCTTGTAATTTATACTGATACTGAGTCATTTCTTATCATTATTACTTCCAGCTAATAGGTTATCCACCAATGGCTCAGTTTTGAAGTTATCATTTGACTTTTTAGAATGCGGGTCCCAATTATATATAGTAAGCAAGATCATTCTATAAAAAAAATGCATGTTAGGCTATTCCCCTATTAATGGAACAGTGAAATAGTTTTATAAATTAATGAAATTTATTGGCAGAAAGAGAAAAAAATTAGCTAATAATTTTCCATATATAATTTTTTCATGTTCTCAGTTTCATATTTTTTTTCACTCTTATTCCATGGAATAGAAGTATTATTCCACATTTCCACTATTATATTTTATCCTTGTAGAATGGTTGCAACGTGCACCAGGGAAATCTACTGAAGAAACGGGAAAAAAAAAATATAAGAATATAAATCCTATAACATGACGAAATGAAGGCTCCAAAGCATTATACTCTCTATAAAATAATCATACTTAACAGGCTAATGTATATTAGTAAGATATAGCCAGCCACATTAATTATTACTTGATTAATACAGCTATGTTCTTTTCTCTTTTCTCCTTTTACTATAAACTTAGTTGTATTATATGATTAATACAGCTATGATTATAAACAATTAACTGTTTTGGAAGAGTGTATTGCTAGTCAACTATGTTTTATTTCGTATAAACAAATAATCGGATAAGATGCCCCAACGGTTTTATAACATTTCCCGACATAGGAGGAGTTCACGTTACCCAAAATGGGAAATTCTAAATAAATGAATCAATAAATCAATAGCAAAACAGAAATAAAAAAATTACAACTACAAACACAATTAATTATTAAATTTAAGTAATTAGTCAACAATTCAACCCTGTAGTCCTTTTCATGGATCTAGGATTACTGTAGATTAGGCCGGGCCTGCTGAATAGGCCGAGTTATGTCTCATAATAAAAGTTGTTTTCGTGATATATATTTTCGAAGGACCTTAAATAAGTACCAAGCGATGGATGGATCTTAAAGAGTGTGTTAAAATGTAATTTTTGATGGTATTGTATTTTGTTGAATTAGTAGTTAGTACAAGTATATATATTTGGTAATTGGTATGAACTATTAAAAAAGAGAAACATATATATTTGTATATGGATACGTTGTTATTTAACAAAAGTGTGCTTTTGGTTCTGAATAATATTCAGAAATGAAAATTCTACAATCAAAAAGTGCATTTGGCTGTACTATTATGCAAGAAGAAAATGAGTTTGTGTTATTATTCAAGAAAAAAAGATCGTGTATATTTCTAAATGCACATTTTTCATTTCATAACTGCTAAGTTGAAAACAAATTCTTTTTTTTTTTAATATTAGTTGAAAACAAATTCTTAATGATTGGTCAGGAGAAACACATGAGTTTCTGTTATAAAAGAGAGAATTTTCTACAAAAATGTATTACCAAATAGCCATCATAACTTTCTGTACTCAAAATTAATTATATTAAAAAATTGGAGGAAATCAATTCAAATATGATATTTATCAGGTAATATATTATTGAAATTAGGTTTGTGTTTTAAGCTTCCATTCAAAAAAAGAAATTAGGTTTCGTTTCTATCAAAAAAAGAAATCAGGTTTTGTTATTAAATTTTTGTAATTCTTCTTATGTTATATTGTCAAAAATCGTTATGTTTTATTGCAACTTTAGTTCAACATTGTATTTCCGCCGGTTATTTTAATTTAGTTTTGAAAGTTCTCTTTAAAAGCAACTATCTTTATGTTAATAAGATATCGGAGAATTACTAATTATGTCTACATTATGAACTTTCAACTTTTCAAGTACTAGAAATATGCACGTGCCTTGAACGCGTTAAACACATAAATTTTGAACATGATTATACTAATTAAGTTTTATAGTCTCAATCACAGAATATTACAACATAATTTTTTGATTTGATTTGAACATCTGTGACTGATTTTGTGGCCGTCGTTCTTGATTGAAGCATTTGAGTTTAACATTTGTGACTGATTTTGTGTCCGTCATTCTTGCTTGAAGCATCATACAAATTTAAGAACTTCATTGTTAACCTGCATATCGTGTTCACGCCAAGTGTGATTAGTGTCGAGATTCTTAAAATTTTAATTGATTTATTCGTTTTATTAGATATTCTTAATTATATACCCATTATAATTGATATAAGAACATTAAAAGTATCACACATACCCCGATAAAATATGACAATAACCGCACATACCTTTGGTTTTGATTTTAAAAAACAGATGTTTATAGAGATAAACTTCTACAAATCAAGTTGAAAAAAAATTGTCCTTCTAAGGATTCAGATTCACCACACCTAGTTAGCAATATACATATACAAAAAAGAGGTATAAAAAGGCTTACAAATTTCACACTAACTGAAGATTGAATGGTACTGTTTGGGGTCAGAGAGGTTGAGCCGAGTTAGGGTTCTGGAAGAGCCGAAGAGAAGTGGGTTATTTGGGAGAAAATCGCCCATGATAGAGAGAGAATTTTCCTAGTAGTAATAAAATTTGGAAAACAAATTAACAACATACACACACAACATACACACACAAAATGAAAAGATGGAATAGGAAACAACTCATCCCCGTTATGGAAAATCCCTTTTTATTTTGCAAAATCCTAAGCCCAAAAATGAGAACGACTCACATTTGCGAACTATTAGGATTAATAATACGCATTAGCTCATTGGGTTGGGTCGGGCTCTCGTTTACATTACATGATAGATACACATTCCTGCCCCAAACCATAACACATTCCGGCCCACTCAGAAGTCCTACGAACCAACCTTCTGGTTCAGAGAGAGAGAGAACAAACACGCCATCTCCGCACTGCCTATATATAGAGAGTCCCCTCGTCTTTTTTTCTGGTTCACAGAGAGAGAGGTTCTCCAGGTTCGTCCACTCTTTGTAGATTTAGGGTTTCTTCATTTCTGTTCACTACATTTGATTTCTTTTCTGATCTCGCTCTTTAGTGATTGATCCGTTGGAATTGCAAAATTTTGTTAGTATGATTCAAGTTGCAAATTCTGAAAATTTGTAATCGTTATTATTACTGTCCTCTGGTTGGTCTCAATTTATCTTGATGGTGGCTGGCTGGTTCAGCAGCTTATTGAACATCTCTCATGTGGCAAATTAAGAAAATTATCATAGATCTGCCATTTGTACTTAATTAATGAAAGGAATATGGTTTAATTATGTTAATGGAATAGGGTTAGATTTTGAAAATTATTATATTATGGATCTGCCATGTTTATACTTGACTAATGGAAGGAATAAGGTTATATTTTGAAAATTATTATAGATCTGCCGTTTGTACTTAATTAATGAATGGAATATGGTTAGATTTTGAAATTGACCTTTTATTTATCTATGTAGTTTGTTCGAGTTAAAACTGGACCTATGTTCTTTTATTTTTTTCCCAGATTCTTTAGGTCCTATGGATGCCACCAAACATGTAGTCGGGCAAATTCTAAAGACCAGATATAAAATCGGGGGAAAGATTCTTTTTTATTTAATCATCGGCATACATTTCCCAGCCTTTGTTATCCACGCCTTGGTCTCATCATGCGCTCACCCTGGTAGTAGTGCGCACTCAAAGAGACCTTGGACAGCTCTCCTTTTATTGCCCTTGCGGTGTTCTTCACGTGGGCAACAGTAAAATATCACAACCTTGGTGATGATCAAAAGGAGATATAGCACTCCCTCTATCAAGTTCGTACTCTCATAAAAAAAAAATATATATATATAAATTTTTTTTTCTAAATTGAGATTATATGACAATGTCTTTATAATCCGTTCTTTTTTTTAATTGAATTATTAGGACCGGTTGAATCATCAGAAATGAAGACAAGGCAACTTTTACGTACTCAAGAAGCAAAGGAGAGAGCATTGACAGTGTTAGTATTGATCCTGTTGTCATTATTCATCATATATGTGACGATTGAGTTACCTGCGGAATTTTGGGATATGAAGGTTTGCTTAACGACATATTGGATAAATCTGCACATCATATTCGTCGTGAGCGAAATGAATCGTACGACAACTTATAAGAAGAGGAAGATAAACACAGAAGCAGCTCGCTGTGTTTGTTTAGTAATTGTGTTGGCACAAAATTGCTACTGTCTTGCGAAGTTGTTCTCATTGTTCGATTGGGCCTTTCCGGGCTTCCTTTTCCTTTCCTCCGCTTTGATCTCGTCCTGCACTGATGAACCCTCTGATCAGGATCCATCCTCTCCTTGTAAACCCACTCACCCTTGTGAGGTTTTAGTGACCATGCCGCTTTAAATATTTAATTGGTGGACCTCGATGAAAATTTACTTTCATATATCTAAGAAGGAATAGGTGCCATCGGAAGTAGTTATTATTATCATTTTCTATTTTGTAGCGAGATACCATGGATAGTGGTTATTGCTCTTATTATCATTATCTTTTTTGTAGCAACATACCATGGATATTAGTTATTATTATTATTATCATCATTATCTATTTTGTATTGTCATCTACTTTGTGTTTGGCATATTAATTTTATGTGGGGGTTTAATTTTACAGAAATTTGTTAGAAGGTAAGCTTTCTTTATAACATACTAAACTGTGCGATATTTGTTTTGTGATTTGTTGTCGTAGACGAAGCATTTCATAATACATAATTACTTAGGTTTATGTTAAATGCACAAGCACAACTATTGTCTGGTTTGAAGGGATGTATATGATATGCACGAACGCGGCCCATCGCTTTGTTTCTTGTTTGCTTTAAAACAAAAATAAATAAAACGGGCTGAAACGCAGCATTCCTTTAAAAATTTACGAGATTGATGGACATATTGAAATATGTGTGCCCCCTTACATTTTCATCTAAATTTTAGCTTAGAATGATCAAATGCTGATCATTTCCCTCCCTGCTACTTAGTTTAATCATTTGTTTGTCTTTCTAATTTTGTTCAACTACAGAGATAATCACAAAACTTAAAGAGTAATTTATTTGACGTAGAATTTTCTGATTGGGTTTAAATTGAAATAGGCCGCTTGCCCATATGAACTTGCAATTTCTGCATGGCGATTAATTAACGCAAGTTCACATTAGGTGTTTTGGAGTCAACTCTTCTCTTTAAAATTTTATTTTTTAAAGGAACAGCCGCAAGTTGCCGTTCAATTATATTAAATAAATAAAAAGAGTTACAAGGTTGGAATACTTATTTCAAAAAAGAGAGAAAAAAATAGGATGAACTTTATCTAACAAGCTCTTAAGCTCTTCAAAGTCTAGAGTAGGATAAGCTGTTTCTAGCAATTACTTGCCCAAAGCTTTGGATCGTGGATGGCTTTTTAACGCGATATTTAATGGCCGCCTATTATTTTAGCCAAAAAACAATTATCAATGCGTTCAATCAAAATAGGACCATGAAAACATTACATGCGTCTGATACAAAATAATCCTGGATGATTACGAGTACAAAAATCAAAGAACAAAAAAGAAAACAACAACAATCGATAACAAGCGCTATGTTCTTCTTCAGAAGCACACGTTAGACATGTCAAGACTAACAAGTGGTTGGTTCCTAGTCCTACAACCTAATTGGAGCACTCAACAATTTTTTTCAAGTCTTCGTTTCCATGCCAAATGAACACTTTTAACCTTGAAGGCTCTTCTCAAATACCCTTCTGTTAAAACTCAAAATTTTACACCCTGAAATATCAAGTTCTAGCTGCTCCAATGAATCAAGAAGCCCTAGAATTACACCGGTGGTAATTCTGGAATGCGGTGACATCTCTAATTTCCTCAATTTCGGAAAGACTTTACAAATCATTTTTGTCGCGAGTATAGACCCAACTAGCATCATCATAGACTTTTAATTCGGAGAAGTCAGGAAACTGAAGACAAATCACTTTGGCGAATACAGAAGACAAAGCCCTTTGGCTGTAAGAAGTAATTGTTGTGGACAGCGATGCCCTTGAGAGATTTCAAATTGGTGAGAGCATAGTAAGCCATCGTTGGTCCGGATACTTCGGATCTTGGGAAGCTCAATTAGACCAATTTCGGCAGCCTGAAATTCATGCGACAAGAAAAACCACTTTGCATGACATAAATGATTTGAGAAAGAAAAATATAAGTGAAGATTGCATAATAACACACAAGAAAAAGTAATAGTTGTAATTAGATTCAAAATTGTCCTTTTTCTTGATCTACAAAAAAGAGAGAGACAAGTTTTGAAAAGTGCAAATAAAATATTCTTCACCTTTGAGAGAGGAGGAAAAGATTGTTGAAAATAGTAAACTTAATATTAATCAGTAGTTATATGTAGTTATTTGTCAAAAGGTGTGTGTAGTTATGTGAAAAGGTGTGTGTAGTTATGTGAGAAGTTGTGTGTGTGAAAGGGATGTATGTGTGTGAAAGGGTGTGTTTGTGTGTGAATGGGTGTGTATGTATGTGAATGAGTGTATCTAGAGGATAAGATTCTAGGAGGGCATGCCTTTATATAAGAGTGTCTTGTGTGTCATTTGTAACAAGAAAAAAATAATGAGAAGATAATAAGAAAGAGAGAAGAGAGAAAATTTGTGTTATTCTTCCTCTTCCCAATTTTATTTTTTCTAACAAGTGGTATCAGAGCGTTCGGGTTCGATCTTAGAGATCGGATGGCAAAGATGAAAAAGAAGAAGAAAAAGAAAAGGAAGAAAGACGAAAGGGCTTGCGGTGATACACGTCGTATGAATCTCATAAGATTGGATTTGAGTTGCACGAAATGGAGAGAAGAAGAAATTTGGCGCAAAAGAATGTATCTGACGCATTTACCACGGGCATCATGGCTAGTCTATTGTCTTCATAACCATCACCGATGAGACATTGTTGTTATCTTATCGAAGAGAGACGACACAAGCGGAGGCATCGTAAAAAGGTGCGAGGAGATGTGTTGGACGTATGTCGTTTTTGAGTGAAGAGATGCGAAGGAGTCGGAGATGCCATTATTGGTTGTTCGTAACTTGATTAGAGAGATTGAGGAGTTCAAAATTAGACGAATTGTCGTTCTATTTAGGGGATTTTTGGAGACTCATGAAGCAAGAAAAATATAGAAAATTAAGAGATGTTGGACGAAACATTTCAAGAGAAGATGTTGGTATCTGTTGAGAAGATGAGAAGTCAATGCCAAAGAAGATGTGATGAAAGATGTGTCATGATTGCCTGATAGTCGTGGTCATAAAAGATGATAAAAAGAAGTGAAGAGTCTCAATGAATCTAGTATGATGGTGGAAAAATAGCACGTGATTAGAAGAACATCCAGAAGTTGATGATTTTTATTGGTGGCACAAGTGTGGCGTCGGTATGTTGTGGTTGATGCCTTTCATAGTTTTGCGGGAGAAACTATGAGATTGTGCAGTTATAAAATCGTAGTTGAAAAAGGAAACTACGGTATTTGAGAAGAGACTCATGAAGTAGCGGATATTGTAAAGGATATTGTAAAGTTTTGCATGGTTGTGATTCTGCTGGTATTCTTGACATGAGAAAGATATGTGCTCCTGTTCGACCGAAGATGTCGACGGAGATGAGAGTCCCCAGTTATGGGAGAGTTTAATCCTTGAGAATTGTCTTGGATTAGAAGTATGACTATGTGCCAAGGAGGAGTAACGTAAACTCCGAAAGTGAGGGTAGCAGAGTTAGATCAACCATGACATTACGAAGTATCGACCAAGCAACCATAAGACGCCATGACGCGGGTTGTCAAAAGGAGTCGATAAACGATATAACTTGTATTCTGTGTGAATATGTTGAAGTAGTGATCCGCTACGAAGAAAAGTTAATGAGAAGTCTCTTAATGAAGTGTTGAGATGAGATATTTCATCACTACAACGAAGAGTAAATGTTGGGGTAAAACATCGTCATTTGAGGAAGACTTACAAGAAGGTCAAAGTTGGCATATGACGTGATACAATAACGAGACGGAAGATAATATTAAGTTTAAGGGGGGATGTTGAAAATAGTAAACTTAATATTAATTAGTAGTTATATGTAGTTATTTGTCAAAAGGTGTATGTAGTTATGTGAAAATGTGTGTGTAGTTATATGAGGAGTTGTGTGTGTGTGAATAGGTGTGTATGTGTGTGAATGGATGTTTCTAGAGGATAAGATTCTATGAGTGCATGTCTCTATATAAGGGTGTTTTGTGTGTCATTTGTAACAAGGAGAAAATAATGAGAAGATAATAAGAAAGAGAAAAAAGAAAAAATTAAGAGAGAATATTTGTGTTTTTCTTCCTCTTTCCAATTTCATTTTTTCTAACAAAGATCATGTTCATCAGCGACCGACCGGAGGGAAGTAGACTTCCTCAATACGTCCAGATTCATGCACAAAATGCAATGCAAGATTGAAGACCTGATTGAAGTTGACAGGAACATTAATCCAAGCAGCAACTGATAGTATTATGTCCTTCATTGTATAATTTGCAAATGCTAATATGCCTTTTTAAGTGCTAATATGATCTGATGTGCATCATATTGATATTAGTGTCGATGTACATTATAGTGCATCAATACACCGTTTTCGTCTCTCCTAGACAAGACAACTTCTAAAGGTCAACTTGTATATTTTCATCTCTTTTAATTTACCATTGTCAGTGTATATTTCTCGAGCCATTTATATGTTAAAGAGATATATCTATTAATACATCATTTGGAATGTCATAATATAACCATTTATTCTGAATAAATAAACCAATAAATAAATAACAAAACAGAAATAACAATTACAACTACAAACACAATTAGTTATTAAAATTAATTAATTAGTCAACACTCAACCCTGGAATCCTTTTCATGGATCTAGGTTTACTCTAGATCAGACCGGGCCTGCTAAATGGGCAGAAATATGTCTCATAATAAAAGTTATTTTTGAGTTCATATTTTCTGAAATTGATTAACTCTGCTCTAAGAAGTTTTAATTTGGAACAAGCTCTAACGCTGGAAGGGGATGCTTCATTACATCTAAATAGATTTGTTACCTAATAATGATGAAATAATTGATAACTCAAAAAGCACATCAACTATTATGGCTCAACATTTATATGCAGTAGCGGGGTTGAAGATATTATCAGAAGAAAAGCTATATGTAATTAAAGATATTAATATTGAGACAATTGCCGCTACTCTTACTGCTGAGCAGCACGACTCCTGTAAGCTCAAAGGTGCTTGTTTAGAATTTCATTAACAAGTCAGATATTCTAGAAAGTTTAATGTTAAATGATGAGTATATAGAGTCATAGACATGGTTCAAAGTTTTCCCGTTGTTGTTGGCCGAAATCAGGAGCAAGGTTAAAAATGCGTGATATTTCAAAGATCTTAAAAGTAACAAGTGAAGGATTTATCTTAAAGAGTGTGTTAACATTAACAATGTTATTTCTGATGGTATTGTATTTTGTTGAATTAGTACAAGTGTATTTGGTATGTCTTATTAAAAAGAGAAACATATATATTTTTATATGGATATGTCGTTATTTAACAAAAAGTGTGCATTTGGTTCTGGACAATATTCAAGAAAGAAAATTCTACAATCAAAGGGTGTACTTGGCTGTATAATATTATGCAAGAAGAAAATGAGTTTCTGTGTTAGTAAAGACAAAAAGATAGTGCTCATTTGTATTGTGCCACTAAATGCACATTTTTCATTTCGTAACTACTAAGTCCAAAACAAATTCTTGATGATTGGGTCAGGAGAAACACATGAGTTTATGTTATAAAAGAGAGAATTTTCTACAGAAATGTATTACCAATTAGCCCTCATAATTAATCTTTTCAGTACTCGATATTAATTATAATGAAACATTGGAGGAAATCAATTCAAATATGATAATTATCAGGTAATATATTATTGAAATTAGGTTTTGTTATTTAATTTTTTTAATTCTTCTTATGTTATATTGTCAAAAATCATTATATGTTTTATAACGACTTTAATTCAACATTGTATTTCCGTACCGGACCACCGGTTACTTTTTCATTTAGTTTTGAAAGTTTTTTTTCTCGCTCGGGGTTTCAGCTAAGTTGCGATAAACCTGACGATTACTTCAACCATTCAGTTATCACGATGTAAGATTTGATTTTGACTTTTTTCTATTTAGTTCTAATTTTAAGTTAAGGCCAACCTACACATGAATAGAATATAGTAAGGGCATCAATATACACATTCAACTTTCAAAAAAAAAATCACCATACACATTCAATTGTCTGAATTGTTTAACAATGTTTATGTATTTTCTACAACAGTTAGACCAATTGTGGAGCACCATGTACGCTCTGGGCTCAATCATGGTGCTTCGTGATACTTGTAGGGGTGTCAATGAATCGGATTCATCGGATCTAGAGAGTATCCATCTGCGAATTCATTTGAAGTTTAGAAGATTTAAATGCGAATTCAAATCCATTAATAAAATCAAGATACATATGCGGATCCAAATCTATTAATCAACGGGTTTCGGATCGGATTTCGGATTATATTATAAAGTTTTGAACATGATTTACACATGAGTATATAAAAAATCTTGGATGAAAAATATTTCCACACTCTCGTTTGTTAACAAAATTAATTAGAAGATTAGAATTGATATGTAAAATTTTTGCATGACATGTAAGTTTATGTTTCTAATTTAGCACTATATTTGTCATATTTGCTATGTGAATTATATTGATTTTTTGCATATTTATACTCATTGACATATATCGGATTCGGATCTTGTTAGATCCAAATTCAAACTCAATAAGTAACGGATTTTCTTCAAAAATTCAAATGCAGATCCATTTTGTTTTCGGGTACACTTTTTCGATCCATATGCGAATCCATACATGCGGATTAGGATCAGGTTATCGGATTTTGGAGATCCATTGACAACAGAGAACAATTGAAATAATATTTGATTATTTATTTTGTTCATTCATTTATGATGCAAAATTCCCTGCATTATGCTGAAATTGCAAAATATGCCTTTTTTTTATGCATGGACATCTTTGTAAAATTTCCTTTATTTATTTATTCTTCTTCTTTGTGTTTAGTTGCATGAATTTAGTGAGATAAGGCTATAAACATCACAAAAGCACAAAAAAGATATCAAAATAATTCGTACTTACAAAAACTTCTTAGTTCTCTTGACTGGTCTCCCAAAAATACCATAGAAGGAAGCATTGTCGGAAAAAAAAGACTTAATATATAATATTTTTTTTTAGAAAATTTAGAGAGGGCTTTGCATCCCCATCCAACTGAAAATTTTTATAAATTTTTAAATAATTATTCACATCGCCCTATCTATCTTTCTATATACAAAAAGAAAGAAAAGGAAAACAAACTGGGCCAATGCCTAATCTAGCTAAAACAGACCAACTTGCCTGCTTTAGCATTTACTAATAAATCTCAAAAGAAAAATAAAAGTCAGCCCAAAAATAATAAATTTAACAGGGGTAGGTAACCTTCATATTTTGAGATAAAAAAAATATAAAATTTAAGGAAAAAAAAATAAAACACATAATAATTCATAAGATCAGGTCGTGTGGACTGCATTATCTGATTTATCTAAACCCTCCATCTAATAATTCATCCCAAAATATCTATTAAAAACTCCAGATCAAGCTATCGACACTCCATCCGTTGGATCTTTCAATCGACGGCTGTCCTTTATCCACGTGGTCAAATCACCTACTCTGCTCCCGCATTCATCTCGTGCCTCAGATAGATTGCATCAAGTGTCATATACAACCGGTCCATGCATTACTATGATCCAAAATAATTAACTAAATCCTTAAGTTCAAACACTTCATGCAGTATACAGTACGCCGGATGTATCCATTATTTCAAAGGATAACTCTCTGCGATCAAACTGGGGACCGGAATAAATATTGAATGAACAATGACCATCACAAAATAACACTGAGAAGCGGGACCCACTATCTTTAATACCAATCTTGTCTAATACACCATGTCCAGCTAGTAGATACAGGCTTCGCTTTAGTCCGACCGCTCCATTCTTTTCTTTCTTTCTTTCTTTCCTCCTCTTGTTTTCTGAAGCTCGCACAAAAACCTGAATAGAGTTTCATTTTCATCCTTCTCTCTTTCTCTCTTCTATTCTATCTAACTAATATCTCTCTCTGTCTGTCTCTCTCTTTCTCTTATCCAATTTGTCTGTTGCTCGTATAAAAATCCAAGGAAACCTGCACAACTCTCCTTCACTCACACTCCCATTCAATTAGGGTTCAGCCCGAACCTGTAGAATGCACTCGGCCATGGATTCTCTCCAATCTCTGACGCCTCGCGCAATTCCCCGCGCCACAGAACCCAGCTCGAAGTCTCGTTCCTTTCTCCTCCGTTCCTACTGTTCTGCCCGAAATCAAAACCGGTCCTTCAATTCAGCTCGTTTATCTCACAAGCCCTCCCATTCCCTATCCTCAGTCCCGCTCCACCGCCCCCGTTTCGACCCTCTACACCTAATAATCACTCACAAATCCTCCAAAATCCAGGCCAATAGCTCGTGCGAGCAGGACACCGAGAGCTCGTCGAATGACACAGAACCCACCACCACCAACAAAAACTCAATCCAGAATCAATCCAACACTCCGAACCCCAATTCGGCCCCGAATTCCTCCTCCTCGTCGTCGAACCCGCCGCGCAGGGAGAAGAAGTGGTGGTGGAAGGAGAAGAACAACCGGAGTAAATGGCAGTGGAAGCCGATCGGCGAGAATCAGGACATGAGCTTCCTCCTCCTCCAGCTCGCCGTCTGCATCTTCGCCTTTCGGATGCTCCGGCCTTCCACCTCCTTACCTGAGCCCAGCACCAGCCACGTCAGCGTGCCGTACAGCGACTTTCTCAGCAAGATAAACGACAACCAGGTTCAGAAAGTCGAAGTAGACGGAGTCCACATCATGTTCAAGCTGAAGCCGAGTCAAAGTAATTCCGAATCGCTCTCAAACGGGTTGACCCGCCACACGGAGGCTACAGACGAGGCAGTGAGGAACGCAGTGCCGACCCGACGGGTCGTTTATACGACGACTCGGCCGCAGGATATTAAAACGCCGTATGAGAAAATGCTGGAGAACAGAGTGGAGTTCGGATCGCCGGATAAACGGTCAGGCGGGTTTTGGAATTCCGTTTTGGTGGGTTTCTGGATTCTCTCTTTTCTTTACTTCTGTACTGTTGTTTAATTTTGGGGCGCGAGAATTTGGTTTTGAATTTGAATCGGGTGAAACGCATGGTGAGGGGTAAATTGGTAAAATTGGTGGAAAAAGTGTATATAAGTAAATTGCTATTGATATTAACTTTGTAAAGAAAAGTGGAAATACGTTAAAGGAAAAGAATTAGTGGGATAATTCTTCCTTTTTTATATTTTTTGTTCGATGTGTTTGTTTAACGACGTGGACAACTAACTCAGTGTGATGAACATTAGTTTAATTAATTCCTAAATTATAAGGTGGAAAAAGAAAATACAGTTCTCATAACTCGTAATTATGCTCATACGTCCTGACTGTTTCGATTATAACGTGGAAAAAGAAAATACAGTTCTCATAACTCGTAATTATAATGTGGAAAAAGAAAATACAGTTCTCATAACTCGTAATTATGCTCATACATCCTGACTGTTTCAATTAATCGCAAAAAGCTTCTGAAACCAGAA
Organism: Juncus effusus; assembly: GCA_027726005.1. Lineage (NCBI taxonomy): Eukaryota > Viridiplantae > Streptophyta > Magnoliopsida > Poales > Juncaceae > Juncus > Juncus effusus. The sequence goes on along the minus strand of CM050897.1, from coordinate 2,472,010 downwards.
ATGCATAAAAGTTTGCATCTTTTAATATCAATCATTTTATTTATTTTCTCACTCTAAAATCTCAATTCATACCTTATTATTCCTAACTAAATTCTTTTTTAACACAGGTTGCACTTTTCTACATTGTTTTAATCGCTGGAATTCTCCAACGCTTCCCTATTTCCTTCTCTACAGTACGTCACACTTCCAAAATTTCACATCAATTAACCAATTTAATTAATTAATAATAATATTTTTTTAATTTTAATGTTTTGTGATTTAACAGCACACAACAGGACAAATGAGGAAGAAGAAATCGGGATCAGGTGGGTCGAAGGCGTCAGAGCAAGCTGACGCGATCACCTTTGCTGACGTGGCGGGCGTTGATGAGGCCAAAGAGGAATTAGAAGAAATTGTGGTATGAATATATTATCCTTATAGTATATATTTGAAGTTGTGTTTGAATAATCGTGATTCATGAATTTATAAGAAGAGTTAGAAGAAATTATACAATATTTGTTCGAGTAATCATGATTCATGAATTTTTAAGAAGAGTTAGAAGAAGAAATTGACGTATGTTTGATTAATTCTTACATATCTTTTAAAATTGTGTTTCAATAGTTATAATTCATAAATTTGGTTTTCTGATTTTTTATTAGGAATTTTTAAAGAATCCGGATAAATATGTACGGCTCGGCGCCCGCCCCCCTCGGGGCGTCTTATTGGTAACCTTATTATACTCAAAATTTTCAAAAAATTAAAAATTAAAAATTGCAAAAGAGCCCCTTCATTATGCCAAAATTGCAGAATGAAGACCCTACATTAACACCATTAGTTAACTTCTGATTAACATTAGCGAGTTTTTTCCAATTTCAGCAATAATATAGGGTTTTTTTTTTTTTTTTGCAATTTTCAACAATCCACTTCCGTTTTTGTAACTTCAGCTTTATTCATGGCACTCATTACAATTCTCCAGTTCTAAAATCTCAAAATCAAATCATTTCTTAATTCTATCATTCTCAATTCGATCATCAAAGGTTCGTTTTTGCAATTGTCAACAATACAAGATCTTTTTTGCAATTCTCAATAACACAGGGTTTTCTTTTCCCAATTTTCAACAAATAATACACCCTCCTTCTCCTTCTCCCGATTTTCCCATCTCAAAACACCAAATAGAAACTTTTTTATTTTTATTTTTTGTTTCCAACCTTCTTTAGGTGGGATTTTTCCCAATTTCAGCATAATTGATAGGATTTTTTACAATCTCCCCTCTTGAAATTTCAAAATCGAATTATTCTCTCAATTCTATTATTTCCAATCTGATCATACCACTTCTCTTTTGCAATTCTCAATAATACACGGCTTCTTTTCTCGCAATATTCAAACAACACATGCTTAGTTCCCCCCTAAATCTCCCCATTTCAAAATTCCAAAACCCAACTATTTTATTTAACATTATTTTTTGTTTCCGACCTTTAGGTGGGGTTGCCGGGGACGGGCAAGACGCTATTAGCCAAGGCCGTGGCAGGAGAAGCCGAAGTTCCGTTTATCAGTTGTTCGGCGAGCGAATTTGTCGAATTATATGTCGGAATGGGTGCTTCGAGAGTCAGGGACTTGTTTTCCAGGGCTAAGAAGGAAGCGCCCTCTATTATTTTCATCGACGAGGTGAGCTGGCGCTTTGACTTTGACTTTTTGTACTTTAATTGAGTTGCGAGTTAGGCCCTGTACTGTTTGTTTAACGTTTTTAGGATTTAGGGTTTAGGGTTTATAAAGTGGTGCGCGCTTGGTCCCTGACTTAACTGAATATGTTAACACTGTTAGTAAATCTTTTGAAGGATTATTTTGCCATTTACAATTTTAAAGGATTTTTTTTCTTTTAGTGTTTTTTAATAAATTTTAATTTATGATTTAATGTTTTTTTAGTTTTAATATATTTTTAATGATTTAAAAGGATTTTTTTCTTTTTAACGATTTAAAAGGTTTTTTTTCTATGAGTAGATTGATGCGGTGGCGAAGAGTAGGGATGGGAGGTACAGGATTGTGAGCAATGACGAGAGAGAGCAAACACTCAATCAACTCCTCACCGTAAAAAAAATCAGCTTTCTACTTTTTTTAATTTACAATTAATAAAAAAAATTATTAAATTGTTTGATTTCTTTTGGATTTAGGAAATGGATGGGTTTGATAGTAATGCGGCGGTAATAGTACTCGGAGCGACGAATCGTGCTGACGTGTTGGATCCGGCCTTACGCCGGCCCGGTCGATTCGATCGTGTCGTTATGGTAAGTAACTAAATTATTTATTTATTTATTTAAAAAAAATAAGTGAATTTGGCAAAAAAAAAATATTATTTTTTATGATTGGATGGACAGGTGGAAGCGCCGGATAAGCGTGGGAGGAAAGAGATTCTGGACGTGCATGTGAACCGAAAAGAGCTGCCACTCGCATTAAATGTCGATTTGAGTGAAATTGCCTCTATGACTACTGGTTTCACCGGGTAAAAATTAAAAAAATGAAAAGTAATAATAACATTTTATGGTATAAATATTATTATATTTATGGTTGAGTTTGAAATGTGCAGTGCTGACCTGGCGAATCTGGTGAACGAGGCGGCGTTGCTGGCGGGGCGGGAGAGTAAGGAAGTGGTTGAGAAGATTGATTTCATTCATGCGGTTGAACGATCCATTGCTGTATGTACATCATTTTATTAAATTAAGTATAATCTCTCTCTCTCCAATAATATATGTTGCTAAATTAATTTTTTTTTCTTTTTTATTTAAACAGGGTATAGAAAAGAAACACGCGAAGCTAAAAGGAAGCGAAAAGGGAGTCGTAGCAAGACACGAAGCGGGTCACGCGGTTGTGGGGACCGCCGTCGCGAAACTCCTCCCCGGCCAGCCACGTGTCGAGGTCTCATTCGTCCATAATACCAACACACAAAAACACACATCCATCCGAAATTCGCAGAAATGCCCCCACATTGTTGAAATCGCAAAAAAACCCCTATATTCTTCAAAACTTCAGAAAAATAGCCCCTACCGTTAAGTCCAACTAATTCGTCAAGGGCTTATCCTCGACTTTTTTAAGAACAAAGGGGCTTGTATTGCAATTTCCAATAACGTAGGGGCTCTTTCATAAATTTGCAAAAAAAAAAAACATTGTTGGAAATCGCAAAAAAGCCCCTATATTCTTGAAAATTTCAAAAAAATAGCCTCTACCGTTAAGTCCTCACAAATTTGTCAAATCTTTTCCTCAACTTCTTTTAACAATAAAGGGGCTTTCATTGCAACTTTCATTTCAATAAATAGGGTTTTTTTCACAAATTTCCATATAAAGGGCTTTCATTGCCATTTCCTGCTCACTAACTTTGTGTTTTTAAGAATAAAGGGGCTTTAATTGCAACACTCCCTTACATCCATCCATCCATCCACTCACTAACTCCACTATTCCCTTCCTTCTCAAAACAGAAGCTCAGCATCCTCCCGCGATCCGGCGGGGCCTTAGGCTTCACCTACACCCCGCCCACAACCGAGGACCGGTACCTCCTCTTCGTCGACGAGCTCCGCGGCCGGCTCGTCACCCTCCTCGGCGGCCGCGCGGCGGAGGAGGTCTCCTACTCCGGCCGGGTCTCCACCGGCGCTCTCGACGATATAAAGCGGGCCACCGACATGGCGTATAAGGCCGTCGCGGAGTACGGGTTGAGTGATGTGATTGGTCCGGTTTCGGTGGCCACGCTGTCTAGCGGCGGGTTGGACGAGTCTGGTGGGAGTCCGTGGGGAAGAGATCAGGTTTGTGTGTTTTTTTAAGGCCGAATTTCATATGTACTCCTGCAAAACGTCATAATTTTGTGTGTAGCCCTACATATCATCAATATCCATACGCCATATTTGCCATGTTTAAGTGATTTTATAGGGGTATCGGTGATATTTCAATTTTTGTACGGGTATACATGGAATTATGATGTTTTGCAGGGGTATCTATTTTCAAAATATATATTTTATATATATTCTGAAAATATGTATAAAATATATAAAAAAAAACCACAACCGAAGACCGCTACCTCCTCTTCGTCGACGAGCTCCGCGGATGGCTATGCTTTTGAGTTTTTGGGCGCGGGGGGGGGGGGGGGGGGGGTTGGATGAGATCTGGTGGGAGTCCGTGGGGAAGAGATCAGGTATGAAAATAGTATTCTTTGTTCAGTCTAATCGCACGAACGTTATGAAAAAGTAACCTAAGTTTGGAAATTTTGGGTGAGTACTGTGTTTCTATGAATTTTTGAGGAGTAATTTGTGTGACAAAATGAGTTGTGGGTTGTAGGGGCATTTGGTGGATCTTGTGCAAAGAGAGGTCAAGACGTTGCTTCAATCGGCGCTCGAAGTGGCTCGTTTGGTGATTCGCGCGAATCCTACCGTTTTGGAGGGCCTCGGTGCATATTTGGAAGGTATACTTTGCCAATTTTAATAATTTATTGTTGGATATTTTGATGAAGGTTATAATATGGAATTAATGTTTTGTTATGGATTGTAAATACAGAGAAAGAGAAGGTGGAAGGAGAGGAGTTGCAAGAGTGGCTGAAATTGGTCGTTGCACCGGCCGAGCTGAAGTTTTTTGTAGAAAGCAAGCAGGAGAATATTCTTCAATTGGAAACTAGTTCCTGATATTTATAAATATACCCCTCTTTAAAGTTGCAATTAGCGTCGTCTCTTGTGGTTAAGAGGGTATATTATTGAACTTTTTTGGGGTCTTACCTGTATATATCAACTGCCTTAGAATTTATAGAAGGCAGATGACCGCAATTGTTTGGCCAAAAGCTAACATTTTGTAATTTCTAGAAGTTTATTTTGTTGTTTGTAATTTTCTATTCATATTTGATGAAAATGGTAATGTAAGAATAGACATCATATATAAATAGCAGCCTCATTTGTCGAATCATTTCACCGTCTTCCTTTTCTTTCTAAATCGCACATTCAACATTTTCATCTTTTTCAAGTGTATATTTTGCAATCATCACACAAAATTATCACAAAACATGGCAATGATGCATAACAATTATTAAAACCAAGTACAATCTCTCTAAATAATTAATTACTTAACCAAACAAACAACCAACCACAACATATAAAATGCCAAATCACCCACCACTAATCATCGGATTTGGTATAATACCTCACGACAAAAGCCAACCCAATAATCAAAATCGGCACGAGGAACTGAAGAATCTTGACGAGAAAACCCGAGTTATTTTCGGGCCTCTGATCGCCTTCCAAAGGCGGGATGTAGGCCCGCTTGGCGGGGACGGTCGAGGCGTCGATTTCGCCGATGAAATATTTTTCCATCATTTCTCTCGCGGCGATGCTGTGGCCCACGTCCTCAAAATCGTTCGTCGCGTCTTTCCCTGATCGGAATTTAATTGGAAATGTTATATAATATAATAAGTTTATTATTTATTGGTAAGAGTAATTTATGATTTTATTACCGGTGGCGGCTAGTAGAACTTCGTCGCCACCAGGATGCTCGTCCATAAATGGAGTGAGATCATAAACCTAATGTTTTAAATACGGAATAGTTATTATGTTTTATAACCAAAAGTGAAGAAGATATTTGTTAAGATGGATTATATGTTTCACAATTTCTTTCTTCTTTGAAGGAAAAATATGTTCACAGTTTCAGCCTAGAGATCCTTTGACTCAGCTTTCTCTACTGAGTAAGTATATAGATTATGGTTGTATTTGGAAACCTGTAGGATTTATTTTTGGTATATCATTTTTGAACCAAGGCTCAATTTTTTCCAAAAATAGATGTCATACAAGCATTATAAGCCAAAATAAACTAACTATTGCTAACCAATTCCTCTCAATTCCAACATCAGGCTCTAAATAAATACTAGAACAAGCTCAATAAATCATTTCCAGATATAGTAGTAGATCTAATAATGGTTTTCTGAACTCACAAGCAAAAATTAAGCACAGAAAGAGTGGATGTAGCTGAAAATTACTAGATCTAAGAAACAAAAAAAAAAAAGATTGACCTTGCCATGGATTATCAGCCAGCAATCCTTCGCCACGTTATGACTCGACACCTCCTCGAACTTGAACACCTTCTTCTCCTCCCCCATCTCTCTTCCTCCCCTGAAATTGAATGCAAAAAAAAAAAATCAACGATTCAATCTGAAAATTCAAAACAGAGCTAACCCGAAGCTCAGACCAAAGTATTATTATTATTACCTTTTTCTTTCCTTAATCGTCTCTCAGTTCCAAACTCTCCGATTCTCTTGCAATTTGCTCAGTCTTTATTTATCTTCAGAAAATAACAAGTCGTGATGGGATCTGCAGTATTTAAGATCAACTACCCAATCTGGTTCCATATCATCTCCAGTTTAAAAAACTGGAAATATCCATTCATTAAATCTCTACCGTCGATTTTCGTGATGAGAATGTGAAGGTGAAGGGCTACCCAGTGGCTGAGTTAGGGGGTGGCCAAGAGGGGCCATGGCCCCCCTATAAATCTCAAATATACTATATAGTCCTTATGAATTTTAATTTAGATCCTTCAATAATAACATTTGGATCCTTTTATGTATGAAAGATTTGACGCATTGAATAAGTAAATAATATAGGGTTTGATAAGTAAAGTAAAAAGTAAAAAAGCTATAAAGTTGCTGTCAATTGTCATGGTACTTTCAAGATTCTGTGTGGCATAAAAATTTAACATCTAAATTAAAGTAGAGTAATTTTCATATGACAATTTGATTTGTGTTGATTTTAATGATCTAAAGAGGAGTTATTATTTTCAAAAAAATATCTTCATCTCAGGTATTCTTCAAGAAACTATAATGTGCTCAAATATTTGGTTGTCTATTTATTGGTTAATTCAATTCTTATTTCTTCAAAAATTAATGTGTTAATAAAAAATATTGTTTTTTCATTACGCGGAATCGGCAGAGCCCGGCCCCCCCTAAGATAAACTCCTAGCTCCGCCCCTGGGGCTACACTACACAGAACAGACACACTGATAACTACTATTAAATGATTCAGCACGAACTAAACGAATATTAATTATGGATGGAAGTCTTTTAATGAGACATTGAATAATCCATTAATCATATGACTTGTGGTTGTATGTAGTTGTAGTTGTAGTTTTCACGTGTAAAACGCTTATGGCACTTGGCAGGCTGCTTAATCAGCCGAAATGAAAACCGTTCCCTATATTATATTCTATGACTGTGACCAAAAGTTGGCTTCTTAGTCAAATGATGCATTGACGTTTGCATATGTTTCCACACAACAACAGTAGTCTTATAAATGTTTCATTCATTTCTCAGAATTTTGAAATTGTATCAAAATGTTACAAATAGTTAAAATCTGAACGTATACATTGACGGAGCTTGAGGAGATATGCAGGGGCCAAAAAAACAAAAAAATTCACCGCTAATTAATCTTGCAAAATGCAAGACTACTTCTAGTAAAGTGGTAAAGCATCATCTTATCAGCTCAAAGATTGTGAGTTCGAAACTCAGCTCAAAGATTGTGAGTTCGAAACTCGGCGAAACCAGTTTTCTTCAAAAAAAAATAAAATTAACCTTGCAAAAAAAATTGAAAGGATATTTTGAAACTTTTCTATTTAACCGTAGTAATATATACTATTATATCCAAATTCTTTGCGGAGGCGGCATGTCCCATCCCGGTGTCTATATAGTCTCACTCTCTAATCTTCTTAGTTATGATGACCCTATTTTATATTTTACTAGGATAATGCTCGCACTTCGCTGCAAATATTTAAATTTGTCATTCATTTGTATTTATCTATAAATTGCAATTACAAAAAATTTAAATAAAAGTTAGAAATAAATTTAGAGTACATAAATTATATATAATAATTTGTTATGTAAGTTTGTTACGTTTAAATTATGTAAGTTTGTTACGTTTAAAATCATTTTGAATTACATCGTACGATATTTTATCCATTTATTATCCATTCAAAAATATTTTCTATATCACATCTAATTTTATAAGGATGGATAACTCTATACAAATAAATTTACATATAAGAAATAAAATAACATAAATAATAAATTCATAAAAAAATAAAAAATAATAATCCAAAAAATAATTTGGATTGTTAAGTTACAATCTTAATTTATGTTTACATTAAGATTTCTAAGATTAAAATATCACATTTTATTTATCTCTTTATTTTCTTGTGCCATTATCTATTGACATATTATATTAAAAAAAATCAAACATTAATCAGACGATGAAGGAGAACAGAAAAACTAAAAATATAGGATAATTTATTTCATAAGTTTTTAGTTGAAACCGCATAAGACTTAATTATAGATGATTAACTTTAAAAAATACAAAAATAATAATTATATTTAACATGATTTGTAAAAAAGAAATATGATTTTATATGGAAAAAGTATATTTACTATACATAAAAAAATGTAACATGACTCATTTTATGAAAAAATTGTCGCCACTATTTTTCTTCTTTATATTTTGTTAGTTGTTAAAATAATACAGATTATCCGTAGTACATTAAGTAATATAATTTTTAATACTCTGAATTTTATTTGATATGATAGTTTTCACGTAATTGGAGATATAGCACGAAACATTAATCTAACTGACCATGTGATATTGTGGAAATAATTTAAATGAAAAGCTAAGATTTGAAGAAAAAAAAATTGATCTAATGGTCGAGATAAAATTGACGATAGGTCTTTTGAGAATGCTCAAAAAGAGACGAAAAATAAGGTATAACTTAATAAACATATCATTTTTGTACATATTCTTTTATATAGTCTTTATTCACATATTTTAGCAAGAAAAAAAATAAATTAAAACCATAACAATATGTAACTCAAAATAAAGAGAAAATTCCAACAAATTTATATTTGATGATTTTAATATGAGAAATAAAATATTTCATTAAGAATTATAATTTTTTAAACAAGAAAAAAATTATTTATATTTTAATGAGTTAACTCTTCATTAACTATTGATATAATAATTGAACATAACTTTGAACTATGATTCACTGAAACCATCTGATTAAGATCTCATGGTCAGAAATAAATTTACAACAGTTCTTACTAAATCATGGATGAAACATAAAACACCAATTCAACCAATCATATGATTATGATTTAATAACCACACATATGTTGTCATAAAATATCATTAAATTTGAGAAAATGAAAGGTTAAAATTCAACAAAAAAAAATGAACGATTGAGATAAAAGTGATGATGTGATCTTTTGAAGAGGCTCAAAAATAGATGAAAAATAAGGGGTTGGGGTAATCCTGGTTCGTTTTACCACTTAATTAGGCACGAATTACTTGAGAATAGATCCTATACAAATCCAAGCCGAATGATTAAGTTACTTAAAATTTAGGCTAAATAAACTTAAAAGAGAACGTTGTAAATTTGAGGCCCAGAATAGACAACTAAATATATTATATAACATTGAACATGTTTAATGAGGTTTTAATGTGTCAAATTGAACTAAATGTCATGTTTAGTGAGGTTTAAGTTTCTAACACGAACACTTGGTTCATGAATAGCATTCTTGAGTCTCTCACTCTCAAATCTTCTTATTTATGACCCTATTTTTATATTTAACCCTAGATGTGAAGAAGCTATCTCTCAACTTCTTAATAGCATCAGAAAATTTATTATTCGCATTGAACTTAATTTATTAACAAATGAAATAGTTAAAGATACAAACTAATTCAGAAAAATTAAAAGGAATAATGAAAAAAATGAACAAATCACTCCACAATTTTTCCTTCACGGCGGTTGAGCCCGTCGGCGCCAAAATCCATCGTTAAAAACCACCAGCGACAAAGCCGCAATATTAGGCACAATCAACAGAAGCACCCCCCCTACCTCATTTCCACTCCATCGCTTCCTCCTGATCCTCCTCCTCGCATACTCCCTCCTTTCCTCCACCCCCAACCGCTCCGGCCCCGGATCAACGCCCGAAGAAATTATGACCGGCGGAGGCTGCTGGAAGGGGCAGAGGGAGCGCCAGGTGGTGTGCGGAAGGCCGAGGCGGGAGAGGCGAGAGAGGTAGAGCGAGAAGGAGAATTTGAAGAGAGGGAGAGGGGAGGGGCAGAGGAACGGAGGGTAGGACCAGTTGAGGAAGCAAGGAGCGCGGAGAGAGACGAAGTGTTGGGAGTGGAGGGAGGGAGAGAGAGTTTGGTGAGTCAGGACGTGGGTTAGGGTTTCGAATCGGTTCGGCCATGTTGGGTGGTCGGAGGTGGAGGAAGAGGAGGAGGAGGAGGATGGAGGGGATGTGAGGATTTCCAGTTCCGCCATTGATGAGATGAGAAGATGACGAGGGAATTGGGTTTGGATAACAATTAACAAGAGATCAAATGGCATTCACAGAGGGACAGAGAATTATATGATCTGCTGTGAGTCTGTAAAGTATGGATCGTAAAGAAAATGGGCTTTAAATTGAGGCCCAAAATAGATATTTTTCACCTGTGTATTTTGGAAGGATGACGGCAGATCAAACGGAATTATTCACAGGGCTGAATTGTATAGGGACAGAGAGTTATACAATCTGCCGTGACTATGGATTCTAAAGAAAATGGGCTGTAAAATGGAGGCCCAAAATAAATTTATGTCATTTGTGGTATTAATGTATTATGGAAGTTAGTAATAATGTGGGGCAGGAGCTAGGGGTGTACAACAAATTTACAAACCCTCCGATCGACTCAACTCGATCCGACCCATTTTTTATGGATTTTAAAGCTATCGGGTTGGGTTTGGGTTTAAATTTTGAAAAAATCGGAGTTGTGGGTTGATTTTCGAGTTGGAAATTGAAAACCCGTGTTAACCCGACCCGACCGTGCGTCGTATAAGTAAAGAATTTTCGTAATAAATTGCCAATATAAAATTGCCCAAATTCCCAGTTTGATAATGAACTATGGAAATAAATTTTATCATGTAGAAAAAATATTAAAGTATCTTTATTTTCATTTCCTTTTATACCTCCATAATATTTTGTTTCATAGTTATAAACTTAACAAAAGAAAAAGAAAAGCCTCTGTACAATATTCTTGATAGAGTTGAAGCTGATTCAGATTGCATAAAAATAATTTCAAATTTTTAAGTGCAAGAAGAAGATGAAAAATTCTCTATAGATATCAATTCACTATTAAAAATAAAGTACATGTTAAATATCCTAATTTACATTGTATATGTTAAATATCATAATTTACATTTGTTTTATCTTAGATTACATAACGTCCATCTAATAAATGCTCAAAATCCGGCCAACCCGATCAACCCGACCGAGAAAATATTGTCGCATTGGGTAGGTTTTGGAAGTGCTATAGGTTGAGTAGGGTTGAAAATAAATCCGTTATAGTTAAGTTGAATCATAATTTTAGTCAAAACCCATCCAACCCGATCCGTGTAATCAATCAGGTAGGAAGACGACACAAATAAATGGTCAAGCTCAAGTTGGAACGGGCTTCGCAGCATTTTCTCTGCTGTGGAATTTGTTTTTGTGGTCATTTTTCATGTCTCATCATATCAACTGTGTAGTATTTTGTATTTTATCTCATGTTTAGCCGGTCTGCTGTGATCACATCTATCCTCAGTCCATCGTGAGGCTGTGATTGACTGTGACTGTGAGTATTTAGTTATGTACCTAGTGTTTCCCATTGTGATATTTGACATGATGTTTAAACGAGCAGTATTAAATTGAATGATACAAATTTTTTTTGTAATATAATAATTTATATCGACAATGACAGATCTTGATCAATAGTAATTGAGATCATAACACAAATTACACCGTACATTTTGACGGAGATATGCATTGCTTCTAACTCTAATACAATAGTATAATTATATATATATATTATTTCGTTAAAATCTTGATGAGACGGTTGTCTCCTCTAGTTTCTATTAGATCCGGTACTGCATATCATAATAATTATCTTAAACCTACAAAAATTATTTTCCCTTTATAGTTTAAAGTATTACATGACAATTGTCAACTACTATTTTAATATAAAATGCAATAAATCTTCTATAATATCATTACAAATACTAAAAATATACAAACTTTTTTTAAATTATACAATAATTCAGCATTTTACCAAATAATAAAAAAAAAAATTAAAAATTAAAAAAGATAAATTGATTAGTGATTACATAATGTTTTTCAACTTTTACTAATTACTGTAGATCTATCTTCTATTTTATTGTAACCTTAATATGATAACAGTTGTTAAATCACTAGTCAAAAGGATAACAGTTGTCTAATCATACTTCTGCCTGCGTGACAGTACATATTAAATGGAGGTGAATGAAGATAAAATATCCCAGTATTTCACAGCCTCTCTTTTTCCGAAGCCAAATAGAAAGGTCAGGATCAAGTGTCAAACCAACTAAGTCATCAAAGATAATCTAATTTTTCTTCTTAAGATAATGCCGACACGTAATTTACACATAGATAAACCCAAGTAATTAAACTATGGTTAATTTAATGCTTCAGTCCAGGAAATTGCACTGAGTTTGATTTGTGCGCAATAAAGGAATGTTTAGAAAATAATCTTGAAAGTTCCCATTTGAGGAAAAGACAACCCTGTTTGACTGTTTGATGAGTAGATCTTAATGACCAATAATTTCCAAATAAGGAACTTTTGTTTTATTTTCAAGTTTAATTTCTGAAAGGGGCTGGGTAATAAAAAAATCTTTGTTGAATTATTTTACTTGGTTTCTAATATATATTATATTTACATTGACCATAAAAAACCGATATTGTAGGGAAAAAAAATACAATTTTCATATGAATCATATCCTGACTAAATTCTGCATCATGGCATGCCGTGTTTCAAAAAATAATACTTGTGTTTATTTCCTTATTTTTATGTTATATTATTCCGGATATTGTAACCTAATCTCCATCTTCCTAATAGAGAAAAGGACATTTTTATATTTCAATATATTATATTGAATTCTAGGCACTGACCTAGATTCATTCATTCAAAGAAAATAATACTTGTGAATTAATATCGATATATCGTTCATATTTCAAAAAAAATATATTGATATATCGTTCTGATTTCTATCAAATATTAAAAATTGAAAATTTAGACACAACAATTCAAAATTGTTCAAAGAGATAAAGAAAAAGATATATCTAAAAAATTAGATAAAATTGTTAGAAAAACAACATATATAGGGAATCAATCGAATATGTACGAGAATAATAGTGGGTCATCATGTCCCTAACCGAGTGGTAATAATCCAGAATACCAATCAGGAATCAAGGATTGGAATCAGAAGATTTGTGGAATCAAATGGGTGTGAAGTCAATCAATAAAAGTGGAGACGAATTTTTTTTATTTTTTTATTATATTTATATTGGCTAAAACTAAACCGATGTTGGACAAGAAATAAGAGTTTTCTTCTTCTGCTAATAGAATTTTCTCAAATCGAGATGTGAAAAGATAGTGATACAAGCGGGTTTGGACTTTGGAGGACTAAACACTCGAGTTAAGTTGAGATTTTTATTACACTTCTAATCCAAAAAAGTCAAATGAAAATTGTCCAGAGACAAACAAACACTAGGAGGATCTATAAAAGATTAGGTAAAATTGATAGTATATAGAAACCATCCATGAAGGGAATCAATTGAATATGTACGAGAATAAAACTAGGTCACAACCTAATGGTTCTAACCCTGAATACAAAATCGAGAATCAAGGATTGGAATCAAATAAGATTTGTGGCCCAATTTACGGGTGTCAATCAACAAAAGTGCATATCCAATTACATTCATCAATGTTCAAGGAAATCAACTGGTTTTCTACGTTGCCACGTATTTTGCACAACAGCCTTTGTTAGTGTGATTTTAACATAAAATAAATTAAATAATAACATGATTAAGAAACTTTGGGCCCTGGAATTACCTCATCCAACAAATGTTGTCTCTCCGTCTCAGTCAAAATTATTGGATAAATACAAAAATGTCGACACATGAAAATTTAATACTCTTATCCACTATGTGGTTTTGTCCTAATTAGGGCATAATACGATGTACTTAAAACCACTAATTCTGTACCAATTTCTTAATGAACCAAGACAATAATCAAACAAACGGTATACGTGTCAGTCCTCTGATTCAGTCGGACCGTAACTCGTGCAACCTAGGAAACATCACTCGTCCTTCCAATTTCTCCATTTTCCAATGCCCACCCACACGAATTACTCATATTGACTTAGCACACCACATATCACCTTAATCATCCTTCTTTCTACACTGACAAATTGGTCCCACACTACTCACAAACTTTAAATTCGTACAATCGGAGTGGAATAGCATTACCTGAAAAGATTCCCACAGAATCTCCCCCCACCAATTAAATCTATACGGCCATTTTCTAACTTCGTTTAATGTAGCGAGTCATCCTAATAATTAAAATTGTTCCAGCGACTCGTTACATGAAAATTACATAAAAGAAAGCAAAATGTACTGAGGCTCGTGTCCATCTATAAAACGAACAAACGAGTTTGAGAAGAAGAAAGGATAGAGAAGTAGTAGTCCATGGGCGAAGGCGCAACCACGGCGGTGTCAATCCCCCGCTCCTCCGCCGCCGCCGGTGCATCCTCCTCCATCCGGTTCCTCGGCCTCCTAAAGCAACCGGAGAGCCCTGACCCGTATTCCCACTCTGTGTCCGTTTCCGCACTTGAGCTCGACGAGTCCGACGTTGTCTGGTCCTCCTACTCGTCTTCAGATGATCGGTCATATCCTTCCTCTGATGATCTGTCTCCGGTTGTTACTTCGCCGTTTCCTCACCAGCGGAATGCTCTTCCGTTCATACCGGCCACGTTTGGCCTCTCAGCTTTGCTTGAACCATCATCAACCCCCAATGGAAACGGACTTATCTGGCCGCGACAAGCTTCTCCGGCCACGCCTACAGTGTCTGTGCCGCTAGCGAGATCGACGCCTTCAACTCCGTATAATCAGTCGGCGCCGGTGGCGGTGCCGGTGTGGCCTGGGAGGAGGAAAGAGGGGAGGAAGGGCAGAGTGGAGGCGCTGGACGAGATATGGGGTTCAGAGGAAGGAGAAGAAGAGGATGGAAAGGTGATTGGGAATGAAGATGAGATTGGAGACGATGAAATGGAGGAGATCGTGCCTCCGCATGTGATTGTGGCGAGATCGCACATCACCAGTTTCTCCGTTTTGGAAGGCGTCGGTCGGACGCTCAAAGGCCGAGACTTGAGGCGGGTTCGTAATGCCGTTTTGCAAAAAACTGGGTTCCTTGATTGATTTGTGAGGAAAAAAAATCGAACTAAACGAAATTTAGCACAACAAATTTCCTTTTTTTTTCTTTCGTTTTTTTGGGTTTTTGTTGGTTTTTTTATTTATAGTTTTTTATTTCTGTTCTGAATTGTGCTGTTTTGTCAATTTCGTGTGGTGGTTTTTTTTTTGGGTTTGGTTATTTTGGTGGCGAGTGAAAATTTTCAGTGCTTAGTTCATGATTTTTGTTTTGTTTTGTTTTGTTTTGTACTAGTAGTGTAAATAAATTTTGTTTTCAGAAAAATCCATGGATCTTGTAGCTTTTGTTAATTTAGTTTAATCATATAATTATTTATTTCTTTTTGTGAGACAGGAACAGATTTGTCTTGTTCTGCTAGTTTAATTAATTTTCTTAATTTTCCATTGTAAGAACATGAATACATTATAGTCGTTTTATAAAAGCTGTCATATTATTCTCAAAAAAAATAAAATATATAAAAGCTGTCATATTCAAATTCAACTTGATCCATAAAAAAGATAAAAAGAAGCGTCCAAATTAGTTTGGTTTACAAAAAATATAATTTGTACATTTTACTGAGACTCGTTGAGTTTGGGCTTTCTTTTTATTTCTGTGATATCAGATTTTATACTTCTGCCGTCTGTCTAGTTTATTTCTTTGCTCAAAACAACAAGCAAAAGGCTTTAATTAATTAAAATGTATTATTTGAACCATTACCTAACAAATATTATGCCAAGTGGCCGATTTTTGTATTAGCAAAAAATTACCCACTAATGCACTCAATTATAAGTTTATGTTTTTTTTTTATTTATCAAAATGACTGTTTTTAGGTGATGTTATAATAAAAAAGAATCTCCAAAAAGGAAACTACTCTTTTTTATGTCAAACAGTGAAGAGAAAAAAATAGAAAAGTGATTTTGAACTTCAGGGTTCAAAATAAAAAAAAAGTATAAACAACGATTTTCAACTTCTAGAGTTCGAAAATGTTCTTCGCACAAAACAAAATATAAAGACGTTAATTTTTGCCAAAAAAAAAAATTTGAGGTCAAGCTTGAGGTTATTTTTGCATATTCATCATATACTATTTATTATAAGATTTTTCTCGAAAAAAAAAATCACACTTTATTATGATACCAATTAACGAGTGCTTTTGTCACGTAAAGTTTTTTCAACTTATTTTAAAAAAAATATATATAATTTCTTTAGTTTGTAAAAACGTTATTTGCTCCATTTCATATGATGCAAGTACTATAAATTCAAAATTATAGGTGGAGCAAATAACTTTTGCTAATCAAGATGGCATTTTTATTAAAATATATACTTAAGAGCAAAGACAAAAAAACCAAAAATATATATATGTTTGCGCAGTCCAAAATGATGCAACTCATTCCATTGTCTGAGATGACATAAGCAATATTTTTTTAAATAAAAAACAATCATATTATTGCAAATTAAGAAAAAAACTCATATAACAAAAGTTACAAAACAACTGTCCAAAAAAAAAGAGCAACTACCAGTTACCAAACATCATTCATATTATACCTCTTCAGTCTCACTCATGTCTGAATTATTTGCAAAAAAAAAAAAGTTTCATGTCTGAATGATTCTGAATTTGTTAAACCCATGTACAAATACAACCACCACGATATGATCGTACATAAATTTATTCTACTGTAGATTTGCATTATGTCATGAGATATACTACTGATAATTAAAATCATTTGAGTTGCAAAGTCCCATCTACCAAATAATTTCTTAGGATTCAAATCTATCAAGGATTCCCCTAAACTCTATATCTATATAAAACTTACAGGACTTCAAAACATAATTTTCTTCTTCATTAATATAAAATTCTTCACTCAACCGAGAGCATTTATAGAATATTAGTTTGTTTCATAAACTATATAATTTAATCTTAATGAGTACTTTATACATAAATGTAGCCCAGTAAGATCAGAAAATGCAGATCAGGCCTTTATTTGAGCCCGGCCAGACATTGCATGTGAAAAATCATATGGATGAATTTTATTACTATTTTTATACTATTATTACAGATGCCTCAGGAAATGATTGAAATAATAATAGTGGACAGCTACTGAATTTATTGCATTGCAGTGCCAATCACATACTTCACTCAATTATTGCTCAATATGCACGTCCTTTTCATCATTTTTTATAAAACTTTTCATCAATTTGTTTTCTTTTTTGAAACTTTTCATCAATTTGTTAATTAGATAGTGATGAAACATCTATAGTTTCAGTAAAATAACCTAAATGCATCTAACCAATGTAATCTATTTTTCTTAAATAAGAAAACATATATCAATTTATACTGCGATATATATACTCAAATATATACAACAATCAACCTTTCCCTAAAATAACCTTGCGATTGCAGTTGATTGCATTTGTATTTTACTCAATATATTTTCTATAAATTATAGCCGAAAATTACAAATCATACAGGCAAAAATCTCCCTAATTTAAGATTCAATTCACCTTACAAAATACACATCTTAACCTAAAATATCTCCTCTAATGTGTCGCCATGAATTTCATACAAATAGGCGGACTAATCTTTGCCATGGCAAGCAAAGACGAAGGAAAAATCCACAAACCATCTCCACAAATCAACCCAGACGCGACAGCTGGCACCATCAAGCTAGCCTTTCTACTATCAATCTTATGCCAAACAAAAACTATCAAAGTTCCAACACACATATCAATGGCAAAACTCGCTCCGATCAGAAACGGAGCGGCCATGGCCATCGGAAGCGGAACCCACTTGCCATACTTATCCGGAAATAAATCCCTCATCAAATTCGCCGCGACTGCAAATCCGAAGAATCCGTAGCACAATTGCAGGCAATGCTGAGGCAGCGCAGAAAAACCCTCAACACCTAGAATCGCCATATTTCTATATATCAAAGCATAAGGCGCCTTCCAATTCCCGTCCGGATTTCCGATATCAAATGCGTTGTAAAACAAAAAGAACGTCAACGGCGCTATCACACAGCCCATCGCGGTGCCGATAATTTGACTCACAAGCATGGACCGAGGCGAAGTTAACGTCAAATGGCCCGTCTTAAAGTCGTGCATCAAATCAGCCGAAATCGAAACAACTGATTTTATCAACCCACATCCAATCAAACCCGCTACGACGCCGGAGTTTTTGCCGGCTAAAGCGGCCAAAATAAAAAGCGCGACTTTGCCGTAATTGTACGCCATGTTTATGTCGGTTAAACCGGCGCCGTACGCGTTGCAAAAGCCGAGCAACGGGGCGAGGAGATACGCAACTACGATGTAGTACCATCTCATTTCGGGAAACATGAGTGGGATTGATATTAAAGTTATGATTGTTAGGAATGCGTAGCCTGAGTAGGCTAGCCAGACTGGGATGCTGTCTCGCATGAAAACTTCGTTCCGTCGTAGATCGTCGGGAAGTGGCGAATCTTCATCTGCCACTTTTTTGGATTATTTTTGGTTCGTTTAGTTTGTGGTGTACATGAGATTTCTTTTTTTATTATTATGGTTTGTGTGGTTGTAATGTAAAATTAGTTAAATGTTTTAACAAGAAGTTCGTGATATCTTTTTGAAGTTAAATGATTTGAAAACTGTCGATATTTTGCTTTATATATATTTTACCTTTTCTTAAGTTCTTGCCTCTTGATCTAGAATGCATGTTCTTTGCCGTGCATCCAATAATTTTGAGAAAATTGTACAGCCCATCTCCTAAGATTAGAGCTATAGCGATGAAAACCTACATAAACAAAAGTAACCAAATTATCTAATGAATTATTTAATAACTCTCAATATTAAAAATATATTTCTCAATTTTTTATTCAAAAAAGAACTCTCAATATGTAATGTGAAAACAAACCTTGTAACCTTGTAAACTTTTCATACTGCTTTCAGGCAAGCTGGTGGGGAACCAGTGGCCTTTTAAATCCTCCAAAAGAGGCCACATTACGCCCCACGAAAGAATCGCCCCAAATAAAACAGAGAGATTCACAAGATGAGAACAAATCATGCCTGCTCCCACATACGTCAGGCTAAAATCAAAATAAAATCTGCAAAAAAGAAAATCATATAGTAAATAATTTATGTGAAAAATAGTAATAACAAATATTGTGAGGATATGAAGAAAAAGATAAATACGTGTGTTTCCAAGCTTGCAGGCCGAAAGTAGGGAACTGAGAGAAGCCACAGCTCTCTCCCCCTGAATAAAACCATTGGAAAAAACTCCAAACAAAACTCAACGTGAAGAATTTCGCGAATCCACCAACCTGTTTTCTGATAAAAAAAATAATTAATTATTCAAATTTCATCGATCCAAACCGCCAAAAAATGGAATTTTATAAAATACGCAAAAAAAAAAAAATCCATACTTGGCCATATCATCTCCTTGTGGCATATGAAATCCGTTTATCAAAACGGCTGTCGCGGTTCCACTCGGATATGTTAACTTATAATCTATGATCATTATCTGAAACATAAACAATAAAAACTATTAACAACCGCCAATAAATAAATAAATTGTACAGATAAATAAACAAATGAATTGTGTAGCACCTTGCGGAGTGGAATTAGAGCAAGAATGCCAACAAAGCTAACACTTAGCAAAAATCCAGTCATCCATCCGATTCCCGGCTCCTTGTAACTTCCCGGTACATTTCCAGGCGTATCTTCTCCTGCTTGCTCGTACGTTTTCTTGTTTAATGCCAACAAATACGACCCAAAACCACCTATGAATTAAATTAATATAAAAAGAGTATAAAAATGATGATTCGAAAATTATATACTAAATTGCATGAATATACCACACCTGTTACTATATAAAATATTATATGTCTACACTAATAGGGAATATAATTTATTACATAATAATTAATATATATATACTACACACACACATATGGTAAGAAGCAATATAATACATTACATAATTTATACACAGTAATAGGCAATATAATATATTAGGAAATAGAGATTTGATACGTACCACCGGCTTATTTATTACATCCTATAAAATTTAGGTTTATATGATTAATTTTTGTTATCTAAATCTGATCTAATTTTGTTCTCTTCGTTTTTCTAACTTGTGTGCCAAAGTAGGCCCTATTTGCACAATTCAGAGGCCCACATTACAAAAACACAAAACTCTCAAGGGCCCATTAACCAAAAAAGAACCACACACAGCCCACAAACAAAAACAAAAAAACAAAACCGAAACCAAAATCAACAAATGTACGACGCACCTCCGACGGCGATGCTGTAGCAGGCGACGGCGCAGGTCTGCACCACCGTGTTCTCCTGCCTCGTAAACGGCGCCGCCACGATCCCCACCTTGCTCAGCACCTTCGTCCACGACCTCAAGAACACGAACGCCAATAACGCGGCGGAGACGTTGAGCGTCGGGACGAGTCCGGTCGTCAGGTTCAGCTTCATCACTATCACGCTGTACATCACTCCGATGAAGAAGCTCGCCACCAGGCCTCTCACCGTTATTTGCTTCGACCAGGGTGGTAACCGCCGGAACTCGGCTGCGTCGAGCGGCTCTTGTTCTTCGAGCTGGTCGATTCTTTGAGAGGTTGTTGAGTGGGGTTGGTTTGGTGAGGAATCCATTGGGGTTAGCTCGATTTGGGGTTTCTTTCGTCTCTTCTTTCCCTGCTCCATTTGGGAGGAGAGAAGATGTTGTTAGATTGGGAGAAGACTGAAGAGTTGTCGAACCAATGTTATACGTGGGACAATGCAATATTTTAGAATTTGTAATAAATAATTAGAACAGGGGTAAAAAATGATTGAAGCCCATTTTTCTCTTATGAAAGAGGGAAGCATAACCTGAGTTTCAAGAGAAATTTAGCAAGAGATGAGGCTTCTAATTGAGCCCTAAATTTGAATAGAATTTCCTCGGTTTTAAGTAGTAAGAGAAACAGAGAAGAGAAGAAATCTAAATCTGGAGTGTGTCTAGCACACTCAAAATTAAGAACACAGATAAGCAAATAAATAACGAACTCTTTTTTCTGCACAAGACAAGAAAAACAATGCACTTTCCATTCACAAAAGATCAAAATTTGGTAAACTTTATACAAAAAAAAGCCATTAAAACTCACCTAGGATTAAGCAAAAATGCACAGGGATTTCGTCAGAAGCACAGAATCAGAGAATTTATTTTCTAAGTTGAGAATTTTTGCTTCCCAAGTCCCAAACCGTAGAGAAGACACGCAAGTATTTAAGGACCCAAATCTTCGCATTAAATTAGAAAGGTGAATTTGCATGTACTGCGTCCAGTACGAGCTATCTTTGGTTTGTAGTACAAAGTTAAAAGTCCACCTAAACTTTTAATTTATATGCATTGGTTTTTCTCCATTTACTCTCTAAAACTAAAAATAACGGCTCAAATTTGCGATTGTTTTTTTGTTCTTTCCCTTTCAAAAGAGAAAATGGGTCGGTGAGAAATGGAAAGAGAGTAGTTTGACAAAAAGAAGAATCAAAAGAGGGCCTAAAAAATTGATTGGAGAATCTTGAAGCAATAGGCGTGAGGCTTTTGAACAAGCGATTAGATAAGCCAAACAAAGTTGATTTGATGCGAGTTGAAAAGGATTTACTTAAGAGGAGCGAACACTTGGCGATTTAATGATGAGCCAATTGGGAGAGAAGAGTTGCATGCAATTGGAAGACAAGCAGGAGAGGATAGATGGATTGATAGTCATACAGAAGAAGATGCTTTTGAGTTTTGGGAAATCAAATCAAGAGATTCCATATTAGTTCGCAATAAAACATGATTGTCTTAAGAAAATGATAAAGAAGAACGTTCATTAGCTGTATTTATTTTAAATTATATGTAAAGAAAGTCATATAGCAATCTGAGTTTTGAATTGATACATGATACACTACTGAATTTCAGGCAGAAAGATAGTATGACTAAATTCACTTGTTCCTTAATTTTGAGTTTTCGGATTTGTTTTCGGAGTAATTTTAGATTGCTATTTGACTTGATAATTATATGTTATTGTGATGTTAATAATTGATTGATAATTTAAAATATTCTTGTGTAATTTTAATTTTTGGTTTCATAATGTATAAAACTAATTGGAAAAATAATATTTTTTGACTTTTTGTACATCAATATATCTCTTTATATATTCATTTTATCTTTTTTTTTTATAACAATATACTTTTCTTTCGTTCTGTTATATCTTGCTGAATTTCGACGATACTAGTGAGAAGTATTTTGGGTGCAATCTGGATATATAAGCCCTGCCATGCCAAGTGGTGAAATAATAGAATCATCTGCACAAAGAAGACTGTAAGATTATGTGTAGCAATATACGGGCATTGACTTGATCTCAAACTTCATTGTGGGATCACCGAACAGTGGATCACTGCATGTATCATACTTTTTAACATGCAGAGAAATTAGACAGGGGACATAGCATATATGTTACGTAGTTTTCAAAGAAAAGAAGGCCTCAATTGGTTTTGTTTATGCTGCATCTTTATCTGACTTGTCTTTTGATTGAGTTCATGGTTTTGAGTTGACCAAATAATCACTGGCTATTTTCTTCTTGACATCTTGTCCATTTTTAATACAGACAGGACGCCTCCTGTTTTTCTACCACTACCATAAAAATATATTTTTTTCAACTAGAACAAATTTTTGTAATTATCAGAATATACTATTTGTTATTCCAAAATATACTCTCTCTTGGTTTTTTAGGATAGAAAAACTAGAATGTTTGTTAATAAAATATAAATTATCAACTAGAAAATATATTTACTTCAACTAGGAATGAAATCCTTTTAATTATAAGAATTTGATCTTTTATTATTCCATAGTAAATCTTTTGATCTACTTTATTTTTAGAACAAATTAAGAAGCACTAAGATATAATTCAGTAGAATCAGTATTCAGTATTATATTAGACAGCCTAGAATAGAGGTAGAATAAAATTACAGTATCCTATTCAAGGCCATAATTGGGTGTTCGGACAAAAATGTTTAAGCATCCAAACAAGAATAATGCTATTGGGGGACACTTACAAATATTGGAATAATTCTACAATCACTTACTTATTCGAAAACTATTTCACTAACTCTACCTTAGAGAATCAAATTTGGTGGTAGCAGTAGTACATTAGGCAAAACAGAAACAGTACAGTCAATTTTAGGAAAAGAAGGTAAGTGTAATAAGTACATGTAATTATTTTAGTGTTGGTTTAATAACCCACCGATCACATAAATAAATCGTGGACGAGATAAGAAGAAACATAGAACAACTACTGCCATGCCGATTTATGATACGGGGTTACTCAAATGTCAAAGCGGACAAATTATTGTGGAAAGACAATGCCTCAAGCCCTACCCTATTGCTGCCATATTTGAAGGTCCTCTTATTTTCTTCCTACTCAGTAGTTCTCTTTAGTTGACGATCTAATTTTTCGATTTAACGTAACTAACTACTGTATTGTACATATGAACCTTGTTATATATTTTTATTTCTTATGAATGCATTGATAACGAATTAGAAATTTTGCCCATTTTTTTTCTATGAAATAGCTCAAAATATTTGAATTCCGAAAACTAACTCATTCTTCAGTTTTATTCTCAAAACTAATACAACAACAAACTTTAAGAGTTAAGAGAGATATTAAAAAAAATATTGAGTCTGAGAGCCAAAAAACAGTAAAAAGGTACGAGATTTTGAAAGTCCAATAGTGAAAAAATATTGAACTATCAAAGTCTGGTAATAGTTTTGTTTTTTCAACGGAATTTACAATTTGAGTGTTTTTTTTTGCAAGCGACGAATTGCTTCAATGATAAAATCATAAGACAAAACCGGAAAGACCCGGATTCGAATCTCACAAACCTAAAAAAAATGGAGTACTTTTTTGCTATCAAAAGTCCGTTATTTTTTTTAAGAACCAGATTTTATAGTTGGCTTTGAGTTATTTTTATAAGGACTTAATTACTCAACTTTTAGAATCATCACTAAGATTATGGTAAAAGTGCTCAATCATTCTTAATATGATCATTTATATTCTTTTTTGTTTTTGTTTTTAGTAACCATCTAATATTTTAAAATAACCACATATAATTAAAATATCAATAATCGTTAATTTATAATAATCATTTATTTCAATGAGTATCTATTTTTTTTTAAAATGAATAGGAATATTAAAATTTGGTGGTGATTCTAGCGATTAAATATCTTTTCTCTTTTTATAATACAGTTGAGGATGAGAATGAGATAATTTTGAAATTTCAAATTTTGTTGGGTTAAATTTACCTAATTATTATGTATTTTGTTAAAAAAAATGAAGTTATTCTTGTCCTTTCATTCGTTTCTCTCTATTCACTATTGTGAACCAAACAAAATCTTAGTGGGTTGTCAATTGTGATATATCACAACGAATAGTCATTCTCGGCCCGAATATTATAAATTATAATATCTTTCTTGATAGTAACTGTTTACATGCGAAGCATAAAATATACTCGAAATAATTGTCCATGACTAACGTGACTCGTGAGCAATGACTAATGAGGAAAAATACAAAAGTATCCAAACAATTTTGCGGAAGTTGTCAATTTCGAATTTGAAATTTGGAATCGATAGAGAAATGTGTATTATGATCAAATGACATGGAAAAATGAAATTACTAGAATATATAAAAATTGGTCATATTTTCTTGCCACATGTCGCCATCAAACTGATCATTAATCACAACCGTTCAAGTCAAGAAATTATCATGTCCTTACACTTAAATTTCTACAGGCCTTCAACAGTGTATTCGCCAAGCCCAAGCGTCCACAATCAGTCCATGATAAGCTGGAAGGTCTCAATTTCTTGCTTTTCATAGTACAGAGAATGATTTATCATTTGCTTGGTTGGACTAAGTTTGACAAAAAAAAAAAAAAAAACCCGGAACAAAGCCTTTCCTCTCTCATTTATTAAGTGTTTAGTAGACATGATCCATGTAGACCTTATTAATTGGCATGTTGGTTCATGTGCGTCAAATCCATGCACCATGCATATATCCTTTTAACTCACGTGAAGTACTCCATTTTATTTACCTAAGGGTTTTAATAAAAAAAAAAAGTACTTCATTTTATTTGATGTGTTCTTTCTAAATGTGGGTTTTGTAGCGAATCAATATTATATTAATAGATGACCCGTTACATGAAAAAGCAAACAAGCATGAAAAATAAAATACCACACAATACAAAGAAGTCCAGCTAACTATCATGATTCTGACACATTATTATACCTTCTTATGACATTTTTTTAGTTGACCGGAGTGAAATTAGTTGGGGCTCTTGACCTATACTATAATAAAGGCAAATTATTAAATGTATTGATATTATTTTAGAGAGTATGATAAATATAATTGATTAATAGATATCAACAAATACTAATATAGTAATATTAACAAAATTATTAACATTATACTATTCTACAATATAAATTATATTATATTTAGATAATAGTACTTATTATATTAATACCATCAAATTTTCTTATATTATGTATCATGTTTAGAGTTATCTGATATATTAATTACTTAATATTTATATTAACTAAATTAATATGTAATATATGATAAATGTACTTATTATTTGTTGGACTATTTATATTGTAAATATAATAATTATTATCCTATGCAAATATTCAATTCAAAGTAACATTTCCTACCATTATGTAATATATTTAATAAGAACTCTCTTTTCAAGCGAAGATAATGGAAATGTTAAATATATGTTCATGTGGAAGCGAAGCAAGAATAAATTCTAGCATAACAATATAATAACGTCATGATTTTGTTGCATCAGAAACTTCTCCACAAAAGAGCGGAACAAAGTACAAACTTAAACTGCAAATTAATAGATTTAATCAATTTCGGAATACATAAACTCAAAATAACTTTATTATTATGAGATGAAAAAAAAAACAACTTTTTATTATGAGATACAAACTTGGCCCATTTAGCAGGCCTGTTCTAGAGTAAACAGATCCATAAAAATGACTCCTTGGGATGGGATGAGTTTTTTTTTTTTTTTTTTTTTTTTTTGAGGAATATTCTGCTTTACCGAAATAAAAAGTTATTTTGAGTATTCTGCTTACGGAAATGCTTCCATAATGAAAAAGTTATTTGTATTCTGCTTACCGGAATGCTTCTCACAATAAAAAGTTATTTTGAGTATTCCTCAAATACTCATGAAGAAATTTTGCTTACCGAAATGCTTCTGAGAGTAAAAATTGACCGATATAGCTTCTTGAGTCTCCAAAGGAGCCTTAACTTTAAATATCTTTTTCTTTATAAAACACCCATTATCCATTTCCATGTGGACAACATAAACATTTTATTATACGTCATATTAGGATCACACAGTCTGAATTAAAAATACTTAAGATGATGACGTGACTTAATTAGATTGCTTAAAAATATTATAAGATAATGATAGATAAACAACCACACCAAAATAGCAACTTTATAAAAATCACATGCCAAATATTTATTAGTTAGATTCCTTAAAAAAAAGTTGGCAGTCCACATTTTTTAGATCCGGCGCTGCTGGCAATTCGGAAGCTGGCGATGTTTAGTAAGCCCTAGAAAATAAAGGAAACAACACAAAAAAAGGCAAACACTAATTAACACGACAACAACATATCATTTATTCACTAACAATCCTGATAACTCACAACTTATTCGTGCACTGAAAATTCTAAAGAAACATGATCTAAGCAACACAATATTATTATGGCTCGAACAAATTTAACTAGATACACTTTACTCCGAATCGTCTGACCAGGTTATATCGTATTCCCCGTCAGAGATCCCAAGTGCGTCCCAAACTGCCTGAGATGCATCAACAATATTATTCCTGCAAGGTGGCTGGTATGCATGCTCTTTATCGCACCCTGCCTGGGAATCACATTCATCAACCACCATCGCAACAACCGAGTTCCCATTTGCATTGATCCTTATGTTCTTAAGACACCTACTGCCCCCGTCGTACCTGTGAAATATTAAAATGACGATTCTATTAGAAATGTAAAAAAAGATAAATACGTTTTCAATTAGTAATTTATTTTCATTATTACCATCCAGTTGACAGTGCAACCACCATCTCAGTATCATTGTGCCAGTTGTTGTCACAACTCGACAAGTCTCCACCATCCCCACCTTCAGCGAAACTATTGAGGGTTAGGATTGCTGAGGTGTCATCAGACACGTCGGGCGAGCATTGGTAAAGGGGGTATGATTGTCCAGCCTTACAACAGCTTGAATCATTTTCCGTGTTGCAGTTACTAGTATTTTCACCCTCCATAGAATCATACGGGCTGCACGAATCATCGAGGGACTGAATCGGAATTGCTTGGAGAAGGAGAAACAATGTTGCTACTGAAATTATGAGTTTGCTTGCCATTTTGTGATATTGGGTTGAAGAAGGGCGTTGCACATCTGCGAATTTATAGGCAAATTAATAGGGCTAGCTTGTTGTGTTGAGTATCTTGGATTATTTAACTAGACTTGCAAGTTGACTAGATTGAGATATATAGTTAGATTATTTGTATTTGTTATCATAAGAAGTATGCTATCTCAAATCAAAGTTTCAAAAAATGAATCTGATCAATTACGGTATTTGTTTCGTTAGTCGTTGGAAAAATTGCCTAAAGTACTAAATTTATATTTCAAGTACAATTTTCAAGTCGGGGAGCGGGGATCCTGCTTCCAGCGAAGCACGATATTCCATGCTTCTTTATTTATGGCCATTAGATTAGATGGGCTCATGATATGACTATTGATAATCAATATACTTAACGGAATTTAACCCTATTAAGTATTTCTTTTTATTTTATTTTATAGAGATGCCTCATAAGTTCCACATCTATTTTTAAAGAAATTAACATTTGTTAAATTTTGAACCCATATTCTTTAAGTTGGTGGATTTGGATGCCTACCCACTCCTACTAGAGGAGTTTTGGCTGTTAAGTATTTTTTTGGAAGTCAATTAAACCATAATTTTATATAGTCTTTATACCTTTATGATATACTAGAAAATAATCAGATTTTTTCTACTTTTATTTAGCAATTTGCTTTCTAACAATCAATGAATATCAAAATATTTTTGTTTTTTTCTAAACTTTTTCAAAATGACATATGAGTCATGACTTCAATACTCTAATTTTTTGTTGAGTAGGCTGAGCATTTATTTATGACTTGGATACTAAAAAGACAAAAATATAACAATCAAATCCATTATACAAGCTACTATATACTATATAGATCATAATTTAATAAACAAGATTTGTTACCTGAAATACAAGCAAGGAAACTTATTATTTTAACTCAAATCTATATGTAATTATAAATAATCTGACGGTGTTAAACTGGTGTTAATTGTTGATTTGTAAAGTTTGGGCCATATCATAATTCATGGAGTGAAGCAGGATCCCCGCTTCCTTCAAATCGGCAGTTTAAAGACTTCTTTCCTTTCCTTAAAAAATAACTTATTTCATTTATTTCATTTTAATTTTTGAATAAATTGTGCACCTTCTCAAAGGAAGTGCACCAAACTCCATTAATTCAAGGCCTAGTTTTCCTTTATTTCATTATAGTAACTAGATTGCATATGATGTAATTTAATTAGTTCTTCGGTGCTTCAAGTAAGGGTGGCGCTATTTTTAGAGCGGGTATTTCTTCGTCTAGAGCGGTATTCAATTTTTTTTTTGAAATGTCAAAAATGTCCTTACTTTAATTAATCTAGATATCTATTAACAATTATTTATTTATTTGTATATTTTCATTTCCTAATTAATTCCAACAAAAATGGAAATAACATTATTGCAAATAAATACGATATTCATATTCAATCTCTAATCTTTTATTTCCGTTTTGCGTCATGTTTTACCATAGAGACATAGCAACTTTTCTTTATTTTTCGACAATGGAGGATTACGGATTAGTGAAAGAACACTTTAGTTCCCAACTAATAATGATGATGATGCAATAGAAAATATAATAACCAAGTTTAAGAAAAATGATCAAAATTGGTCTTATAATTAAAAAAAAAGCACTAGAATTATTTTATGAACTTGTAGATCATTCAACTGTACTTTTTAAACCAATATTCAATCTCATAGTAAACCAAGGTCAAAGAAAAAAAATGACAAAAACTTCTACAAATCGTGATCTTTCAACATTTGAACTTGTGAATGAATCAAAAAGAAAATTGTTAGGTAGTTCTCAAGGCAATATCATTTGTACAAATGAAAACAATCTTGTTAATCCATGTAATGGTATGGAAGAAGAAACAAATTGTGTAATTCAAACAACTAATCATGGTGGTCGCGCTGAAAAATGGAGGGAAACATAAACAAAAGATTAGTATGGAATCTTGCATTTATTTTTGCAATAATGTTGTTTTCCATTTTGTTGGAATTAATTAATAAAAGATTAATGCACAAAGAAATCAATAATTTTGTAATAATTATCTTGCTTAATTAAAGCAAGGACATTTTCGGCATTTTAGTAAAAAATTCAAACTCGCTCTAGACGAAAAAAAAGCCGCTCTAGAAATAGCACCGTCCTTCAAGTAATAATAAGTAAAAACAGTCCGACTTTAGTTCAAAATTCAAATTGAAGATTTTTTTGAAGGAATGGTCTCAAAGTTGCATACCATTCAAATTTATATATATATAACAAACTGAAGATTTTAAAAAAATTCTTTTTAAAAGAAGAACCCTTATAAGTAAAAAATAATATTTGCCATGTAAATAAAACCAATTTCTGAGATACTTTAGACTGGAACCTGATTTGTATGGTTGTAATCAGTAAGTTTTTGATATTTTGTTTAGGAGCATTTTCATAATTTTATTGAATTTCAATAATTTTACAGTAAATGTTTTAATTAAAAAAAACTAAGAATTATTCAATAAACAAAACTAATAATTTGGCATTTTTTGGATAAAAAGAATTTGGCATATGAAACATCGAAAATAGAGTTCTGGATTATAAGTTGTGATTAATTGAAGTTTAAAGGGCTTATTTCCAGATATATATAACAGAATATAATCTCGTCCATTTTCACACCTTCAGAAAAAAAAATCTCGTCCTTTTTCGGATATATAGGCCTTAATTTTCGGATCTAGAAATTAATTTTATTGAAAAACTAAATCTAGCTACTGAATTATTATTTTTTTGATAAAAGGGATCCAGGTCATGCCTGGATTCCTGCAATTATATTAATTAAGATGAAATTACAAAATCGGGAAGAAGATAGTCAGCTACTGAAACTTCGTTTTTATTATTTGTTAGTACATATCTTGGTGCGTCCTTCATTTCTTTTTCTTTTGATTCCAATCTTCACATGCCAAACTCTCTCTTTCCATGTAAAGAACACTATTTTGTTCTCTTCATTTTATTGATATAAACATGAAGTTAACAAACCGAATTAAATTACAAAGAAGTACTGTAGCATGAAGATAGCATCTCTATGTGTTCATATATACTAGGAGAATTTCCGCGCTCTGCTGCGATTTTTATCATTTTTATTGTTTAATAATTAACAAATTAAATTTATCTTATGAATTAATAATCATAAAAAATCTATATAGATTATCTCAAAAATTAGCTTATAACAGAATAAACAATGAATAATTCATATTTTTGTTAGAAATTATCAATGAATCAAATAAGATTTATATAAGTCATAATAAAAAATATGTAATAAGATTTATACATAATTGTGCGTTCGAAAGTATAACAATTGAGATCTTGAATGAAAGATTTCATCATCCTTGTTCTATTTTTCATTTTTCACAACAAATTAAGCTACTGAAAAATCATATTTTGAAAGAAAACGTTAGGAAAAAATTACCTGAGCTAGACACATGGAGCCCACATTCTTTTTTTTGAAAAATGATTTATTTATTTATTTTCTTTTTTTTAATTATTTAGGGAGAGAAAAAGAGAGGGCCCACATTTTTTTTTTTGAAAATTATTAATCTATTTTTTTTGTTTACTTGAGGGAGAGAGAAAATGAGTGACACATGAGACCCGCAATTTTTTTTGATAAATTATTATTTTTTTATTTTTATTTAGGAATAAGTCATAATGCCATATGATATTGTGATATTCAATCCAGTCGATTGAAGACACGAGATATTGAAAGTTATTATGAGAAAACATAATAGTGCGTTCGAAAGTATAACAATTGAGATCTTGAATGAAAAATCTCATCATCCTTGTTATATTTTTCATTTTTTCACAAAAAATTGAGCTACTAAAAAAATCATATTTTGAAATAAAACGTTGGGAAAAAATTACCTCAGAGAGAAAGACACATGGAACCCATATTTTTTTTTTGAAAAATGAATTATTTATTTTCTTTTTTTTAATTATTTGAGAGAGAGAGAAAGAGAGGGCCCCACCTTTTTTATTTATTTTGGAAATCGTTAATCTTTTTTTTTATTTGAGGGAGAGAGAGAAAGAGAGTGACATGTGGGTCCAGTTTTTTTTATTTTTTAAAATCATTATTTTTAATTTTTTTTATTATTATTTAGGAATGAATTATATGTAGCGAGTATTCAGTGGTTATTGATATTATAACTCACAACACATAAGTTACACAGTTTAGTTTTCAAAATAATTAATTATATTTGATTTGACATTTCACACTAAATCAGAATAGAACACAGAACACCGAATTCAACCAATCATATTCTTACACTATTTAACTATACAGAAACCGCCATAAAATATCAAAAATTCTAAACGATCGAACGGTCCATATCAACCAATTTTGGGGGGGGGGGGGGGGGAGGATTGAGAATTATATGAGTTTTAGTTTGATTAAAAATGAAGTATTTTAGATGGTCAGATGTTTGTTATACTTCATAAAAGCAACTCTCGCACTAAACTTAATGCTAGTATGTAATAGATAATTTATCTTCTGCATAAAGATGGAAAAAGAAATAAACAAACTATAGCACTCTAGTAAGGTGGAATTAGTTGTGTGTGAAGACTATAAATTGATTGCCTTTAATTCTAGGCCTCAAAATATTTGTTTATTAACGCAGAGTAGCTAGTTGGGCTGCCTTTTTAAATTCATATTCTAGCCTTATAAATTTACAAGTATTTTTTACAGGCTTCTCGATACAGCAGGCCTGCCGTGTTTTGTTTGGAAATAAGTCTACAAATTAAATAACTCCACATGAGCTTAATTCAGTTTCTTTTATTTTTACCAAGCTACTCTGTTTTCTTTGTCAATCGTGAGATAAGCCTGGGTTTTGAGCTTATCAACACATATAATAAACTACTTTTAATATACAAAACTTTAATTTTCTTCAATCGCGCACACGCTCTGCCGGAAATAACCAACCAGTTGGCCATCCAGGAGGCCAGTCTTTGGGGACAATGGGCATACATCGCCAGAAGGAAATGAGCAAAACAACGGGAGATGGCGTAGCTACAAGATTCTAGGAAAAAATAGAAAGAGGGGAGGGGCCTAGTGTTAGGTTCTTGATTAATTTTCTCGTTATGTTGTGTTATTTCTTTGTGTATGCTTTGATTCTAATTGTTGTAAGAAATCTTTTTTATTTTTATTTAAATGAAAATACTTAGTAGGTACGCCTTCTGAGACTCAAAAAAAAAAAATTCTTCAAAGTTTAAAGATATTTATTTTCAAATATTTTATCATTTCTATTGCATAATATTAATTCTTCCAAGTTGTAAGGATAGATATAGGAATGTAGTATCTGATAAGATACGAATACAACATTTCGATAATTAAAAAACACAAGATACAATATATATATATATATTGGAATATATATGTTTTGAATATATTGTAGATTAATTTTCACAAGAATCAGAATATTATATCATTGCCATCATATATCATCAAAATATGTATGTATAATGTGATTTTTGATGATATATGATGGCAATGATATAATATTCTGATTCTTGTGAAAATTAATCTACAATATATTCAAAACATATATATTCCATCCGTACGGTTGAAATTTGAATTTTTGATGATTTAATATGTATTTTGGACCGTATATTTTTTAGCCACACTATATATATATATATATATATATATATATATATATATATATTTGTCCATATATTAAAAGATAGGGTAAATCTCATCCTAGGTCACACCAAATAAGTCACTCAACTTTCAATTGTCTCGTAGAGGTCACTAAACTTTCAAAAATTATCAAATATGTCACTCAACTTTCAATTGTCCCCGATAGGTCACTCAACTTTTAAAAAATGACCAAATAAGTCACCCGGTTAATTGAAATTTGAGTGACATATTAGATTATTTTTGAAAATTGAGTGACCTATATGAGACAATTGAAAGTTGAGTGACCTATTTGATAATTTTTGAAAGTTGAATGATCTATACGGGACAATGAAAGTTGAGTGGCTTATTTCGTCATTTTCGAAAGTTGAGTGACTTGTGGTGAATTTTACCCTAAAAGATAGCTAATAACCTTAACCGATACGTCTGTGGAAAATACGTATTATTATTTTGAAATTAAATATCTCATAGAAATTATCCTACAAAATATTGTATGAGTATCAAATACAATATCCAATATGATATAACTTGATTTATGTCGTAGTATCTGCATTATATAAAATCCATAAATAACATTTTTATGTTGCTCAATACCCAGACCGGACACAAGATTATTAAATACCCTAACTTTTGTAATTATGATAGCAGTACTATATTATATGCTTATTATCTTAACAGGACTAGGATATTATTCTTATGAGTAGTGTTAGATACTCTTTGAGGGAGGCCATACAAATAGTTCCTCAATTATAAAAATTGCAAAGCTGGCAAAATAAAATAAAGCGATGCTAAAGCTGGAAGCAAAACTGTATAAATATCCAAAAATAAATAAAGAAGAAGAAAAGAAAGAAAAAAAAAAGAGTGTAAAGGGCACGTCATGTGACAAGCATGACACATAGAACCAATTTATTCCTCTGAGCTGTTACAAGAGTTTTCTCATGACTTGGAAGAAAATGGTGGGGTTAATTTCCTCATCATTTATCCCTTTTCCTTTCATAAATTTCATTTTTTACCCAACTGGAAAGGGACTTAATTACCACAAACGAATATTTGTGGTTGAAATTGCAATGTTCATGGCAAGCAATAACTGTGTGCATTGTCAAAAATCAATGAGCAAAGCAGCATAACGAGATAAATATTTTTGGAGGCAACAGTAAACTTTTTCCCTATATCTTTTTCTAAAAGATGGCTGAATTTTCACGTAATTTTTGCAACTCATCCCTTCTTTTGGAAGAAAAAGGAAACGAAAATGTATAAAAAGAGTGATGAATTATACTTGTAGGAGAAGGTAGCACGTGATCACATGCAAGCCCACATGCCAAAAGGGTTAATAATGTTAATATGAGTTGTATATTTTTCATTTACATGAGGATATGTATGACATGAAATGATTAGTCCGTTGTGGTTGGTTTCAAAAAGCGCGCCAAAGATTTGAATTGAGAAAACGACTTGACTTGAGTCCTATCTGTGTTCGCTCTCTGAAGAATCAATTCTTCAATGGTCATCTCTTGACAGATCTCATGCTTCCAAGACTAGTTGGTGTTTTTGTACCCATATTTTGTTATTGGTTCATAACACATTTCATTTAATGTGGTCTCCATTTATTCAAATTGATACTTCTCATAACTGATTAATTCAGAATTTATTACCATCAGATAATATAAGTAAAACTTTGAGTAGTCTTCTCCATTCAATATTATGTGATTTTGGTTTCTGAAAATAATTCCAGTATATATTTCATATTCTGTATTCAAATGTATACATTTATTCTTAATTTGAAACTTTGGTAATGAAGATGATTGAAGGATGGAGAAAATAATGGATAGAGATGTGGTGGGGCTGAACAATCATGAGAATTATGAGGAAATAACATGGCGCTGTTGGCAAATCGAAGGGTTTTAGAATGTATTTATCGGCCCACAAATTTTGTACTGAACCAGCAATTAGCTAGCTTGGTCAACTTCTTTATCAGGCCTCACAGTTTGGAATCAGTCAGGATTAATTGCAAACAGGATTGGGTCAGTACAATATTTTCATAAGACTATGACTATCATTTGGTGAGAGTACATTTCAAACAGGAAAATGATTAGGAATATGCTCCTCAATGAAAAGGATATTGGAGTGGAATTGTTTGTTAGAAACAAATTAATTGATATAGGATTTTATATCAATTTTGACAAAATGTACTATTAATTGATTTTGAGGAGTTAATATTGAATCAATATATCAAGATATATGTAACAAGTCATCTTCAGAGAGAGAATTTCTCAAAAAAAGCAAATAAATAATAATATAAAGCGAGAAATTAGAGAAGCGGTTTACTCCCTAGTATTAAATTTTGGAATAATTGTTTTTACAGCATTTATAAACAATTTTACAGCTTGTTTTAAAAAAATCAACTTGAAATTTCCCAAAAAACATAAAATCTTTTTGAAAATTCAATAAATATGATAAATCTTCATATGAAACTGACCTTCACGTCTTTCACGGTACACATTTATACACACTCGTGATTATAGAAATAAAGAAAAATAATGTGGAGAGTTAATTTATCAAAAAAATAATGTGAAGAATTAATGGAGCAACATATGCCAAAACTCTCGGATACTCAAAATCTCTGACTTTATATCCATTTGACATCCACCTTTGAACGCAAAGCACCCTAAAAAATGCCACATGCATTTTTCTTTAGTAACACGAACCTAAAAAATAAAAGTAAAGTAACCTTTTCGTTTATATTAATCATGATATAATTCAAGATTTACAAATAATTAAACAAAAAAAATACAATACTTAACCGCCCATTAGGCCACACCACTGACACGATCCAATTGGGTGAAAGTGGTAAAGCATCATAAATTCATGATAAAAATACAAAAGAAAAGCTGCATAAATTATTTCAACAATGTCAGCTTTACATGAGAGAACCACGCTTATGTCACAATCCAAAGTCTCTTTATCATCTCTAATTAATCATTAATTAAAGTTCTTGGTTTCATTTTCTTGAAGAAATATATTCAAGAAAAAAAAATTAAATTGTTGAACAATCACAGTCGAGTTCCCTTTCTTTGAAAAAGAATTCACAACCGCTGCCTCTCATTTTCCACGTTTAATGAAAGTTGTTTTCTAACTGGAGAAAAGTTTAATAAGAAAAAATATATATCACCAGATTTTATATTTATTTAAAGAAATGTACATAATAATATAACGAATATGTCGTTATAATTTAAATAAAAAAAATATGTCGCTATAATTGAAGTCAAAATCTAAAAATGATTGAACAAGACTCTCTAACCAATCGGTCCATATCAATGTAAGGCTCCAGTGTTACATAAAATAATTAAATAAAAGATTTTCATAAAAGGTCACAAATAAATTGGTATATTACTCTCAAACAAAAAAATTATAAAACTTAATACTCAACAAAAAACAAAAAGAAATTTTAAAACTTGTGTGTGTTTGTTCAAAACGAGTTGTATTGCACCAACAATCGATTCACTCTTCCCATAATTAGGAGGTTTATTGACACAATTTCTCTCCTCTCCTGAAATTAATTTATATACATAATTACTACCTACACAATACAAAATCACAACACTAAACAAATCAACCAAAACAAAACAAAATTCAATGCTTAATTTTCATCTTATACTTTCCATCAAATTTCTCACAAGAGACCGATCCGACCGTCTTCTCACCGATAATCTTCATGGCTTCTGTCATAGACGGCCTCAAACTTGGATTCTCACCGATACATTTAACCGCTAATTCAACCATTTCTTCCATTTCTTTTACATCAAACCTCCCTTTTAATCTCCTATCAACCAAATCTATTAACCCCTTTTGATCTCTCTCTTTCAACCTCGGCCCAATCACGGTCGTCAATCTTTTCTCGGTTTCCCCACAATATGCCTCAGCGCCTGTGATCAACTCGAGCAAAAGAACCCCAAAACTATATACATCGCTCTTCTTTGTGATCATGCCGAATCGGAGCGAGTGAGGGTCAACATAGCCAGGTGAACCTACTATGTGGTTTGACCGGTTTGACCGGCTTTGCGGGTGGATTGCAGTTGAGAAACCGATTCGGGCCGAACCAAAATCACAAAGCTTCACATGGAAATTTGAGTCTAAGAGTATATTAGATGACTTGATATCTCCATGGATTATTTGAGGGTCACATAATTCATGGAGGTATTCTAGTGCTTTTGCTAGTTGATATGCTATTAAGATCCTTTGAGACCATGATAGAATCGATATGGTGTGGCCCTTGCCGTGTAGCCTTTCATGCAAGTTTCCGTTTGGCACGAACTCCATGACTAGAACTCCCTCATCTATTTAATGAAAATAAATTTCATTAGACAAAAGTTTTTATTGGTTGTGCTTCAAAACGAAATTGAAACTATCAATAATTTTTCGAAAATACCTCGTTCCTCGCAAAATCCAAGAAGGCGTACAATGTGAGGATGTTTTACAATCTTTAGAACATCAAGCTCCTGTCTGAAAATCCGTTGCAACCTCTCGCTGCTCCGACACAACTTAACTGCGCCAAGTTGCCTCGAAAACCGTGCAAGATAGACTGTACTGAACCCTCCTTCTCCAATCACCGTAGAATTGAAGCCACCTGTTACAGATTCAATCTCGGCCCAATCAAATGTGCGTGCGATTATGTGGTCAGCCTGTTCTTGGATCGGCTCGTCGGCGACTCTCGTCTTGGAGAGTTCGCCATTAAAGCCACTTGCACAGAATAGGATTCTGAGCTTTTTAAACATTTGGTATGATGATTTTTGAGAAGGAATAGAGGGTTTTTAGAGGGTGGAGAGGAGGGAATATGTTCTCTTTGTTTTTCTCTGTGGTCTAGAGAGAGGGGATGGAGAGAGATAGGGGTGCATGTCTGAGTGATTATATAGTTCGACAAGAGAGGTTTTGTTTAATAATCTTAGGAATTAATATATTCAATTATGGAGTAGGAACTAAAAAGATTCATTCTAGTAAAAGATAAAATTAAATGATTTGGTCAATTGAATTGGTCACTGAAATTGGGACCCACAACTTCAGTTATTATTTGTCACCTAGAGAACCGTAAATACATAAAAAATTATCTAAATTTCCTAGGCATTTAGGTTTATTTCTAAACTCTCTCTTTTTGCTTATCAAAAACTATGTAAATTCACAATGGAAAAATATAATTTCTTTGAAAAATAATTGTACAGAGGATCAATTTATTTATTGCTATATTGTTGTTGTCAAGCCTCAAAATCTTTCTTTTTATAACGTCATCAGCATAACATCTTGAACTCGCTATACACATGTATTTATTTCATTTATTTTCCATTCATTGTTTATTATAGACTTGGTCACCAACCCGCGCCAAGAATTCTTTGAATAGTTGACCATATTTAGTGTGTGCTTAAATGAAAGCTAAACAAAAGAAGAGATTGTTTTCTTTTCTATCATTTCGTTTAGTTTAAAAACAAGATTCAGTTTGGAGCATGGATGGTTAAAAAGGTAAATCAAAGGTAAAAGAAAATTTGTTTTGTGTGTCTTTTTCTTTTCTTTCTTCTTTCTTTTTCTTTCGTAAATATTATTTGAACAATTTTTATTTTTTAAATTTTTATTCAATAATATCTCAGTAAGACAATTTGTCTGCTGAAGCTTCAAATAAAAAAAAGATGAACTTTATTTTAATATATGAATATCTCTTGATTTGTAAGTCAAACCAAGAAAAGTCTTGATCAACTATAATTCGAATAAATTTATTTTTAAGGAC
Organism: Juncus effusus; assembly: GCA_027726005.1. NCBI lineage: Eukaryota > Viridiplantae > Streptophyta > Magnoliopsida > Poales > Juncaceae > Juncus > Juncus effusus. The sequence continues at coordinate 2,432,875 of CM050897.1, read as the reverse complement.
CATATTATTAATTAAAATTATTAATTACAAACACTAAAATATTGATTCTATAAAAAAACAATGGTTTTTACCTCCTCATGGCTGGACAATAAGAAGCGAATGGGACAGCAAAGGCGAAAGAAATGGGAGACGTTGTGGACGGCCATAAACTAGAACATATGGAAGGAACGCAACCAAAGAAATTTTCAACGCCCGTCGAAGAACTCCGCTAGCAATCGCTCGAAAAGCACTCGACGAAGCGGATCTCTGGAGTAAACACTGTTAGGTAGATCGTCCATATTGTCTAGATGTTAGGGTAACTGATCTCAGGTGGTTACCTATTCTTGTAATCTCTTTTTTATTATTTAAATGAATTGAACTTGCTGCAACTTGCAGCAGCTCCTTCAAAAAAAAAAAAACAATGGTTACTTAATGGTTAATATTTCTCAACATTTCGTTATTTGACGATTGGAACAATTCGAATGATGTGACAACTAAAGATGAGGTTAATTAATGTATAAAAAATTAAAATCATCATTTACCTACCTTAGTTCTCAATTTTTTCTTTAATGTCAATAATTTTCTTTAATCACATTTCTTTGTATGTGTGAAAGGCCCATGGGCCGGATAGTTATGGAGTAAATCGGCCTAATGATGTCATCAAGCCGGAGCTTGCGAGGAAATGTGTGGAAATGAATTTGATTTATAATAAGCTCATTAAGGTTAGATGAGATGTCTCCTTCCTAACTCTCTATTCTCATGAACTTACTATTATTGTTTGTATTGATTTCAGTTGGGAAAATTTAGTCACTGTAAACTGAAATTATATCTCTTGAAAACCGACATCTTAGGCTAGTCAAGTATTCGCTTTGTGATCTTCAGAGACAAGAAACATTTTTTTTTCTTTTCTTTGATTTTTGTTTCATGTTGTTTTCTTAAACAAAGTGTTCAAAGTCGCTTTTTGATCATTTTCTTCCTCGTGATATTTTATCTTTCGTATTTTATACAACAAACCAACTAACTTTATTGCCTTTTCTTTTGAAGCTAACTAACTTTATTTTTTTTAAGGGTTTGTTTGTCCCTTAATTCAATTCACTAATTAAGAAAATGGTTAAACCAATATGGTCATTCACCGCCCTAAAAAATGTAAATTAATACGGTCACCGTAATACTAATTACATAAGTTTGGTTCAATTTTTTAGATTCAACTTATATTCGATGAGTTGAGAGATTTTATTAAAAATGTGTTATATAAGATTATATTTGATGAGACTTAACTTATGATCTCTTTGTTACAAATATTTATGTTCTACCAGACAGACTATATGGGTCATTTGCTAAGTGCCGTTTATTAATCTAGATATTAAATAATTATATTAATATCTAACGTATCAAAAACAATTTACAGTAACTAAAGAAGAATTGCCATATAAAACTTGTGATCATCAGAATTCAAAAGTAGTTATAAGTGAATCATGATTATGAAAGGGTCTTATTTTGAGTGGGCATAAAAACATATTGCTACTGGTCTTACAAAAGAAGATATATTCATGACATAAAAAAACTCTTATGTTACTCTTCAAAAAAAATATCTCTTTATGTTTCTTCAAAAAATTATGTAAAATTCTTATGCTCCATACGTGTATATCACACACACACACACACACACACACACACAAAAGTCGAGATATTTTTTGCCGAAAAATCTGGGGCTAGTTAAGTCCCGTGTCTTAAACATAATAGTGCTGCAAAAAGACGATAACCAAATCTGTTTGAATTGTTAGAAGGTTCTCACCAATTTCTAATTAAACAAGCGGACATACGGATAAACTCTGTACATAGACAAGCAGACTAAAACAGAATATATTCCTTCGCCGTGTGTATATTTGTTTTTATCATAATAAAATACATCCCTAAATAAAATTTGTTGGTACTAATTAATTAATTACCTACTAAACATTAAAAATAAAAAAATATCAATTTGGTCTTGAGTTGCTACATGCTAGCTAGCATCTAAGGCTCCGTGTTTGACCTACATCTTATAATCTTATAGACCAGAAGTTTTAAAATTTGCAAAATGGGATCCTAGAATATTATTAAATAAAGTATAGGGATTAAGCTAGAAATTAAGATTTGTAGTTTATTAGTTCGCCTCAGTTAGACTGGACAAAATAGGTGAAGATGCTGGATAATTTGTGCATGAACCAACAAACAATATGAAATTTCTTAACACGAGGTGTCTGTAGGTTATGTTACATATTTTTTAGCTATATCTTAGGCCCCTACGTGCATATAAAATAAGAATTTAAATCTGTTTATATATTTGTTTATTTTGTAAGGTATAGTCATAGCCTTATAGGACCAGAAAATTAAAAAAAATAATATTTTATTAATTCTATGGGCCAAGTCGACAGTAGGCCTTCCTTATATATGAATAGGTTTTGTTTAGGCCCAAATTTCGTAGTAATTATGATTCTAAAAGACAGGAGAAAAAATGTAGGAGCTTTGAATCTCCCTTTGTACTGACAGCTATATAAGAAATTTCAAATTCCTCTACCAAATAAATCTTCTTTCTCGAATTTCTAAAGTACAAGTAATACTTTTGGTGGAAAAATCTGATGTATTGGTTTCATCTATTTTGATGTGAAATCTTTTCTATCTTGCGACTGTGTTATTAAAGCAGATATGATATAAACTCATTTATAGTATCTTGAAGACGTATTACGTATAGATGTTTAACCCTGAACGGAATCGAAAGTTGTCTCATTTCGATATTATTCCTTTATTTATATTGTTAAATTTATTTGTATTTTTTAGAAATAAATTATATAACCAATAACAGTAATGGTGTATGCCCTCAGAAAAATAAACAATAATGGTGTAATATTTACAATCCAATCACATGTCTACTTGTGAAAATATACATATTCCTCACTCATACATCCAACCTGAGATTTGTGACAAATACCGGTCATACCAAATTGCTTTTTCTTCTGATCCGTTTTAGTGCCCCAAATTAGCTTTTTAGGCCTATTTGTTTGGTTTAAATGTTCTCATAAATCTAGCAAGTTTATCTTTCACATGTTCTGAACCTAGAAAGAAAGTGGTTACTTGTGTTTTTCCTACCTTTTTTTCATTCGGAAATTATTTTGATTTTTGCTTTGAGGATTGAATGTCAGGCAACCACATAAATAAGTGCATAATGCACTTACATCATATCTTTATCAAATTACACTAAGGAACAAAATCATGGTGTCTTATCAGCCAACCAGGCATGCATCAAGATTACCTTTACACCCAATCTTTCATTTTTACCTTTTTTTAGATCAGCCGATAAAAACCAAGGCAGAATTTTATTAACTGAAAGTAAAGTTTCTAACTGACCTAGTTTAATTGGGAGATGTTAGTGCATGAAATCACTCCTATATATCACTGCCATTAATTTTTATTTTTATTTTTATTTCTCTATCGATGCAGTATATAGAATAAAAAAAAGGAATTGAAACAAAAAAAGCATTATATAAAATATATTTTTTAGAACAGTAATATATAAATAATCACATATAATATATAAATAGAAAAAAATATATAAAAACAATCTATAGAATAAAAAAACAATATATAAAACAATAAAAACAATATATAGGAGTAAAAAATAATATATAAAAACAAAAAATAATATTTAAATATATTATGAAAAATAAGAAATAAATAAAAAATAATATATAAAAACACATATATATCAAAATGACATAAAATAGAAAAACAACAAATAAAATAGGAAAATGTAAATATAATTGCTAAAACATGCAAAAAGTCAATGAGTAGACAGTCAAAAGATAATATTGATCGGAATTAACGCCAACTCCTTATTTTTCACCTTCTTTTGAGTCTTCTCAAAATATCACATCACTCAAATAATCTAAATCATTGAATAATAGGAAATTTTTAAATCTCATTCATTGATTCAAGTCATGATTTCAAGAGTTTCAAATATTTTTGTAACTATTTATGTGGTAGTTATTTTACACCCTCTAAGCCATCTCAAAATATCATATCATAATCCTCATTTTTATTACGACTGACAAATGTGAATTTAACGTACTAAATTGTTTTTCAGGTTTTGTTGGTTCACCCAACTCACAAATTCTTATTTTTCCTCTTGAAAAGAGGAGTAGAAAATCAAACATGAACTAATTATGAGGTTTAATTCAAATAAAAAAATGAAAAGTTCATCCATTAAAACACATATTTTTTCTTTTATTTTTTAAATTAGTGATTCTTAATCAAATATCTTATTTCTTCTACTAATATCATCACATATAATTTCATTTGAATTTTCTCTTTGTTTTAAACTCCATATTGATATGATTCTGAGTTAATTTGTTATTTTACGTAAGCATGCGAAGATGAACGATATATATACGATAATATAAGAAAAAATGATTATATAAGACATACTTATTACATAAAATAATATATTTTTAGATAATTAATATTGCATATAAATTAGTTTTGTAAAATATAAGATGAATTACGTATGAGAATATACATAATAAAAAAAAAACTTAAAAGAGGCCTATGTAAAATAATATATATATTTAGATAATCAAATTACATAATTACACTATTAAATAATATTTTTAGTGAATTGATGAACCTCCTACATTATTGTTCAATCTCTTTTTTCAATTCTCCTTGATCACTCATTTTTCCTTGGCAGTTCAATCATGATATTTTTCTTAGATATTTGTATTTTCTTTCTCAAATTTATTGATATTCTCTAGCAATTTATATATGGTTATTAACACATTAACTCGATGCTCTTATGTGGCAATTTAGACAATATTATTAAAACAACTTCATTTATGATTTGTTACATGAATATTTCATGTTTTATCATCATGTTTTTAGAATCACAATATCGGTTCGCTTCTTATCCTCACTAATATTTTTTTGACAATTTAGAAAATATTATTAGTACAACATCATATGATTTAGTGTATTAATATTCCATGTTATACCCTTAATTTCGTGAAAGTACCATATCAAAATATTTCTCCGTTGTTGAGAGTTCAATTGTATGTATATTACAAGTTAAAGAAAAAACTCAACAATAAGAAAGTTAAAGGGAAAATAATTTTAAAAAAAATGAGTCATATTAGTTTCTCATATAATTGAACTTATTTTTTTCCCTATATAATTATTTTTAAACATTATGTTAGTATCATTAATTACTTTCGCTTATCTTTTTTTATATTTTTTCTGTCATTCTGATGTAAAAAGATAATAATATATGAAAATTTAAGAGAATAAGTAAAAAAGTTGTATACTAATTTTAGGAATACATACGCAAACTTGGATTGAAATCATGAATAAGTTATTATTCAGTCGGGTTATTCAGTAGATCGTTTACCTTTTTCTTTGACTTTTTTTTACAAAATTATTACGTATATTCCTTTATTTTCATACTCAATTTATGAATCACAAACTATATTTGGAAATAAATGATAATACTAATGAATCACAAACTATATTTGGAAATCAATGATAATACTAATGAATCACAAACTATATTTGGAAATAAATGATAATATGTAAGTACATCTTATTAAGCAACGCAAATCATAAGTAAAAATGATCTTGTAAACTAACTTTATATGATTATATTATATTACTATATAATAAATCGATTTTAAATATTATTTAGATTTGTATAATTATTATTTTATGCGATTTTATATCAAAATGAATACAATAATTAAAATATTCATAGCGTAGCGTGAGCAGTATTATAGTGATATAGGAATGATTTAGCGTGATTACACATTTCTCAGTTTTTACATAGGTGTTATTTTTTAAAATTTTGGAAGCAAATAGTGGCTAATAAATTGTGAAACAAAATAAAAGATAGGCCCATGTAAGCCCAAGTTTATTCATATTGGGCCAAGTTAGTCTGGTTCATGTTGCGTACACAAAATTGAGCACTTCTTTTTTCTTTACTTTTGTCCATTTTATTAAATGAAAAGAGGATAATTTTATACAATTATGTGGTAAATCACTAAAATCTTGGAGGAAAAATAGCATATCCTTGCGTGTAAGAAAAGTTTAAAGTGTTTCAGGCGTATCAATTGAATTATATCTTCTCATTTTGTTTCTTTCTCATGAATCATGATTGGATCCAACATTTTGTCAACTATATGAGAAAGTTGTTGAAATTAATTAATGATTCTTAATTAGTAATGAAAATGACATGATCTTGTACCATTTTTGTTCATTTCACAGATGAAATGAATAATAAAATATAACTTGAATACATATTTATTTTTCATCCACTAAAAAGAAAACAAATTTCCACATATATTTAGAAAAATTTGATCACACCTTCAATGATATCAAAAAGTTAAGTCAGACAAGTAACCCCACGTAATTTTTTACATTTTATTTTCACTGTCTGTTCATTGAGACTTACACTTACCTCAAAATCTTCCAAAAAGAAACAACAAAAATATTCAAAGCTCCATTTTCTACAACGAATTAAACCAATAATAACAATTAATAAACAAGTCCGACCTCCGACCAAATAAAAAAGAAAAGTCAAAAGTAAAAAAAAAAAAAGACATAAAAAGAGATGAAGTTCGTACATATACATTCTAAAGTTTTGGTTTCGTGCAAACTCAACCGTATTTCGGTTGTTCCTTCGAACTGTGTTGTATATGGCTCATATACTATAAATTCAATTGAATTTATTTTCTATAATCCCTTTACAATCTTAGTTCATCCCATATTTTAACAACTTCTAATTTTGGCTAAATATACCACATTAACCACCATTTACTTTGTTCGCGACACTTTCATCTCCATTTCTGCTTTCACTTTCCGATTCCGACGGAGCTGTGGAAGGAATTTGCGTATTTACAACACTACCCCCACCGCCACTTCCGTTCATTAATAATCTTTTACGATATAATTCATCCAAGTCATGAAAATAAGGGCACGTCTTAGAATCTTCCGGACGCTTTTTACTGCTCTCTTTTACTCTCTTGAAATATTTGTTAATATTCTCCCACTTCTCCTTGCATCTCTTAGCATTTCTATTGTACCCTAATCTTTTCATCCGTGCCGATATTTCCTCCCACATTGGACCCCTCGGACCCGACTCGTGATATTGCGTCTCCATTTCCGCCCTTAGTTTTATCAACGTATGGACCTCAATCTTAGGCCATCTTGAGCTAGACGGTGCACTGTCATTGTATCCTTCATGCAATACAATTTCATTCCCTCCTTTCTGATCCTTCTCTTCTGCTTCCTTCTCTTGCGGAACATGAACTTGCACGATTGAATTTGAAGGGGGCCTTGACACGTGTTGTTTTTGTTGTTTATGTTGAATATCTGGTTTTTGAGGCACATGAGGAACCGCTACGTTTAACGGGGGAATCATGACAGATGGTTGGATGGATTGCATGCTTATCCGTTGGATGAACGACACAAGTGCTGCATCACGTGATGTGGCGATTGCTCGTTCTTGTGTTAAAATCTCATGCTCACGATTCAACCGAGCTGTCTCCTGACGCCTCCATGCATCCTCTCGTGCCATCCTCTCCAGTTCCCTCTTCTCCAGTGTCTCCAGAAAGAGTCTCTGCATTTCCTCTTGCCGCTCCATCACTTGCTTTATCAGCCCCTCGAATAAATCCATCATCTTTCGTTTTTTGCCACCTTTATCATGGCTCATGCCGGCCTCCGTCATTTCACTATCCGATTCTTCAGATCCAGAAGAAGATGTTGTGAAGCCAAGGGGACCCGACTCGGCATTTCGAGCCGGGGCCACAAACGAGATTGGAGTTGGTTGGATTGGGCCGAGCGGCGGACCCGATCCAATCGGGATTGGTGCTGTGGCCGATATGACGGATGGAAATGTGACAGTTGGATTGGGTGCTGACGTGGCAGATATGACAGTTGGATTTGGTGCTGACGTGGCAGAACGAAGGGTCTCGAGCTGCTCGAAGAAACGGTACATTTTACCGTCTTTTTGGCCGGAGCGGCAATCTTTCGTGCGCTTGTAGTACTTGTGCACATTTTCAAATTTTTCTCTACATTTCTTTGCACTTCTCTTGTAACCCAATTCAGCTAGCTTCCTATCAAGAAAGAATTATAAAGCCGGTAAAAAATAAGAAGTAATTTTAGAGAGTAACAGTAAAATAAAAAGAGAGATAAATAGGGTAAATAAAGTGTGAGTAGTAAATGATTGCAGATCGATGAGGTTAGGAAGTGCATGCATGTGATATCTACTCATAATGTCGGAGTTTAATAAACTAATCTTCTGAATCTGAATTCAGAGAATAAAACTGGTTGGGATTGATGCATCTGACAGCTCTTACATAAAATGACGAAAAAATTACTGTTCCCATTACAACAAAATATTATATATCTCGCATCAAATCTAAACCAAATTTGGATAATTCCGTAGGTTTTGTTCTCTTCTTTCAATCTTTTAAATTCCCACTTGAAACACGACACAAAAACAAACCAAACTAAAAGAAGGAACTGAAAGTGGTAAATTCAAATTATTTAATAATACATGCAATTAAAAAAGAAACAAAAATTAAATACCTGGTGACTTCTTCCCAAAGAGGGCCTTTAGGAGAAGCATCTCTGAATTGGGCATCCATTTCTGACCTAATTTTGAGCAAAGCAAGAGTTTCTTCTCTTGGCCATCGATTACTAGTGGCTCCACCGCCGGAGATCTCCAGTTCTTCTCCAACTGCACCAATTCCGTTATCTTTCGCAAAATTATTCGACTCATAATTAGTTTCTTGCATCTTGACGGAGTGTAAACAGCTGAAGAGAGAGAGAGAGAGAGAGAGAGAGAGAGAGAGAGAGGATAAAGAGCTCAGAAAAGTAGAGCGGTGTAAAACTAAAGCACTCTCCTTTTATTTTTCCTTTTAGACAGCATGTGTTTATCTTTCAGAAAGGAAGTATAGTGAAGAGAGAGAAAGAGATATGTATAGACAATAACACGGTTAGGAGAAATGAATACAGTAGGGTAGAGAGAGAGAGAGAGGTGGAGAGAAGATGATAATTATTAGGACAGAGAAAGAAAGAACGGAACAGAAAAGAGATAAAAATGAAGAGATGCTTTGCTGTGAAGAGGGGCCACATGGTTTTTATTCTTACCTATCAATTATTGACATGAAAATTAAAATCAAATCAAGGCCGACTAATTAACAGTCAATTCACAATTATGAAATATCTGATAAATCACGTCTCTTATGTTCTCTTAGACGTGGGATTATGTAACCAAGAATTTAAACCTTCTTTTGTAAGTTAAATCATATCAATGGATCTACTCTATTGAGATAAGTTAGCATATGTTTATATATGTAGTTATTAATTAAGAATACTGAAATACTTATATGCATATATTAATTATATTTAGGATTTATCACTTATTAATTTATGCATTAAAGTTCATGTTATCCTATAAATAAATAATGACATTCACATATATTTTAAAAAGAAAAAGTACCTTATCTTTTAATTACTGCAAATCTTAATACATATGCAAAAGACATCAACTAAGCTAGTTAATTAAGTATTAGCCATTTTATATATATAATTTACTGTTGTTACGCCAGCTTTGACATAAGATGAGTAACATGACACGCATGTAATTATTCTGAAAATAGTTAGCAACTTTATAAAGATTACATTAATTGAATCATTTAATTAATTAATGATGTGTAGGTCTATGAATATATATAATTGCATGATCAGGCCAGTCTGTTTTTGCGGCGACGTTTCCAGTTGAAATGGGCAGTCTGTTAATTTAGGACCACAATTTAGTAATTCACTTTTCACACGTATATATACAGAGCTAGTAATAAGAAAATAGTAGTAATTAATGTGGTTAAAAATGAAATTAATAAAGTATGAATAATTACATTAGCTGTAATGAAGGTGACATATGCTTTGGTTCCGGTCGTTTCCTCGCTAGCATGAAAACAATGGCATTATTATTATTGGTCCTAACCGTCCATCTTATTATATTTAGTTGGATATTTATTTACACAATGATTTTGAGGATGAGCGAGTTGAAACCTATTTTGGTTACTTTTAAAATACTGAATAATTCTGAGGACAAGAATAAGAATGAGATATGTGTGTGATACATATTAGATATGGCATGTGACATAAATATTAAAAATAATAAATATATTTAGGAAACATAAAGAAAAAAATCGAATGAAATCTGTTTATTTTAAATAAGAAAAATTTATTTGATGATGTATTGTTACTTTGGACAGGACTCATTTTTTTAAGGTCTTCAGACCTAAATCCAACCTCTGTAATAGTTACTTTTGCCACTTCATAATTGTAACTCTAATGCCAAAATGTGTCATATTGGTCTGATAGTTTGTTCAAGTAATATTTTTGTAGAGTAGATAATTGCCGTCGACTGTTTAGCACCGTTCCTTTAGCAATGTGCATAAACTAAAAAAATTCTTAAAGCATATGTAATTCATTGGATGGATCCTCTACAGATTACGATCAAGTAATTATGTGTTCCCAAAGTAAATCTTGATTCGGTTAGACATGATAGTTATCCAGATTAAAAGTCAATGATATTTAGGTAACTTAATAGATGATAGGAAATGAGCGTATATTGGGCAATCAAAAAGATACATTTGATACAAAAAAATATATTGTACAAATAGAAAACAATTTAAGGAAGAGTTACGGGCTACTTACTTCGTTCTATTTAGGGTGGGCCCGTATGTCTTCTTTAAATTTTAAGTCAAATCTGTTAGACATGAATTCGAATTCTTCATTTATGAATAGATGGGGTTAATACCATACTATTAAATTATCTTAGTTATGATAAATAGAAACAATTTGACTGGCTAATATTTTAATATCAACAATTTCATGTATTGCATAACTTTCAATGCTATAATTTTTTAGGTCTTTTAAACTTTTAATCATTTTTTTTGTTTTATGATACATTACTACAGAGGCAGATCTTTCAAGATATATTATTACTATAATCTCATATTATCATGAACCAAATGTTAGGAGTTGATGGAAATAAGAAAATCATGGCATAATTATTGGTGCAAAAGTAATTATGATAAAATTACATTTTATTATGCCATACTTATTATTACAATAAGAAAATAATTTTCATTAAATAATTATCATTTTGATTATTATTTATTTTAATTAAATATATATATAATAACACTAAATTCTTATTTATAATTAAAGATGGTGAGAATTATTTTCCCATTATATGAGATAATATATATATTCTCATGAGATTTTATTTTATCGTCAAAGAAGATTCTCATATGAATTAAATGTGAGATCGAATGTAATTTTCATTGTCAAACACATTCGCATGATATGATGATAATGTAATATAATCGCGAGATCATGAGTTTAAGTATGTTTTTGTTGTAAAGTAATTTTAAGGGTTGCTTTTGATATGTAAGAATGAAACATTGAAAAAGTTAAAAGTAATAAATTGCCCCAAAATAGAGAGGACCCCAGCAACACTGACTACAGAGTATCTAACCTAATATTTCATGTATGTTACTTTGCTTATTAGACTTTTGTAGCCAACTATTTCGCCATTCCTTTTTCTTCTCCTAAACGGCCTACCCATGTGGCCTTCTTGCTGTTTATCCAACCATAGTGGTGGTTACAATTACAATTACTTCTATTTTTTAGTTAATATCAGCAGGTCTTGATATAAACTAAAGAAGAAGAAAAAAGTTAAAAAAAATACAAGCATATCAGTTACAACGTGTAATCGAAAAAAGAAAGACGCCAAAAAGAGCAACAAAAGAGAAAAAAAGACAATTACTTCTATTTATCTAACCAATCATAATAAGAGTTAAAATTACAATCACATCTATTTATCTGATCATAATCATAGTATGTTGTCTCAGTGCCAATGTTTGACTACTGACGAAAATGAATAGCTCAAATCATCTATCCAACATCTATCATCTATATATATAATAGAATAAATTTCACTATAAATTACTCAATTTTCAAAAAAAAAAGTAAATATATCACTCAACTTTTAATTATCTCATAGAAATTATTCAACTTTCAAAAATTATCAAATAAGTTATTTAACTTTCAATTGTCTCATAAATGTCACTCAAATAATTGGTAATTTATTTAGTCATTTTTTAAAACTGAGTGACATCTAGGAAATAAATTGAAAATTAAGTGAAATATTTGATAATTTTTGAAAGTTGAGTGTCCTCTGGGAAATATTTGAAAGTTGAGTGATTTATTTAATCATTTTTTAAGATTAAGTGATATATGGTGAAATTTACCATATATAATAGAATAAACCTTAAAAAATATATAACGAGAGGTTATCCTCGCTCCGCTTCGAATAAATTTAATTTATATATTTTATTAGGAAAATTTGTAGTCATTTTAACACTGTAATTTTTCAGCGATTAATATGTGATCTTTTAGGTTCTTTGAAAGTTCACATTAGCTTATAAAAAAAATTTATAAGCTAATATAATTTTGAAGAACTTGTCTTTTTTGGAGACTAATATTGTATATAACGTATAAATTATAATTTTGAACTCGATAAGACCAATTTATAAATTAACTAACATAATTTTTCAAGATTGAAGTATTTCAAACATTTACTTTTGTGGAGCCGCTTGAATTAAAATTCAATAAAAGAATTGTTCACCCATTCAATTGTCATAATTTTGAAATTTTCAATTTACTTTCCTAAAAGAGGAGATAATTTTCAAACTTAGCATGGTCAAAAGAGCATTACAACAATGGATAAAACATAAATTCAAAAATACAGACACAATACAATCAAGATGCAAGTATGTGCTAACAAGCCTAGATGGCATAGAAGAAGTCAGGAATCTATCATCAACTGAACTCAAGCTCAGAATCAAAGTAAAAACTAAGTTACAAGAAATTGCAGACAATGAAGAATCAAAATGGAGACAACGCTTAAGGTGTAGATGGCTTAAACAAGGGGACAAGAACACGAAATATTTCCAATCAATAGCACGAATAAGGATAGGACAAAACCGAATAACAACATTAAATCTGAATGGGACTATAATCGAAGACCAACCGCAAATTGTAGCAGAGTTCACCAACTACTTCAGGAACTTATTCTCAAATGAGACGTAAATAAATGCATCAAATTTAGAACATATCAGGCAAGATACACAAATGCTACAAAGCCTAGTAGACAACATCTCAATAGATGAAATAAAACAGGCGGTCTTTGATTTAGCAACAGACAAAGCTTTAGGCCCGGATGGCTTCCCCAATGAATTCTATCAGAAATGTTGGGACATAATACAAGAAGATATCATATGGTTATGCAAATCTTTTGAAAATAACTCACAAGATCTCTGGCGCATAAACAAAGCTCAAATAACATTAGTGCCCAAAAAAGCTAGGGCTGAAGAACTCACAGACTTTCGCCCCATAAGTATTATGGATAGACCGATCAAAATCATATCTAAAATACTTGCCACTAGACTGCAGCCTTACATGACGCAATTGATTGACCAAAAGCAAACAGTGTTCATCAAGAGTAGAGCCATAGCAGACACTTTTGTGGCAACACGAGAACTGCTATATGCCTTGGAAGTTGGAACGTGACAAAATTCCAGACATTCTCTATAAGGTAGATTTTTACAAAGCATTTGACACTATCAAATGAGAATTTCTTCAAAAGATGTTGATCCAAAAGGGATTTCCACACATGTGGGTTAACTGGGTGGGCAAACTATTGCTATCAACAAGATCACCATTGAACATCAATGGCAAATTAGGAGAATTTTATTATCACAAAAGAGGTGTGAGACTCCGACAAGGTGATCTGTTATCACCCCTCATCTTCGTATTAGTGACAGATATGCTACAAAAATTGCTTCACCATGCAAATGGACTCAGCTCACAACCTCACCGCACACAAGCAACAGCATTTCAATATGCTGATGACACGATCCTCATAGCGGAAACATCTTATACCAAACTGCACATTATCAAAAACACGCTCAAATGCTTTGGGGATATTACAGGCCTAGCTATCATGTTATAACCTGAATTTTTATTAAGGGTATTTTCTAATAGTTTAGAAGTTAGGGAAAATTGAAAATAGTAAAAATTAGTTTTGTTAAAATAATAAAAATTAATATTTAATTAATTAGTTGTATGTAGTTATATGTGAAAAGTTGTGTAGGTATATTTCAAAGAATGTATAATAAAATAAATAAATAAATAAATAAATAAAATAAAAAGATTATAAAATGAATGGGTGCGAGTAGGAGATAAGATAAGATTCTAAAATGAATAGGTGCAAGTAGGAGATAAGATAAGATCATTATAAAATGAAGAGGTGTAAGTAGGATATGAGATATTAGTATCGGTGATGCGAGTTAATTCAAGATGATAGTTATGATCGGAAGTTTCGAAGCGTCATTAGTCATGTCGTGTTAATTTATGCTCTCAAATACGTTTACGGGTTTTAAACTATTTTTATTTTATAGATATTAATAATATAAATTATATTTTATTAGAGCTTATTGCTCATAATAAATATTTTATTATTTATGAAAATAGAATACTTGAGAATAATATATAATAGTTTTGAGAAAATATAAAATGTTTTATGGATTATATAAAATATTTTGAGAAATATATATATTTTATGGGATAAATTGTGATCTGTGAGAAAAGTGAAATATAGTTAAGGTCACTACAGCCGTACTTAGTAGGTGAAAGCCAAGGCCGCTGATTTGTGATAGCTGATAGGCCGTACTTAGTAGGTGGAAGATATGGCCGCCTAATCACTCAATAACGAGCTCAGAAAGACTTATATCTGTGCGTGAACTCGATGTCATGGAGCATGATCTAATGTGTGTATCTGAAAGTGGAATGAGAAATCGATATCCCAATATAAAATGATTTTAAATATATTTATATTTATTACGATTTATTCAAATATTTATTTACTAAAATTAATATTATTTTTAACGTATGTGAAGCATACCCTTACTGAGTTTCGACTCACCCCCTTTCCCTTTCCTCAGATTTCAGGTTTAGTTATTAGGCGGGGCATCGGGTTGAGCAACGTCATAATTTCGAGAGATTTAATGTAATAAATATTTATAGATACTTCATTTTTATAATATATAGATACTTAATTCTTCTATTTTTCGCTGCTTTAATATGATCTTTGAGTCATATATCCTTAATATAGGTTGAGGGTATACGACCGTTACATCTCGGGCCGAAAAAGAATCCGGATGTAACATATCAACCATAGCAAGAGTCTATTTGCCACAGTAAACATCCCCATAACATATGATCAACAAATAGCCCAAGAGCTCCGATGCGAAAAACAACAATTCCCCATTACCTATATAGGATTACCTCTGACAATAAAGCAGCCTCTCCAATAAGATTTTATGCCACTCATAGAAAAAATACAACGGAAGGTAACAAGATGGGAAACAAAGCACCTATCCCTAGGCGGACGATTGATACTACTCAACTCGGTCCTCTCTTCCAGTCCACTTTACTACATGCAAACATTCTTACTTCCCAAATGGGTAATAAATGAAATAGACAAAATAAGAAGAAATTTCTTATGGCAAGGAAGTACAGAATATAAACCAGAGAAGAATTTAGCTAACTAGAAAGCAGTATGTACGCCCAAAGTAAACGGAGGACTTGGAGTCCGAGACCTTCATGTGCACAATATGGCATTACTCATGAAATGGAATTGGCCACTTAAAACCAAAAAGACAAGCAACTTGACAAACATAATACAACAAGTCTATGGAAATATAGGGATTGAAAAAGGAAACGCAAAAACTAGTTTCTTCTACAAATAACTTATAGAAGTAAATGAATGGTTCAAACAACCAACCGAAATTAAACTAGGGAATGGAGTGCAAGCAAAATTTTGGAAAGATAAATGGCATGAAGGAACGACTCTCAGAGAGTCTTTCCCTAACCTCTTCGAAAGAGCAGTCAACAAAAATTGCACAGTAAAAGAAGTCACTAATCCACAAACAGGATTGACATGGGGATAGAGCTCTAAATTCAATACTCTCCCAACAAGAAAATCGCCTACTCCAAATGATTAGTCAAATATAACTAAATGATCAAGTAGATGATCTGCATATTTGGAGACCTGCCAACACCTTGGACAAACCAGGTGAATTCATCGTGAAATCAGCATACAAATTCTTCGCCGATCATAGAATCAAGCTAGAATGGACCAAATTACTTTGGAAGGCAAAATGCCCTACAAGAGTTAAGACATTCGGTTGGCTATTAATTAAGGAAAAACTCCGTACTAGAGACAGATTAAAACGGAGAGGTCAAATAGACTCAGAAGAGTGTGTCCTATGCAGTCGCAACCTTCAAGAAAGCCATACACATCTCTTTGCGCAACGCGCATTCGCTAAACAAATTTGGCATAATACGACGTCATACCTCAAAAGTCAAACGGTGTTACAAAACAATAATGCCTCAACGATTGGACGGCAACTCACAGTCAGAGCGGGAAGGAAAGAGAAAATAATGGCCGGAACAATATGGATGGCTGGATGCTGGGCAATTTGGAAGGAAAAGAATGCCCGAATCTTCCGAGACGAGAGAAGAACTATCGCCCAAGTATTTACGGCAGGATTACAAGAAACCAAAAACTGGCTGGATTATATTTAGGCATGTAGGAATTTAAACAGAAATAGAAATTGTATTGTAGCTAGGTAATTACCATTGTAACTCTAGTTTGATAACAAATGGCTACAGAGCCTAGACGAAGCGATGTAAAATTATCTAAATTATATTAATGGAAAATTTAGTATGCTAATCACCTACTGCCCAAAAAAAAGGAGATAATTTTCACTTGACACTTTCAATGTTGAGAAATAATTTAACTCGGCATCTTTTGCTAAAAATATTTTATATCTAAAATTACGTTATAGATACTAATTTTGTTATTATTTATTTTTCATGTATTTGTTCAATCATAAAATATTTCTTAGAAATAAATTTAACATAAAATTGCAATAATAATAATAAAAGAATTACATTAAAATTATGCTGAGAAAATAAACCAACTGTATAGATACTGATATTTAAATTAAATAAACAAATGGATACATTGGTCACAATTTGATAAATTTGAAGCCTATATATCATTGTCATGCAAAAGTATTTTTTATATTTTCAATATATTTGTTACTATACAATTAATATAGTTAATATATTTTTAAAATAGTTTTTTCTATATCCGTTATTTCGTAAATAATCCATAAAAAACTAACAAACAAGAAAAAATAATTTAAGAATATTTTTACATGATAAACATTTATGTACTAAAAAGCTTTACAAAAAATTATGTGCTTCAAAACTGAATTGTATGGATATTTTCAAGTGCATGTGAAAATTTATAAAATTGCACATGTTCTTGTATTAAATAAATAATCCACCCAATAAAATTATTAATAGAAGTGGGTCCCTATAAGATATTAAACTTTTATCCATTCAAAATGAGTCTTGTTTTTTCCCTTTAAAAGATGAAACCATACCACATAATAACTTCTCTGTTAATAGCATCCAATAGAAACAAAATGGGGTCCACAATTTGTTTTTTTTTTTTTTTGCTTTTGAAGATAATGGATACCATGGGATTGACTACAAACATAGAACCAATATTATCTCATTAATTAACTTGCTTTATACCTAAAAGGTCACAAACAATCTAGTAAAATTCCTTATAAGTGGGGTCCACATATTTTAATCAGAATCATTATCTACTGCCAATTTTGTAACGGGTTGAATGGAACCAGTTCATATAAGACTTGTTTCATATGATTACATACATGAAAGCCACAAATGATCTTTGAAAAAAAATGACTTGTCAAAAATCTAGCTAAACAGGAGAATTGTACATGGGGCAATAGAATAATTCTAGTTTGTCCTTTAAAATGCCTTCAATCTTCATCTTTCTCCTTTTGTCTATGACAATGTTAATAAAATTTATCATTCATTTAATATGTATCAAAATTCATGCTATAAAATAAAATAATAAAATTCATAAAACCTTAAGAAAAAAGAAATATTTTTTTATTACATAGCATGAATTTTTTTTATATATTTTTGGTGGATGATAAACCATAAATATAAGACCCTTATTTTTGAAGCATTGCGTGAGGAAATATAAGACCCTTAAATTCTTTTTAATATGTAGTAAAGAATATTATCCAAATTTTAATTAACATGATATTTTACATATAGTATAAGCCAAGGTTCGAAAAATCGGAATCGAAACCACATTTGATTTCTTAGGATAGCATTTTAGAACCGATCAAATCGGACCAATTTATATAAAAATAATAATTTTATATAATCATGGGAATCTGTATTAATTAGATCAAAGTTTGTCGATTCCGACTTGAATCAATTAAATTAGAATCGACAGCTATTCTTAGAATCATGGTATATGCTTCTAGATGCAAATTGGGTAACGGGCCTAATGGCACACATGATGGTAACAACTTATAGAATAACTTGTAAAGGTTTGATCTATACATACCATGGCTGACATTAAGAAGACATTTCAATTTTGTACTGTTTCCAATTTGTTTATATCTACAATTTGTGCATCCAGCTGCCATTTTAGATAAAAGCAGTTCGATTCTTTACGACCTCTTCTCTGTAGAATTTCGTGTACCGAATCATTGCCTTCATTAGACTTACAAAACTGCTATACATTTGGCTTAGAAAATTTGATCTAATAGATAGAGAAAGTAGTTCACGTGCCAACGTATTTATCACTTGATTACAATCATAAATCTGTGCTTCATCGTCACATTAACTGTTCAATATCTTTAATATTCTTCTTTTATTTTTTATTCTTTTTTGTTAGACGTGCATGCAAGTGGTAAGATTCCTGAACCAACAATGGTTAAAAATTAAAATAAATGAAGCTTATAATTTAACTGACTTAGAAAGGGGGTGTTTAATAGAGGCTCTCACATGACATATTTTCCTACGACAAATCCCCCCAAATTTTCGGTACATGAAAAACAAAAAAGCAATTAATTTGTTATAGTGTAAGAGTCATCTCTGTACAGCATTAGTAATGGACAATGCAGCTCTAGTCCAGTTCGGTGCCACTTTTTCGTACGCACCATGGTTTGTCTAGCTAAATTTAACCCCGTTCCAAAAGTTCAATGGATCACCATGTTCAGATTAAAATTCTGTTATAACTTTTAAGGGCATAAATTGGATGCCCATTTTCTCTTCCCTTTATTTTCTTTCTAGAATTATGATTATTATTTATTTATTTTTTAGGAAAACTACGAGAGCGCTCGTTTCTTTTTTCATTAATATTTTCAAAGAGAGGTACAAAGTTTGGAAGTCACAAACATGAAGGTTACATCAGTAGGATGGAAAGCAGCCGAAACAAAAACAAAACAAAACATAACAAAAACTGAAACTTATAACAACCCTAAAAAAGTTGAAATAAAAGCAATCTTCTTCTTCTGTGGATATGAGAGGGTTTGAGAGGTTCAGCAGTGGCGCAGCCATTGCGGCTAGTTCTTTACTCTGTCTGGCTATCCGGAGGTGATTATTATTATGCAGATAGTTTGTGAACATCATCCAAAGATAATATTTTTCGATAGGTGATTATTAGTAAATCATGTTTTACTTACTAGATGTAATATGTTAATTATAATCCACTTGCATGTCCCCAAAATGCATGTTTGACAGCTTTGTGTGTGTATTTAAGATTTTTTTTTTCTTCTTTGAGATCTTGTATTTAGGATATTTGTGCATTCTATTATTGCAGAACAATAAAATTAATGTATTTGACTCTCTAAATTTATTTATAAATACAGTAAGATGTAAGTAAATAAAATAAACTCGATTATTTTAGAATTTAGATCAAAACCTGCCGCTATACGTAAGGGAGTAACTAGTTTCTTTGACAAATTAAAAAAAAAAACTTGAGATAAGTCATGAGAGCAACCAGTTGTTAGTACTTTTCCAGCAAGTAGACTCATTCGTATTCATGCAAGTTGGATGTGAGATGAGATCTTATCAATGGTCCCTTAAATTTTGAAATGAGAATCCAAATCTTAAAAGAGAATTAATACCTTAACCCATCAAAAGGAATAACAAAAAAATCCATCATGCATGTGAAATAATAATGCGTACAAGTAACTAATTTTTTTTTGAATGGGTGCTTGAGACAAGTAACTAATTATTAACCACTAATTATTATTTAACGCACTTTTTTGTAGCCCACAAAGTAGTTGCAACTGTCTCTTCTTCTTTCCATAATGCATGGTTTTATTGCCGTTCCTTTCACTCAATCTACCCCTCATTTATGCATGGCTAGCTAAGCATGCATGGCCTCCACACTTTATTAATTTCTAGATTGGATATTCATTTGTTTGATTTTTCATGTATCTATCATTTAAATGGATAAATGGATATTTAGAGTTTTTTTTCTTAATTTCATTTAAGTCGAAAATAGAGAAAAACCACTGGCAATTGCATTTTGTAAGTTGCTTATACAGTATAAATAAATGATAAAAAGATATGTGGTTAATAAGTTATACTCTTCTTCATATTTTGGTGAATTGGAGAACTTCATCACTATGTGGTTAATTATAAAAGATACGAATTAGTATAATTCTTTTCTGAAGATTGTATTAAAAATAGAACAAAAGTTTATTTACATAAGAATAGTGTTCATTTTTTCAGAATTCAGAATTACGGCCCATAATTTATAAGGACATATTTTCAGAATAATTTAGCCTCATTATTATATGGTCATAGTTCATTCGGTACTTCAAAGGTTGTGGCCCATAATAGTAGACCATCTGCACGGCCTAAATTTCAAATTTATCAGCCTACATTGTACAATCATTTAGTAAGCAATAAATGCTTCACTGAACGCAAAAACTATGGAAGTTAGTCTTCTCAACATAAGGATTTCTTTTTTAAAGTTAGTCTTCTCAACAGAAGGATTTCTTTTTAAAGTTAGTCTTCTCGCATAATTATCTTTTAGGACGGGATATTGACTTCTTGTAAGCGACCGTTAATTAAGAAAAAAAATAAGATGCTTTTGTGTAAACAATTAAATGACTGTGACATGTGACTTGTGAACAATTTTTAAGGCCTTAATTGACTAATTTCCTGTGTATTCCTGCAAAATTAAAAATATCATAAATATTCCTTGCATAGCGTGAGAAGTATCATCTGATTTATACCCCCTTCTTTTAGCTATTTACTTGTCGTTTGAAGAAATAAAGTGTATAGCTGATGTTTTTATCTTTTTTTCTTATAGCATAATCTATATGTTACGTGGATACTTTAAAAATACGGCAATGTCGAATCGGATACCGATACTCATGTCGAATACTCGGATACCATATTAAACAACGCGACGTATTCTAATATTTTAATCCAAAATAATAACGAATACTTTATAAATACTTTCCGAATCTGTATCGGATACATCTAACGTGAGAATATATGACATATATAAAATCAAATAAAATAAGATTAAAATATCTAATTATTTAACTAAGGATAACAAATAAATATTATGTATCAAGATATTTCTATAATAATAAACTTTTAGTATCTCGCATATCAAATATATATATAACAAATTGCCGTATCCGTAACTTAGATTTTTTTGAGATTTGCCGTATCGTCATATCCAAATCATATCGGATACAATAACCGTATTCGTATTCATGCACCATAATATGCATGTTTCACTTCTAGAAAGGGGTACTATACCGTATACCTGCTATAATGAGATTTTGTAAGGACATATATGAAATTTTACTATATTTTGAGTAATTCGGAGGTCCTTACTGCAAGCATTTCCTACTGTAACTCATTTAAGTCTTGGTCTATCTATTTAGTTATAAATTAAGACATTGGAAAGCCCACCAATCATATGATACAATATTGATTAAGCATTACGGATTTTATTTGATTAGGCATTATGGATTTAATCACAAAATGGGGACGTGGCGTGCTCTCAATAGCTCGCTTAACAGTGGACCATTCCACCAAATAATTTATTTATTTTTTAAATGTCACTTAAATTTAATTAAAATTTGTATATATGTAAGTGAAGCAATCTTCCACATTAACGGCTTGTTCGGTGAAAGATGGAATAGTGGAAGAGCGGAAGAGTCGAAGAACGATTATTTCATTTTATTCCAATATCGTTCGGCAACATCTATGAAGTAACAAGTTGGCTTAAAATTTATAAATAATATATAATTACTACAATGCCCTTATTCTAATCATACTTTTTTTAATTTATTTAATTATTATTATTCAACCTAAAAGAAAATAAAAAAAAGTTTTTTAAATAAATAAGATAGAAATAATTTGTTTGATTTACTAAATCATTTATGCATGACAAAAGAGATGGAAAAAATGAATAACGAAATAAAGATATGGTAGATGGATCTCTTATGATAGAGAAAAATGAGCATAATTATCTTCACATTTTAAATATATAATTTCATGAAATTATTATTGAGAATTGATGGTTTTTTCATCTTTATTTTTCTACAAAAAAATATTTGGGAAGAAATAAGAGAGAGACGTAGCATTAATTACTAGTGCCATATCATCTCAAGGTGGAAGAAAGAGGGGTATTTTTGTCTTAAATTTTGCCTTATTACATGGAAGAAAGATCTTCCATCCCCCCATGGAAGAAGAAAATTCCACTCTTCCACTTATTTATTCCATTTTCTTCCACCCTTGTTCGGTTGGAATAACCCACTTCTTCCACTCTTCCACTCTTATTCCACCTTGTCGAACGCCACCTAAATATTTTTCTGGCAGAAGGGTTGTCAACATCAAATCAAATTTTGAAACCATATTTTTGTTTATTTAATTTAGGGACATGATAAAGCACAAGAGTACAGTAGCACGACTGTTCATGATGGATCCAATAACAATATCTATAATTTATTTTTAAATAATAATATATACATACAATATATATAATTTATTTTCTAATAACAGTATATACATAAAAAGTGAAAACTGTATATAAAATGGGAAAACTGTATATAAAATAGAAAAAATAGTATATAAAAGTTAAAAAAATACACAAATAATAAACATAACAGTATATAAAATGAGAAAAACAGTATATCTACAGTGTCGTCGTGCTACAGTACCGTCGTGTTTGCACATTTCTCTTTAATTTAGCCCACTTTCGACCGTTCCAAATAAGTCCTAATACTCTGTAGCCTATGATAATTGTGTAGTCTCTGAAGAGAGTCACTGAAATATTGGTTCAATGGCCCTGTCAGTAAAACACTACACGGGATACACGGATGAATTATGCGCATAGGATTAAGACCAGAAATTTTAAAACGTGCGTAAACCTTATCCATCGTAGACCGCACTGAGAAAGAGTCCATCTCCAGTTGCTTGAAGACTGGAGGCATCCGTTTGTTGTTCAGACTAAGGTACCATGTAAAGATCTTCTTTAGGGAAGTGGGACATTTAGCACCATAAAATGCGCATATTTTGGTGGACCAGATGAAATATATAATATTACTTCATTTAACATATCATTACTTCATTAGTAGTAGCATCGATAAATATAACTATATAAGTTATTTATTAAGAGTAGCAATTGTTCAAATCCTAATTACAACTTTAAGAGAACATATTATACAGAATCATTTGACCATTATTGTGAACCAGATAAATGAGTGATTATTGAATTTGCGCTTCCAGTATACGTGTACAATGAATTTCTTAAAGTCAAATATTTATACATCGCTTGCTCCTAATCAATCATTAGACTCTATATACCTTAATATAATCATAGCTTAATCCAGTATATTAGAAATTTAAACATTTAAATTATTATGTTTTATAGTATATCTTTCAGTGGTGTACTTGATCAAATATATCGGGTTGGGGGGTTTCTTTTTCTCACCACTGATTAATCTTCTACAAAATTTTTAGGGATAGGGATCAAATACACAAAAATATATATTTTGATTTTTTTTTCCACTATAACCCTAATAAGTATATCATTATGTTAGAATGGAGACTAAAAATGCACATTTTATAAAATTCATGAATTTAAATATCAAAATTAATAATTATCTTAAAATCGAAATCGAAATAAGGTACACAACTAATTGTGCATTTATCCCTTCTCTTTTACGTACAATTTATTGCATAATTCATGTTCTTTGATTCTTTTGCATACTATTTTCTTAGTTGTTGCATATATAAAACCATTCTAATATCATATCCAAAATCAAATGCATAATTTTTTTTTTTAGAAAGTCTTCTCAAAAGCATAGACATTACTTTTTCTAATTTGAATTATTCTACTCCCTTAAATAAAATTAGAAATGTACCTTTTGCGTGCTTGGTATTTGTATAATTCTATTTTATGGCAGATGATTGTGTACCTAAAGAGATAATTGCAAATTGTAGTGATCATTATTTTATAAAAGAAGATGAATAAACTAAACACAAGAAAGTTCTCACAGAAAATAATTACTCATAACTAACTAATAGAAAAACCAAACTCCTTATATAGCTTTGTTTGAACAATATCCGTTTCGTTTGCTCTTTACTCATTCCTCCAAAAAAATTTCCTTTAACAAAAGCATCACCCAAGAGCAAACAAAATAATACAACTCATTATCCTTTCATAAAACATGACAAATAAACTAATACCCAAGAACTAAATAAAAAAAAAACCCACCACTCAATATATTAATCAATCATGTATAATCATCAATTTAGAACCGGTATACCAACTAAAATACCAGATATATAATTACACAATCAATACAAGAAACAGAGAAAACCCCAATAAAATTTCTTACGTACACATTCTCCGTGTAGCGACTCATTAAATTTCTTAATGACTCGCTACACGGATCACACGTAAAAGAGGAATCGGACTGCAAATAACACCTTGTTTCGCCTCTTCTCTTTTCTTCGTTCTTTTTTCTCATTTTCGATATTCTTTTGTTGTACCTTCTTCTTCTTCTTCGACGAGACAACAACCCTAACCTCTCCATGGATTAATCGCTTGGATCCTGATCCCTCCTTCAAAGGCTGGATCCCAATCAATTCCCATCTGTTTCCTTTTCAAGTTTTGGCAATTGGGGAGGTTTTTTTTTCTTTATTTTTTGGTTTATTTTGGCGGAACCAGCTGGAATTGTAGGGGAAACGGATTAATTTGGGGGGGAAGGTCTTGCGCGTGAGTCTGATTAGAAATTGCTTTCTTTTTCAGATTTATTATTACTTGCTGAAGTTTTTTGAGGGTGTGCTTTGAAGTGAGCTGATTTTGTTCGCTTTTTTTGTGAAATTATCTGGAAATTGGGGCGACTTAGGGTTTCGCAAGGATTAGTGGTAAGTTGAATAATTCGAATTTAGTTTGTTTGTACGATCGCATGAAGCTTGCTATTTATTATTCGTTCTTAAATCTAGCAATCCAATTATTTATCAAAAAAAAAAAAATTATAATGAAATTTCTTCCAAAATCTTGTAGCAATTTGTTCCTTTAAACTAAACATTAATCTTCATTTCAGATTCTATCATCACTGAGCTGATTCATCACTCATTCACATGACGAATTCCCACTGAAATCAATCCAAAACACACTAAAATCATGTAAAAAAAACACAAAAAACCCACTCTTCATCTGTTAATAATCCTTTCAAATATCCAAAAAATGATGGAACCAACTGAGGAAACTCAGCCGACCGTCTCAGGCCCTTCAAAATCCTCAAAATCCAACCGTAAATCAAACCGCCGTAATCCCAAATCCTCTAACCAGCAATCCTCCCCGACCGTTTTCCCCGAAAAAAGGCCCAAATCCCGGATTTCGAAATCCAGGAATCCGGATCCCGGGATTCCGGAATCTGGGATTTCAAAACCCCACGAGCACAAGATTGATATAAATGGAGACGAGAAGTCGAATCTCTTGGGATACGAAGTGTTGACCGGTCAACTCGTCCGGGACAAGAAGAACAAAACCGTCGATGATGCTGACGTGGCGGGAAGTAAAAAGGTCAACAGCGTTAATTCGAAATTGACTAGTAAAGCTCTCAGATGGGGCTCTAACTTCCTCTCTCTAGAAGACGTCGTCTCTGTAAGTCTCAAAACATTATTAGATTAAAATAGAATATGGAGATATTTGCAAAAAAGCCCCTACATTATGCAAAAATTGTAAAAAAAACCCTACATTATTGAAAATTGCAAAACATCTCTTATGCAGAAATTGTAAAAAAAACCTACATTATTGAAAATTGCAAAAATTCCCTACATTCTTGCCAAAATTGCTAAGAAGCCCCTACCGTTAGTTAGGAGTTGACACGCTAATTTCCATATTTTAAGTACCTAAAAACATATTTTAAATATTAATTAACAATAATGTAGGTTTTTTTTTTGCAAATGTCTCTAAACTATATCATCTATTATTCATTATTATTTTATTTTATTATTTATCAACAGGTTTCATACAGTACAGGTAGGTATTTTTGCAATCCATTATCAGAAAAAAAAAATCAAAATAAAATATTATTTGACTCTATTTCTCAATCAACAGGTGTCGTACAGCACAGGCCTCCGGCACTTCACGATCCACTCATACCCCACAAAAAAGAAATCCTTCTGTTTCAACAGAAAATCCGAACGGACCCAAAAAGACTTTCGCTTTCTCGCCCCCAGCGCTGACGAGGCGGTGCAGTGGGTTTCCGGGTTCGCGGATCAGGGCTGCTTCGTGAATCTGCACCCGCATCCGTTAAGCAAGAAGGACAAAATGGAGAAGGAGGTTAGTGATATGATTTTCGACCAGCCGGCGATTAAGCGGAGGAGTCCGCCGAGGATTCTGGTGATTCTGAATCCGAGGTCGGGGCACGGACGGAGCAGCAAGGTTTATCATAATAAGGTCGAGCCGATTTTTAAGGTAGGGAAATGATTTGTTGGAAAAATGTTACGAGATTGTTGTTTTTAATTGTATTTTGCTATTTTTTTTTTAGTTGGCGGGGTTTATGATTGAAGTTGTGAACACGAGTTACGCAGGTCACGCGAAAAGTCTTGCTTCCACGGTTGATTTTAGTACTTGTCCTGACGGTATGTTTGAATATTGAATAATACTGATTATATTTAATATGATCAATGTTATTTATTTTATTTATTTGACTTTCTGGCTCTTTTCTCTTTTTTAGGGATTGTTTGTGTTGGAGGTGACGGAATCGTGAATGAGGTTGGTTTGTTTTGATTTTTTCTCTTACTTGACCAAATATTCGATAAATAATTATCATTTTGTATTAATTATTTTAATTATTTAATAGGTACTTAATGGGCTTTTGAGCAGAACGAATCAGAAAGAAGCAATCTCAGTTCCGATCGGTATAATTCCGGCTGGCTCTGACAACTCGCTCGTCTGGACTGTTTTAGGCATCCGAGACCCTATTTCTGCCGCCATGTCCATTATCAAAGTATAACAACATATTAAATCATATCAATATATCTCAAAAATCAAACCTAATGTTTAAAATAATTAAATTACAGGGAGGTCTGACAGCTGCCGATGTATTTGCTGTCCAATGGATTCAGACTGGAGTCGTCCACTACGGCACCACCGTCTCTTATTTCGGCTTCCTAAGCGACGGTAGAATTAAAATATATATCAAATATTAATCATACACCACAATATTAAACTTTTTTTATTCCAGTACTTGAGCTCTCGGAAAAATACCAGAAGCGATTCGGTCCCTTACGCTACTTTGTGGCCGGATTCCTAAAATTCCTGTGTTTACCCAAATACAACTTCGAACTGGAATACCTACCGATTACCAAACAATCCTGCGACGATTCCCAGCACCGACTTTCCTCCCCAGAAGACCGCAGAAATAAAGACATGTCAGAACTCTACGACGATATTTTAAAAAGGTCCAGAAAAGAAGGCATAATTCCACGCGCGTCCAGCCTATCGAGCATAGATTCCATGATGAGTCCTAACAGAACCCCCGTTTCGGAATTTGAAAACAATTCAAGTACCGAGCCGTCAGAACTCGTCAGAGCGATAGATTCCAAGTCGAAAAGATTATCCATCGGACGGCATAACAATAATAACAACATCGTCTCGGAGCCTGAAGAGGTATTGCACCCCCAGCCCCATTTCTCCTCGAACCCTAACTGGCCTCGCACCCGGTCAAAATCGCGTAACGAAAAGTCAACCGGGTTGACCGTCGTGACGTCAGAGTTAAATCGATCGTCGTGGGCCGCCACGTCAGCGTACGACCGAGAGGACATTTCCTCAACCGTCTCCGACCCCGGCCCGATCTGGGACTCGGAACCCAAGTGGGACGTGGAACCTGACCAAAGAGAAGAAAGGGAGATCTCGAACCGACTGGAGTTCTCGAGTCTGAGCACGACTGGAGAGGAAGAAGAGGAGGAGGATGAGCTGGCGACAGGTGGCGGGGCGATAATGGAACTGGTGCCGAACATGGACGAGAAGTGGGTGGTGAGGAAGGGGAATTACCTGGGGGTGCTGGTGTGCAACCACTCGTGCAGGACGGTGCAGAGTCTGAGCTCGCAGGTGGTCGCGCCCAAAGCGGAGCACGACGATCAGTGTCTGGATCTGCTGATTGTGGGCGGGACCGGGCGCTGGAGATTGTTGAGGTTTTTCGTTCTGTTGCAGTTCGGCCGACACCTGTCCTTGCCTTACGTTGAGTATGTCAAGGTAGACCATTTTATTTATTTTGTTTTGTTTTGTTTTATTTTGTTTTATTTATTTTATTTTTATTTTTATTTTTATTTTTATTTTTATTTTTTGTTTTGTTTTATTTTTATTTTTATTTTTATTTTTATTTTTATTTTTATTTTTATTTTTATTTTTATTTTTATTTTTATTTTTATTTTTATTTTTTGTTTTGTTTTATTTTATTTTTATTTTTATTTTCTGTTTATTTTATTTTATTTTGTTTTGTTTTATTTTATTTTGTTTTGTTTTAATTTATTAATTATTGTTTATTTTATTTTGATTTTTTTTTTGGCTGGTGAAGTCGGTGAATTTATGATTAAATCGCACAAAAGCCCCTGCATTATTGCTGAAATTGCAAAACAAGTCCCGCGTTATTGGAAATTGACAAAAAAAAAAGACCTTGCATTATTGCTATAATTGCAATTGTAGCAATAATGCAGGGCCTTTTTACGATTTCAAATAATGTAGGGACCTTTTGTGAAATTTTGTTATATCGTTTGCTCAGTTTTTGCATTTTTTTTATTCTCTTTTTAATTTTTGTTTATTTTTTGTTTTTTGGCAGGTGAAATCTGTGAAGCTGAAGCCGGGTTCAAAAACACATAACGGGTGTGGAATAGACGGGGAATTGTTGAGAGTGAAAGGGCAGGTTTTGTGCTCTTTGTTGCCTGAACAATATAGACTCATTGGCCGGCCAGCTCAGCATCACATTTGATTGATTTGATGTGTAAGACAGATTTGTGTACATTTTTTTCAAGCTTAAAAATGTGGGTGTGACGACTGATTCTGAGCTGGACCGTCTGTTTTATGTGAGTTTTTTTAATTTTTTTTTTGTATATTTGAGTGCTTATATAGTAGCGTATATGTGAGGGATTTTGTTTTTGTTTTTCTGTGTTTTGGTTGTCTGATTTGTTGCGTTGTGTACTGTTGGATTTGGTTATATTGTGTACACTTGTTGTATAAGAGAGCAGTTTGCTACCTTGTTACTGAATTACTAATAACTCTTATATTTACTCCACTTTTATTATTTGTTTGGTGTAGTATATTTATATATTTTCTTTTTTGGCTGTCTAAGCATGTGATTTCATTCTTCTTGTGACAGTTTTCTTCTGTGCTATCATATTGAAATGTGCACTTGTCAAATATTCAAAATTCAAAATATAGTTTGGGGCATTGGGTCTTTGACTTTGTATGATTGATGAGACCTCGTTTTATGGCATGCAAATAAATTAATATTATTATGCAACGGAACTATTTTTTATTGGATAGCATTATTTGACTGAATTCTGATATGTAAATTGTAATAGACTAGGATATTTCCCGCACTACGCTGCGGGTTTTTTAGTAGTGCTATTTATATTGATGAACTATATTTATAAAAAAAGATATTCCTGCAAAGAAAACAATGAAAGCGATCTAAAAGATGTAAACAATATAGTTCATCTTCAAAATTGAATACCATAAATAGAAGAATGATGACAATCAAGTTTGATGAAGAATATAACTCATATTTATCAACATTATGAGGACAACATTCATCTTTAGAATCTCAAAAATAATTTTACAAACCGCAAATTCCTTGAAAGAAAAATTGCACACGCCATAAATAGAAAACACTCAAATTCAATTCTAAACCCCCAACAACATTCTAACCATTAACCCTAGTATAAACTTCGTACTATATGAATTTTATGCTTTCATACGAATGTTGTTGTTGATGTGATTGCAGATGGCGACATGGAACGAACTTCATCACTAAATATGATAATTTCGTTGTTTAAAAGTGCAAATATAAAGTGGGAAGAAATGGATGATCCAATAATCGCAATGTTTCCTTTTTTGTTTGAGACCCTAATAATTTCTTACTGCTTGCTAATGACCCTTTATCCATTATCTGTCCATATTATATTTTAGAAATTAATGATATTTTCTTATTTTAAATTACGATTTTAGAGATTTTTTTTTAATATTATACGATTTTAGAAAATTCAGTTGGTCTGCATGGATTTTCCATTTTGGCAAATATGCTAGCGCCAATTTAATACCGAATCACATATTATTTGATCAAGAGAGTAAGCTGTAGAGAAGAGGTAAATAGAAGAATTTTTTTGAGAGTGAGAAGACAAAAGGTGGTACATTGGCCCATTTTTGTTCCTATTTTTTGAAGTGATCTTCCACACCATATCAGGAATAAAACAAAAAATAGCCAATAAACCAACTATATACTTACATGTAGCAATCGCACATAAAATTATACAGAAGATCATATCTAGAAAAATTACTGGCCCACATCAAAACACATCTCTATATTGAGAGGCTCAAAGAATAGGTACGACGTGTTCACTTGAGTAAGTCCAAAAGTTACTGAGCCTATAAGGGGGGTGTAATTGTAAAGCATTTGGGGCGCTTAAATTAAACCCATCAATATATATTACATAATTAAACTTCTAAAATAAATAACCATATAAAAAATCGAGCTTAGTAAGATACTCCTCATAGTAAACTTATTATTTTTGCATCCTTATTTTAATGATAAATTAAGTTTATTATATATTACGAAGATAGACTGTTCTACGAGCCACATAACACAGAGCATTTGGACTCACTACTCAGTCATGCTTCCGCATTTATTACTTACTGTCTTGGTCTATCCGTCGGAGCCATTTTGACAGCTTCAACACTTTTGTTTTCAACCACTTGCATTAATAAATATGTTTCGATTAATTAAACATATATCCTAATATTATTAAAAGGGTGGCGCTATTTTTAGAGCGAACTTTTCTTTATCTAGAGCGGCATTTAAAATTTTTATTAAAATTCCGAAAATATTCTTGCTTTATTTAAGCTAGATATTTATTACAAACTTATTAGTTTATTGAGTTTATTCCATTCTTAAATAAATCCAATAAAAATGTCAACAACCATTGGTGCAAATCAATCAAAGATTCCCTCCTCAATTTTTGTTTCCCTATTAAAAAAACTTCAACAGTGAAATTAATCCAAAAAAATAAAACAGGATAAAATTCACCACAAGTCACTCAACTTTCGAAAATGACCAAATAAGTCACTCAACTTTCAATTGTTCCTAATAGATCACTCAATTTTCAATTGTCTCCTATAGGTCACTCAACTTTCAAAAATAATCAAATAGGTCAGTCAAATTTCAATTAACCGGATGACTTATTTGGTCATTTTTTAAAAGTTGAGTGACCTATTGGGGACAATTGAAAGTTGGGTGACCTATTTGATAATTTTTGAATGAATTATTTAGTCATTTTTGAAAGTTGAGTGACCTAGGATGAGATTACCCAATAAAACAACAATTACTAATTCACAGTAATGTTTCATCCAAAAAATTAAAACCACAAACATTTTAATAATCCACATTATTGAAACGTCATCCAAGAAAATAAAACAACAAACTTTTCAATAATCCAATAGAATTCATTTAATTATTTTGGAATGAAAAAATAAAGTTAAAAAAAGTTTCTGATATTTGTTTTAAGTAAAAGCTTGACATACATGTTTAATATCTTGATCTTATAGAGAATTTACTTGCATCCATGACATATGATGATATGAACATGTATCATAAAATATAGTTTATTAAAATGACATAATTAAAAGTATTATTATTATTATTATTATTTATTGAGTAGTTCATATAAAAAATGACTTAATACTGATATGTAGTGGTCCTGCAATAAATAAAATGAGCAGATCTGAAGATAAATATTAGTATAGGTCATGCAACAAAAAACAGATACAAGAAGAAGATGAAATATTTGCATTAATCACAATTACTCTTTTTGTTACAATTAATGAAGAAAGAAATGATATGTTAATAAATACTTATTTGTATAAGAAATTATTAGCACAATTAAAGCAAGGATAGTTTCGGAATTTTGATATTAAATTTGAATGTTGTTCTAGATGAAGAAAAATCCGCTCTAAAAATAACATCATTCTTATTAAAAACATGAACTAATTCATCACCATTTTTATTAATTAAGTTCTTCGTCTCGATTATGATATTCTCCATCATGTCAATCATCTAACCGAAATTTCTAATGTATCAATAGACCCACCTTCATTTGTTTCTCTCTCTGCAAAACCCTAAACAAACAAGCCAACCAACCAAACTGTAAACTAATATTTCACCAAGCCTGTAAGTTCTGTAAAATAAAAAGATAAAAAGGGAATGCAAATAAGGGAATCTGAGTGAGGGGACAAGGAATTGACGTTTACGTGTTGTAGGGTAGCGATTGGTGTGTGGGGAATTGTGTGCTTACTGCATGGGGACAGCTCACGGTGTACCACGTCGCATCTTCTCCCTTTGTCTCTTCTCTTCTCTCCATTCCATTTCAATTCCTCTCATATAGAAATAAGAAAATGATATAGAACTAAGAAAGTGATATATATCAGTCCATTTCAATTCCTTAATTGTATCTCATATAGAAATAAGAAAATGATATAGAACTAAGAAAGTGATATATATCAGGTTAGAGTTGGATGAAAAGGGAGAAAGAGGGGGCAGTCAGCGCGTATCCCGCTCAGTACTCTCACCACATGCATGCATGCTATTGTGTATCCACATTTGACCACTGTTTCCTTGACTCTCATTTTCATCCCTTTTTCTTTTCCTGAAAGACTAAAACCCTAGGGCAAACTTAAAACATTGTGATACTTAATGGTAAATCAAGATGGAGGTTGGCTATGATTGCAAGAAAGAAGGGGTTTGCATTTGTAGAGAAAGGATTAAAAAAAGACTGTTGTCGTACCAATCCTGATGGCTAATTGAGCATTCTAATAAGATGGTCAACACGCCAAACTTATTGCCTAATAATATGGTGCATTCAACAAAAATAGGAATCGAATTCGGAGTCAGTCCTGAAAGTTGAGATTAAGAATTAGTCGACTTTATAGGATATGGAACGGCCAAATCATATTAAAACCTGATCAATTTGTAAATAAGTTGATTCTACGTCAGGAAAATCGGTACCGATTCAAATCCGAATTTGTTGAATCAGATCGAAATCTGTCGATTTTGCAAAATAAAGAATATTAATTAGTTGTAGCTCAGGTTAACATAGTCTGATTGATCGGTCAAATATTAGTTCAAATCTTAGTTTTTGTTTGGTTTGATTCATGAACTAGATTATAATAAACCAAGAATTGGGCGGCTGGTGTTACTATCAAAATAGTTCATATTTTTTATGTTATCAAAATAGTACATTGAAAATGAAAAGTGAGAAAAAAGCAAATTCAAAAGAACAAAAAAAGAATGAGAAAATGAGGTCATGAATTGTCAAAATCTGCTAACATCATGCTTGAGCCCAACATCTTGTCCAGTAGGATGATGTGGATAAGGTGAAACTGAATGTCACGACCAAGCTTACGTATTAATTTTGTTATATTTTTGCATGTTGTGGCAATAAAAACATTATAATATTGCAAGAATTAAAAATGCACATTGATCAAGTTAGTATAACAATTGAATTTTATTCAAAAATAATAATATTTGAGTGGGTTATATACTTGACTTTTTTTTTTCAAAGTAACACTGTTTTGAAAAAAAACAATTAACAGATAACACTGTTTTGGAAATAATTCAGCCACTAGTACTTTCGCCAGAGGCTCTGGCGGAAGTGTCTATTTTTTTTATTTTTGTTGATCCCGACCATTTGGCAATCTTAAACACGCTCAATTAGGCAAAATAGGCAGTTCGACCAGGACCTCTGGCGGAACCGCCTATTTTATATATTTTTTTTGTCTCTAAACAGCCATGAAAATTTACCAAAAAAAAATGTTACTGTTCACTGTTCCGCCAGAGGTGATGGCGGAACAATGAACAATAATTTTTTTTTTGCTAGTTCTTTCCATATTACGCATATCATACGGGACCAAGAGTCAATCAAGCGAAAAAAAATTGAAGGATGAAGTATCAAATTCTATGATTGTAACATACCAAAGTTTTTTTTTTTTGCTAAATCCTTTTTGCAATTTCAGCATAATATAGGGGCTTTTTTGCAATTTCAATTTGAATACTGTAACTTAATTTTTATTTGTTGAAACTTTGATATGTTGCAATCATAAAATTTGATACTTCATCCTTCAATTCTCTTTCGTTTGATTGACTCTTAGTCCCGTATGATATGCTTAATGTGGAAAGAACTAGCAAAAAAAATGTTACTGTTTTGCCTAATTAAGCGTTTTTAAAACTGCCAAATGGCCGGGATCAACAAAAATAAAAAAAAATGGACAGTTCCGCCAAAGCCTTTGGCGAAACCAATACAGTTCCGCCAGACTCTCTGACGGAAGTCCTAGTGACTGAATTATTTGCAAAACAGTGTTATTTGTTGATTTTTTTCAAAACAGTGCTACTTTGAAAAAAAATTCTATATACTTATATGATCATGTACTTTACTATTTTGTTTATATAATTATATAACTTTGTTTTAGTGTATTGAAGAGTCAAAAATGTTGAATGTCCCTATCTTGGTCCTGTCTCTATACACAGTTCCACCCCCTGTAGAGAGCTGTACATAGATTGATGTTTGTCTGATTTATAATTTATGTTTAAATTCTTAAAATATCTTGAATTTGTATCAGTTGTACAAACTTGAATTGATTTAAGGGTCGTTACTGGATTTGTTAAAAGTATGAGTGATAATCAATTCGAAATATCTTGAATTTGTATCAGTTGTACAAACTTGAATTGATTTAAGGGTCGTTACTGGATTTGTTAAAAATATGAGTGATAATCAAATGAGGATTGAGAATTTCCAATTTGTAGATAACAGTTATATTTTTATAAATTATGAGATATCAGAATTTTAGTAAAGAGTGATTTATGAAAGGGTTCAAATTCAACATCAATAGATTGAAAGACTTGTTAAATAATACTAAATGCGTTTGCTGTAATTTAAATTTGAAATTTCTCCCCAAAGTTCTAGGGTGCCTAACCGGCTAGCCGCTTAAGCTAGCAAGCTTTGATGATTTGTGGAAGGTTGAGTTAACGATGATTTCTGTCTTATTTTGTGATAAGAATTCATTAACCATTTGTTCTTTGATTGCATTTGGAATAAGAATATTTTGATATTGTTAAATTGAAGTTTGATTTTAGGGAGATACAAAGTGTATGAAACATAATTGGAATTGGTAAAAAAAAGGAAACATAAATCCAGAGTTGAGAAAACACATATCTACTTGGTTGTTAACTTGTTACAGATCTTTTCTGGGGTCATATGGTATCATATAAATTCTACGAGGTTTGACAATAATAAAAAGAAAATCACATCAAACATTGTCAGTCCGGCTATCCCAATGTTCAATTGTGGTCAAAGAGTGATAAGAATGAAGGTGATGAGTATGCTGGGCTCAAATATAAACATAATCTCGTTCGAAAGTTGCTTCAGGCTCTAGATGGCTGTATGGATAATTTTTGAAGCTTCAATGAATAATTTGAGTGGAAAGTTATTTCATTAGTGTATTTACTATTTTGGATATTAGTTGTATCAAAACAATTTGGATTTTAAGTGTTCACTTTAGATCAATTTATGAATTTTTTTTTATGTTCAACCTATTGGGTTGATAAACTTTGCTAAATATGTGTGTTATATTATTGTGTTTGTTGAAACTTAAACCTATTATCTATTACTATACATACAAATATTTTAATTAACTAGACTATTAATAATTTGTTAATTTATGAATTTAATGTAATCATTACATTGCAATTTTTAAGTTTGAGCACGCACAAAGATAAATTGCCGACAAGGGATAGGCTCAAAGCAAATGGGCAATTATCTTCAAAAAACTTCATACTTTTGCAATTCAAATGAACAAGAAACTTACAATCATCTTTTTGCAAACTGCACCTTTGCAAAGAAAATATGGCAAATTTTCCGATTAAAATCCTTCACAGGATGACTCGGAGTTGTGGCAAATCGTATGAGCAACATGCTACTGGGTTTGGAATGAAAATAGTGAACGCATTTTTCAAAACAAAAGCAATAACAAAACGAAAATCTATGCAGACAATCAAAATAGCCCAAGTTTGGATTAAGGGGGGCAATCCAATTTGGATACCCCATGCATGCTTATTAGGTGCATGCACTCTTAAATTTTAGTTTTTATTTGTGGGGAGGTTTTAGGAGTTTGATTTGAACTATTTTTAAAGGTTGTTATTTGTAATATACTCTTTGTAAAAAGTTCTAATTTTTTTTAAAGAAATTCTTGAGTAATTTTATCGGCTACATTTTAAAAAAAAGAAAAAAGAAAGACAAGTACCCTTATTTTCAAAGATGCATTATTGAGAAAAACCTATTATAATTTAAACATATATATCATCTAATTCAAGCAAATATATATTAGGTGCATTCCGTAATATCTGAAGATAGTCCAACCAAGCACGCAAAAATATCGTACGAGACTTATCAAATCCCCCAATTCTTTTTTGGGAAATGAGAGATCACGACGGGATACTGTAGCGAGCCTGTAATGACGGATTGAAATTATATATTGTTTTCTCGCATTTCTATATACGCTATCTATTATTTTTATTTTTTAAAATATATATTGTTTACCAAATGAATTTTTATATACTGTTTGTTTTCAGTTTATATATGTTTAAATATTGTTTTCATCTTTTAAAATATATATTGTTTTACCGAATAAATTTTGTATATACTATTTATTTTCAGTTTATATGTTTTTTTCAGTTTTAATATAACATCGCTACAGGACCCGTCGCGCAGTATGAGTTTTTTTTTTTTTCACTATGACTGTAGCATCACGCAAGCTATACAGACTAACTCGTACTTTAATGAACTAATCTTGTACGTTGCATGATAATTTAATTTTTTCCCAGAAAACCTTTATACTTACTGTCCATAAATGGCCTTACATCACCATGTTAATTTGTCCCGTTTCATGTCTTCTCTTGTTTATATACAAGCTAACTAACAATATATAACTTAACCTAGCTACTTCACTAGCAAGCTAGCGTCACAAATTCCAGGGTTTCAGTTTTTTAAATCCCAAAATTTTCTCACTTTCCACATATTAATTGCGTGGCTGCCCCTAAACAAAAAAGAAAAGAAAGAAAAACACATTATGCACATATTTAATTACATCATGTACATCATATTCTATAAAAGTTAGGTTTGAGAGTAGACTTTCAAGAGGATCAAATGAGAAATTTGAAGTTATTATTGTACAGAAAACCCGGTACAAGGAGGGGTTGTTGGATCCATTTTTCGAGTTATAATTATAAAGGACTTGCATTTAATCAACCACTCCTGCTCCTGCTGCTTCAATCCGTAACTTTCTAGGGTTTTGAATTTGATCCTCACATTGTTGTGTAAGGGCCTGTACAAATCTCAGCCATCCATTTTAAGATCAACGGTGGATCAAATCGCATCTATTAATGAGAGGGAAAGACAAAGCTTGATATGATGTCTTCTGTGTCACCAACTTGCACCATGCATGTCCATAACTTATATATAGCTTACTCTATTCATTTATCTGTTTAAGTATTATCTGTAGGGATAAATTACTTTATTATGGAAAAATATAATGCTATAAAATATTATTTAGAAGGAAAATATGAAATCACGACAGGCTTGAGCATGCCCAAAACATGACAGAATTCTTTATATATTGGTTTTCTATTTAGTATAAGTTTGAATTTTAGTAATTGTTTCCTTTTAATGAATTTGAGTGAGAAATTTGAAAATTGAGAGGGTAAAATTGGGGAGAGAGAGAGAGGCAGGCCAGGTGTGAGTAGGGCC
This sequence comes from Juncus effusus, assembly GCA_027726005.1. Lineage (NCBI taxonomy): Eukaryota > Viridiplantae > Streptophyta > Magnoliopsida > Poales > Juncaceae > Juncus > Juncus effusus. Next base: position 2,394,268 of record CM050897.1, on the reverse strand, counting down.
GGAGCCTGAGCCGCTGTGGGTTGTCTTTATTGCACCCTTCTCTCTTTTCCACCTCCCCCTCTTTATTATTCTTGTTTTCTTTCTCATCCTCCCCCCCTTAAATCTCTGACCCCCCTTTGTGCAATCATTTCACCTATCATCACCTCTCCTCTCTCTCTTCTCTCTCTCAAGGCTACCTCTGCCTTAAAATGAGCCGTTCTTTGCGGGAGAGAAAGAAGTGAAAACAAGAAAAGGTGTGAGCAAGAAAGGAAGCTGTTTCTTTGAGGGGAATGTTGTCTGGTTCAAGGCCAACTTTAAGAGATCTATTTTCTTTTTCTCTTCTCTTTGTATGGAGAGCTAATTAAGTCTCGGACCAGGCTTCATTCCCCCCAATAATTGCTTCTAATATCTCTGGTTCTTGGTTTTCTTTTCATGGTGAGATTTTTGATAGATCAGTTTTCTTTTTAATTTGAATCTTTATATTTTGTTGGTTTCTTTCTTTTATTTCTGACAAATCCAGATTTAATTACAAGCTTATTGTTAGTTCTTAATCTCTGATATGATTGATTCATGCGAAACTCAAGTGAGGGCACGAGGCGCAGATTGGTGTAATCATGATGTTCTTTGACCTGTTTTTTTATTTATTTTTTACTATTTGTTTTTCTACTTCCTTTCTGACAACAGGAGATAAGGTCATAATCATTACCTTATCATTAATCGTTTTGTTATCATTCTTTTATCCACAACTTTTTTACTCTCTTTTTGAAGGAATTAGTATCGTTCTGTCATCTTCAATTGTTCTTCATTTTCTCTTTTTTATTTTTTTTTATTTATCTTCTTAGTTTCTTTTCCTTGTTTCTTTTATTTTCTTTTAGTCGCTTTCTTCTTTTAATTGATTTTCTTTTGTTGAATGGAGATAAGATCTAACAAATACTTACATCAAAGGAAACTTTAGTAAACGATGTTAATCCTACAAGTTATACTTTCATATTTAGATTCTTAATTCATTTCATTGTTTTGGACAGAATTAGCCTTATTTTTTCTCCTTGAGTACTTCTCAAGTTCATCATATTTTTTTACAGAAAATTTTGAGGGGGCTTGAAACCCCCCTTCCAAATATACTTCTCAAGTTCATCATAACAAGTGCAAAGGTTGGTTACAATCAACATCCTAAAATGGTCCATTTTTATGGAAAAAATGGTCCTTTTTTTGAAGGAATGGTCCATTTTTAAAGATCTTAAATGGTCCATTTTTTCCTTCAAAATAAAATAAAATATGGTCCTTTTTTTCCTTCAAAACAAAATGGTACATTTTTCTTAGCAGTTCATGACATAGCCATTATTTCTATCTATAGTCATTTAGTTTTGTTTGTGAAAGTGAGACTAAGTGGGGATATTTACTTCATCGTCTTTCACATCCACACTCTGAAAGTCCAGGACTTTCTCTGTCTTCATTTTGAAACGCATCTCTGTGATAATTATGACAGTTAAAAAGACTTAAAAACTTTCTGGACTGATTATAAACAAACTATTCATCTTTGGAAATTGAGCTCTCTTGTTTAGTCTCATTGATTTTTCTCCAAGCAGTTCATTAATGAGGTTATTAATTAGATAGTTACTCAATTCAATTATCTTCTTGTTCAGTTGGCATTCATTTCTGTTTCATCCTGTGTGATGTATTTATTTAAAACAAAGTAACAAAAAGAAAGAGAGAAAGTTAAGAAAAACTGTGCATGAAAAGACATCTGAGCTAGAAAGAGAAACACGTGTTGAAGGCTCAAGGTTGTCAGAGATCAATTAGGGTTTACTAAATTTGTGAAGAAGAGAAGAAAAAGGGTAAGACTCCTATGAACTGCCCCCAAACCCTAACTGGGGAAGAAAGACCTACGTCACATGCAACCTCAAGCCCTTTTTACATACATGCTTTGAAATTTGAATCTCATTCATCTCATCTAGTCTACTTTTCTTACTAAAACTGATACATCACTCATAATTTTAGTATAGTGTTAAAAAATAGAAATCAGATAAAACAAATTGAATGGCTATTTTCATAGTAAATGTTGGATCTAGATAGCTAGCTGGTGCCATGAATGGAGATTAATTTTGTATTATTTGATGAAAATGGTGTCCCATGTTATATTGAAAATGGAGGGGAGATGGAAATCCTTTCTTAATTAATTAGCCCCTGCACTTTATCTCACGAGCGTTTCTGATTCTATTTAAAAAAGGGGCACTTTTAAGCACGAAATCCAAAAGTATCGATCCTCTCTAATCTACATTGTCATGTGGTTTATGCAACATTCCACTTTTTTTTTTGCATCATTTTTTTTGGCAAAATAGTAATCTGTGACTATTTTTGCATCATTTTTGAGTAATAAAATGGCATAAATCATTAAAATAATTAATACTTAACATTCATTTCATACACATCAAGATTAGTAATATATCATAAGTAAAATATTCTATTTTATTGCATAGTATGAATCTGAATACATATGTCATGAATGATATGACTGGAATACTTAGATAAATAAGTATGGTGGGTGTATACTCACTACATTGGGAGTCACATAGAAAACTTGATCTATGTTTGGAATCTAGCAGTCAATCAAATTAATTATGATAATTAAAGCAGTGGTACCACTCTATACTATTGTTGGTGTTACCATCTTTATTTATATCCGAGTCAATTTTGGATGTCACTCTCTTCACTACTAGTTCTTGGGCCCATAAACGGATGCCTTTTCATTGCATTGGGAATATAAATCTTTATATCTTGTGTTTAGTTTTGGAATCGTATATTTCTAAGGCAGCTTTTATACATAAACACAAGTTTAAATATACCGATATTATGATATTATATAATAGTAAGAGAATTTTTTCAAACCCCCCTATCTTTTTTAATATTATCAAAAACTCTCTCTATTTTTAGATTCTCTTTTTTACTCCCTATAAAGCAAAATGAATTATTTTTTAAAAAGTTCAACTTAACAATGCCCTCTTCAAAATATTTTTTATATTTTAATTTCTACATCCTAAGAAATAAATAAAAAAATTATATTTTATATAAAATATAAATAAAGGAGAATTGAAAAAGTAAACTAAATCTTAAAAACATAAATTAAAGGAAAATAATAAACATTTTACATAATAGAAAATAATATTTTTAGATCAAACAAAATAATTTTTTTACAAAAAAAATAAACATTTTATAGTAAAAATAATGTTTTATAAAAAATGTAATAAAGAATTACCAATAAATACATAAAATCATAAAAGTAAATACAGGAGAGCAATATTTTTACACAAAAAATAATATAATATTTATGCTAAAATATAAGAAAGTAATGTTTTACCTAATTAATCTTGTGTGTTAATTATATATGAATTATATTTTAAATATGTTAATTATGTATTATTTAATTATTAATTATTTATCTATTATAAGAGAAATTATTCGGAGTGCCCAGAATCGTCCACCATACATTTTAAGATATACACATATATATTTGCACTTGGATATACCTTTTGTGTTTACAAATATTTTTTTTTTTGAAAATATACCTTTTTGTAATTTCACTATACCTTTTGTGTTTACAAAAATACTTTTTTGTAATTTCATCATACCTTTATTAATCGGACGCTACTGGGCGCTCAAAAATGTTGGTACTCCATATCTGAATCCTTTTGATAATATTCAGAAAAGTTAGGGTTTTTAAAAAAAAATTCCTTATAGTAATACAGAATGTAATATGATTAGTTTTTATATCTAATTCTCTTAACTTTCTAAAGATATGAAATAACTTAATTTCAATCTAGTTACTAGGCTAATCCGCTTGATGTGCTCGGCAACAAAGAGTAAAAGTAAAACAATATATGAAAGGGGGAGAAATTTATTTGTTCTTTAAAAAAAGAGTGAAAAATATGAAATAAAGATATTAAACAAGTGATAATCTCTATTTCCTTAAAATAAAAATATAAAGGAAGTGGAAAAGTGAAATAAAGTATAATAAGAATATCTACATTCTCTTTTTTTCATTCCAAATCCAAATAAAAATAAACTTCTTATTTAGAATAAAATAAAATGAAATAGATACTCTACGGAATGTTTCAAATGTTTCATGATTCAAAATGTTTCAAATGTTTCAAATGTTTCATGATACTCTACGGAATGTTTCAAATGTTTCAAATGAAATAGATACTTGTCAAATGTTTCATGATTCAAAATCAAACTTCATTGGTTGGAATATCCAATTATCTCAAACCTTTAGGAACGATTTTTTTCGGCTTTCAGGCAGTTTTTCTTTAGTTTTTCAGCATTTTTGACATAGGTTAACTGTGAAATAAGATTAGCATGGCCCCTGCACATGGACGACATGCACAAATCGAAAAATTGTCCAAATTTTTTATAATCTCAAAAAATTGTAATGCACAATTTGAAATTCTTTTTTTGGAGCTTCTGGAGGCGAATAATCTCTCTAAAATTCTATTAAATAAATAAAAGTTCGTACAACGTAACGAAAAGAAAAAGGAAAATAATTACAATCCATTTGACAGAAAAAGAAAAACATAGAAAGTTCTCGAGGGGAACTATATGGAGCAAGATCCTATCCTCTGACAATACGTCTTCCAATTAGCTATTTATTGAGTAATTTATGCGAGAACACTTGCTCGAAGAGTCCTCTTTATCCGTGCCCACTTCTTGCTCTCTCCAGAAATCAACAATGTCGGTTGCACACCTGAGTCGAATCCCTATTGCATCCATATTTGAGGTGCAAAGTCGCTATGAAGGAATATATGAGTAGTCGTTTCTTCAATATGTTGCCTACACATCGAGCATTCTCTTTGGTTTGGCCAACCTCTTTTGATGCGATTATCTTGGGTCAAAAGTTGACCTAGAAGAATTTGTCAACCAAAGAATTTGATTTTTTTCTGAGCATTTGATTTTCCACAATTTTACATTTTCTTTCAAGACTGAGTATGCTAAGTGTAGCATCTTATTGGCCGATTTGGCGGTGAATTCACCAGAGATCTTTCATCTCCATCTCGGCTTATCCATCTGAGTGCTAGAATTGATAAGAGCAATTGCGAGGAAGATGTGGTGTGCCTCTGTTTTAATCCTCTCATTCGAAGAGGCTAGTAATGCAAAATTTGAAATTCCAAGCTGAATATCAATATATTTTGAGTATTTGAAAAATTGAGACGCTTAAATACTAAAACTTGTCCAAATGTTACATGTTATGGATATGAATTGTTCTAGTTAATATAAAAGAAGTGGCCTACCTTTTGTCTTATGTATACACACTATCTTACGTATGTTATGAAGTCTGAATAGTAAATGATGGAAGTACCTTTTTGTTACAAAAATATTTAACAAAAAAAAATTCATAACTTATAGTTTTTTAAATATAAACTGATCACTTTTTCAGCTATGTTAATTTTTGTTGATGTAACACTTCTTCCGATAATCCATATTGGTTGAGATAAAAGATATTTGCGAGTTTAGATTCAACCAATGTATTGGAGTAGTTTCTCTTTCTTTGTTTACAAAATATTACTGAACTTGAGAAACTTAAAAAGATAAATTTCATCTTAGATCACTCAACTTAAATAAGTCATTTAACTTTCAATTATCTCATAGAGGTCACTAAATTTTCAAAAATTAACAAATAACTCATCCAATTTTCAATTGTCCCCTATAAATAACTCAAATTTTAAAAAAGGACCAAATATGTTACATAGTTAATTGAAAGTTGGGTGACATATTTAATAATTTTTGTAAGTTGAGTGGTTTATAGGTGACAATTGAAAGTTTGGTGACCTATTCAATATTTTTTGAAAGTTGAGTGAACTATAAGAGACAATTGAAAATTGAATGAATTATTTAGTTATTTTTTAAATTTAAGTGATTTATGGTGAAATTTATCCAACTTAAAACAAACACTTCTTCCGATAATAGATAATGAATGTGTTTGACATGAAAATAATGTTGGCAATTGAACCTTACCTCATATATAGATCAAAACCGAACTGTCTGACTGAAAACTAGAGTCTTCTCATGCCGTGTGTGTCTCGCCTCCACAACTTTCAAGTGTGTGATGGAAACCCTTCTTTCTGGTATCATTCCGACCGCCTCAGAATAGAACGATTGGTACCACACTACAAGTTTTTTGGATAAAGTGGTTCCACAAAAAGTTTTCTTTTTTTCTTTGGGTAAAATGGTACCACACTACAAGTGTCACTGCACTATTGTTGTGTGGTTCCTTTCATTATCGGCCGCTGTCCATTGAGAAAAAAAAATAAAGCGCCAAATTGTCAATGAGAGACATTTTTAAGAACCTACTTTCTGCTGAACAAATGTGAGACTTGTGGATAGAAACGTGTTTGTTTTAAGTTGGGCAAAAATAAGGCCGGGTAAAATCCATAAAAATAATATGACCTTGGGCTAAAATGAAGCCTATCTATTATCGGGCTGGATAGAAACGTGTTTTATATTAATGCAAATTCTGTATATGAACTTGAATTTTTCTTTTTTTTTCTTCGAGTATATCTTATTTGGTGTATTATGAAGGATTGTATCTGTAAATACTGTATTTAGAGTAAAATTGAGTACTTGGTTTATCTTTTATAGAATGAGATTTATGTATTTTACTATTTTGCAATATACAAAAAAATCTTGTAATATCAGATACACGAAGTTTATAACTACATGTATCTTATTTTCTGGCACGCCGAATATTTTTGTTGAAACACTTTTTTTTTTTTTAACTTAATTTTTCTAATTATCTTTTCCATTTAATCTGAGATTTTACACAGAATTTTCGAATTTATTTTTTTAATTTTTTGAGGAAATATCTAAATAATTTTTTATTCTTCTTATTTGAGAAATTTGAAAAACAAATTCTAGAAATGAAAATTTTGAGCAAAAATTTGTGTTAAAAATGTATCAGCATAATAATTGAGTGTTTACAAATTTTAAAAATATAAAAAAAAATGTCTAAGTTTGCCTCGAAAAAAAAAAATGTCCAGAAGTAAAAAGTGTACCAACTGATCTATATATACTGTTAATCTTTATATAGTCTGACAATATACCTTTTGGTGTCTTTTGTGTAAAATTACCAGTCTGTGTGTAGATAAAATTACTATAACTAAATGAATAGGTAATCATCCGATAATATGTTATCATGTCAACTGTCTATTATTATTATTTTTTTTGATGTTCTAATCTATTGCGTTGAGAGACTTTGCTATATTGTGTTTGCCAGAAATTGAACTCATGATCTCTTATTATACATGTAAATGACTTAACCAACTAAGCTCTAAATATTTTGTATCATGTCAATTGTCATGATTAGAGTTGAATAATATCAACGTATAAGTTCATCCTAGTCACTGTTAGAACAATATCGTCCTGGTGAATAATTAAATATTGACAACACCATCGATTTCTGATATAATTATGACATTCATGATCAATCAATAGTCATTAATTTACATGATATAAAATATAAAAAACATTTTGTGCTCGTCTTAATTTAAAATTGATATCTTTTTGTAAAAGACCAGATTGTCAAACATGAAGTGGTAATATAATAATGTGTTTAGTGTTCAAAATATTAATATAATTTGAAAAAACCCAACATATATATAATGGTAAATTTCACCGTACGTCACTCAACTTTCATAAAATGACAAAATAGGTCATCAAACTTTCAATTGTCCCCAATAAGTCACTCAGTTTTTGATTTGTCCAAATTAGATCACCCGGTTAATTTTTCATTCTATCAATAAATGGATGAAAAATTAACCGGGTGACCTAATTTGGACAAATCAAAAGTTGAGTGACCTATTGGGGACAATTGAAAGTTGGGTGACCTATTTGGTCATTTTATGAAATTTGAGCGACCTTCGGTGAATACCCTATATATAATATAACTTGACAATAACTTAAAACATTTTGAACACTAAAAAAACATTTTTATAATATTTACGTATTTTCTTAAATTTTTTGTGTTAATATATTCGTTTTGAGGAAAATAGTTGACAGAGGTTCTAATATTGAGTTCTTTTGTCATGTTATAAGGTTCTTTCATTTTAAAATTGCAAGAAAAAAATATGCTATTTTTTTCAGTTTATAGAAATATTGGAGCAAAACAATTTATTTGTTATTTTGTTTAGCATATTTTAGGCAAAAACATAATCCTTATTGGAGAGAGTCATTTAAGCATTTGACATAATGATTTTTATAATGTTGGAGCAAACATTTTTTAACTCAAAAAAAGAAAATTCTTTTTAAAAAGAATGTGAGAAATGTGTTAAAGATATGGCCCAAAACTGACATGTGTTTGGTTGTCATGAATGGCCAGCTTTGGCGGCAGTTAATGCCTGTACCTGTTATAGGGCCCAATAGAGAAAATAACATTTTCCATACAGCATAAACTAGCTATAGCTTTTAATCTTGTACCGTACGAATTAATTAAATCAAAAGTATATTGACCCATTAAAAAACATTTATCGTACCTTGTTACTAAAACAAATGGAGTTTCATTAACGTCTAAACAAAGCTTAACTTATCATCATAAACGCCCACTTATACCTCAAAAAAAAACTTATCATCATAAACCAACCAAAAGCCGACAGCTATGTACTAAGATATGCAATTCTGATCTGAAAGGAGAAAACTGACTTGGTCACAAAGCTCCAGGTGTCGAACGCCATATGCACGCAAAATGCTTGTTACGTGCAATACTGTGCTAAACTCATTAAGGTGACACTTGCCCCTTAGCTTTGGAGAGGGATCTCTACATCTTCAATGCGATTAAGACAAATCCTAGGTGCCACCTAAACACTTTCGAGCCAGAAATTCCTAAGATGAATTGACATCTTTGACAATGATGGTGCCATGGTGTACATGTGGCTTGTTTTGGCTTGTTTTTCCTGGGGTGTTGTGTCTCTGTGCTTGTCCAAGCTCGCAAATAGCCTTCTGTTGTGATTGGCCTACGGCTTTTCGGAGGAGAAAAGGAAATAAATAAAGAAATTTGTTGTGTTTATCCCTGAATATTTGGCTTCAAGGTTCTTCTATGGCGGATTTTTTTTACTTTAAATGTTGTGGTTTTTCAAGTAGGGAATTATGTGCTCGGCAGCTTGTCTTTTTTTCCCTCTTCAGTTTAGGATCTTTAGACTTTTCTTAAATATATTCAATAATTTTGAACTAAGATTTATTGTGAATAACTTTCTCAATGAATATTATGTTTATAAAATTATAAGAATAAACATAAGATACTAAAAAATAGTTTTTTTTATAAAGTTTGACGGCCAACCTTCTTACCACGTTTTTGAAAAATATATTTGCTTCAATAATAAAACTTTTCTGTCATATCGAATTTGCCAAATTCAAATCTTAACATAAGAATTTAATTCTATTTTTTTTAGAATCAAATCCACGATCAATGAGTTGAAAGACTTTCTAAATAATTCTAAATGCATGGTTATCTAACCCCTTGAGCTAGCAAGTTTTGACAAAAATTTACTTAATATACACATATTTATTATATGTTCGAGTTATAGATTTGTTTATATATTACTTATATTAATGTCTAATGAATCATAAATTTTTGAATTATAATGTGTAAAAAATAGATGATATTCTAATACCCCACTGATAGAAAGTTATTATTTTATTGGATCACCCTATAGAAAGTTAACATAATTCCACACAAGTTCCACAGATGAGCCGCATTATAGAAACTTCCAAAAGCCTTACTGCCGCGTTTCAAGGCCAGACGTTCCGTCCCTTTCTTACTCCCCCCCTATAAAAGCCCTAAAGCCCCAAATCAAACAAACAAATCCGAAAAATAAACAGACCAACAATGGCTACATCAGATGATCATCTCTTCTTCCACATGCATCACCTCATGAGCAACAACAAAGGGAAGAACGATCGGAAACGGAGGTTTAATGAGGATCAAATAAAATCGCTTGAATCCATGTTTCAGAACCAAACAAAGCTCGAGCCGAAACAGAAGATAGAGCTAGCTCGTGAATTAGGGTTACAACCACGGCAGGTCTCAATTTGGTTTCAGAACAAGAGAGCTCGCTGGAAATCCAAGCAACTTGAGAAAGAATATAATATCTTGCAATCCAATTATGAGGCTTTGCTTAAGAACGTCACCTCTTTACGAAATGAGAACCAAATTCTAGTAAAACAGGTATAATTTCATTTCATTTATTGTGCGTTGTGGGTGTAGAATTTTTTTAAATTTTTTTATTAATGTTTTGTATTGTTGAATTCAGATGGAGAGATTAAAAGAGATGGTGGAGCAGTATTCTAGTAATGAAACAAATCCAAGTTGTAAAAATGAAGAAGTTGGAGAAATAAAGAATGAAATGGAGGAGATAAAAAGCTTTGGGGGAGATGATAATTTGGAGTATTTTAGATTAATTGAGCAAGAACATGAGTGTGATTTAGATTATGGCTCTTATCAAGATCAATTATGTACAAGTAGTGCTTGTGATTTGTGGGATTGTTGGCCTGCCACAGAGTTGAACTTGGTTGCTTGATAGAGAGAGGAGGTATTTTGTTGTCCATGAAGACAAGGGAGTGGAGGGTGTTAGTGTGTAGATGTTCTTTTATTTTTGTAAATGGAATAAGTAGGAATTTTGTGTGAAACTTTGGCTAGTGATAATTATGAGACATGATATGAGGACACTATGTTTCTCACAGAAAATCTTATTAGATCAAAGGTTAAGTGATAATTTACGTGTGGGCTTAAAATCCCACACAATATATTAAAGCACAAAGTAAAAAGGAAAAACGTGCATCAAATTCCTATTGAAAACTAAGTTACACAGCTGTCATTTAATAAAAAAACAATAATAATAACCAAACGCGTACAGTTTTGAGAATGAAATTTCCAATTGAAAATTAAGTGACACAATTGTCGCTAAATTACAAACGTAATAATAACCAATTTTGGCCTCCAAATATATTTTTGTTAGAGATTAAATTATTGCGATGAGGTGTAGTCGGTCCGACACCGACTAGCGGTGGATTTTCTCTCCAAATTAAGAGCATTTAAAATCAGGCCATATTTCTTCAACAAAAAGATAATTAAAATAGGAGTACTTCTATAGTGCCCGATCATTTTTTTTATAATTCATGATAGATTAAATCTCATCCGTTTAAATTGAAAGGGGTATTTAGTAATTAATTGCACCATTAATTACTCAGCCGTTCATTTTTCTTATTTTCTTATTTCTATATACAAATGATCTCTAGTCTAATTAGTCAAGTTCAATATTTATGGAGCTAGAAATTGTGAGTTCAAATTCCATTGGTATATTTATCCAACAATTGTTACTCTAAAAAAATATATATTATTTTCTCACCGCTCTCCATTTAAGTATAAAATGTACAATTGTATTGATGGTTAAATGGTATATGTTGATGCCAATACCATGTTTGTATAAAAATAATATATTAAACATTAAAGATGATACCCATTGACATAGAAAATAATTTATTAATGGTGAAAACGATATATTCACACTGAAATTAGTATATTCACACAAAATGATATATTAACACAAATTGGGAATTGGAATAAAAAATTATATATTACCACTTCAAAATCCATATCGAGATTCAAAATAGTATATTTGAACTCAAATATATATTATGACTTCAAAATATATATTAATACTAAAAAAAAATATGTGTGATCGTTAAAATATTCTATTCAACATAAACACAATATTCAACATAAATTTAGAAAAACTAACTTTCATTGATTCATTCAACATTGAATGAAACTCTTGGAGGAGAATGAAAGAAAAATAGAATGATTAGCTTTCTTAAAACATGTAATTACTACTTTACCTTTTCATACTATTTTAGTAGTATTGGAACGGAAAGTCGAAAGGGCTAGAGTAATTTCTTGTCATGTTGGAGCCTTCGGATTTAGAAATCAAGACCTAATAATAGCCGTCTAATTAGTAGTCGGATAACATATAAAAATCGTTAAAATAATTTGGCTTATCATGGCACTATCAAGTAGTAATTTGTAGGTGGGTCAGAACCTACTTAGACTAGTCATTTGAAAATGAAATAAAATGGAGAAATATATGAGATGATTTTTTAATTTCTATGCAATTCCAGGCATATCTCGGAGCGAGATGTATCTTCAAGAACTTCATACCACATTCAAGATGAAAGATTTTTCTTTTGTTTTTTGTTGTGACAGTAGGTAGGCAGTAACTAACCACCTTAGCACTTAAACTAAGAAAGAGTTTTTTTTTTCCTTCAGGATTTGGAGCCAATTTAAATTTTAGAAACAAAATTTCCTCCTACAAAAATTGGTTCTTCTTGATAAAAAAAAATGGTATTCCGTTTCAAGCAGAATGCAGGTATAATGATCATCTCCAATTGTATATTTTAGCCCATAAAGACGTAATACTATTAGTTTTATCTCCATCCTAATGGGCACTTAATGATTTGGGCCTTAAAAGAAATGAAGTCAAACATCTGGCCAGCCAGATCCTCATTAAATTTAATTATTATCTAATATAATCCCCATTCAAAATATGTCCTTAATACTTATCTTCTAATCCTTTCCTAATGGCTGTCAATTTACTTACTGACACTCTTCCTCATGTGACCAGATCAGACAAACACCGCTCACTGACTCACTCACTTCTAACTTCCAAGTCATCATATTCACTAACTTCTCCCTAAACCTATACCACATTTCCTTCTATACACCAACACTCTTTCTTACAATTTACTCATTTAGAACAATTAATTTGAACCCTTTCCATGCAATTACTTTCTCAAAGCAAAAGAAAAAAAAAGAAAAAAAAAGAAAGAAGCATTTATGAACTCCTTGATTAGTACATACATGCAATTACTTTCTCAGAGCAAAAGAAAAGAAAAAAGAAAGAAGCCATTTATGAACCCCTTGATTCGTATAGTACATACAACCGTCCAGTACAAACCAACGCAAGAAAGAAGAGAACTCCGTTTTGCCTCAAACCCCACTCCAAATCCGAAATTCCAATTCAAACACAAAAAATAACACAAAATGAAGAAACCCATTACGTTAGAGGGCTTAAACGACCTCAACGGTACCAGTTCCACCGCCGCCGGCACTAGCTCAGCCGGGGGGAGGAGGTGGGGCGGCCCAGTTCCGGCGGCGGCCCACTGGGTCCTCATCACGCTGCTCTTGGCTGGACTCGGTGTATCAGTGTTTGTTTTGGCAGTGGTACACAATGCGCTTCTGTTTGTTGGGATAATTCTGATTTCTGTGATTTTTATTGGGTTTTTGGTGTGGAATGTGGTTTCGTACCGGTCGTACCGGTCTTTGTTGATCTTTCTTGATCGGCTTCCTGATTCGGACCTTCGTACCGCTTCAGACGGACAGATTGTTAAAATTAGCGGGGTATGATTAAAATACTTGATCTCTGTTTTATTTTCGAATTTACTGATGTTTCAATTCGAATTTATGATTGGTATTCCAATTTGGGTTGTGATTTGTATCTATTGATTAGATTGTGGAACAACCAGTACTGGAATGAATCTAATAATAAGCCCCACTTATTCGTAAAACTTTAATCACCCATTATACTAATATATTGTTGTATTATTTCTCGATGTTCTTAATTTAATGACTTGATTATTATTATTTTATTGAATCAAATAACTACCTTTGTACTTCAATTCACTAAAAAGAAGCACCATTTATTGGGCGTCCTAATTACCATTAATTTTATTTCTAAAATTGTCAAAATGCATAAATTAATCACTTCTTTTTCATCATTATCTTATCATATTTCAATTTTCATGTAATGTAGATTGTTTCATGTGGTGATATTTCATTAATTTCCTCATATGAGAAAGTTGGTAGATGCGTATACACATCCACTCTATTGTACACATGCAACGGATGGATTTCTATGCTTTCAAACTTTAGCGAGCATTTAATAAAGTGGGATTTAGCGCATCTAGAGGTAACATCTAAACCCTAAACCCTAAAAATCAACCACCATTAATAATTCAGTTTTAAGTGTTAGTTACATGCTTAAATTTTTTATTTTTATTTTCATTTTTTTTGGAGTTTGTTAGAGAATAGCGGCAGATTTCTACATAACAGACTCAAAATCTGGCATTCAAGCTTTAGTCAAGGCTGGTAATAACTCAAAAATGATTCCTCTTATAAAAGAGAACATTCTTATTAGCACAAGAGATAAAAACAGAGAACTTTCTCTCACAATGAAAAAATGGCTTGAAGAGCGGCTCCTCTCTATTGACTCTCATCTTGTAAAACTCGAAGAAGGGTATTTACTTATAATATTATTCAAAACTATGTTTTTCCATTATTAATATTTCATTTGATTTACATTTTATGTGATTGTTTTGGTACAGATATATCAAAGAAGGCCGGTGTATAACTGTAATGGGAATTTTAAGGAAAATAAATGGTGGGTTAATAATTGTACCGCCACAAGAACCCATCTCGACTGGATGCATTATACGCAATTTTCTCCTTCCTATTGATTTTGATGCGTTGATTTTGAAAATGTCTGATAGAAGTTATTTTATACCGAAATTCAGTGTATCATGACAGAATTAGTACTAATTATCTAATTAACATGTGCTGTGTTATTAGTGTGATAGGGAAATGAAAACATTGAACTTTCCGCAGGATATTTTTCAAAAATATACATTTTTAAAAATAATATCTAAAGAGTTTTTGAAACAATTCCAAAACCAACAGAATCAGGATTTGAATTTGGGCATTTTCATGTTTTAAAATAGAATTTTTTTCCATTTATTTAAAATATATTTATTATTTTGAATTTTAGTATATTATGAAAAATAAATAAAATATTGATACCCAAACAAATATTAAGTAAAAGGTACATTATAGTTCCTAAATCAATTCCGACTATCTCACTTGCAAATTGCAATAAAATCTGACGCAGGAACATTTAACTATAATATTCATTGTTCTAAAAATAATGAATATTTCATCAAATAATTAAATTGAATATTTCATCACATAATGAAATTGAATATTGATAAGTGACATTTTCAAAGACGCCCACGTGACTATGATACTCTCAAGTGTGTGTCACCACTCACCAACGGATCTTTCCATCCTTTAGGCTAAAATTATATAAACAAAATACAATGTTAGTGTATATCAAACTAAAATAATTAACAGAAAATAATTATCAAAGTAAAATAGAGTCAAGACTCAAGATTATAATACCTCTCTAAAGAACTTACTTCCACTATCTCCTCATCTAAAAAACTAACATTAACACCTCTCAAATTTCTATCATTGTATATGCACAGTAAGAGCTCCATCCGATTTCTCAACACCGTTTATTACCCCATCCAAATCACAATCATCATATTCATGATTATTTAAATACTCCAAAAATTCCATGACAACAGGATCTGTCCAGGGCGCTCCAAACGGAGACGACTCTCCAGCCACCCAACCAAGGTGGCCTCCTTGCGGAGTCACTATTAATACACAGTTCTCATTCTCCTGTTATAAATGAAATGAAAAGTGAATTGTAATAATAGTTTGGATTTTGGAAATGTTTTTGTACAGAGAAATTTGTAAAAAAGTCCCTGCTTAATGTCTGAATAGCAAAGAAACCTATATAATTGAAAATTGAAAAAAATAATCCTTGTAAGAAAATTACAATTGCAATTTTCAATCTTTTTTTTGCAATTTTTAATAATGTAGTGTTTTTTTTTTGCAATTTAAACATAATGCAGGCGCTTTGTTGCAAATTTTCCTTTTATTTATTAATGTGGAATTTGTTTATTACTTTGATATCTTCGCGAGGAATTCCTCTAGATGGAGCGATTGGGTCATTTCCAGCCTGCAGAAAAATGAAAGGATAATAGTAATATTATTAAAAATTCATATTTAGATAAAAATATTCATGGGGGGAATATTTTATATATTTGGAAATTAAATTACCTGAATGCATAAAAGTGGTATAGAGACATTTTTAATGGATCTTGAACTGCTCGAGTTGTAATAATAGTCATCCACTGACTTGAAACCAAATGATACTAAGCACAAATTAAATTACTAAATTACTTTAGTTAAATTAACTAAATGCAATTTTATTAATATATTGTAGATTTATGAAAGATATATTTAAACAATTAAAATATATATATCATACCACGTGTTAAACCCTGATCAAAATCTCTGACGGATTTTGCATTGGCTGCTAATTGAATATCATATTCCCCGCCAATTCCCTCAAATAAAAGGGCATGTCTAAAAATTAACAAAACAAATCAAAAATCATAAAAAAAAAATTATATTTTACAAAATTTGAAACAGAGAGTGCAAATAAGAATACTTTTTGAATATCTTGCGTAAGGAACTGGCAAGTGCAATATCATAAATATTATTAAACCCTTTATGAAAATCCTCATCTGCAATCGGCAAATTAAATGGATTGCATAATGATACTGCTCCAGAAAGAATACAGTTTTTTCCTTCCTGTGTTAAAAATAGAAAAAAAATTAAGTATTTAATATATCGGAATAAACAATTTGAGAAAAATGTGAAATGTAAGAAAGAAATAAAAGAGGACCTGACCAAGGTAGTTAACAAGAATATTTGCGCCAAGTGACCAACCAACAGCATAAAGTTTCGACTTTGAATAGCGAGTTGATACGTGATTAATTACCTCAGTTAAATCATCTGTGAATGAAGCCGAGTAAAACTGTAGAAACAAAATTATAAATCCAAATCAGATGTTTGTTATGATTAGCGAAATTAATAAGATTAGTGAAGTTAATTAAGATAAGTACTTTGGGGGTTGTAATTGGACTGTCAGCACAGCCACGGCTATTAAACACAACAACTCTAAATCCTTTCTTTCTCGCTCTGATTAACATATGTCTCACGTACGTATCATTACTTCCTCCTGTCAATCCAGGCTACAACAACAAGAAAACAGAGACAACAAATCATGCAATTAAGCAGCAAGTACGCCTCAATTATGCAATTAGACTCAGAAATTGAGCAAGGGAAGTGGATGCAAACCAGGAGAACAAGCACGGGAGACTCAAACGGGAGTTCTCTCTCGTCGCCGGAGACCCAATCGAGAGCCACGGCGCCGTCGTCCTTGGTCCGTATACACTCCCGTCTCAATGCGACGGCGGGCAGAGAGCGGAAGAACGCGGCGAAGATCGTTTCTGCATGCCGGTTCCCTCCGACAACCGGGAATGGTTTGTACGGGCGGCGGAGGCTGCGGAAGGCGGAGAGAATCGACTTGCGCGCTCCGATTATCTCCAGAGAGGGTTTGGCCGCGGAGCAGAGAGGGAGGAGAGCGCTCGTCGCCATTGTCCTTGAAATGTGAATGGTTATAAGAGTCTATGTAGTATTTATTTGTGTGAGTTTGATTTGAGAGTTATGATGGATATTTCAAAGAGTATGCATGAGGCAAATGAGTCGTTGCTTAACGAGAAAAGTCTATTTTTTTGTCGTTTAACTATTCAATTAATCTATTTTTGACCCCTCAACTTTTTATTATTTCCTTTTTAACCATTCAACTATTGAATTAATCTCTTTTTGGTCCTTCCATCCGTTAAATACTTACGTGTCCGTTAACTTGACACGTAAACGATGATTTGACATATATTTATGACGTGATAATTGTGATATGACAATTATTTCAAAAAAAAAAAAAATTCAATCCCTCATTTCTTTCACTCGTATTCTTTCTATCTTATATTTTTCTAAAAAAAATTAAATAATGAAAAAATTCATATCGAATCAAACTTAAGGGGCAATTTTAGAAAAATATAAGATAGAAAAAATACGAGAGAAAAAAATGAGGGGATGAAGAATTTTTTTATTTTTTTCAAATAATTACCATGTCACAATTGCCACATCATTAATACATTCCAAATCATCGCTTACGTGTCAAGTTAACAGACACGTAAGCATTTAACGGATGGAAGGGTCAAAAAGAGACTAATTCAATAGTTGAGGGGTCAAAAAGGAACTAATAAAAAGTTGAGGGGCCAAAAAGAGACTAATTGAATAGTTGAGGAGTCAAAAATAGACTTTTCTCTTGCTTTAATTGGTAAACTTTTTACATGGATTGGATGTGATTTCTTAGTGTGTGTGCTTGTGTTGTATATAACTACGGGATATTGTAAAAAAAAAAAATGAGAAATTCTTCAAAAATCCCCTAATTTTTCAGGAAATTATAAAAACCCTCTCACTTTTGAAATTTCTTCAAAAATCTCCTATAAAGTGATTAGAATTTTTTTTAAACTCCTATACCCAACTTTCTATCCAATGCTAATGTTAGTGGTGTTATGTTTTTAATAATGATGATTTTGTTAATCTCGGTCATTTGACAGTCTTAAACACACTTAATTAGATAAAAAAACAGTTCCGCCAGGTGGCGGAACTGCTTAAAGAATTAACCCAAAAAATATTTTTTCTGTCTAAACTCTAAATTTAAAAAGAAAATTAGCCCAAAAAATACATGCATTCTCTTTTCCTGCGCTGCAATATTTTCACTCTGAATATGGATAATCAATGACTTCAGGAAAATATTTTGTGATGCGTCACCTAATACCAATTCTTTGTTTCACATTCAAGAAAATATAGTATAGCATGAAAACCCTTCTTTCTGGTATCATTCCGACCGCCTCAGAATAGAACGATTGGTACCACACTACAAGTTTTTTGGATAAAGTGGTTCCACAAAAAGTTTTCTTTTTTTCTTTGGGTAAAATGGTACCACACTACAAGTGTCACTGCACTATTGTTGTGTGGTTCCTTTCATTATCGGCCGCTGTCCATTGAGAAAAAAAAATAAAGCGCCAAATTGTCAATGAGAGACATTTTTAAGAACCTACTTTCTGCTGAACAAATGTGAGACTTGTGGATAGAAACGTGTTTGTTTTAAGTTGGGCAAAAATAAGGCCGGGTAAAATCCATAAAAATAATATGACCTTGGGCTAAAATGAAGCCTATCTATTATCGGGCTGGATAGAAACGTGTTTTATATTAATGCAAATTCTGTATATAAACTTGAATTTTTCTTTTTTTTTCTTCGAGTATATCTTATTTGGTGTATTATGAAGGATTGTATCTGTAAATACTGTATTTAGAGTAAAATTGAGTACTTGGTTTATCTTTTATAGAATGAGATTTATGTATTTTACTATTTTGCAATATACTAAAAAATCTTGTAATATCAGATACACGAAGTTTATAACTACATGTATCTTATTTTCTGGCACGCCGAATATTTTTGTTGAAACACTTTTTTTTTTTTTTAACTTAATAATTAAAAGTATTTGTACATGACACCTGTGAGCAGGGGTTCAATTCAAATCAAGGGGTATTGTGTGTTTGTAACACATTTTTTGTTCATTTTATACAACAAAAACAAAAAGTTTCCGACAAAAAATTTCATTTTATTTAGCATAGTCGTAATCTGATTGAATCATATTCAAATGATCAATTATACTTTTATCATATATTCATACATCTGAAACAAATATACTTTCTCAGTTGCATTATTGACCCGTAATCCGTTAACATCACTAACAAATACATTACATTAAACAATAATTATTATTCCACAAGAAAAAATAAATTATAAGTATTTATGATTACACATTCACAAGATTCCTCCTAGGAATGATCCTTGCCTTCAACGGATTCTTCATAACCACGGTGAATTCCTTCTTCTCGCTAAAATCCACCACTTCACCATCCAAACTTTTCCACTCAAATTCCTTCACCAAATTCACCACAAAATACTCCAAATGAAGTAGTGCAACATTTACTGCCGGACAAATCCTCCTTCCAGCTCCAAACGGCATCATTTGTATCTCTCGACTCCCTGTAATATCAACTCCCTCACCTTCTCCTCCTTCCAAAAACCTTTCGGGCTTGAATTCCATTGGATCCGGCCATACTTTATCATCCCAACCCATCTCTGCCACTTCAAAATTAAAATCTGCATTCTTTGGTATTGTATAGCCTTCAACCGTAGTCTCTTCGGTTACGGCATGTTGTAGCACAAAGTGACCTGGAGGGTGACGTCTTAGACCTTCCAAGATAACCGCCTTGAGATATGAAAACTTATGTAGATCCTCTTCTTTTATTTCTTCCTTCGTGTTTTCACCAATAGCTTCTTCAATTTCGCTAAAAAGTTTCTTTTGTATTTCTTGGTGTTTAACAAGCTCGGCCATGATCCATTGCAATGCAGTAAAGGTAGTATCTGTACCAGCAATAAGAAACTCTGAGCAGAGACCAACAATTTCATCATCTGTGAGGTTTCTCCCTCCTTCCTCTGGAATTTTAATATCGAGAAGAGCGTCCACATATGAATGCATATATTGACTTTCTCTACCTCTTTCTTTCTTGTTCTTATGCTCTCTTCTTTCATTTATCAAGGGTACCAAAATATCCTTCTGTTTTTGTCTCATCGCCAAGAAGGTCTTCAATCTATTGCGAAACAAGAATTTTGCAATAAATGGTGATAAACTGAATACAAAAAGCTTGTTACCATAAAGAAGGAGGTCTCTTTCTGCAACACCAATGGCTTTTACTGATTCCTCATCTAGCCTTTCTCCAAAGCACATGAAGACCAGAAGGCTAAACATGGCGAATTGAAAGCTCTCCCTTACTTCCACACTTAACTCACCGTTTTTAGACTCTTTAAGGAGTTTGTTATTTAGAATAGAAAGCACCCATGAACGGGCGGGGGAGAAAAGTTTAACACGAGAGGGGTGGAGAGTCTCGGTCATAAGATTTCGGCGAAGAAGACGCCATAACGGGCCGTATGGCAATCTGTTTATGGCCTTACTGACAAATAAACTGACAGCGGGATTAAGGTTGGGACGACTGGCAAAAGTGGCCCCGTTCTGGATTAACATCCTATAAAAAAGTTGAAAAATTGCTTAATTCAGTATAATTATGAACTATAGACTAGTTGGTTGAGTATACATATACGATAGGAGATAATAAATTAAATTATTTATAACATATATAGTATGTAAACTAGACATTAATTATTTTCATTCAATAAAAAATAAGTGAATAGGAGCATATTTACTTGTGGGCAATGTGCCGATCGGAGATGAAGATAGAGACGAAGGAGCCTACACGAAGGGTGACAATTGGACCATACCGTGCGTGAGTTCTACGAATTATCTGCTCCAAATTGCTCAATGAATCATGCAGCCAAAGGAGGTTGCCCAACACTGGTACAGATGTGGGACCCGGTGGTAATCTCTTCTTGCTTACTTTGGTGGAGAGAAAAGCTAGCAGTGTGCACAGGCAGAGTGAAACCAAGATTAGTTGAAATGGTTCCATTGCTGAAATGAAGGATTAATGTTTTTTTGATGTTGGATTAATTATATGGAAGTGCTTTTTTGTTCAATGATATGGTTGTGATTGTTATATGGTTGTGGGGATTTATATATAGTCTATTTTTGTGAAGCTTCTACATAGTTTCTTTGTTAAAATAGAAAGAAGACTCTGACGATGGTGATTTTCATTGATTTTTAAAAACACGTTAAATGAAAGAATATAATCCTGTAACTTTTTGCTTGAAAGAACATAATTTCTTGTGCTTTAAAGTCAGGCTACTATTCTAAGTTCTAACTAAATAACAGCGACCCAACGAGGAATTCCTTCTTTTCTGGGTTTATGTTTACGTTAAAATATGTTTACTCTGATCTAATTGATGAACGCGTTAAAATATGTTTACTCTTATCTAATTGATGAACGCGTTAAAATATGTTTACTCTGATTTAATTGATGAATAATCAATGCCGTAAGGCCCTCTCATAGTATTGAACATTCTAACTGGGGTAGGTTCAGGCCTGTAGTATACAAAAAAACATTATAAGGGATGTTATTCAGATATCTTCTGGCAAGTTTAGGCCCACAATTATCAACAGCCTTTATACAGTAATTTTATGCCTGCATATCTTGGGTCAAGTGAAGACAAATTCTTTTTCTTAAGAGTAAGTGAAGAAAGACAAATTTTATGCCTGCATGTCTGAATTCAAAAACGTCTATAGAATTCAGATGGGGTTAGCTAACATGTGTTCCCCTTTTTGGTTGAAAAAACACTACTAGGTTAAATAGTTTTTTATGAAAAAAAGAGTATAGATTTCTTAAAAAACAATTCTACTATGTTTGGATGCCCAAGGATTTTATAGGTTAGAAACGAAGTTTTATAGGGATTAGGATTGTGAAATGGGGAATCCAAAAAGATAAGTAATATGTAGGGATTTTTTAAAAATGTTATTTGGATGTTGTTTTAGGAAAATAAAGGAATATAGTTTATATTATATTTATGTTTGTATTTAATTTATAATATAATAAAAGAATATAATATAATATAATATAATATAACATAATATAATATAATATAATATAATATAATATAATATAATATAATATAATATAATATAATATAATATAATATAATATAATATAATATAATATAATATAATATAATATAATATAACATAACATAACATAACATAATATAACATAATATAATATAACATAACATAACATAACATAGTATAGTATAGTATAGTATAGTATAGTATAATATAGTATAATATAATATAATATAATATAATATAATATAATATAATATAATATAATATAATATAATATAATATAATATAATATAATATAATATAATATAATATTTATTATTATTATTTTAATAAGACTCTAAATATTCCTACAAAAAAACTTGTCAAAAAGTCATAATTATTTAAGAATCACTAGTTTTGCATTTTTAGAGACTAATAGTCTTTTCTAATATAATGAAAACAACATATAAAAAAAGAACCTCAAGAGAAAAGAAGAATATAAGAAATAGAGAATATTCCAAAATTGAGATGATTTTTGCTTCTTCTTTTTCTAATTTTTGTTGCAACTTTTTGGTCACTTTTTATTGTGATAGAATTTTTTTTTTTTAGTATTTACATTAAGATGAAAATTTAGGCTATTAAGGAAATAAAAAAAATAGAAAGTTGCTCGTTGGCTAAAGGAATGAAAATAAAAGCTATTTGATAATTGACTAGTCAATTTCCGAATTTGACCATGTCAGACCTATAATTGAAAAGCGGCTGGCCTGTAATTTCATGTTTCGTGATCAAGTCTTGAGTCCATTGCTGGACATAAAACTGGAGGCACTAAAACTGGAGGCGTGCAAGCGGAATGGTATTGCTTCGCACGACGCAAGCAGTTGAGCCTAGTCACGCTACTGCGCTGTGATGTTTTGAATTTCCCCTTTTAAAAACTATTTACACCTATACTATAAATACATAAATTAGAGGCCCCATAAACTGTGAGGCCCTGTACGCTGACTTGGTTGGCTTATCCCAAGAACCGCCTCTGCTCCCTTGACCTCCTTGATTTCATCAAAGGGCTTCTTTTGCACTTCCTGGTTTTGAACCAGTTCAGCCATAATCCATTGCAAAACAACGGATGTAGCATCGGTACCGGCGGCAACAAACTCAAAGCAGAGGACCAACAATCTCATCTTCTGTGAGGTTTCTCCCTTCTTCCTCTGGAATTTTAATATCGAGAAGAGAGTCAAAGGTCGTTCAGTTTCTTTTGGGACTCCAAGGCCCTCTTCAATCTATTATGGTACAATATTTTGGTAATAAATGGCGCAAAGTCGAGGACATAAAGCTTCTTTGTTGTGAAGAAGAAGATCCCATTGTGCAGCTGCAAGGGCTTTTACAGTCTTCTCATCTAGCCTTTCTCCAAAGCACATGAACGAAAGAAGGCAAAAGTTGGCGAATTGGAAACTCTCCATTACTTGTATGCTTAACTCGCCATTTTTGGACTCTTTAAGAAGCTTGTTGGTAAGAGCGGAGAGAACCCATGAACGGGCAAGAGCGAAAAGCTTGACACGAGAAGGGTGGAGAGTCTCTGTTGTGAGATTCTGGCGAAGGAGGCGCCATAATGGGCCGTACGGAGACCCATTTACGTTGGGATCGCTGTTGTTGAAGAACTTGAGAGCTGCTAAGTATGGTGGACGAGTGGTGAAGGTGGCTCCATTTTCGGTTAACATCCCTTAAACTATGAATCCTTTATGTATTTTTAAACAAGTTGGACTTGAATATTTTTTTCTTCGAAGCTTGGAATATTACAATTTTACATTTATTAAAATTAATTTGAGTGTCAACTACATCAAGTAATTAGAAAACACTTTTTAGTTTTATCCCACACTTTTGATACTAAGATGATCAAGCAAGCATGTAGTGTGTCAATCAAATAATTGGATATGAGAACCAATTATCTGGGATGCATTGATCAAATTTAACATCAAGCAGCCCATGATTTTCCGTATACTAAAAAAAAAAAAAATAACAGTAACTTAATTAGACAAATGAACTCTCTCCTTGATTTTCCCAATTTCAGAAATTCTTTATGGTATCAACAGAACCACTACTAGTTGTATTTCAATAATTAAAGCGCTAAAAGATCAAAGAAGAAACAGCTCAAACTATGCAAAATTAACGGGAAAAACATACTTGTGGGCCATATGACGATCAGAGATGAAGAAGGAAACACGAGAGCTGACACGAAGGGTGATGATTGGGCCATGTCGTGCATGAACTTCATGAACTATCTGCCCAAAATTGCGAAATGAGTTGTACCAACCAAAGGAGGTTACCAAAGACCGGTATGAAAGCGGGTCCAGGTGGCAGTTTCTTCTTGCTTGCTTTGTTGAAGAGAAACACAAGGACTGTGCAAAGGCATAGAGAGATCGAAATTAAAAGAGATGTTTCCATATTTGAGATGGAAGGCTTGTTTTCTCTTTTTTCCATTCTTTTTGTTTTTGATGCGTATGATTTATATGTGAAAGCTTTTTGTTTCATCGAAATGATTTGGTTGTGATTTACTCCAGTTCATTTGTTCATATAAAAAGAGGTGGGTCAGCAATTTGATGAATTATTTTCAAAACTATGCTATTTGATGGATTATTTTTCATAATAGTATTATTTAAAAAATAAAAATAAAAAGTCAGCAAGACTATTTTTTTTTTAAATAATATTTTTTTGAAAAATAATTCATCAAATACCACTGATTTGAAAATAATTCAGCAACACGCATTTCCGCCAGCCCTTTTGGCGGAACAGAGGTGGTTCCGCTAGAGGCTCTGGCGAAACTGGTCTTTTTTTATTTTTGTTGATCCCGGCCATTTGACAGTCTTAAACACGTTTAATTAGACAAAAAAGACACTTCCGCCAGAGATTTTGATGGAATTGCTTAAAAAATATTTTTTCTGCTTAAACTCTAAATTGAGAAGGAAAATTAGCCCAAAAAATGCATGCATTCCCTTTTCCTGCGCTACAATATTTTCACTCTGATAATCAATGACTTAAGGAAAATATTTTGTGATGTGTCACCTAATACCAATTCTTTGTTTCACATTCAAGAAAATATAGTATAATATTATTGGAACTAGGAGAATTTCCGCGCTCCGCTGCGATTTTTATCATTTTTATTGTTTAATAATTAACACATTAAATTTATCTTATGAATTAATAATCATAAAAAATCTATATAGATTATCTCAAAAATTAACTTATAACAGAATAAACAATGAATAATTCATATTTTTGTTAGAAATTATCTATGAATCAAATAAGATTTATACAAGTCATAATAAAAAATATGTAATAAGATTTATACATAATTGTGCGTTCGAAAGTGAGATCTTGAATGAAAGATCTCATCATCCTTGTTCTATTTTTCATTTTTCACAAAAAATTAAGCTACTGAAAAATCATATTTTGAAAGAAAACGTTGGGAAAAAATTACCTGAGTTAGACACATGGAGCCCACATTCTTTTTTTTTGAAAAATGATTTATTTATTTATTTTCTTTTTTTTTTAATTATTTAGGGAGAGAGAAAGAGAGGGCCCACATTTTTTTTTGAAAATTATTAATCTATTTTTTTTGTTTACTTGAGGGAGAGTGAAAATGAGTGACACATGAGACCCGCATTTTTTTTTGATAAATTATTATTTTTTTATTTTTATTTAGGAATGAGTCATAATGTCATCTGATATTGTGATATTCAATCCAGTCGATTGAAGACACGAGATATTGAAAGTCATTATGAGAAAACATAATAGTGTGTTTGGAAGTATAACAATTGAGATATTGAATGAAAAATCTCATCATCCTTGTTATATTTTTCATTTTTTTCACAAAAAATTGAGCTACTAAAAAAATCATATTTTGAAATAAAACGTTGGGAAAAAATTACCTCAGAGAGAAAGACACATGGAACCCACATTTTTTTTTTGGAAAATGAATTATTTATTTTCTTTTTTTTAATTATTTGAGAGAGAGAGAAAGAGAGGGCCCCACCTTTTTTATTTATTTTGGAAATCATTAATCTGTTTTTTCATTTGAGGGAGAGAGAGAAATAGAGTGACATGTGGGCCCAGTTTTTTATTTTATTTTTTAAAATCATTATTTTTAATTATTTTTATTATTATTTAGGAATGAATTATATGTAGCGAGTATTCAGTGGTTATTGATATTATAACTCACAACACATAAGTTACACAGTTTAGTTTTCAAAATAATTAATTATATTTGATTTGACATTTCACACTAAATCAGGATAGAAGACAGAACACCGAATTCAACCAATCATATTCTGACACTATTTAACTACACAGAAACTACACAGAAATTGCCATAAAATATCAGAAACTCTAAACGATCGAACAGTCCATATCAACCCACGTCATCTCATCCAACTGTCTCCAAAAGAGGATGACGTGGCCTCTTTTGGGGACTCCCTTGGATGCTAGAATTTGGGGGGAGAATTTGGAAGAACATTATAAATATTCATGTTATATTTAATAATTAGCTTGGGCCAGATTTTAGGCCCATAGTTATTAAAAGTATTTATACAGGCCCATAGTTATATTCCTTCCAAGGGTTGGCGTCTATGCTTGTACATGGCACCTGTGAGCAGGGGTTCAATTCAAATCAAGGGTTATTGTGTGTTTTGTAACACATCTTTTGTTCATTTTATTACAACAAAAACAAAAAGTCTCCGACAAAAAATTTCATTTTATTTAGCATAATCGTAATCTGATTGCATCATATTCAAATCAATTATACTTTTATCATATATTCATACATCTGAAACAAATATACTTTCTCAGTTGCATTATTGACCCGTAATCCGTAAACATCACTAACAAATACATTACATTAAACAATAATTATTATTCCACAAGAAAAAATAAATTATAAGTATTTATGATTACACATTCACAAGATTCCTCCTAGGAATGATCCTTGCCTTCAACGGATTCTTCATAACCACGGTGAATTCCTTCTTCTCGCTAAAATCCACCACTTCACCATCCAAACTTTTCCACTCAAATTCCTTCACCAAATTCACCACAAAATACTCCAAATGAAGTAGTGCAACATTTACTGCCGGACAAATCCTCCTTCCAGCTCCAAACGGCATCATTTGTATCTCTCGACTCCCTGTAATATCAACTCCCTCACCTTCTCCTCCTTCCAAAAACCTTTCGGGCTTGAATTCCATTGGATCCGGCCATACTTTATCATCCCAACCCATCTCTGCCACTTCAAAATTAAAATCTGCATTCTTTGGTATTGTATAGCCTTCAACCGTAGTCTCTTCGGTTACGGCATGTTGTAGCACAAAGTGACCTGGAGGGTGACGTCTTAGACCTTCCAAGATAACCGCCTTGAGATATGAAAACTTATGTAGATCCTCTTCTTTTATTTCTTCCTTCGTGTTTTCACCAATAGCTTCTTCAATTTCGCTAAAAAGTTTCTTTTGTATTTCTTGGTGTTTAACAAGCTCGGCCATGATCCATTGCAATGCAGTAAAGGTAGTATCTGTACCAGCAATAAGAAACTCTGAGCAGAGACCAACAATTTCATCATCTGTGAGGTTTCTCCCTCCTTCCTCTGGAATTTTAATATCGAGAAGAGCGTCCACATATGAATGCATATATTGACTTTCTCTACCTCTTTCTTTCTTGTTCTTATGCTCTCTTCTTTCATTTATCAAGGGTACCAAAATATCCTTCTGTTTTTGTCTCATCGCCAAGAAGGTCTTCAATCTATTGCGAAACAAGAATTTTGCAATAAATGGTGATAAACTGAATACAAAAAGCTTGTTACCATAAAGAAGGAGGTCTCTTTCTGCAACACCAATGGCTTTTACTGATTCCTCATCTAGCCTTTCTCCAAAGCACATGAAGACCAGAAGGCTAAACATGGCGAATTGAAAGCTCTCCCTTACTTCCACACTTAACTCACCGTTTTTAGACTCTTTAAGGAGTTTGTTATTTAGAATAGAAAGCACCCATGAACGGGCGGGGGAGAAAAGTTTAACACGAGAGGGGTGGAGAGTCTCGGTCATAAGATTTCGGCGAAGAAGACGCCATAACGGGCCGTATGGCAATCTGTTTATGGCCTTACTGACAAATAAACTGACAGCGGGATTAAGGTTGGGACGACTGGCAAAAGTGGCCCCGTTCTGGATTAACATCCTATAAAAAAGTTGAAAAATTGCTTAATTCAGTATAATTATGAACTATAGACTAGTTGGTTGAGTATACATATACGATAGGAGATAATAAATTAAATTATTTATAACATATATAGTATGTAAACTAGACATTAATTATTTTCATTCAATAAAAAATAAGTGAATAGGAGCATATTTACTTGTGGGCAATGTGCCGATCGGAGATGAAGATAGAGACGAAGGAGCCTACACGAAGGGTGACAATTGGACCATACCGTGCGTGAGTTCTACGAATTATCTGCTCCAAATTGCTCAATGAATCATGCAGCCAAAGGAGGTTGCCCAACACTGGTACAGATGTGGGACCCGGTGGTAATCTCTTCTTGCTTACTTTGGTGGAGAGAAAAGCTAGCAGTGTGCACAGGCAGAGTGAAACCAAGATTAGTTGAAATGGTTCCATTGCTGAAATGAAGGATTAATGTTTTTTTGATGTTGGATTAATTATATGGAAGTGCTTTTTTGTTCAATGATATGGTTGTGATTGTTATATGGTTGTGGGGATTTATATATAGTCTATTTTTGTGAAGCTTCTACATAGTTTCTTTGTTAAAATAGAAAGAAGACTCTGACGATGGTGATTTTCATTGATTTTTAAAAACACGTTAAATGAAAGAATATAATCCTGTAACTTTTTGCTTGAAAGAACATAATTTCTTGTGCTTTAAAGTCAGGCTACTATTCTAAGTTCTAACTAAATAACAGCGACCCAACGAGGAATTCCTTCTTTTCTGGGTTTATGTTTACGTTAAAATATGTTTACTCTGATCTAATTGATGAACGCGTTAAAATATGTTTACTCTTATCTAATTGATGAACGCGTTAAAATATGTTTACTCTGATTTAATTGATGAATAATCAATGCCGTAAGGCCCTCTCATAGTATTGAACATTCTAACTGGGGTAGGTTCAGGCCTGTAGTATACAAAAAAACATTATAAGGGATGTTATTCAGATATCTTCTGGCAAGTTTAGGCCCACAATTATCAACAGCCTTTATACAGTAATTTTATGCCTGCATATCTTGGGTCAAGTGAAGACAAATTCTTTTTCTTAAGAGTAAGTGAAGAAAGACAAATTTTATGCCTGCATGTCTGAATTCAAAAACGTCTATAGAATTCAGATGGGGTTAGCTAACATGTGTTCCCCTTTTTGGTTGAAAAAACACTACTAGGTTAAATAGTTTTTTATGAAAAAAAGAGTATAGATTTCTTAAAAAACAATTCTACTATGTTTGGATGCCCAAGGATTTTATAGGTTAGAAACGAAGTTTTATAGGGATTAGGATTGTGAAATGGGGAATCCAAAAAGATAAGTAATATGTAGGGATTTTTTAAAAATGTTATTTGGATGTTGTTTTAGGAAAATAAAGGAATATAGTTTATATTATATTTATGTTTGTATTTAATTTATAATATAATAAAAGAATATAATATAATATAATATAATATAACATAATATAATATAATATAATATAATATAATATAATATAATATAATATAATATAATATAATATAATATAATATAATATAATATAATATAATATAATATAATATAACATAACATAACATAACATAATATAACATAATATAATATAACATAACATAACATAACATAGTATAGTATAGTATAGTATAGTATAGTATAATATAGTATAATATAATATAATATAATATAATATAATATAATATAATATAATATAATATAATATAATATAATATAATATAATATAATATAATATAATATAATATAATATTTATTATTATTATTTTAATAAGACTCTAAATATTCCTACAAAAAAACTTGTCAAAAAGTCATAATTATTTAAGAATCACTAGTTTTGCATTTTTAGAGACTAATAGTCTTTTCTAATATAATGAAAACAACATATAAAAAAAGAACCTCAAGAGAAAAGAAGAATATAAGAAATAGAGAATATTCCAAAATTGAGATGATTTTTGCTTCTTCTTTTTCTAATTTTTGTTGCAACTTTTTGGTCACTTTTTATTGTGATAGAATTTTTTTTTTTTAGTATTTACATTAAGATGAAAATTTAGGCTATTAAGGAAATAAAAAAAATAGAAAGTTGCTCGTTGGCTAAAGGAATGAAAATAAAAGCTATTTGATAATTGACTAGTCAATTTCCGAATTTGACCATGTCAGACCTATAATTGAAAAGCAGCTGGCCTGT
Organism: Juncus effusus; assembly: GCA_027726005.1. Lineage (NCBI taxonomy): Eukaryota > Viridiplantae > Streptophyta > Magnoliopsida > Poales > Juncaceae > Juncus > Juncus effusus. The sequence goes on along the minus strand of CM050897.1, from coordinate 2,363,440 downwards.
AATTTCATGTTTCGTGATCAAGTCTTGAGTCCATTGCTGGACATAAAACTGGAGGCACTAAAACTGGAGGCGTGCAAGCGGAATGGTATTGCTTCGCGCGACGCAAGCAGTTGAGCCTAGTCACGCTACTGCGCTGTGATGTTTTGAATTTCCCCTTTTAAAAACTATTTACACCTATACTATAAATACATAAATTAGAGGCCCCATAAACTGTGAGGCCCTGTACGCTGACTTGGTTGGCTTATCCCAAGAACCGCCTCTGCTCCCTTGACCTCCTTGATTTCATCAAAGGGCTTCTTTTGCACTTCCTGGTTTTGAACCAGTTCAGCCATAATCCATTGCAAAACAACGGATGTAGCATCGGTACCGGCGGCAACAAACTCAAAGCAGAGGACCAACAATCTCATCTTCTGTGAGGTTTCTCCCTTCTTCCTCTGGAATTTTAATATCGAGAAGAGAGTCAAAGGTCGTTCAGTTTCTTTTGGGACTCCAAGGCCCTCTTCAATCTATTATGGTACAATATTTTGGTAATAAATGGCGCAAAGTCGAGGACATAAAGCTTCTTTGTTGTGAAGAAGAAGATCCCATTGTGCAGCTGCAAGGGCTTTTACAGTCTTCTCATCTAGCCTTTCTCCAAAGCACATGAACGAAAGAAGGCAAAAGTTGGCGAATTGGAAACTCTCCATTACTTGTATGCTTAACTCGCCATTTTTGGACTCTTTAAGAAGCTTGTTGGTAAGAGCGGAGAGAACCCATGAACGGGCAAGAGCGAAAAGCTTGACACGAGAAGGGTGGAGAGTCTCTGTTGTGAGATTCTGGCGAAGGAGGCGCCATAATGGGCCGTACGGAGACCCATTTACGTTGGGATCGCTGTTGTTGAAGAACTTGAGAGCTGCTAAGTATGGTGGACGAGTGGTGAAGGTGGCTCCATTTTCGGTTAACATCCCTTAAACTATGAATCCTTTATGTATTTTTAAACAAGTTGGACTTGAATATTTTTTTCTTCGAAGCTTGGAATATTACAATTTTACATTTATTAAAATTAATTTGAGTGTCAACTACATCAAGTAATTAGAAAACACTTTTTAGTTTTATCCCACACTTTTGATACTAAGATGATCAAGCAAGCATGTAGTGTGTCAATCAAATAATTGGATATGAGAACCAATTATCTGGGATGCATTGATCAAATTTAACATCAAGCAGCCCATGATTTTCCGTATACTAAAAAAAAAAAAAATAACAGTAACTTAATTAGACAAATGAACTCTCTCCTTGATTTTCCCAATTTCAGAAATTCTTTATGGTATCAACAGAACCACTACTAGTTGTATTTCAATAATTAAAGCGCTAAAAGATCAAAGAAGAAACAGCTCAAACTATGCAAAATTAACGGGAAAAACATACTTGTGGGCCATATGACGATCAGAGATGAAGAAGGAAACACGAGAGCTGACACGAAGGGTGATGATTGGGCCATGTCGTGCATGAACTTCATGAACTATCTGCCCAAAATTGCGAAATGAGTTGTACCAACCAAAGGAGGTTACCAAAGACCGGTATGAAAGCGGGTCCAGGTGGCAGTTTCTTCTTGCTTGCTTTGTTGAAGAGAAACACAAGGACTGTGCAAAGGCATAGAGAGATCGAAATTAAAAGAGATGTTTCCATATTTGAGATGGAAGGCTTGTTTTCTCTTTTTTCCATTCTTTTTGTTTTTGATGCGTATGATTTATATGTGAAAGCTTTTTGTTTCATCGAAATGATTTGGTTGTGATTTACTCCAGTTCATTTGTTCATATAAAAAGAGGTGGGTCAGCAATTTGATGAATTATTTTCAAAACTATGCTATTTGATGGATTATTTTTCATAATAGTATTATTTAAAAAATAAAAATAAAAAGTCAGCAAGACTATTTTTTTTTTAAATAATATTTTTTTGAAAAATAATTCATCAAATACCACTGATTTGAAAATAATTCAGCAACACGCATTTCCGCCAGCCCTTTTGGCGGAACAGAGGTGGTTCCGCTAGAGGCTCTGGCGAAACTGGTCTTTTTTTATTTTTGTTGATCCCGGCCATTTGACAGTCTTAAACACGTTTAATTAGACAAAAAAGACACTTCCGCCAGAGATTTTGATGGAATTGCTTAAAAAATATTTTTTCTGCTTAAACTCTAAATTGAGAAGGAAAATTAGCCCAAAAAATGCATGCATTCCCTTTTCCTGCGCTACAATATTTTCACTCTGATAATCAATGACTTAAGGAAAATATTTTGTGATGTGTCACCTAATACCAATTCTTTGTTTCACATTCAAGAAAATATAGTATAATATTATTGGAACTAGGAGAATTTCCGCGCTCCGCTGCGATTTTTATCATTTTTATTGTTTAATAATTAACACATTAAATTTATCTTATGAATTAATAATCATAAAAAATCTATATAGATTATCTCAAAAATTAACTTATAACAGAATAAACAATGAATAATTCATATTTTTGTTAGAAATTATCTATGAATCAAATAAGATTTATACAAGTCATAATAAAAAATATGTAATAAGATTTATACATAATTGTGCGTTCGAAAGTGAGATCTTGAATGAAAGATCTCATCATCCTTGTTCTATTTTTCATTTTTCACAAAAAATTAAGCTACTGAAAAATCATATTTTGAAAGAAAACGTTGGGAAAAAATTACCTGAGTTAGACACATGGAGCCCACATTCTTTTTTTTTGAAAAATGATTTATTTATTTATTTTCTTTTTTTTTTAATTATTTAGGGAGAGAGAAAGAGAGGGCCCACATTTTTTTTTGAAAATTATTAATCTATTTTTTTTGTTTACTTGAGGGAGAGTGAAAATGAGTGACACATGAGACCCGCATTTTTTTTTGATAAATTATTATTTTTTTATTTTTATTTAGGAATGAGTCATAATGTCATCTGATATTGTGATATTCAATCCAGTCGATTGAAGACACGAGATATTGAAAGTCATTATGAGAAAACATAATAGTGTGTTTGGAAGTATAACAATTGAGATATTGAATGAAAAATCTCATCATCCTTGTTATATTTTTCATTTTTTTCACAAAAAATTGAGCTACTAAAAAAATCATATTTTGAAATAAAACGTTGGGAAAAAATTACCTCAGAGAGAAAGACACATGGAACCCACATTTTTTTTTTGGAAAATGAATTATTTATTTTCTTTTTTTTAATTATTTGAGAGAGAGAGAAAGAGAGGGCCCCACCTTTTTTATTTATTTTGGAAATCATTAATCTGTTTTTTCATTTGAGGGAGAGAGAGAAATAGAGTGACATGTGGGCCCAGTTTTTTATTTTATTTTTTAAAATCATTATTTTTAATTATTTTTATTATTATTTAGGAATGAATTATATGTAGCGAGTATTCAGTGGTTATTGATATTATAACTCACAACACATAAGTTACACAGTTTAGTTTTCAAAATAATTAATTATATTTGATTTGACATTTCACACTAAATCAGGATAGAAGACAGAACACCGAATTCAACCAATCATATTCTGACACTATTTAACTACACAGAAACTACACAGAAATTGCCATAAAATATCAGAAACTCTAAACGATCGAACAGTCCATATCAACCCACGTCATCTCATCCAACTGTCTCCAAAAGAGGATGACGTGGCCTCTTTTGGGGACTCCCTTGGATGCTAGAATTTGGGGGGAGAATTTGGAAGAACATTATAAATATTCATGTTATATTTAATAATTAGCTTGGGCCAGATTTTAGGCCCATAGTTATTAAAAGTATTTATACAGGCCCATAGTTATATTCCTTCCAAGGGTTGGCGTCTATGCTTGTACATGGCACCTGTGAGCAGGGGTTCAATTCAAATCAAGGGTTATTGTGTGTTTTGTAACACATCTTTTGTTCATTTTATTACAACAAAAACAAAAAGTCTCCGACAAAAAATTTCATTTTATTTAGCATAATCGTAATCTGATTGCATCATATTCAAATCAATTATACTTTTATCATATATTCATACATCTGAAACAAATATACTTTCTCAGTTGCATTATTGACCCGTAATCCGTAAACATCACTAACAAATACATTACATTAAACAATAATTATTATTCCACAAGAAAAAATAAATTATAAGTATTTATGATTACACATTCACAAGATTCCTCCTAGGAATGATCCTTGCCTTCAACGGATTCTTCATAACCACGGTGAATTCCTTCTTCTCGCTAAAATCCACCACTTCACCATCCAAACTTTTCCACTCAAATTCCTTCACCAAATTCACCACAAAATACTCCAAATGAAGTAGTGCAACATTTACTGCCGGACAAATCCTCCTTCCAGCTCCAAACGGCATCATTTTTATCTCTCGACTCCCTGTAATATCAACCCCCTCACCTTCTCCTCCTTCCAAAAACCTTTCGGGCTTGAATTCCATTGGATCCGGCCATACTTTATCATCCCAACCCATCTCTGCCACTTCAAAATTAAAAGCTGCATTCTTTGGTATTGTATAGCCTTCAACTGTAGTCTCTTCGGTTACGGCATGTTGTAGCACAAAGTGACCTGGAGGGTGACGTCTTAGACCTTCCAAGATAACCGCCTTGAGATATGAAAACTTATGTAGATCCTCTTCTTTTATTTCTTCCTTCGTGTTTTCACCAATAGCTTCTTCAATTTCGCTAAAAAGTTTCTTTTGTATTTCTTGGTGTTTAACAAGCTCGGCCATGATCCATTGCAATGCAGTAAAGGTAGTATCTGTACCAGCAGTAAGAAACTCTGAGCAGAGACCAACAATTTCATCATCTGTGAGGTTTCTCCCTCCTTCCTCTGGAATTTTAATATCGAGAAGAGCGTCCACATATGAATGCATATATTGACTTTCTCTGCCTCTTTCTTTCTTGTTCTTATGCTCTCTTCTTTCATTTATCAAGGGTATATAAATATCCTTCAGTCTTTGTGTCATCGCCAAGAAGGTCTTGAATCTATTGCGAAACAAAAATTTTGCAATAAATGGTGCAAAACGGAATACAAAACGCTTGTTATCATAAAGAAGGAGGTCTCTTTCTGCAACACCAATGGCTTTTACTGATTCCTCATCTAGCCTTTCTCCAAAGCACATGAAGACTAGAAGGCTAAACATGGCGAATTGAAAGCTCCCCATTACTTCCACACTTAACTCACCGTTTTTAGACTCTTTAAGGAGTTTGTTATTTAGAATAGAAAGCACCCATGAACGGGCGGGGGAGAAAAGCTTAACACGAGAGGGGTGGAGAGTCTCGGTCATAAGATTTCGGCGAAGAAGACGCCATAATGGGCCGTATGGCAATTTGTTTATGATCTTACTGTCAATTTTGACAACGGGAACAAGGGGTGGACGACTGGCAAAAGTGGCCCCGTTCTGGATTAACATCCTATAAAAAAGTTGAAAAAATTGCTTAATTCAGTATAATTATGAACTATAGACTAGTTGGTTGAGTATACATATAGGATAGAAAATAACAAATTGAATTATTGGTAACATATTATATAGTATGTAAACTAGACGTTAATTATTTTCATTCAATAAAAACAAGTGAATAGGAGCATATTTACTTGTGGGCAATGTGCCGATCGGAGATGAAGATAGAGACGAAGGAGCCTACACGAAGGGTGACAATCGGACCATACCGTGCGTGGGTTTTACGAAGTATCTGCTCCAAATTGCTCAATGAATCATGCAACCAAAGGAGGTTGCCCATCACTGGTACAGATGTGGGACCCGGTGGTAATCTCTTCTTGTTTACTTTGGTGAAGAGAAAAGCTAGCAGTGTGCAAAGGCAGAGTGAAACCAAGATTAGATGAAATGGTTCCATTGCTGAAATGAAGGATTGATGTTTTTTGATGTTGGATAAATGTGGAAGTGTTTTTTTGTTCAATGATTTGGTTGTGATTGTTTTATGGTTGTCCGGCTTTATATAGTCTACTTTTGAGAAGCTTCTCCATAGTTTCTTCGTTAAAATAGAAAGAAGACTTTGTGTCAACGATAAGGGCTTGAATATATTTTTTGTTTGAATAAATTGATGCATAGTTCTTTTTTTTCGAGATTCAAATTATCATAGTTCTTCAAAGCTATGTTTTTATTTTTATCAAAATCCAAATAAAATTGAGAGAACATAGAAAGCATATACCGAAATGAGCTGGACTTCTATATTTCTTGATAATTTAGGTAGTCTAGTTTAAAGGGAGATTGTGAGCTTAATCTTGAATAATTTTATTAGTTGTTCAGTCAATAAAACATAATATAAAATTTGTTGACGTTTTTTGAGGTAGTAACAAAATGTTAAACCATCTGGTGTTCATTTTCATTGATTTTTAAAAACACGTTAAATGAAAGAATACTTTAACTTTTTGCTTGAAGAAAGAACATAATTCTTTGTGCTCTAACTAAAGTCAAGCTAATATTCTAAGTTCTGACTAAATAACAGCGACCCAACGAGGAATTCCTTCTTTTCTGGGTTTGCGCGTTAAAATATGTTTACTCTTATCTAATTGATGAATAATCAATGCCGTAAGGCCCTCTCATAGTATTGAACATTCTAACTGGGGTAGGTTCAGGCCTGTAGTATACAAAAAAACATTATAAGGGATGTTATTCAGATATCTTCTGTCAAGTTTAGGCCCACAATTATCAACAGCCTTTATACAGTAATTTTATGCCTGCATATCTTGGGTCAAGTGAAGACAAATTCTTTTTCTTAAGAGTAAGTGAAGAAAGACAAATTTTATGCCTGCATGTCTGAATTCAAAAACGTCTATAGAATTCAGATGGGGTTAGCTAACATGTGTTCCCCTTTTTGGTTGAAAAAACACTACTAGGTTAAATAGTTTTTTATGAAAAAAAGAGTATAGATTTCTTAAAAAACAATTCTACTATGTTTGGATGCCCAAGGATTTTATAGGTTAGAAACGAAGTTTTATAGGGATTAGGATTGTGAAATGGGGAATCCAAAAAGATAAGTAATATGTAGGGATTTTTTAAAAATGTTATTTGGATGTTGTTTTAGGAAAATAAAGGAATATAGTTTATATTATATTTATGTTTGTATTTAATTTATTTATGAATTTTATATTAATATATGGTATGAAATAATTTTTAATTTATAATGTAATATAAAATAATATAATATAAAATAAAATAATATCATAAAAAATAATATAATATTAATTAATATAATATAAAATAATATAATATAATATAATATAATATAATATAATATTTATTATTATTTTAATAAGACTCTAAAAATTCCTACAAAAAACTTGTAAAAAGTCAAGTTTTCAATTCTTCCAACTTTATATAACATAGCCCAAAGACTCTTTTCTAGAAGAGATTATAAGATCATTTTGCAAAAATAGATCAATCTATTATGTCAAATAACCTATTCTAATAATTAAATATTGAGTCCATTCAATTTGAGGAAAGATACATTTTTTTTGAATTAGAGGACAGATACATTTGGTTAGCAATGATATATTTTGTTAGTTGAAAAAAATAAATTCTCAATTTAGTTTAGTTTTCGCAATTAATATGTGATAATGTTATTTGATGAAATCAGCAACTTGATTTTTATTCCAATTTTCAATTTAATTTAGTTGAAATACTGTGAGCTTGAGTGAATTTTTTTTCGACAATTTTCTGTTAGTTTATTTATTATTTATTTTGCAAGAAGCCAGTCGGCAATGTATTAACTATATAGTTTCTATTATTTCTAGGGGTTAGGTCGTAGAGTTTAGATCATCAATTTAATTTGTCATTGCTGTAATCATAATTAAAGGTCATATTGATATGGCCCACTCTCCTATACTGACAACTAAACAAGACTATGCATTACCTATAACTAGCAAATTTTATTTTATAATATTACTTTAAAAATAATTTAAACATAATTTAGGTAATAACAACAGCTGTATTAAAATATGATAGAAATTAGTATTATTGCATAACGTAAAACTAATTAATCAAAATTAAATAACACAGCAGAGTCAAAAATGTACAGTATGGTATAAACACAACAACAACAAAAAGTCAAAAGTACATTCTTGACAAAGATTCAAAATATTAACGACGCGGACACGAATACAGATAGCTTCATATACGAGAATTCAATTCGGATATTTATATGGATACAAACACAATTTGAATATTTTTGGATACAAATACAAATATTGATTCATTTCGGATATTTAAACGGATACGTATCCGTATTATTTTTCTAAACATTTAACTATTTGTGACAACAAAGTTAATAAATTATAACTTTTAAGAAAAAATTGAAAGAATTAACAACAAAATATTAATATGAATATGGATAATATGAAATATCCGTATCCAAATATAATAAAAAAAGCCAAAATATTCATACATGTATCCGTATATATATCTGTATCTCTATCTATATAAGAGTGAAATATCCAAAAACGGATACTATACGAATAACAAATTATCCGGATACATAAATTCTTTTTATCCGTAACCGAGAGCCAAATCGATAACCAAATATGTATCTGTATCCGAATAAAATTATTACAATATGTATTTTGTAGCCGGCCATATACAGAAAATTTTGAGATGTGATTTTTTTGCGGATATGGATACGGGTCAGTCGGATAATATTCTTCCAATTTATACTCTTACATGTACAAAATATAAACATGGATATAGATAATATCTGTATTCGAATATGATAAAAAATCAAAATATCCATATATGTATCCGTATAAATATATATATATTCTATATAGAGTGAAATATTTGAAAACAGATACTTTCTGAATAACAAATTATCCGGATACAGATATATCCGGATATTATCCGTATTTGGGAGTCAAATCGATAACCAAATCAGCATCCATATTTGAATATATATCCGTATCCAGACAGATATAGATAATTTTGATTCGGATACAATTTTTTTACAGATACAGATACAGGTCGGTCAGATAATATTTTTCCCGTTTACACCCTTACATGTACATGAGAATTTTGATTTTATTTTTAAAGAAAATATTGACCTTTAGATTATCTAATGGTGGTCAATATCGGATGGACTCTTTAATTGTTTTTTAAAGAAAATCTTGATCTTTAGATGACACATGTTTAAGTCTTAATATTTAGATGATCCAATCTAATGGTCAATATAAAATGCCTATGTGGCTTAATGAGAATAGAGAATTTTTTTTAAAATATAATTTATCCTAATCCAATAGACAAAAATCATTTACATGCTAATATAATGGTTCAAAATAAAAAGATAATGTGGAGCTCTAAGAACTATTAATCAAAAATCATTTACATGTGCTAATCTAATGGCTCAAAATAAAAAAAATGATGTGGAACTCTATAATGCAAGGAAATTGTTTAGAATTAAGAACTATTAAATTAATAAGGGATCTGCTACAGCACAACTGTTCACAACGGGATCCAATAACAGTATATATAATTTATTTTCTAATAACAATATATACATAACAGTATATATAATTTATTTTCTAATAACAATATATATATAAAAAGTGAAAACAATATATAAAAATGGGAAAACAGTATATAAAAGTAAAAAAATAAGAAATATACAAAGAATAAATAACAGTATATTAAATGGCAAAACGATATATAAAATGAGAAAACAGTATATAAAATGAAAAATAACAGTATATCTACAGTGCATCGTTGTGTTGTGTTTGCACATTTCCCAATTAATAATGTTAAAATGATATTTGTGCTGTCACTGTGTCACAATGTTCTTTTGTAGCAAGTAATTTTCAGAAATTAAGTTGCATGCAAGTACAATGATAATTAATCACTTTTATTATTTGTTTTACGAAAAATGTCGTTTTATGATCATTTTGGAAGGCTGTGGAGCCATGCCAGAACCTTTTAAGTGCCCCCATCAATCGCATTATTTCATGCACTACGATTAGATTTGTGCATAATTTTATTTAGTGTTTTACAAAATTTTCATTTTTTCCTAACAATTCTATTGCGTAGACATAAAAAAAATAATTGACTTGTTGATCGGTGAAATATTAGTTCTCGGGAAAAAAGTGAAGAAAATTTATAATTCAAAAAGTTTATATTCATTCGTTTTTTACATTTATTCTAATATTTAGTTCTATTTCCATATTAATATTTATTCTTTTCTATTATATCTTACAAGTGGATTAATTAATTCCAGTTCCTATTATTTATTCGGTTGGGTTGTGGTGAATTGATATTGGCAGGCAAAACATTGGTGGCGGTTATTTCGCGGTAATGTGAGATTACCATAGTAATCACATTCCTAGAAATGTAATTTCTTGGAATCACTTTATCATGACAAGAAATATTTTTGTTTACTTCACAAATTTAGATTTATAGGAATGTTAATTATTTGAACTATTTTTAAATATGAAATGACTAATATATCCTTGATACTAGTATAACAAATCAACCATATTTAATTATAAAATTTTACTAACTCCATATGACATAATTTCTAAATAAATATTTTTTCCTATAAAATTGTATGTATTTCTAAATAAATATTTTTTCTATAAAATTGTATGTTTAATATTATTTTAGTTGAATTGCATTTTTTTTAATTAAATCATAACAACTTTGCAATAAATTAAGAAAAAAAAAATTCACAACCCATTTTTGAATAAATATTTAATGAATACAACATATAATTTAATTTCTAAATTTAAATATTAAAATATTATTATTATTTAGTTATATTTTTTATTTCTATAATTAAAATATAATTAATAAAAATAATAAAATAATGATAATCATGCTAATATAAATAATAAATAACATAACAAATAAGGGCATTTTGGTAATAAACGTGGGAATGTAACATTCCCATACTTTTTGGTGGGAATCACATTCCCACAAATATGATAATATCACTTTGCCATGAGAATGTGATATTGCTGCCACGTAGGATTCTCATGTCAAAGTAAACATGGTAATGTAATTCCAATACCCCAACATTTCTAGGAAAGTTCAACTTTCCCATGAAGTAAACGCATCCTGAGCAAGACAGGTATAGGAAATGCTAAATGACTAATTTACCCCTAGAATTAATTACATTCTCTTTACCAGTTTGATTACCAAATGAAAAAATTTCTTATTTGCTTGACATGAACATATCTCACTGTATTAATTTCCTGAATAATCTAGAGCATTAATTTTCTAAAAATGAGAAAGTAGATGAATGAGACAATAATCATCTTTGTATATTCTCTTATTTTGTCCATGATACATAATTTCTTACATAAATAAATCTAATTCAATAAAATTTTGCTCCATCAAGAAAAAAATAATTAAAAATTTTATTCAACAAAAAATATGTATGGAATTCACACAAAATATATGTATAAAATTTCAACTATCTTAAAAATATTTGTTCGTACCTTTGTGGTGTTGGCTTCACAAATGATTTGTCTCGACATGGAAGGATGGCAATATTTCATTAATTTTCTAGTAAAGTTTATTTTCTACTAAATTTTATCAAAAAAAAAAAGTTTATTTAACATTGTAGTTACTGTTTCTCCTTTGACAGATATATGCTATCATCAAATGAAAAGCAAGATGATATTTTAGAAAGAAAGATTAGAAAATAAAAAATATTGAAGAACATGATAAGAAAATTTGGGGATTTAAATTCGTATATACAAAAAACCTACTACAAATATGAAAAATATATTCTTTTTTTCTAATCATGTTTGAAAATATATTATTGTTCTTATAATTAATAGTATCTATTAAGAAAATATGTGTGCATCTCTTTAAATAGAAACTTCTATTTATGCAAAGAAAAAAAATAGAAGCTTTTAATTATAGTCTAAAAAGTTAGTTGAATTTTAAGCTGTCTATTTATTACATGATAAAAAAGATTATGTGATGCATTTATGACAAAGGATAAATCCGTCATTAAATAATTACGTGTCTGGACTCGATTGCCTTGCAATATCAATTCCCTAAGTTGTGGAGTGCGGACCATTTCCACTACACCAGATTAACAACCATCTATAATGTTTGATAGTATGAGAGCCCATTTTATTGCGGAACATGCACCAAATGCATGTTTTCATTGGCACACGTACAATTGTACACTCGTACAAACACCAGCCACTGGTTTGTTAAGCCATCTCTCTCTACTCTAGTCTCCTTATATCCTTTGCCAACAAACCAACTGTTCATTCATTCCGTCTTTTTTTTTTAACTTTATGGGGGGAACTATTCTCAGTTCATCGACTTCATCTTCCATGGCCGGTGTTACCACGTATTGATTACCCAACAAAAATATGGATAATATGGATAAGGTTCCTTTTCATTCTTAATTCAACTGTACCATAAGTAACACGTGGTTGAAATCTTTCCCTTTCAGGACTTCATTAGTTGTTGCAACTCCGATTCTTTAAGTAGCTAGTACAGGCAAAACAACAATGGCAATCACAAACCAAGAAGAAAGAGAAGAAGAAAGAGACGAAGAAATGGTAGCTCTTGGATTAGAGAGTGTGGTTTCCGAGGCCAGAGATACGTTTGAGAAAGGTAAAACGAAGGGTTTTGAGTGGAGAAGAGATCAACTTAGAGCTTTGCTGAGACTTCTTGAGGAGAAAGAAGATGAAATGTTTCAAGTTTTGAACCAAGATTTGGGGAAGCATCGTGTTGAAGCCTTCAGAGATGAGGTAAGTAATTAGTAGTCTCTATTTTTTAATTTTTAATTTCTAAGTATGTAGATGAAATATTTATAGAAAACATATATTTTCTCTGAGTATTATTCTATTTTTTATCATTAGGTTGGTGTTTTGATTAAGTCAGTCGACCATGCAGTGCAAGGCTTGAAGAAATGGATGACTCCAGAAAGCGTGAGAATTTCTTTCATTTTTGAAGTATTTTTCTTTCCGTAAACTTTTTTACAATAAATATTTTACATTTTTAATAAGCATATTTATTAATTTAATATAGGTAGTTGTACCACTTGTCGCATTTCCGAGTTCGGCTGCGATCGTTTCGGAGCCGCTCGGGCTCGTTCTTGTTTTCTCCTCTTGGAATTTTCCAATTGGTATGTCCAAAGTAAAATTTTGAGTTACTAAAAAATAAAGTTGAATTAGAAAATAATAAAATCAAAATATATTTTTTTTATCATTTCTTCCAATAGGCATTTGTTTCGTGCCAAAAAAGTAAAAAAGAGAAAAGAAACACTAAAACAGTAACTTTTATTGACCTCATTCTGTCAAAATTGAATGTTTGCATTTGTTACTCATAAAAAGACGAAAATTACCAGTTCCCTGACCAGTCACGTCTTAATTTTTTTTTTTTGCTTTCTCACGTCTTAACTGCAAAAAGCCAATTAAATACTTACCAACACAAGATTCCCTACCCCATCTGTGCTTGTAAACCAAAAAGAACAGAAATTTATGAAAAAAAGGCCTTCCATAGATTGAAGGTCTATGGGCCTAATTTATGAAAAATGGCCCATAAGCCCAAATTAATATAATTTGTTGATTTTTGAATCCATCTAGGTTTATCTTTGGAGCCAATGATTGGTGCAATAGCAGCTGGAAACGCAATAGTTTTGAAGCCATCAGATCTCGCACCCGCGACTTCTCAGTTTTTACACGACAACATTCCAAAATATTTGGATAAAGAAGCGATTAAAGTAGTTCAAGGTGGCGCCCAAGTCGCAGAGAAACTCTTGAATCTTAAATGGGACAAAATTTTCTTCACAGGTATAATTAAACTTTGCATAAATTATGTTTATTAATCTATATTGAAAGATCAATCATGTAACCAAATATATAACAGGAAATGTAACATGATTTTGTCATATTTGAAGGGAGTCCAAAGGTCGGACGGATTGTAATGACAGCAGCTGCTCAGCATCTGACTCCTGTAACTCTAGAGCTCGGTGGAAAATGCCCGGCTATTTTCGATTCCTTCAAGGGCTCTAGAGATAAAAATGTACATTTTCTTTTATATTGTTATTTTTTTAAATGTTAATAAATGGACAAATTGACCTTTTGATTATTTTTTTTATATTATATTTAGGTTGCGGTGCAACGAGTATTTGGAGGAAAGTGGGGCCCGTGTGCCGGCCAAGCATGTATTGGAATCGATTATTTACTTGTGGAGGAAACATATGCACAAACATTGGTATTTATTTTATTTTTAAAAAATTAGTGCAAAGTATGAAATTTATTTATGTTTGGTTCATTTCATCTGATAGTATGAAATTTATTTCTAATGTTATTTTCTCAGATTGAGTCATTAAAGGGAGTGCTTAAGAAATTCTATACCAAACCTGAGTACATGGCGCGCATTATTAATGCGCAACATTTCGAGAGGATAAATAATTTTTTCCAAGAGAAATCCGTTTCAAGTTCTATCGTTCATGGCGGTTCTGTCGATCCTGATAAATTGTAATTTTTCAACCATCTTTTCTTTATCATAATTTAGTTTCCCCTTGAAATTCTTATACAATATGTTGATATTTTAACAAGTTACATGCAGGTTTATTGAGCCAACAATTCTTTTAAATCCACCATTGGATTCTGAGATCATGACAGAAGAAATATTCGGTCCCTTACTTCCCATAATAACGGTAATATGCATGTTTACACGCATGTTCTCATTTCAAACTATAACAATTTATATGCTCATTGGATTATTTTTGCCTCGTGCAGGTGAAGAAAATTGAAGAGAGCATAGAATTCATAAAAGCAAGGCCAAAGCCACTAGTAATCTATGCCTTCACACACAATGAAACTCTTAAACAACGGCTCACGAAAGAGACATCATCAGGGAGCCTCATTTTTAATGACGCAATAGTACAAGTAAATCATTCATTTAACTATATTTAACTTTTAATTTACTCAATAATTTTAGTGAAAATTTCCATATTTAATCCCCTCAATTTACCCAAATACTCATAATAACTTGATTTTCAACTTATTTCTCTCTCAACTCATTTTGGAGTTCCAAATCTCACCTCTGATGAACAGATTCCAAACTCCACTTCATGATTAACATGTTAAAAACATCAAAAATCTGTATAAAACAAAACGGAAATTTGAAATCTCATTTTTTTTAATCTAAGGCAATTAGAACTACGAAATGGAGAACAACGAGTTAAAAATCAAGTTACTCCAGCCGTTTAAATTAAAAGTGTCTGATATGAAAACTTGCCCTAATTTTAATCTATATCAATTAATATGTATCTGACATGAAAACTTGCCCTAATTTTAATCTATATCAATTAACATATTTTTTTGCATGCAGTACGCATTGGACACAATACCATTTGGTGGAGTGGGGCAGAGTGGATTCGGTGGGTACCATGGTAAATTCTCCTATTATAACTTCAGCCACAAGAAACCCGTTTTGAGAAGAAGCTTCTTAACGGAGTTTAGCATCAGATATCCTGAGTGGAATGAAAAGAAACTCCAGCTGCTCAGACACATGTACCGTTTTGAGTACTTTGGTTTTGTGATGTGCTTCTTAGGCCTTAAAACAATAGGGAAATGGAAAATCACAACGGGATAATGTAGCTGCCAAGTAACGACAGATTAAAATTATATATTGTTTTCTCGTGTTTCTATATACACTATATATACTGTTTATCGAATGAATGACCCTGTAGTGACAGTATATAAAAACTGGAAAAAAAAACATATAAACTGAAAACAAATAATATATAAAAAATTCATTCGGTAAAATAGTATATATTTTATAAAATGAAAACAGTATATAAAAACATATAAACTGAAAACAAACAGTATACAAAAAATTTTACAGAATGAAATTTTATATATTGTTTATTTTCAGTTTATATATTTTTATATATTATTTTCATTTTTTTAAATATATATTGTTTTACCAAATAAATTTTTTATATACTGTTTGTTTTCAGTTTATATTTTTTTTTTAATTTTTATATACCGTCGCTACAGGGTCACTACGGTACCATCGCACAATATCAGCTCCCTAGAAGGTATGGTTACAAAGTTTGATATCAAAATAGTTTGGTATTTGTGTATCTTAATATGGTATTTGTGAATTTATTATCTATGTTGTGATTGTGTAATCCTATTACTATCTTAAGAGTGGAATTTTCAAAATTTTAAAATGTTCGAAGTAATTTATATTTCTAATGTCTCATTATATACATGTTAGTTTTCTAAATTAAGTATGATTCCATCCTTTCTTTTCCTGCATCGCCTCCTTTTCTAATTTCTTCTTTTCGGCTTCTGCAAAGCGCGCATTTTCTTCCCTTGATTTCTTAAACATGTTGACAAATAGGAGTAGAATTGATGTCACTAAAAAAATAAAAAATGATTAATTAAGCCATGTCATGAGATATTTTTAATAAAAAAAAATTAATATGATATAAATAAATAACAAAAAGAACCTTGTTCGAAGGGACATCGAGCTGGATCTTCACCAAAATATTGTGCTAAGGAATCAGCACTCCTTCCCTGATTCAAGCAAAATATAAATAATAAATATATATATTCACATGTGTAAAAATTAATAAAAATAATAGAATTTAAAAATGGTACTTACAACTTCTGAATATAAAGCTATGAGAGACCTGACATCAGCTTCTGCCGTATCAAGAAAGCTTTTCAGCGCCTGAAAAAACAAAAACAAAAACACCAAAATAACAAACCCTAATTTGAAGAAACAAATCAAAATAATACTTGCCATTTAAATAAATATAATTATTACTTTACGAAAACCGATGGAAATTGCGCCATCATTATCAGAAGCAGTGAGTTCCTGCTCGACTTTTTCAAGCCCTTTATTCACTGCTTGCATTTCCTCTGCTACCAATTTCAACTGGATCTGTCCAGTTCAAAAAATCACAACTCATTTTATTAATATTTTATGTATAAATATTAGGGTTTATTTTGTGTATAATTATAGTTTTACCTTAGAAGCTGCTTCTAAGTGGATCAAGTCCTTGTCAAAATCAAGTAGTTCAGGCATCTTTTCAGCAATAAGCTATAAACAGAAATAAAATAAAGTTTATCACAAAAACTAAATAAGGAATAGAGATTTGTTAGTAAAAATCAATATAATATATTATATTATTACCTTGCATAAATAATGCATTAAGGTAAGTTTATTATTTCTGGCACGAGTGTCTGATAATTTGAGCAGGCTGTCCAATCTGAATCCAACAGCAGAACCTTTCAAAAACAATAAATAAAAAATATTAAACACTACAAAAAATGCAAATTAAAAAGGAAATAAATATTAAAGGTAGTTTAGTAATTACCTCTTGCGGTGCCTTGATTCAATGCATTTCCTAATGTTAGGATTGTTTGCATTATCTGTCTTAGCTTTGCAGACTCCTTTATCTAATATAGAATAAAAGATGAATTATAATCATTTTATTAGGACATATATTGTATAGTAAGTATTAATTTAGTATTTAATGAATAGAAAAGGTACCTCTCTAGATGCACTATTAATTGTAGTTAAATTAGCCCTCAGATCTTCCACCTGTTGAAAAAAAGAAAAAGGAAAAAAACTCAATAAACCAAAAATGGTAAAAAGACAAACACACATACACACACACACACACTATGAATTATGATAAATAAGAAAAAAGAGTAACCTGTGTGGAAAAGGAAATTCTAAATGCAAAAACTCGTAACTTGGACTCAACTCTTGGAACTCTCATCAGCTCCAGAAAAAACTGCAAATATTAGTTCACATTCTTAATATATATATATATATATATATATATATATATATATATATATATATATATATATATATATATATATATATATTGATTGTAAATATAATTTACATAGAACACGAACCTGTTCACATTTCCCAAGCATTTCTTTGTTGCCATTATAGTTCTGAAAGAAGCAGATGCAAAGAGAAATACCAATTATACAATAAAAATGCAAAGGGCAAAAATGTAATTAAGCTCTTTTTTCCTTTCTATTAAAACAACTGAAAGAAAAGAAACAGCTATACTTACTCTGAGCATTTCCATTTCTTCTTTGGTAGGGCAAAACTTGATAAGATTCTCCACTTGGTCATTGTCCAAAACTGTCGCATCTAGAGCTAATATCGCATTCTATCAACAAAATACAAAAAAATATCATAACACAAATTATAATCAATTAGTTTATAATTAACTATGAAACAAATCAGATTTTAATTTAATCACAATATTAAAAACATAATGAAAAACAGAAAGATTACAATCATGTCTGGTAGAGGCATCTTGATCTTCGTAAGCATGATTTCACAATTATTAGCCCGTCTCATGTCAACCTTAACAAAAAAGAAATTCAAAAACAACAAAATGAATAAATCACATAAGGGACCAACTATTAACCTCCCGCAAATTGGGGCTCCCTAGCTCCCAATCAACGAGATCGCGCCACATGTCGCAAAAGTAGGAGCCATTTAGAAATCATCGGGGCTCCCGATTAAATAGACTCCGGAGCTCCCACAAAATTAAACATATAATTATTTTTTTTGTAGTTCCCTCTGGTTCCCATCGAATTTCTTATATAAGATATATTGTTGAAATTATAAAATATAATATTTAGAATCTAAGGTATATTATTGTGATATAAAAGTATATTGCATCTTTTTTACAGAGAGATTTCTTAATTAGTTTAATCTTCTATGTCTGAATTGACATCTTATTACAGGAAAAAACTCATGATGTGTGATAAAGGTATATTGTTGTAAATATAAATATATAATGTTTAGAATTTAAAATATATTGTTGTGAATATAAAGGTATAATATTTAAAATTTAAGGTATATTGCTGTGAATATAAAGGTATAATGTTTAGAATATAAGATATATTGTTGTGAATATAAAGGTATAATAGAAACCAAAATAAAACTTAAATTTTTTGTTGAAAGATATGGGAACTCGGGAGCCAACAATATGGGTCAATTGAAATTTTAGGCTGAAATATATGGGAGCCACTAGAAGCTAATAGAAAAATATTCAAATATGTGAGGAGGTTCCCAATTTTGGTTCCCATCCTATTAGGAGACAATAGGAGCTAAATAAGATGGGAGGTCCAAATTTTTTTCCATCACATAATATTGCCCAATTAAAATGGAAATTTAAATAAACAAATATTCATACCAAATGAACAATTTCCGGTTTATTAATACCGGACCCACGCCTTGGTCCAGCTTTCCCCAAGCCGGTCTTGTCTGTAACCACCGCAGTTGAAAACAAGCTCTCCAGTTCATTAAAATCAATTTCCGGCGCCCTAATTCCAAAAAAAAATGAAAAATCATCATTTTAAGGTATTAAAACTCAATCAAAAGTAAAAGTATTGTAATTTACTTGGATTGGGCCTCTGGTTTTTGGGAATCGGCCCAAAGACTGCCTTGCATGGCGCGCGTGACTTTGACCCAATGTAAGGGTTTTAACGGAGCTTTCTTTGGAGGAATGTTGTTTTGGGTGCAGCCACGACCTTTTGATAAGGGTAATGGTCTTCCTCTTCCTAGAGATGGAGGCGGCGGCGGGCCGGATCCTGGCGGTTTGGGCGGCTGTGGTGGACCAGGGCCTTTTTTAGGAGGAGGCGGAGGCGGAGGGCCTTTTGATGGGGGAGCGCGAGGAGGTGGCGGCGGAGGGGGCGGACCTGCTCGAGGTGGCGCGGGAGGAGGAGGAGGAGGAGGAGGAGGAGGTGCACCTGCTCGTGGGGGTGGAGGCGGAGGAGGAGGTGCTTTAGGTGCTGCACGAGCAGCAGCAGTAGCAGCAGCAGCAGAAGAGCGAGCATTGTTGGTATTGGAGCCAGGGGGGGGAGGAGGAGGAGGAGGAGGAGGAGGTCTTGTGGACCGAGTTGATGCAGTTGGAGGCGGCGGAGGGGGTGGAGGTGCTGATACTGGACCTCTCGGGGGCGGAGGAGGAGGTGGCGGAGCAACTGGTGGAGGAAGAGAAGGAGAAGCCGCTATACCATTCACCGAAGGTGTCTCGCCACAAGCTGTCACAAAATCACACATCCAGTCAGAATTCACATACCAGCTCAAAATATCAAAAAAAAAAAAAGATTCATATACCCTTACCATTATTAGAAGCACCATCTCCAACAGACAAATTACTTTGACTCCTCTCATTATCTGAAACCAACCCCTCCTCCTCCTCCTCCGATTCCGTCGCCGACATCAATGGCATTCTAATTCCTCCTCCGTCCTTAACAACCTTCCTTAACTTGCCCTGCAACGAATTCTCCGAAAGCTCCTTGAGCAGCAGAATGGCGGCGTCCTCGCCTCCCTCGGCCCACTCGATCCCGCTGAACAGCTCCTGCACCCTCTCAAACGCCTCGATCGGCAGCCCGCCCTTCATCTCCCCGTTCAACGCCCTCGTCGGCTGTCTCACCGGCGACACACTCTCCACGTCACAAAACAACACCTGTGTTCACAAATTAACTCTACTGTTATTAAATTTAAATAATAAAGGGAGAATTGCGTAATTACCCTTCTCAAAATTTTGAAATTTCATATTTAGCACTCTAAAAGTACAAATATCAGATTTATCCTTCTAAAATGATCACGTTTATCCATCTGAAAGTACAAATATCGAATTTATCCTTCCGAATTCTAAAATATATCATATTTACCCTTTTAAATCTTCTTATGGACAAAATATTGTAAGGGGTAAATGCGATAAATTTTAGATTTTGGAAGGGAAAATTTGATATTTATATTTTTATAGGGGTAAATATGTTATATTCTAGATCTTGGAAGGGTAAATATGATATTTACATTTTAGAGTGGTAAATATGATATTTTTGAAGTTTTGGAAGGGGAAATATGAGTTCTATTGAGGGAAAATATTATTTATTTATTTATTTACTTGCCTCGGCTCGGAAGTTTCTGGGATATCGTTCTTTGGAGTCCCACAATATGTCCACATCGTCAGAGTTGAGCATGAGTATGTTCGACCGTATAAATGCGGTATTAAACATTATGCGAAACATCATCACCTCCTTTTCCGGATCTAACTCTTGATGTACGCATTCCAGTACAACATCTCCTTGAACCAAACATTGCACATCAATTTTTATCACATCACAATCCCCCTATACAAAAAAATAAAAAATATCCATCCATCATTTCTAATTCCGCAAGTATACAAATCATATAAAAAAGAGGTAAATTTTGTACCTGTCTGTAGTGGCGTAAGGATTTCTTTCTAGGCATGGAAAACAGCATTTCAGTGGGGCCGCCTTTCTTGCCCAAAAAGCTCCTTCCAAAAACCCGTACCAACGGTCTACACCCATTGACCGAGTCAAAGCTCGGTACGGCCCTCAGAATCAGACAGTCCAGCGATAAAGCCCGCTCATCAGGTGGCCACTCCGGCAAAATATTCCTTCTAGAAACATACTGTAAATACCTAAGCTGACTCGGCAACGGATTCATAGCCGATAATAACTGAATAAACCCTTTTGGGGCCTCTCTGTGCACGATTTCCAAAGTCTTTTGCTCGCCAGTTTGAATTTTCTGGAAGATCAAAACGCAGGAAAGGAGAAAAGCTAAGAGCGGCCAGCCGCCTCTTTCACAGTGGAGAAGAATTACGTTTTGGGAGGGGAGAGAGAGCCAGTGGTTGCAGACTCTGAGGAAGTGTTGGAGGAGAGAGAGAGGGAGGATCGGGCAGGATTCGTAGTGGCGTGGGTACTCGATCACCGTGATTTCGGATTCTCGGAGAGTGTTCGCGAATTGGCTGCGTTTGTCTCCGTCGCGGAAATTGAAGGCCAGGAAAGAGGAGTCCGGGTTTTCTTCGTGCAGGTCTCGGATTATCTCTTGCAGGTACAGGCTGTAGATCCCGTGTGGGAGAACTTCCGTTGAGAAGCACGAATCGAATACTGTTGTCAATTGAGAAAAATCAAGTGTTTAGAATTGGAAATTTGGAATGGATTGAGAGAATAATAAGGATGTTGAGATGAAAGGTCTCTTACTGTAGACTCGGTCGATAAATTCCAGCAATCCATCAGGAGGTCTTTTGTAGAAGAATCTGCTTAGAAGAGACATCTCATTCGGAATCGAAATTCGATGCTGATACTAACTCAAGTCAGTCCCAATCGAAACTGCAAAGTAGTAAAATCACTAAAATCATTATCTTACAGTAAAAGCCCACTGGATTTGGCGAAAGCTTAACTGAGCTCTTGAGAGAAGCAAAGCATAAAAAACCTAGACTATAGAAATAAGAAAAACGAAGAAACAATACAAGTACCTCTGATCTCAGCGACCAGGTTCCGGGCGTAGCTCCGGCGAAGAGGAGGCTCAAGCTCAAGGCGGGCTCTGCAGCAAAACGAAGCTCTTCTACAGTTCTTCTACTGTACTGAAGTGAGAAATGGCGGAATTCGAATAGGTTTCCGAGTGGATTTGAGTTTCCTGCCGCTTTATTCCTCGCCCGAACCCGACTTTATTTTTGTCCTCTGTATTCTTTGTCTATGTGTATATGTGTAGTGAGTCATTGTTATTAAGTAATTTGACTCGTTTCATAAGATACAGATTTTTAGAGGACATGGAGGATTAGGATCGCTTTATCTGGATTTCAACTACTGTGTTGTCTGATTAGGGAAGAGAATTTAATGTGAAGGATATTAGATTTATTGAGGGTTGGGATCTGAACGCGCTCAAAATTCAAATTTTGTTTGATGAAATTCGAGTAATGGAATTAATTGTCAGATTTGAATTCAAGTTACAGAATCAATTTGGATTTGATTATTTAATTTTAAGGATTTTCTCATATTCACAGAATGGGTTATTGTGAGTACAAAGTAATAAAGAAATATTCAAAATTCAAATGCTTAATTATCAAATGAGCAAAGCAAGCTAGCATGCTGAAATTTATTCAATTTAGCATGCAGAAATTTATCCAAATTTAGCATGCTGAAATTTATATAATTTTTGAAATATAGAAACTTCAGCCATCATAGAAAATCAATATAATTCGGAAATTTGCAAAAACAAAGTGCCGTCATTATTTCAAAATTGTAAAAAACTTCTGCACAATTACTCCACTAACTACAAAAGGATCCTATAGCAAACATCATGACTTAAAAACAAATAGAATACTTCTCACATGAGTAAAAAAAGCTAGCATGCTGAAATTTATACAATTACCATCAAAATACTGAATGTCAAGCAATCAAGAAAAAACAATTAAATTTTAATCATCCATTTAACCAGAAGTTCAACTATCTTCAGTTTTATCTTCGGTTTTATCTTCAGTTTTATCTTCAGTTTTACCTTCAGTTTTATCTTCAGTTTTACCAAGAAGCTTCTTAAGCCGCCCATCTTCAAGCGCTTTCGCCGTATCTGAATAGTTCAATGTTTAAAAACATATCAACAAGAAAATCATCTCAACTATGTACAAAACAACAATAAAAAAAATTAATAATATATTTAATTAGAAAATGATGCGAACCGTCTGAACCGCCTACGTGCTGGCCATTGACGAAAACTTGAGGCACGGTGTAGCTTCCAACTAAATCAAGAAGCACGCGTTGAATCTGTCGCCCATCATCTGAATCCTCACAAAATATCAAAAATTAACCCATCAGAATTTCAGATGATTAAAGATGGATTGATCATTCAGATTGACTAGTTTGTCTCAGATCTGATTGGGATACAATCGACAGTTTTTTAGGTCGGTTTTTATTTTACTTTAGAATGATATGATTTGAGATTGTTGAAGAAAAGGAAAATTGGATGGGAAAATTTGAGATAATGAATTACCTCGTTCATCGAGTTCCACAACATAGGGCTTCTCCTCGAGTTTTTCAAAGATCTGTTTAGCTTTCAATGAGTACCTTCATGAGAAACAGAAAAGAAGAATTCCTTTATATCACACAGATAATTATCAAACAAAAGGAGATCGATCAAGATCATATTAATTACGAGAAATACAAAGAAAGGGGTGAGAGAGAGATTACCCGCAATAGGTTTTGGAGAAAATGGCGATGCGGTTAGAGTAGACGACGTTTTGGACGAAGGCCGACGCCGACTTCACGCCCTCCGCCCCTCTCGGCGCGCTTCCGAGAAGAAGAATGAGAAGGAACGCCGCCGCTAAGACGCCGGCGATCGGGCTACGGCGAGGAGATCGCGTGAGGATCGGCGGAGCTCCGACGCGGGTCATCTTGTTGTATACGTGGAATTGGAATGGTTCTTGGATGGATGGTCTGATTTCTGAATAGTGAATTGGTTTTGTGGTGTGTTGGATATTTGGGAATTGGATTATGGTTTCATGCAAAATGGGGATTTGGTTTCCGGGATTTAAGAGGCATTGGGGACCCAAGATGGAAAACCTGGAAACAGATTTCTGGTTGGGCCTATGGCTATGCACAACAGTATTATGAATAAACTAACGGGTACCTCGCTCCGCTTCGAAAAATTATGCTTCTAATTTTATGTTTTATTGAAATTTTGCTAATACTATACTTTATAGATATTTAAAGAATATCTATTAATTTTATAAGGATATAGATGATATTTATTTTGTTTATATATATTATTTAATGAAAAAATAACTTTATAATTTTTAGAGATGAATGTGAATTATATGGGCTAGGAGAAATAATTTGAGAATTTTTTATTATGAATATTTAGAAAATTGAGATGGTTAGATATTTCTCAATTTGTGCGTGTCATCCTTGCGCAGGGGCCATGCTAATCTTCTCTATATCATTCCAATTTTAACGGATGTCTCCGAAGAGACAAGATGGTTAGATATTTGAACTTAAAAGAAACAATTGTTGTATATAGGTCTTATCCAAAAATGATTTTTTCAATATAATTTAGTTTTAATATTTTATTATAGATAAAAGTATAACTATAATATAAAAGTAGTATATCATTATGTTGATAAAAATTAGACCTTTGTAACAATAATCAGCTACATGATCAAGATTCTGAGCATCATTGCAATGTGTTGCTTTTCTTTCCAAAATTCTTGTCATGTTATATTTAGTAAAACATGGTTTAAATTACACATCATTAGTGAAAAGGTCTTTTTTTTATTGTATTCATGAACATATGTATCTTATATAGGTCAAAAATGAATTGTTAAATGAAATCACAAATAAGACAATTATAAAGAATGAGCATAAGCAAAAAAAAAAAAAAAAAATTTAAAATGAGCATGAGCGTAAAAAAAAAATTAAAACGAAAAAATATTTTTGTTTTTATTGTTTCTTAGAGAATATTTCAAAATTGAAGACTAAATAATTTTAATGTACCAAATTATTTAGTTTTCGGTATAATACTAATAATATTTCTTTTATTCGAAAATGAAAAATAATTTGAAATATTAAGAAAAATTATATCATGGATCTAGAAGGGTATGTATTTAAGAAAAATTATATCATGGATCTAGAAGGTTATGTATTTAAGAAAAATTATATCATGGATCTAGAAGGAGAAAAAATATAATTTGAAATATGTATGTATTTAAAAAGTTAGAAGGGTATGTGTGTACATTTTTGGTTTTTCAAAAATATTTGTACAATTTTTGTTAGCAAATTTGATGGCAGTATTCATTCTCATGCAAAAAAAATGGACAATATTTTTTTCCTACATATAATACTTCTAATTTTGAAATTTGTATGGATTTTTTTGAAAAACAAAATTTAAAAAATGGGAATAGAAAGAGATTTTTTTTTCAAAATGGCACTGTTCACGGAAATAATTAAACAGTTAGCACTCGTTTGAAAAAAATTTGGAAACTAGCACTTCCGCCATCACTGTTGGCGGAACCAAAGTTGGTTCCGCCATCAGTGATGGCGGAACCCATTATACCCCTGTTTGGCGCCCTAAAACCCCATTAATTAGCTAATTAATTGGTTCCGCCATCACCGATGGCGGAACCGGTGCCAGAGATTTTTCGAACAATTTTCCTGCGTGAGAAGTTACTGACATTGGTTCCGCCATCACCGATGGCGGAACCAATGTGGCATTTTCGCAATTAACGCTAGGGTTCAGCAGTTTTTAGCAAAGCTACTGACGTTGGTTCCGCCATCACCGATGGCGGAACCGGCGTGGCAATTTCGCAAAAATTTCTAGGGTTCGGCAGTTTTGCGTATAAAAAAAATTAAAAAAAAAAAAAGAAAAACACTGGCGATGGCGGAACCAGCTCAATTATTGGACCCCTACAAAAAAAATGACGGTTCTTTCTCTCTCTCTCTCTCCCTCAATTATTGAACCAGCTCAATTATTGAACCCTAGCATTAATTGCGAAAATGCCACATTGGTTCCGCCATCACATCGGTGATGGCGGAACCAGTTAATTAGCTAATTAATGGG
Source organism: Juncus effusus (assembly GCA_027726005.1). Classification (NCBI taxonomy): domain Eukaryota; kingdom Viridiplantae; phylum Streptophyta; class Magnoliopsida; order Poales; family Juncaceae; genus Juncus; species Juncus effusus. The sequence continues at coordinate 2,337,077 of CM050897.1, read as the reverse complement.
TTTTAGGGCGCCAAACAGGGATATAATGGGTTGCGCCATCGCTGATGGCGAAACCAACTTTGGTTCCGCCAACAGTGATGGTGGAAGTGCTAGTTTTCAAAAAATTTCCAAACGAGTGCTAACTGTTTAATTATTTCCGTGAACAGTGCCATTTTGAAAAAAAAATCATAGAAAGAGGCAGCAAGATAAGTGGGCCCCACACTTAAATAAAATCTAACATTTTACTTGGTTGGGTGTTACAAATTTATCATATTTAAAGACATAATGAGTCAAATAATGACTCATTACATTGGTTACAAAATATATGAGAGTTTATATTTTTATTGTGAACCATCATTAAAAAATTATGACACAAATGCTGCGATATTATAAATATAACGGGTTATTATATGCATATAAAATGACTCGTTACAATAAATGACACAAATATAAGGCCATATTATTTTTGTATATTAGTAGGGCCCATATATATTGGTAAAACATTTTTTTGTCAAACTTTGTAACGGGTCATATGTTTCTATTAAATGATTCGTTTCATATAAATTATACAAATTGATAATAAAAAAACTTGGAAAAGTACATGTGTCATCCATTGAGTAAAATTAGGAAATTGTATATAGGCAAAATATGTTGGATGAATAAATATAATGTCACTATGTCATAATGTTTTTTCTTGTTGATTCTGTCGCTCATTATCGCAGCTTGTAGTTAGTATCTGCTCAGGCTTGGTCTTGTTATCATCTAGGTTAGAGGGGTTGAAAAGTCAGCCCTTCAGAGGTTTTTCAGGGATTTATATAGGTGAGGCCTGACGGTTTCATCTAGGGTTTAATAGCTATGGGGTAGTTGTAGTAAACCGCCATAAATGGCAATTATTTGGCGATGCGGTGGGTTTCCTTCTAGGCAGCCCTTCCAGGTGGGGCCTTTTCACATTCCAAATCGGTTGGCCTTTCATATTGTTTTCCTTGGCAGCTCGTGATCGTGATCGCAGTCTTTTAGCATGATACTCCTTTCCATCGATTCCTGCAAAGCATGCAAAGAAAAAGAAAACTAAAAGGCAAATAGAAATGAAATAACAAAAACTAAACTAATGGGTTGCATCCTAGGTAGCACTTGTTTAAGGTCACGAGCCTGACAACCTGTTTGTAGAGAACTAGCGACTCCGGTAAGTCGGGTCGCGCGGTCCTTCGTAGAGACTGAGTCTATGCTCAGGTGCTGTGCTCCGAGGTCTGTATTCGTCTGGGTCCGGATCTTCCGCTCCGTGTTGGATCACTGTGTTGATCAGGCTCTCGGGTGCATCCCCTCCTTCTCGCTTCATGAATCACAGGTTGAACCGCTGAAGGTAATTGATCCAGGTCGTCATTCGGTCCCCTCTGTTTATCTTATTATAAAGGTACTTGATCGCCGAGTAGTCGGTGTAGGTGAAGACATTTGATCCGAGCAGGCAAGATTCGAATCTTTCGAGCACGTGGACGAGGGCGAAGATTTCTTTCTCGGCCCTTGTGTAGTACTTTTATGCCTCCTTCAATGATCTACTCCCGAACAGTACTGGATACGAGATGTTGTTCATCCTTTTGGATAGGCATATACATATTGCTCCTTTGGCGACAGTGGTTACATGGTCGTATGGTACGAAGACTAGCGTGGGGCTCGGGTGCTTGGTACCTAAGAAGTGATTCATCCCTAGGTCATTTATCCTTATGATTGGGTAGTCATCAGTGCCTATGAATTTGTATGCGTGACCTGGAGGCAGTGGCTCCAGTTTTCTGGATAGACCCAGATCTTCCTTTATTGCTATGCATATAGGGCGGAGGTCAATGCGAACATCTGGGTTGCACGTCTCGTACGTTAGTCCCCTCCAGTTTTCACGTCTGCTTCCTTCAGGTCTAGGGTCGTGAACTGGTGTCTCCGACTCTTCCGATATTGGCTTGTGATGGTCTTGTTCATCGGATCATTCGATCGTGCCTTGTCCTCGCGTAATTTCCTCTTCTGGGGGTTTGTCTTCTAATTTTTCGCTCGTTTCTCGACCCTCGGTTAGGTTGTTCACACCTTGTGTTCACTTGTTCGGTTCGTTTGTCCCCTTTGGTTCGTCTCGTGCTATTTCTTGCGCGATTTGTTTGCCTGGATCTATTGGTTCGTCTGGCTCTCCTTCTGAGCTATTGTCTCCTATTCCAATTCTGTAGCACGTTTCTGCTCGTGGCTTTGCAGAGTTTTTAATGAAGTTGTACTCCACCTTGTCTTCTCCTAGGTTGAATGATAGTCGCCCTTTCTTCACATCGATTATTGTGCCAGTGGTCGCCAGGAAAGGTCTTCCTAGAATGATTGGGCATCTGCGGTGGACTTCCATTTCTACCACCTCAAAATCTACCCATTACGGTACATCCTCCACTACCTCCTCCGGGTATCTTATTGATTTATCTGCCATGGTTAGGGTCATCGTCGTTTCTTCCAAATCTCTGATACCAAGCCTCTTGTAAACATACAATGGCATAAAGCTTACGCTCGCTCCTAGATCGAATAGTGGTCGATCAAATCGCTCCGTACCGATGTAACAGGGTATGAAAAAACTGCCTGGATCCTTCAGCTTTTGAGGTTACTTGTTCTGTATGATCGCGCTACATTGTTCCGTGAGCGCTACATTCTCGAAATCTTCAATCTTCCTCTTATTAGACATGATCTCCTTTAAGCGTATGCCGGCATCTGGGTAACTACGTCTGTGTATGGTAGAGTGACATTGAGCTTTTTTCGAACTTCGGCGAATCTCGCGTTGCCGATCTGGCTTATGTCTGGCTAGCCTTCTAGGGAATGGTGGGGGTGGCTTGTAAGGTGGGGGTGGTTCATAATCAGTTCCTGGTGGTGATGAGGGGAAGTCTTCATTCGGTTTGTCGATTGTATTCGGGACTTCGGTCAGCGTGGGTTCAATCGGTTTCTCCCCTTTGTTGTCGTTTGTTGCGGGCTTTGGATTTGTCGCTTCTTCGGTTAATACCGCGGGTTGTGATAGTGGAGCTTCAGGTCGCAGTAAAGAAACCGCGGATTGTGGCTGATCTATTACAATCCTCTCCATTATCGGCTCTTGATATGTTTGCCCACTCCTCAGAGCCGTCACAGCATTGACTTGTTCTCTTGGGTTTTCATTTCGGCTCGGGAACTTCTCTTCTTACTAGAATGAACTGTTCACCTACTGTACAATCTACGTCTCCAACATCTTACTGTGCGAGGCTAGTGCATCCACCCTGCTTGCTAACTTCTGTAATTGATTGTTCCAGTTATATGGCAAGTTATGCAGTTACATGCCCAAATACCAGCTCAATCACTACTACTTCCCAAATAAAAGCCCAACTAACATTTATGTAGCAAATTATATATATAATCAGTGCAGACACAATAACAGCCCAATCACCACTTTTGGATTTTGCTAGTTTGCATACTAACTAAATATAATGTTAATTAATAAAATAACCGAAAACTTTTATTTTCTCTTTTTTGAGCAGATGGATATGACCCCATGGATCCCTACGGAAATATAACGTTCAAGTGGGAGTTCGTAGTTGTTGAGAATGATTCTCCTTAAGTGGTATGTTTATCTGTCTCGAATAATAATTATCATATTGTAATATATTTATTTTTCTTGGCTAGAGAATTATCATACTGCACAATTAAAAAAATAATCATATTGTAAATTGTGAAATATCTATAAGCCGATATGCAATATGAATGAAATATTTAATAAAATAGAATATCAATAATAATAAAATGATGACATATGTGCTGCATTGTTTTTTGCATATGCGCTTATATGTGATGACATATGTGATGATATATGTTTATTTGTAATATTAAGTTTATGAAAAAAATTAATTAGAATATTTTTTACTTTAAGTTGCAGTTACATGCCCAAATAACAGCCCAATCACTACTACTTCCCAACTAAAAGCCCAATTAACACTTATGCAGCAAATTATATATATAATCAGTACATGCCCAATAACAGCCCAATCACCATTTTGGATTTTGCTAGTTTCCAAACTAACTATATATAATGTTAATTGATAAAATAACGCGAAAACTTTTATTTTTCTCATTTTTTTTGTGCAGATGGATATGACCTCAAGGATCCCTACAAAAATATAACGATCAAGTGGGATTTCATATATAGTCGTTGAGGATGATTCTACTTAAGTGGTATGTTTATCTGTCTCAAATAATAATTATCATATTCCCATTTATTTATTTTCCTTAGCTAGAGAATCATCATACTGCATAATTAAAAATATCATCATATTGTAAATTTATTTTTTTCAGGGCTTTTTTGAGCAAGCAAAGCCCCCTGCATAACATTTCATAAAAAAATGTCTGTTACATCACACAATTCATAATTAAAAAATTCCCAAAATTTAATCCGTACATTAAAAAAAATCATAATTGGAAGTAATTAAATACTCTTGTACATAATGTGTTTACCTCAAATTATTAGTGATTGAAATTAATTAAATGGAAGTAATCATTAAATTATTTTGTTTTTAAACGTTAAAAAGTACCAATAAACCCCTTGTATACAGGTGCGAGTGTGCATATACAAC